>CM062816.1:659294811-660494811 GCA_031772625.1 Pinus tabuliformis | reverse complement strand
AATTTGAAATTGAGGGCAGCTCCCAAATCAATGTCCTGCTAGCTTGGATTTGAATAATCTCTTTTGTCTTCCAGCCTCTCAACAAGCTGACATTTCACTGAATTTGCAACTAATCTGAAGTCTTGTTCCTTATTTTGGAATATCCTTCTATTCCTTTCCAACCAGACTTGCCAGTTGATGAATTTAGGCAGAGCACTCCAAGCTGCCATGACTATTTTACTTTTTGGATTTGGGTCTGGATATCTGGCTATCCATCCCGCAAACAGGTCCGGGACAGAGTGGGGGAAGGTGAACTTATAGTTCCAAGAACTAAGAAGCTCCTGCGAGATGAAAACTGCGAATTTGCACTCTATCATGAGGTGAAGGGCGAATTCCAAGCCTTCCGTACATAGAGAACATCTTGAAGGTCCGGAAATGCCCCTTTTCTGAAGCCTGTCATCTGTTATAATTTTTTGGTGGCAAAGTAGCCAGTAGAAGTGATCGAAAATTGGTATTGAAGGGAGTTTGCAAATACCAACCCAGGGGGCAGGATTAAGAGGCACATGAGGTCACTACAGACACTTAGCGTAACTGTGAGCCACCATGTAACCTGCCAAATTCGAGCCCCATCCTCTCACATCTTGTCTACATCCATGTATTGGAGCCAGCCCGTGCATCATCGTGGTGAACATAGCCAGTTCTATTTGTAAGGCGGGTGGGACTAGGAGCTGTTTCAATCCCGTCCAAACATCACCACTCTAGTTCGAGAGGTCCCATAGCGTGCTGATGTTAGCCTCTGTCATCCATCGATTCAGCGCTGTCATGGAACCCGAGTTTGCCAGCGGGGGTCTATTCAATATTCTGTCATTCCACAGGTTAATGCGTTTCCCATTTCTCGGAATCCAGAAGGAATGGTTTCTTATCAAAGGGCCAATTTTGTTGTTGATCATGTTGAAAGGAGTTCTGAATTGATTTTTGGGCTGATCCAGGCATCTGAGTCTCGATCCTCTGAAGTATTTCCTCCACAACACAATTTGGACCCAACCTGGATTTGGAGCTATGATTTTCCAAATCAATTTGGCTCCCATGGCTAAGTTTTGAACACTAAGGTCTTTGAAGTTCAGTCCTCCCTCCTGAATCGGTTTGGTGACAATTTCCCAGTTGACTAGCGGAATCCTCTTCTCGTTTTTCTTACCTCCTTTCCAGAAGAATTTTCTTATTAGCTCCTCCATCTTTTTAATGATTCCCACAAGCACCAAGAGAATAGAGAATTTGAATAACGGAAGGCTGCTAAGCACTGCTTTGATGAGCACTGATTTTCCCGCAATGTTGAGCCAGGAGGATCCCTAGGCCTGCATTTTTGCTTTGAATTTATCTATCTGGGGATACCAATCTTTGTTCAAGGCCCTCTTGTGAAAGATGGGCAGTCCAAGATATTTAAATGAGGACCAAGATGTAGAGGCTGTAAATCCTAGACATCTGGCAATGGAGTTTGCGGTTGAAGCAGGTATGTTCCAGCAGTAGATATGGCATTTGCTAGTATTTAATACGCTGCCCGAAACCTTACAGTAGTCTTTTAGCACTTCTTTAAATTTAATTGCTAAAAGAGGAGTTGCAGCCCCCAGCAACAAGGTATCATCAGTGAAGAGGGCATGATTGATGCTCTTTACCCCTCTTACAATGCACAGGCCAGCGATGTCTTGATCTTGCTGTTTATTTTCTAAATAAAAGCTAAGGACAGAAGCCTGTAGCACAAAGAGGAGGGGTGAGAGGGGACACCCCTGCCTCAGCCCTCTAGAGGCTTTGAAAAACTCAGCAGCCCTACCGTTCACCAGGGGGGCAATCCAGGGTTCCGAAATACAGGCTCTAATCCACTTGATGAAATTTTGACCGAACCCCAGTTTTTGCAGCACATCAAACAAAAAGCTATGTCTAACACGATCAAATGCATTTGCTAGATCTAGTTTAATAACCATACCTTTTTCTTTTCGGCGAAGGCTGGAATGAATTGCCTCTTGGACCAGAACGAAGTTGTCCACAAGCTGTCTGCCATGAATAAATCCACCTTGGTTCTCCGGGATGATTTTGGGGAGAATTTTCTTCAACATGTTAGCTATCACTTTGTACCCAATATTGCATAAGGAGATTGGGCGAAATCTATTGAAAGAGTTTGCACCTTTTTCTTTAGGGATGAGGGCGAGAAAAGCTGAATTTGTGCAACCTCCAATTTTCTGACATTCTTGGGACTTCTGAATCATTTTGAAGAACTCCTTCTCAACAATCTACCAACAGGTCTGGAGAAATCTAGGTGTAAAACCGTCCGGTCCTGGGGCTTTATCGGGGTCCATTGCGAAGAGGGCTTCCCTGACTTCATTTTGATTGATTTTGCCTTCAAGTGCCTGATTCATTCTGGAAGTGATAAGGCTGGGGACAACATCCAACAGATTATCGTTTTGACCAGCCTCTATGTCTTCCCTATACAGCTTCTCAAAATGTTCTGAGGCTGCCTTTTTTATGCTGGCAAAATCCTTCAGGGTGCAGTTATCTTCTTTGATTTCAGAGATGGAGTTACGACATTTCCTGGCTTGGGCTTGTTTATGGAAAAAGGAGGAGTTTTTGTCGCCGGATTTGAGCCAAAGACTCCTGGACTTGAGCCTCCAGTATTCTTCTTCTGCCAGACAGGCCTTGTGGAAATTATGCTGAAGCTGGGCCTCCTTTTCCAGCTCATCTTTAGTAATTTCAGCTGCTTCTAGATGGAGATGTTGATTCTCTAGAGCGCTTTGGATTTTTTTTCTTTCAGCAGCAGGGTTGGGCAAGGTCTTGACCCAATTTTTCAACATGGCTTTTACTCTTCTAGGTTTTTCCTCCCAAACAAAAAAAGCGGAGCCTTTGACTGGATCTTTCCAGCAGTCTCTGACCTTTTCCATGAAGTCTACCTCTTTGGTCCAAAGTGAGCTAAATTTGAAAGGTATAGGGCCCAGACCTTGGGGGTCAGAAGCTCTAGGCTAATGGGCTTGTGATCTGAAACACTGATGTGAAGAATGCGAATTCTAGCCTCTAACCCAAGAAGTAGGAAGGAACTTTGAACCAAAAATCTGTCAAGCCTTATCGCTATGTAGCCCAGACCAACTCTCTTATTTTACCAAGTGAACTTGCCAGTAATCGGCTTAATGTCTATCAGATCCCATTCCTGCATGAGGTCTTCCGCTAATTCTCTTGCCGGATCCCTGACGATGCTGCCTCCTCTTTTTTCTGACAAGAGGAGGGTGAGGTTGAGATCTCCGGCTATTATTTTTTATTTTCCAGATTCTCTAGATCTGCCAGGCTTTTTATGGAGTCCTAGCATAATTTTTTCTCACCTGCATTGTTAGGAGCATATACATTGAACATGCAAATAATTTCCTTAGATTCTAAATGCTGCACTTTTAAAAAAATTCAATGAGTATCCAGGGACTCAAAGATTAATGAGAACTTATTAGGATTCGAGAGCGACCCAAGTCCTCCCGAAGCTCCACGGATAGAGGTTGCATGCAGTCTGTCTTTATTCTAAAATTTTTTACTTACTTGAAGGAAAGCTGAGTCCTCCAATTTAGTCTCCTGGATGAGAAGGATGTCCAGGGCTTCCAGTCTTATTAAACTGTTCATTGCTTCTTCCTTGGCTTTGGTGCCCATTCCCCTACAATTCCAGGAGACTATCTTCATCATTTATTTTTGCTGGGGTGGGCTCCTTTGGAGCCCTGGGCTTGATTCCTCGTCATCTTTGGGGTTTTTTCCAGTAATTTCTCTAGTGTTGGCTGACTGCCCTGATGTTTGTCTTTATAGGTTTCTTGCTCTCTTTTTTCCTTTGCAGACTTGCGTCCTCTTGTGGATCTTCTGGGAGATGATTGAGAGTCTCCTATTTCTCCTTCTTCCTCTGATTCCTCTGATTCTTTGGTTTCCTCCTCCTCTTCTGAAATCTTCCCTTTGGATCTCTCTGTTGCGCTTTTGGAGGAGGGGAAGGCTTTAGACAGAGTAACCTCCTTTGGAATTTCTACCTCCTCAGAGATCGTGATTATAGATCCAAGGTTCTCGAATTTATTCCCTTGGTTTTCCGTGGGAGGTTTCTGAGCAGGACTCGTCTGTGGAACTTTGGCATTCCTGTTTGCATTCTTCTTGTGCGAGGATTTGGAGTGCTTTGCCTGGTTCCAGCGCTCTTCCTTCCCTTTTTCTTCCACACCATTGGACGGACAACATCTGGCGAAATGTCCATAGGTGTGGCACTTTCGGCATTTGAACATCAGCTACTCATAATCCAGTTTCCGTATATGAGTCGAGGGGCCTACGATTATTTTGATGGCTTCAATTAGTGTGATTTCTAGATCAACCTCCACGCAAATTCTGGCGTAGTCATACTGATCTTTGTTGTTCGCCTTGTCTATAAATTTGCCAAGGGTATTTCCTATGTGCTTCATAGAATCCCAATTCCAACAGTGCACTGGGAGGTTGGGGAGTCTCACCCACACCGGGACCGCTATTGGCACGCCGGATCGAAGTCTAGCGTCCATTTATTCAAATACAAGCCTTGGGGACCCATGAAGTAAGGGCCATTCTGAAAGATGAGATCTTTGTCCTCTTTTGCAGTAAACTCGAACAGAAGTTCGAAGGGAGCCTCCCCCAAGGAAGAATGAGGTTACCTTGCCTTTGATCAATGGAGCCCAGTTCTTGGCAACCGAGTTCTCTGTATTTCGAGGACCAGAGACCTGGCCAACAAGTGCACAGTCTACCAGAGACAGAGCTACTTGGATCGGTCCTTCTGGCGGAAGGGCGATCTCAAGGATATCATCAAATTTTCTCACAAATTTTGCAGCGTCTGTGATCTTCTTCTTTGGCAGAGATGCCAACAAAGTTTTGAACGCCTCAACATCAGAGGGTAGGGGGGAGGCCCCTCTCAAGTCTGCGCCTCCATGTCGATTGGGAGCCCTAGCCAGGGCAAGCGGCCACGGCCAGCAGCAAATCTGCTTACGCCAACCTTCCTCCAGTCCGATGCAGAGCGCTAGAGAATATTCGTCTTTAATATGTAATATTAAACAATAAGAAATGGCTTAATAGCTATATTAATATTAACTATATGAATATTAATATTATTAGTTGTACTAATATTAAGTGTTATGTTATTATAGAGAGTATATATTAGGTGATGATTTAAGTATAATTTTAAAGTATTTTTTGCAGTGTTTATTCTATAGATTAGAGCTTAGTTTAAATAGACCAAGTTTATAGAAATTTTGGCATGATTTTGATAAAATCTTGATTTTTTTTTTTTTTTGAAAATCCAATTTACAACTGTCTATATTGAATATTTTGGGTGCTCTGGGGTTTTTTATGGTTTTTTCATCAAAAAAAAAAAATTAAACACTCTTAATTTTTTTTTTTTTTTGGTAAAATTATGGTTTTATCAACACCATAAATTAATTGGTGATAAAATGTACTATCAAAATACTTCTTGCAATTACTGATTCAAACTCACACAATGTACTATGAATTCATAGTAATAATACTTCCTATTGTGTAATGATAATAGAGAAGTACAAACCTAAGAAAGTCCTAATGTAACCCAAAAAAATCAATAATATGTACATTCAATATTCTTTGCATCAATTATAAATGCAACTACCCTAGCAAACCAAATCAAATACAAAATGAATTTACTCAGCGAAACAAAAAATAAGGAAGTTGTTTATTGACAGAGTGGCAAGAACAAAAAAATTTAATGGTAGGAGTGTTTGAATCTTGTTTTTGATAATGGAAATGGATTCATCACCTTAATAAACCCAAAAACACCTAATTTATTTAAATAGTAACAATACTTCCTATTGTGTAATGATAATAAAGAAGTACAAAACTAAGAAAGTCCTAATGTAACCCAAAAAAATCAATAATATGTACATTCAATATTCTTTGCATCAATTATAAATGCAACTACCCCAGCAAACCAAATCAAATACAAAATGAGTTTACTCAGCAAAACAAAAAGTAAGGAAGTTGTTTATTTACAGAGTGGCTCGGAGAAAAGAATCCTCCCATGATTTTTTTCTTAAAAAATTTAATGGTAGGAGTGTTTGAATATTGTTTTTGATAATGGAAATATATTCATCACCATAATAAACCCAAAAACACCTAATTTATTTAAATTTTGATAAGATTTCATTTTTTTTTAATACCAAAATCTCATTAAAAAAATATATTAGACCAATTTACTTTATTAACTACCCTAAAAGGAAGTACTCACCATCCATATTTACAATTCTCAAAGTTTTATATATATGTCTTAATTTTTATTTTTTCAGAATTAGATAAAATTTAGCCTGGCTCAATTTTTAATATGGAATAAAAAAAATTTATAATAAAAAGTCTTCAAATAGTTTAATTTTTCATTCTTATACTTGTTTTTTTAAAATGAAGTTTGAATATAATTTAATAAAACTAAAATTAACACAAATCCATTAATCTACTCCTCAAATTTCCATATAAATTATCATTGCTGTATAAATGGCATTTTCCAGGTTTTACTCTATAAGTAGTCTGGAATCGCTTCAGAAACTTCTTATAAGATCTCATGTAGATTGTTTCGACATAAAATGGCATAATTTCGTTTATCAGTACGATACACAAATCTATAATATGATATGAGCCGCTTCTTTGGAAACGACGGAGGAATCCTCTCATCATTATGAATATATATATAAACTTAAAATTATGGATAATTTATTTTAAAATAGATTACATATATTGAGGGAAATATAAGATGCACAACTATATAAATGGAATGACCAATAAATATATATAAGCTTCAATCTATTATAAACATTAAAATACTAATTTCATAATATATCTCACATTATTAAAATTTGAAAAAATCATAAAAATTAACTAAAATATAACTTTATTGTAAATTGTTATTATCTTTACATTATTAATGATAAAAAGAATTAATATATAAGTCTAATTTCTATACATAAAAAAATAAAAGTTAAAAAACATATTTTCAATCATGGAGATTCTTAATTTGCAAATAGGTATTGTTATTTAGCAATACCACAAAAATCATAACTCATTTTATATGACACTTCATCATAATATTTTTTTTTAATTAATTAAAAAGACAAAAATGACATAACTATTTTGAATATAAATAGCAACCTTTGAATAGTGAATACTATTAATAATATTCTAGAATATTCCATAATTGTTAAATCCCTAAATGTAGACATACATCAAAGCACTTATTTCATAATATATGTTGTTAAAATTAAAAAAATTCATAAACCAACTAAATTATAACTTTATTATTATTTTGTTGATTAAATTTTCTATTGCCTCAAAATAACATTCATACAAAATGAGAGTTCATTGTTAGAAGTGAACACCTTCTTAAACCTTAAGAAAATGAGATCTATTGTTTATTATGATCCTACATACAAGTTCATGACATATACTAAGACATATACACAAAATATATATTGTCAATTTCAACTTTCTATTACATCTAAAAAAAATCAATTTATTGAAAGTAAAAGACACATATTGCCGATTTTAACTTGCTATTACATCTAAAAGAAATCAATTTATTGAAAGTAAAAGACATGGCCAAAATACTACTTTAACATCAATTATGGGCTTTTGTGCCTATGTCCTTTTATGTGTGTGATGCTAGTCTGGACATTGACTAAACAAAGGTGTTGGTGGATTTAGACTCCTTGGATTTCATCAAGGAATGTTATAAATTCATTGTGATCCTTGTTCTTTTCTTTGAGTACAAGGTGATGGAATTGAGGTTTTTGTTAATCAAGGTTGTCATTGATGTCAATATACCATTGGCCAAGATGGTAAATATTCTTGAGATTCCTGGTTCTAGATGATGATGTCATAACTCTTATTTGATAAAGATGCCATTAATGAAGATGCCAAGCTATTAATGATGTCATTATGATGTCAAGCCACTAAGAAGAAGTCTTGTCCTAGATGCCTACTGTTCATAATGTCCTTGAACTAACCATGAAGACACCATAACCTCTTGTATCCTTGCTCTTGATGAAGAAGCCCTAGAAATCATGATGATGTCCTTACTCTTGATGAAGGAGTCCTTCTTATTGATGCTCATAGTGACTCTTGATGAAGAAGCTCTCCTTGTGATGATCTAGCCCTTGCTCTAACAAATTGATGAATGTTGCATATGGTTAATGACATATCACTGCACTATCTTGATGACATGGTGACATTGATGGAACACATGATGACATATATGGTGACATTACATTTGATGACATGGAAAATGAAGGAATTGGAGATCACTTGATGAATGCATGATGACATGGATGACTCACATACACTATGGTGAAGAACTTAGAAGCCCTAATGACCTCTTGCTGTCCTAATCACCCTCTGCACTAAAAATTTCAAAGAGTAGTCACAAAGAAAAATATTTTTTGACATCTTGGAGGCATATTTCCACAATGAGACCTATACCATCTTATAGAGTATATTTTTCCCTTTCTAATGAGCCCTTACTTGCCCTCAAACTCCCGGTGGTTGAGGAGATAATAATTTTTTAAGTTAGAAAAATTTATTTCGCAGCCTAGCTGACCTAAAAAAAAAGTCATTCAAGTTTGCCTGCTCCTAGAAGACGTGTCCCTTTGTTTATGATTGAAATCATTATCAATACATGGTTATAGACTTCATTTTTTCTCAACAATTTGGTCAACATAACAGAGAAATTACAGAGCTCAATTTTTTGAGGCTGAGAGGACCTTCTTTGAAGCTCAAATCACTATATAGGCTACAGAACCCCAGATTAGGCTACATCCACCCATAAAGCTTCAGATAGGCAACCAAAGAACTCAATTTTGTAGTGCAACAACCTGGAACAAGAGTGCAGGAGCTCGGATCCCTTAATCATGGCTCGGTCAAACTGCCTTCAATAGCTCGAATACTTCCATACATCAAGCACATAAATTACCGTCTATAATATAGCTCGGACCTCTATATAGTCTCGGTGGAGCCCATTTATGTGGGAATTATAGTCTTGCAGATCTTCTGTGAAGAGCTCGGATAAGCTAAAAGTTTCAGATTGTCATCCAGTAAAGGGCTTATAACTTGAACTTGAAGGGATAGTCTCTTGTGGCATCCTCAAACCAGTAAAGCAGTCACATTACTTTGTGTAGTCATTACTCAGCTTGGAATTGTTGATTTGTGGAGGAAAATTCACTCAGATTGATGACTTAGATACAAAGAAGGATTGCAATCCATTGGTATATCTAAAGAACAGTTCTGTGGGCAGTCACTCATACTTATACCCTTGGGCTTTTGGAGATAGTTCAGACCTAAGGTATAAGACTTCCTCGAAGTATAATTTGAATATTGATCTTGGAGCAACACTTTGAAAGCAATTTTGAAGCCTAGCTCATTGGAGTAGTTTTGGGACAAACTAAAGGAAACCTTGAAGAAGACTTAAAGTGGACAAATCCTGTTGTTGAATAAGAACCTTGAAGACTACCTTGGAACTTTGGAACCTTGATTAAAGGAGCAGGCATTTGGAGCACCTTTTGGAGTGCTCTTGGAGAAGTATATTGAAGACACCTTGATAGATTCTTCAAGACATTTGAAGGACTTATAAGACACCCTTGGTTGGATATTTCTTGGGACACCCTTTTGAAGACATCTTGTTGAGAAGCCTTATTGAATACCATGATGCATTAGTCATCATGAGGTGACCTTGGAGAAAGCATTTGGGTAAGATGAAGAGCAGCGGTGACACCTTCTAAGAGATCAAGGTTGCATTGATGATGTAACGTGAAGACCAAAGTGAAGACTAAGCGAAGATTGACAAGGATTGTTTAAGAATACATTGTGAGCCATGAAGTATAACCAAATACATATTGACGAAGTAAAGTGAGGGTTAGAGACCAAGAGGTTAGAGCCTTGAAAAGACAAGGTTGGTGCCTTGGAGGATAGGGTTGGAGCCCTAGAGGATCAGAGTCCTCAAAAACCCAGGTCGAAGCTTGAACGAAATATAGGGTTGGAGATTTTGAGGTTGGTGCCTCAAAATTGAGAAGGTTGTAGCCTTAGAATTCCAAGTCGGTTTTGGAAAAATACAAATTAGACCCTGGGAGATTGAAGATCGGTGTCTTCATCTAAGGTTAGAGCCCTACACATATTGTAATTGATTTATTGTAAAGAAGAAATTAAGAAAAAGTATTTATTCTATCATCGTTCATTTTTTGTTTTAAATATAAGTGATCTAACTGGTAAAAATAAAAATTGATTCACCCCCCCCCCCCCTCTCTTAGTATTTCCAACAATATTGGCTAGTTTTCCCCTTGTATTGCCCGAGCCTCAAACCCAAGTATCTATTTTAGTTTGAGTTTCATAGTCATAGTATGCTTGGCTATGATTAGTGGTTAGGGCTTCTAACGAGTGGATTTCCCCTTTGAAAAATATTATTATTATTATTATTATTTAATTATTAAAAGAATTAATATACAAGTTAAATATATATACATTTTAAAAAACATGAAACTAGGATTTTATCCATGGATATTTACCCCCACTTTACCATGGAGATTCTTAATATTTAAGTAGACTTTGTCACAATACCATAAGTTAATACCACATGCCCAAAAAACCATAACTCATTTCATATGACACTTATTCGTATGACATTTTTTCAATTAATCAATTTATTTAAAAGAATAAAAAGAGCATAACTGCTTTGGAGATAAATATCAAGATTTGATTTATGTATACTACTAAGAATGTTTTAGGATATTTCATGAAGATCAAGTCCCTACTATCCATTTATTAATTAATAATAATTAAATTAAATTTCTAGATGTTGACATCTAATCATTGGGATTGGGTGAATATATGTAAAATAGTGTAAATAGTAAATAAGGAGAATAGGAATATGAAGAGACATTGGGAGGTGAAGCCCAAGAGTCTCTCCCTCCATGTATGTATCCATGAGAAATCTTAATGCAAAATAACAATTCGCATTGTGGAGTTACCTCCTAGCCTGACATGGTATCAGAGCCAACTTCATTATAGCCTCCCTCTGCCTTTATAACTCCCTCCTGTTCTGCATATTTTGCAGAACTGACACTTCTGTTTGTAGTGCCAATCTATAGCCTTACTGATCTAGGTGGTTATTGGTGGCCACCCACCTATTCCACCTAGACCCTCCAGTTAGTTTCATATGTTTCCTTGTTTATTTCAGTATTTACTATTTTTAGTAGTTTTTCAGGTCTTGAACTTCTGGAGTAGTTTTGACCCCCTAAATGGTGGTTTTTCGAGGTCCATTGTAGGCCCATAGCCATAGGAGAGGGCCTCTGGTGAACGTGTAGTACTTAGAGAGACCTTTCCAACAAAGTAGCGCACGCGCCAAATGAAGATAATATGACCAAGTTACGACCTTGGGAAGTTGGCTACCCAACTAACCCCAACGGGGCCCACAAACTCTTGGTGTTACATCTCCTGGGGTTAGGTTTTTGTTTGTTTAGGGTTTTCTCATGTTTTTCAATAATAAATAGGCCCTTGAGCCTCATTTTAACATAGTTCATAGTGATGTAGCCACCACATCTCTTATTAGAGATAAGCTACCATCGCCCGAGCTATCTTATTTCCATTCTATGTGTTACAAGCATAGTTCAATATTTTTCTATTAATGAAATGAAGTGTTTTTCTGTTGCATCTCTGTATTTATGATTATATTTGTAATTTGTTGTGCTCCTGTTTAAGTTCAGATCACTTACTATGGATTCTTTGGATTCTCCTCTCAATTCACTGGTTAATACTTAGTACCTTGATATTCTAGTTATTTCGACCTCGTCATTTTGGTTGTGTGATGATTTTCACATTGTATTAGTCGACTCTGTAGTATGCACCATATCACAACAATCATCTAATATTCCTGATGACTGGTACCCCTCAACAGTCCCTTCGGTTGATACTCTAGTCTCTGTGGTAAAGGTCCTTGCTTCTGTACCATTGTTGACTCTGATCCCCAAATAGTTAACACCCCTCACAATTCGGTTGCATCCCTCCTATACACATGCATATCCCTTTGTCGTTCGACACCTTACCACTGGGCTTCGATTGTGCTCCTCACACCTCACGAGTTCGACTATGCTCCTAACATTCCCTCGACTCTTGGTCACTTTGGTCCCTCGACTATGCTCCCACAGCACCCTCGACACCCTTCTTCAGTGCCCTCATAGTCGAAATCTCTCCACCTGTTGTGGTTGTACTATCATACAATACCGCTAGGACACCCCTGAATCCTATGCACAGTGGCACCGATTCCATCACATACAATTAATACCGATTCCCAATTCAATACCACCCTCCCCCATATAATATCTACCCCAAATACTCCCTACCCCAATTATACCTCTGTCATATATATAGAGTGCAATTTTTACAACAGAAGTGCATTTTTTCCACCAAAGCTGCATTTTTGCCACCAAAAGTACAATTTGTTTGCAGTATACATTTTTAAGTTTCTCTTTTTGATATCTATTGTTGGAGTAGTTCTCTCTAGAAAAGAGAACTATCTAGAATGACCGTCATGGAAGATAAAACACACTCTCATTTTCAATGGGTTGTGGAAAGGAGTTTGTGTAGGAAAAGGAGATGATGAACTTGCAAAGCCCACCTCAGATAAGGAGATCGCCATGTAGGAAAACAAGAACACCAAGGCCTATGCACTACAACAAAACAGGCCATTTGTGCCAGATTTAGCACCAGATTTTAGTGCATTTTTTTTCCAGTTAGGATGAGCATCTTGGCACTAAAATTGGCTCTATTGTACAATTTTTAAAGCATCATTTTTTGCGCTAGATTTTGCATCCTTTTTTACACCATATTTTGCATCCTCTTTTACATCAGATTTTGCATTAGGATTTGCATCTAGTTTTACAACAAGTTTTACTTCTAGTTTCGCGCCATTTTTTTCATATGCTTTTTCATCATTTTTTGCTTCCTATTTTGTGCCATTATTTGCTTCTAGTTTTATTCCATCATTTGCATCAAGTTTTACACCATATTTTTCATGCAATTTAATGCCTTTTTTTGCATCTAGTTTGTGCCAATTTTTGCATCTAGTCTTATGCCAGTTTTTGCTTCTAATTTTGTACCTATTTTTGCATCTGGTTTTGCACCATTTTTTGTGCCTATTTTTGCACTATTTTTTGCATGCAATTTTGCATCCTTTTTGGTGTCTAATTCTACATCCTTTCCAACATCCAAATTTTCATCATTTTTTCTTCCTCATTTTGTGTCCACATTTGCATCTCATTTTGCACCTAGGTTTGAGTATAAATTTTCATCTAGTTATGCATCATTTTTGGCATCCAATATGGTGTCCTTGGTTTCACCATTTTTTTAGCTCAATTTTGCATCCCAATTTTACACCATTCTTTGCATCCTCATTTGGTGTCTAAATTTGCATCCTTTTTGTTTCTTTTTAACACCCAACTTGGCATCCCCTTTTGCATTCAATTTTGTGTCTAGTTGTGTTTCCTTTTTTGCATCTAGTTTAGTGTCCATTTTTGCGTCCTTGTTTTCACCCTAGGTATCCTTTTTTATGCCTTGTTTTGTTCCCTTTTGTGTCTAGTGTTGCATCTTTTTTTACTTCTAGTTTAAAATCCTCTTTTTTTCCTTGTTTGCTTCTTGTCTTGATGCATAGTTTAAAATCCAATTCTACTTACATTTTTACATCCATGACTACATCCAAATTTGGCTTCTTGTTTAGAGTGTACTTTTTTTTCTTTTCCATTTATGACCCCCTTTATGGGTTCATTTTATTGATTTCAATTACATAGTGAGATATATTACAATTTCTAAATATCATTAAATAAGATATCACAATTAAAATTGATAACATAATTTTTGTAAGTAAATTTAAAGGAAATTGAAAACATCCATCCAAGAAATAACAATATCATCATATATAATAATTCTCTATAAAAAAATCATTGACAATTTTCAATAAACATATATGACTACCAAATCAACACCTATCACATATATCATTATTCTAAGGTAAATTTACAACATCCATCCAGAAATAGTAATGTCATCATACATAATAATTATCCATAAAAAAAATATTGACAATTTTCAACACATATATAAAGTAATAAGATAATACTAATAATATCATGGTCATCTTTAATCAAATCAACTAAAATTCAAATGTGTGATTACACATATCAAAATCTTTCATGAATATCATTATTCTAAGGTAAATTCAAAACATCTATCCAAAGATAATAGTATAATCATACATAATAGTTCTCCATCAAAATAATGTTGATAATTTTCAAAATGTACATAAGGCATATAAAATTTAATCTTATAATGTAGTGATATGTGGTGGGCAAAGCAGTGAGTTGATCACGCCATTATTCAATAAATGAAAGCTTGAGCATACAAGTGGGAGAATAATATTCATAAATTTTGTAACCAAATGTCGTTGGTATCATATACATCAATTTTGTAACCAAACATTGTTTGTATCATATACATAAGATTAGCGACCTTGTAAAATCGCTGAGATATGGAGAAAAGTCCAAAGGTTTCCATATTATTTAGACTATATCATATACATAAGGTTAGAGGTTTTTCAAATTAGCTAAGATATGGAGAAGAATTCAATGGTTCCCATAAGCTTTAGATGGTCCACACTTGATGTTTGACCTTTCAAAAGTACAAATTGGGAGCAAAGAGTGGCTGCAGCTGCTATGGATGTTTTTACTATTTCCGGTGGTGGTGATTCCTTAGACGTAGGATTCGATGGTGTTTCTTCTACTACCATTGGTATTGAAGCCTCAAATATAAGAGCTAGAGGAGAGGAAACAGGCGATGTAACCAATGGAGGAGCAGAAACCAACGTAGTAGAAGTGACACATGGAATATACTAGGGGTATGAACACGACGTATACTAGATATATGGAGGGGGTGGGATATGGAAAGGCCTCAACATGCACATATCCTTGCACAATAGGAGAATCCACTTGCAAATTCTAATGATGCAACTTCGAACAGTGGAAATGCAAAAGCATAACATTAAAATTATGCATGTCTTTCCCCTCCACTATGAATCTATTTTTCTCATGTGTGAATGCATTGGATGGACCTGCATTATTAAAACACTTGTATTAGTTGTTAGGTAAAAATGATATGGATTACTATATACCATGGTGATAGTTATAATAAAATATATCTAACCATTCAATATTGCTATTCAATATAGTTGTGATGATTCTATATTATCTAGTGAATGGGTTAAGCAGATTCATTGAACTATAACTACTATGGACATATACATTTCACAACAATAAAAATTGGAGTAAGTGGATAAAACTTGGTGCTCAAACCTTAATGCTTCTTTTTGCTTCTGAGTTATGGAGCTCTTATCGATGTTAAACCTGCATTATCAAAACCCATGCATCAGAGTCGTAGATCTAGCTATGGATATATGAATCTCACAACAATAAAATCTTTTTATCAAAACCCATGTAGTATTGCTGGTATACCTGCATTATCAAAACTTGGGTATTAGGGAAATAGATCTAGCTATGGATATATGCATTCTAGAACAATAAAAATCCTCTATCTAAAACCCTTGTGTTAGATATGGATATATGCATTCCAGAACAATAAAAATCATCTATCTAAAGCCCATATGTCAATGAATTAGCTATAGAAATCACTTGTATTGTTGAATTAGATCTAGCAAACCTTTGTACCAATGAACTAGATCTAGCAAACCCCTATATCGGAAAAACTAGATATAGCAAACACCATTATATGTGAATTGGATCTAGCAAACCCTTCTAGCAAATATCTGTATTAGCAAATTGGATCTATCAAGCCCTGTATGAGCATCTTTATGAGCTAACTAGATGTAGCAAATGGATATATGCATTCCACAAAAATAAAAACCCAAATATATTGAGAGTCTATAGACATATAAGGAGGGATAAAAAATAGAGTAGGAAGGAAATTTAACAAATGAGTAAAAAACCATAATCTAAGAAAATTAAAAATTAATTAAATAAATGAGGGAAAAAAGAGGAGAAAATTTAATTATCAATTATTCAATTAACAAAAATAGTTTCCATATTGGTTAAGATGAGTGAATTAATCTCCACACCCAAGGATTGAGTGGTGAAACACATGGAGAACAGACGAAGCGGTTTTTTCCTATTTGTGCTTTTAGATTTTCAATCATTTTCAAAACCAATAATTTAATGGAATGGTATGTTTGATATATAGTGAGGTTTCTTTGTGGGTGCATTGGGAAGAGATTCAATCCCTGGGTGCTAATTAATGTTATTTGATTTTGATATATACAAGGATAAAAATAAGTTAAAGATGAAATATACACTTACTGTTAAGATTATTTCATATCAATTTTATTTCAATAAATGGGTATGAAAATGCATCTCATGATGTGTGAATGTGAGTTAGACTTTATATTTTTCATTGTGGTAGATTAATTGGCGATGGAAGTGATATGAAATGTGTAAAATAAGAGATTCAATATTAGTTTTTCATGAAAAAAGGTTAGACTTTATAATTTGATTTTTTTTTTTGCATAGTTAAATACAATTATGTAATTGGTAAATTAGTTGATTAAAAAAAAACAATATTATTAACTATATTAATATAAATTGTTATGTTAATATTAATATTAACATTAATATTTTTATTATTAGTTGTATTAATATGAAGTGTTATGTTATTGTAGGGTATAAATTATATATTAGGTGACGATTTAAGTATATTTTTAAGGTATTTCTTGTTGTGTTTAGAGTATAGACTAGAGCTTAGTTTAAACATGCCAAGTTCATAGAAATTTTGGCATGATTTTGAGAAAATCTTGAGAAAAATTTTAAAATATAAGTTACAACTTTCTAGCTTAAAGATTTTGGGTACTCTAGGGATTTTTGATGGTTTTGTCATAAAAAAAAATAAGAAAATAAAAATTAAAAAATTAAACACTCTCATAGTCAAAATCCTTAATTTTTTTTTGTTGTTGCAAAATTATGGTTTCATCAATACCATAAATTAATTGGTGATAAAAATGTATTGTTAAGATACTTCTTGCAATTACTGATTCAAATCCACATTTTGTACTATGGGAGTGACAGTTAATTACATTTTCTATGCCGTGGATCATTCATCGTTTTGGTACTCGACTCCCTCTCACCGTAGTCATCAATTGCAGTGGTGCCACTTAAGTGGCCAATTATCACACCAGAACTCCAATACGTCGCCAGTGGTTTTATGGTTTTTATAGACTACCGACCAAAGAGTGAGAGTTGATGATGGCTGAGATCTGTGCGCTTTCTTAATGTTGGTACCATTAATATAAAACTTTGGACGATATAATATTTATGTGCCTATTTAGGTGTTATTTTTGAGGTTTAGAATTTCTGGTGCAAAAATAAGAGGAAACCGAAAAAGGTTTTGGAATTTTTAATTTTCGATAATGTAAATGATATTTTAAAAAAGAGCATATTTATTGAAGTAAATATAAGAAGCACAAAAGTATAGTTATAAATAAAATGACTAATAAATATATATAAGTTTCAATCTATTGTAAGCATCAAAACATTAATTTTATGATATATCTCACATTACTGAAATTTGAAAAAATTATAAAAATTAATTAAAATATAATTTTATTGTAAATTATTATCATCTTATTATTGATGATAAAAATAATTAATATACAAGTCAAACTTATATACATTAAAAAAAAAAGTAAAAAGAACTATCTTCAATAATGGATATTCTTAATTTGTAAATAAGTATTGCTATAATATTATGATTTATCAATACAACATTTCCAAAAAATCACAACTCATTTCAGATGACACTTGCTCATATTTTTTTTTAATTAATTAAAAAGAAAAAAATGGCATATTAATTTTGAATATAAATCTCAACCTTTTGAATTGTGAATACTATTATAATATTATAGAATATTCCATAAATGTGGATATATCAAAACACTTATTTCATAATATATCTCATGTTGTTAAAATTAAAAAATTTCATAAAACTAACTAAATTATAACTTTATTATTATTATTATTATTATTATTATGTTGATTACATTTTCTATTGCCTTAAAATAACATTCATACAAAATGATAGTTCATTGTTAGATGTGATCGCCTTTGTAGTTTGCCACAAGTGATACCAAACCTTACGCTACTGAGATCTATTGTTTATCATCCAAAACCATTAAAAATATTATTATCCTGCATCCAAGTTCATGGCATACACTAAGACAAATATACAAAATATATATTGTCAATTTTAAATGACTATTACATCTAAAAGAAATCAATTTATTGAAAGTAAAAGACAACCAAAATACTAAGCTAACATCAATTATGAGCTTTTGTGCCTATTGGAGCTCGACGCTTCACCCCACATTGTAGATGACCTTCTATGTGTGTGATGCTAGTTTGGACACTCACTAAGCACGAGTGTTGGATTTCATCAAGGAATGCTATAAATTTATTGTGATCCTTGGAATTTTCTTTGACTACAAGGTGATGGAATTGAGGTGCCTCGAACCCAACTAGCTATTTTAGTTTGAGTTTTAGAGTCAAAGTAGACTTCGCTATGATTAGTGGTTAGGGTTTCTAACTAGTGGATTTCCCTTTGGAAAATTTTTATTATTATTCTTATTTAATTATAAAAACAAACAATATATAAGTTAAATATATATACATTTGAAAAAACATGAAACAAGGCTTTTATCCATGGAGATTTACCCCCACTTTATCATGGAGATTCTTAATTTTTAAGTAGACATTGTCACAATATCATGGGTCAATTTTGCATGCCCAAAAAACCATAACTATTTTAGAGATAAATATCAACATTTGATTTATGTATACTACTAAGAATGTTTTAGGATATTTCATGAAGATCAAGTCCCTACAATCCATTTAATAATTATTAATAATTAAATTAAAATTCTAGAAGCTATGTTCCAAATTAGAAATGCCTCCAAAATAAAAATGTCTCTAAATAATAATAATAATTATTAATTAATAGTGTTAAATTAAAAAAAAAAGAAAAGATTTAGACATTTTAGTTTTGAATGTGATAAGATTAGCTAAAATAAATTATTAAAAATATATGTTATAAGAATTGCAATGAATTAAAAATAAATAAAATTTGCTTGATGTGCCTTGCTCACAAATGTTATCCCCAAGCACTTTGACCTACTCTTATAATATCTAGTTGGAGTCTCATTGACCATGATTTAATCTGCATCGACAAGTAAGATCAATTAAACTTCATCAATAGAAGTATCTAGAGAAATCTCTAATGCTCTTAATTAATTAACTTTAATTTACCACTTTTCCTAAGTTAGACTTACAAAATATTTCAATTATGGTAAATTAATTTAATTAAGGTGTTTCTGAAGCTTATCTCGTGAAACCTTTTCTAGGTTTTAGAGATCTAGTGTTCCTTAGCCTCTTAGCATAACTTGAGAATAGAACACTTATCTGATGCTACAGTATCCAGCAAAAATAACACACCCTTTTAGTGAGGAAGGTATACTCCACTATACCCCACTATCCATCATCCCTCTCGATGAATAATATGTATTCGGACCATTACACGTCAGTAATGTCTGAATTTTGTTGTACCTCCTTTATTCACTCCTCAACTGATCTGAATCCCTTTCGCTAGAAATCACTATGAAGAAGTCAACCTCAAAAACATTGCCCATCATGATACTATGCATACTTTGATTCATCTGCCACAAACTATAGTTGAATCAATATATGATCCCAAACTGCTTATATCCCTACGTTGTTGCTACTGCATTGTTGCTACCACTGCAACTATGTGTATTGACCTGCTCAGAACCTAAAGATCAAGATTCCATAGGGTTGCTCCCTTTGAAGCAAGACTTCCTGTAAGTCTAGATCTCCCACCAAAAATAATTAGAAAATCTCTTTGGCTGGAACTGCACCTACTAACTGCAACTGGACAATTCACACTACCTATGTCACTACAACTAGCTTTGAAAATGTCTCTGAAGTGTCTGATTGCACCCAACTAGCTCTACAAATGTCGCTCAAGTAACTAATTGCATCTAGTTTTGGTTCCGCAACAATCTCTCTAGTATCTAACTTTACCTCCATGGCTTTGCAATGTCTCTCAAGTATCTGACTACACCATGCTGGAATTGAACTCATGTACTTCCCATATCACAATTGGTCCTCCTGCTACTTTACTATTGTGGGCCCCTATAGCAAAGGTACTGATAGGAAGTTACACTCTCACCCTTCTGCATCTTGTTCTTTCTCAGCTTCTCCTTGAGAATCATTTTATGAGTCTGAGATGGATATTGGTACAACTTTACAATGGCATCCCACATGTCCTTTGTCGTATTCTTGTTTGCAATATGTGGGAAAATGTGATCCTAAACTCCATTTAGGACCATCCTCTTTGATTTAGCCATATCCTTCTTATACTCATGAAACTAGATAGGGTCTACTGGTTCAAAAACTACTATTGTCATGAACTCCTTTAGACCATGATCATCTAATAGGAATTTCAACCTGGCCTTCCAAATGCCAAAGTTTGAGGCTTCATCAAGTCCGTCTTGATCTTTGAGTCCTACTGTGACCATCTCTGGGAAACTTAAATCAACTGGAGAATTATATGATGGAAATCTCATTCTCCTTCTATAAACTTAAAATTCTCTCTGCATACACAGATCTTCTTATGCACTTACCTCTGGTGTCCTTCCCGGAACTCAGACTACTTGTTACTTCTACTGGGTAGCTCACTCTACCTCCCAAAAGTCCTCCAAAAACTGGCACACATACTGTTAACCATAAAACTTGCACTGGTTGGATTGAAAAGCCTACAACCTTTTGTTGCTAGAAGTTATGGCCTCCTTTCCTTTTTTGAAAAAAATTGGAAACCCTTTTAGAAATTCTGAAAATTCCCACAGTGTGTTTATTTCTTTTTTTCCCTGTGGGGATTTGCAATTGCAAAACCTTTGCTACAAAATCAATGCATTATATTTTCTCTGTGAATTTATTAATATTCTCTCCAAAATATCTTCTTGAAAATCCATTATTTGTTGTTACAGATTTGAGGCAAAATCAAAAATTTCCTTCACCTAAATTAGAAATAGATTTTCTGCCTCTCTACTACTCGCACTATTTGGCTGGATGTCATAGATATGGAAATATTGTGCTTATATCTCCCTTTGAAACTGCACAATCTCACTTCCTTTCACCTTTGAGCCTATGATCTGATCAACTACACTTATGCCATGTAAAAATTCCTTGAACTACAACAACTGAGTATTATTCTTCTAACTAACAGTTTATTTGTCTTCTGTAACTATTTTTACGACAAATATTGAAGAAACTACTTTGTAATTCTTCACAATAAACTTATGTTGTGAAAATAAAATATGAACAAAGAAATAGATGCACACACACTATAAAATGACACTGCTGATCTGGATTTAAACAAGAATGCAACAAATTACAGATATAACCATAAGTACAAAGATGCAGTAAAAATAACACTTCATTTCATTAATATCAAATACTGAAATATGCTTACTAACAGAATGGAAATAAGACTATCTCGGGCGATGGTAGATAGAAATACTTCTGCAATACTGCCACCATTTTATCGACCTTGAAATGCCCAATGGTCTGACTGTAGTGTGCTTCCCAAATCATCTTGGCACACTCGCTTGAAGGAACACAAAGGTGTCCCAGGTGAAAATATGGAACTTGCTGACCCTCCAAGAGCATATGGTATGTGTGGTTGAATTCTGGGTTTATTTTGTAGAGAAGTGGCCAATCAAAAGTCTCGTTCCCACAAGAGTTGAGCATGGTGGCTAACGCCATGATCGGTGGTCAGCTGAGGCAGTCTGCAACATTATTGGTTCTGCCCTTCTTATACTTGATATTCAAATGGAATTGTTGCAGGTATGTGGACCACTTTTGATGGCGATCATTCTACAACTTCCCTTGCATATGTATGAACTGCAGGGGTCGGTGGTCTATGTGGATGACCATTTCCTTCCCCAAAATGTAATTCTTCCATTTTTGGCAGGCCTGCACAACGGAATACATCTAATTGTCATAAGTGGGATACTTCCACATTGTGTCTGAAAGTTTCTCACTGTGATATGCCACTGGATGCCCCTGTTGAGTAAGGACTACCCCAATAGCATAGTCAGAGCCATCTGTCTCGATCTCAAATGGTTGTTGAAAATATGGTAATGTGAGCACTAGTGCAGAGTAGAGGCGATGTTTCAACTTTGTGAATTCATTTTGTTGAGATTCAGACCAAAAGAGTTTTTCTTTCGTTCCTCCCTTGGTGACTTGACTCAAGTTCCAAGTGAGATGAGAGAACCCCAACACGAACTTGCAATAGAAATTACCAAGGCCCACAAAGCTGTGGAGCTCTATCAGAGTGGTTGGGGCTGACCAATCATGAATGACATGGATCTTGGCTGGATCCACATGAACCCCCCATTCATCAATAATGTATCCCATGTACTGAACTTGGGTCATGCAAAAAGTGTATTTCTCCAAATTGGCACACAGCTTTTGTTGTCGCAGTGTTTGAAGAAACTGCCAGATGTCGTGGAGGTGCTCTTCCCAACTCTGGCTGAAGATCAGGATGTCATCCAAGTATACCACTACAAATGAGTTGGTGAATGGCCTCAAGATGTCATCCATTAGCTTCATGAAGGTTGCAGGAGCATTCATTAACCCGAAAGGCATAACCAACCATTCGAAAAGTCCCTCCTTGGCTTTGAAGGCAGTCTTCCACACATCAGAGGGTTCGATTGGTACCTGGTGATATCCAGACTTTAAGTCAATCTTGCTAAAATATTCCCCCCCCCTGAGCTTGTCTAGAAGGTCATCAATCTGTGGGATTGGGTACCTATTTCGGACAGTGATATCGTTCAGCACCCAATAGTCAACACAAATGTTGTTGGGAAAAGTATCTATTCAGAACGCCCCTATCCCACTCTAAGGTGTGACAGTGCCTTAGCAACAAACAAGGAAAACTACTTGTGTATTCTTCTTTATGAGATGTAAACGAAGAGGAAGGGTAAACTAACCTGTGTATTCTTCGCTCTCCTCTTCAACAGCTTCCAGCTCCCTGCTCCCTTACTGGCCCAGCTTCACCAAATTCCTGCAAGATCACAGAAGAGAGAAACTACACGAAGATATAGATTTACATTCATAAAAAGCTCAGGATCAGATTAAGCTAAACATGCAAATATAACAAAACATCACTGATACACAAGCATGTAGAAGAAACTCAAATAGTTTTATTAATGCAATAAGAAGATCCAGGAAGAGATACAACCAAGTGAGTCCCGATCCAGCATCTACCTCCCAGCAAAGGAATCCCTTCCTCACCTCCAACAAAGCATAAATCACCCAATGCACTAATCTCAATCTCAAACCAACAACAATTCTCTGCAAAGTACAAAATTCCAGCCTCTGGATCTCTGGGATGAGGGATCCATATATAGATGTATGCAAAGAGGATGAGTCAGCTTATGTTTTGACTTGTGGCTTCTCTCTGTCAGTTCTTGCTTCCACTTGGAGACTGAGAGCCTCTTACTCATCATTGGTCGAATTCAGTGAGGCAAGTGTCATTGGAGAAGATTCTGGAAGCTTCCATTGTCTTTCCACCTCGTTGAATGACTTTTCCATTTGTCATTTCCTGCTCAACGCACCCTGGTAGTGCATTCACCTGCGTTGCAACGCACCTAGCCAGTGTATTTGGGTGCTTTGCAACACAGGCAGCTAGTGGAGCATCTGAATTGATCCTGATTTGACTAGTTTTGAGCAGTTTCTGGTGGAGAACTTCTGGGAGAAGCTGTAATTTGTTGACCTTGTTTCTTTAGGAGCTGGAACAACATCTTTAGGGACTTAGGATCCCTTGGTTTATGGACATTTTATGCTTATAGCTGTAAGGCACAAAAATGTCTATAACAGTTGCCCCCTAAAGTATGAGGCCATTTATCGGGTGAAATGCTTTATTAGGAGGATCCGAAGTTCTTTCAATGCTGGGAGGAGACCTGTAATAAGATACAATACAATACATCATCTTCATACTATTTTCATGATCTAGCTGAGGCGGGCATTCCCATGCTCAGCTTTATAAATTCATTTTTATGTACATAGGACAGACAATCGTCTGATGGTAGACTGATGATTCTGGTGAAGTCATCATCCCTTTTGGTAGGATGATTATCTGTGCTGCAATGCTGTACATTTCAATGTCTTTATTTTTCCTGAATATATATCGCAGCCCGGATGGATGAAACTAGATCCGGGGTCTTCAATCTCGTCCGATCTTCACTCGAAGTACAAGTCGATCCATGTGAGAATTGTTTTGAAGTCGAACATGGAAAGACATCGCTTGATTACCAGTCAATGATGTAAACTGTTAACAAGCGCGAGAGGAATCACCGATAATGATAATGACCCTCAAGGTACTGCAGTACAATTCACGTGGTGTGAATAAAGGACTTGGCATCGAACACCATGCAAAATCTTTCGGTCGAAGGTCATTGATGTATACCTGTCGCCGGAAGTGAGAATCTTGCCATTGAGGCATGCAAGCTTCAAAGTACTGAAGGGGTGTTCCTAGATCAACTTCTTGGATAATGAGCTGATGTCGACAAGAAGCGATCCGTCAAAGGAGGGCCTTGATGAATCCCACATAAGTGACACGGAACGGAGCAAATGATATTGATGGAGGTGAAAACGATTTGATGATATATGGTTCAGGGTGGCGGTCATGAAAGAATGAAGTATAATGTATGGTAGTGGATGGGACACGGGTGACTTCTCTGGATGACTTCTCTTGAACATGTCGGCGACACTTATATGATGGATTGGTAGCATTTACCCCAAAAGTGGATGGTATGGCGAGACCATGGTGATGTGACCGGTGAATGAAACAACCCAACCCAACTCAGGCACGGAGTGGAAGTGTCATGTTCAAGAGCGACTTGCTACCAATAAAGATTCTTTGAGTTTCTTACCAATTTTTCCCCAGTCATTGCTGACCAATACCTCTTTATTTTTGTCAAGCTTGAGGAGGATAACATATGCTTGTTCTATAATTTTCCCTTCAGGCAAACCCATCGTTATGTTTTAACGAGCCTAGCGATAGTGAAACTCGTTCTCGTCTAAAGACAAGTTTGTCGCTATTAATCTTTTTAACGAGTCTAACGACAAAGATAACTCGGTCCTTTTCCTTTTTAGGGAGTCTGAAAAGGTACGTAAAGTTAACTCCGGAATTCCTTTTTCATCATCTAATCCCTTAAGTCCGAAAAAGTATAAAATAATACAAAAGGGATGAATTTTCGATAATTTTAACGAGCCGAATAAAACAAGCGCTCGATCTTTTTGTGCAATAATCCCTCAGGTCCAAAAAGATTAAAATCTAGAGGAGGGATAGCGCTTCCGGTCGCTTTAACGAGCTGGAAGGCCAAAACTCGGCAATCTTTTCATATTTTACGAGTTAGATGAAAAGAGCTTAAAGAAGACTCGTCTTTTGAGGAACGAGTGATAAAATGGGTAGCAGTTGATTCCAGGTAAGGTTTGGAATTTTCCAATCACGGCAGTGTCACAAGGATGGCTAGTGAAATCACTCTTCGCAGCTGTTCCTCAAAATGGGTAAACAATCAAATGGAGGTGAATGATCGGCCAATGGAAAAGTGGAGGTGACGGTGCAAACACGACCAAGGCTTTAATGGCTGAAAATGCTTCATTCACGGTGGTTATTTACCGGGGGATAGTTCATTTTTTAACGAGCTTAAACGCGGGTGGAAACATTTGCTCGGTCCGGGTTTATTTTTTAACGAGCTTGAACCTTGCGGTAAACACTGCTCGATAATCCAGTCATATGATAAGAATGTCTCATATAAAACGGCAACATTTAGATTTTTGCCCCACATCCTTTCTTTATGCAAGTTAGGAAACGACTAATCCTACGAGTTTAAAGGGTTAGCCTACGGGTTTAAAGGGAGGACCTAAAAATTTAAAAAATAAATAGTCGCCCCTTGCTTGCACTCCAAAAGGTTTGCATGCCCCCAGGTATAAAATAGAGTTTCGAGGTCTCCCTCTATTCGAGCTGACAAAACATTCGTTTTATCAGGAAGGGTCACCCTTTATTCGAGCTGACAAAACATTCGTTTTATCAGGAAGGGTACTACCTCTTACAGGTTACCCAAAGATTTTTCTATTTACGGCGTAAACAAAACACTTCCCTGGCGACGTCTACCGAGATAAACAAAGGTGAGTGACGACGCCCGCCAACTCACATAACTTTGACAAGAGAATCTTATTCTAGAATAACCCCTCTTCCAATCACGGACGGGGTACAGACTAGTCATATTCTCCCGCGGAAACCCACTCTATACCCGAAGTTTTCCTGCCGAAGCAGACCAGGATGCATGCCCCCTGGGTTTCAGTCATATCCCTCCGAATTACTCGCGCTTATCGGGAGGATGGACTGGGACTTGAGACATTTCTTGCGTGAAGAGACCATTTAGGGACGGTATATGACTATTTGCTATGCGTGATCCGGGAAATGAAAGCTGGTCCACGAGCTTGACCACTCTTCCTTCGTGCGGAAAACACATTACTCTAAAGAGTGAGGAGACGATGGCTCCCATGCAATAAATATAGTCTCGTCCAAGGAGTAGGTTATAATCCAAGGGTCCTTGAACGACCATTACGTTCATTTGAACTGTCTTCCCTTTCAATGTTATGGGCACATTGGGGAGGATCCCTAAAGGTCGACTGGTTCCTTTATCAAAGCCTGTCAGATTTCTCATTTCAGGCAAAAGCGATGGCGAACCAAGCGCTTTCCAAGCAATAGAGGAAAGGATACTCACAGAAGCCCCCTCATCAATGATGGTACCAGCCATGACCATTCTCTATATTTGAACGATAATTCGGAATGGTATGCTTGCTGGCAAACGGGGTCTGCCTAGTTGGTTCCAGTCGAAGGATACAACTAGGTTGCTTGGAGGTGGGACCGAATAGACGGCCGGGTATGGCTCTGACGAACTTCCTTCCTGCGATAAAGGAATGGGTGGATTGCCCCCGTGTTCGTCGGAGTCTGTGTTGATGAAGAGAATTTGGACGGTGTCATCCTTATCCTCTTCAGTGACTGTATCATTCGAAGATAAAACTTCTGAAGGCAAGACCGGGTCAACTGCCGCCTCGACCTTTTGACTTTCGTCTGGTATGGATTCAGTTGGTTTATCTTCAATGATAGACGCTTCAGCCGACCACTTGAGCGGGCCAGCTGGATTCTCAACTAGTGACGGACTTGGCAAGAGTTTTTTGTATCCAGGAGGAAGTCGCAACGGTGAAACCGGACGACCATCCAAAACTCTTTTAGCCTCGTCTAAGAAGGGACAACGGTGGAGGGCATGGTCGCCTTCGCACAGTCTACAGGGAAATCTAGCTTTCCCTTTTTGTCCTGGGGCTTCACTTTCACTAGTTGACGGTGTACTTTCAACATGATCTCCAGAGGTTGATGACACCAGATTGTGCAAATGAGGAGACCAGTCCCTTAGTATCCGGGGGATGCAAGGACAATCTCTGTGAAAGTGGTCTCCTCTACAAATGACACATGGCGATTTAGGCCTGGTCGGTGTTGTGTGTGGATTTTCATTAGACGACACTTGTTTTCCCTTATTTGCCTTTGGCTCCTTCTTCTTCTTCTCTTTCTTCTTCTTCTCCTTCTTCTCCTTAGGAACTTGGTTTTTAGCTTTACCAGTCCCGTCAAGCGAAGAGGAAGGAAGAGAGGAAGAATTAGAGGAAGTAGAAGGTTGGTGGGAAATTCTGGACTCGTCTAACTGCTGATTCGACTGTTCAGGAATAGTGGTGTTCTGAACGACATTGGTTGAGAAGAGCCAAAATGGCAAGCCAATTGTCAGTCCTGGAAGCGACAATGTGGCCATATGGGGCGCACCAACATCTCCCTAAGAGGAGAAGGGACTAGGATTTCCACCAAGGGGAATTCCTTGGTTGGTAGGCTCCATTTTCTCAACCTAAAGATCAACGCAGGAAAAAGGGTATGAATATTTCGTTTAAAATAAATTTTAACACGCTTTGACACAACTTTGTTTTTTCAGTTTTAAAGAGTCGAGAAAAAACAAAAGATGACTCTAGTCTCCTTCGATTTTTAATGAGCCTGAAGTGACAAGTGCTCAGATGGGCCTTTTCCGTTAAGGAGTCTGAAAAGGAACGAAAGGGACTGCTCTGGAGATCTAGGTAGAGGGTGTGCCAAACCAATCGCAAAACCGCAGAATACTTTTTAGGGTACGGGCGGTCAATCTTCCCGAATGCTGTGTTCAGTGCATTGCGATCAGTAGGGCGGCCGACACGGCGTCCTATGGATAAAGGTTTTATGCCTATAGGGGTCTCCCAATATATACTCGACGGTACGTGGGAGCACAATCCGTACTGGCACTTATCGTCTCACAGTGGAGGAATCACCCAACCAACAGTGAGGACAACAGTTACCAGGCTTTACGACGTCGGAACATGTCTCTAGCCTAGACCTCTATGTTGTGCGTTAAGTTACAAAGCGTTGTTAAGTTCATTCAATTTATTTTAGGTTGATCTTTCTTAGAAGTTTGTCTTTTTGGATCACCACGAGATGTAGATGTAATTCCTAAATGTAGTCTAAAGATGATAAGCAAGCTTTTATCTCTTTTCAACAATGAAAATCTTAGCTACAAGGGGAAAAGAAAGACACAATCTTTTCTCAAAGAGCAAAGAGCACACTGTAAATGCACTTTTCCTAAATCAAGCCATACAAACTGTCAATATGCAAATGCACTTGTGCATGTATTTGTTTTTCACTTTCTTAATATTGATGCCTAAAAAGAAAGTTGTTGTACAAATTTGAATTCGATTTCAAGCGAAAAACACAAACAAGCTTCTTTTCGAAATCAAAAAGGTAGAGACGATTACGACACTTTATGATTTTGAAGTAAACACTTGTTTCGACACTAGAAATTCACAAATTCAAACCAAAAGGCAAAAGTAAAAGCGCAATCAACTATCAACAGCAAATAAACTTTCTCCTAAGATCAAAACGACACTTACGACAGATCTAGATCTAAGGGCGACAGTATGATCAGTTTACTTTTGCAATGGGAAACTATAAATGACGTAACAAATACACAAAAACAAATACAGTTTCTTTTATACAACTGAGGTGGAATTAAGGCAAAGAAAAGGGGTTTTCAGATAGGTACACATACTGATAACAGGCTGCAAAAATCAGAGGCAAAACTGGAAAAAGTGAGCAAAGAACCTCAGCTAGGCTGATCAACGCACCTGCTACACAGAGAAACTGAATTGCAGCGCAGGTAACCCTCTCGGGGCCTGCGTTGAAATGCAGAGTCTCTTCACAGAGCCTGCGCTGAAGCAAAAACGAGAATTTTCTCTGGGTTCTGGGTCACGGTTTGCAGTTTAATCTATGGTTTTTGGCCGGATAAAAGCTATCAGTAAGGTACAATCAGAGGGATGATTTAAAGGAGGACTAAGAGCTATCACAAAGGGCAATTAGAGCATTTGTGGATCAATTGTTCAGATCATAAACATGCCCAGTGAATGGACATGAGTAGCAGATCTCTACTTTGCATTTGTAAATGGCAAATGCAGTTCGATTCGCCACTCCTGAGTTTATGAGATGAACAACAATAGAAACACAAATAAACTAACTAGACACGATCCCTAGTGGAGTCGCCATTTTGTTGTTGGGAAAAGTATCTATTCAGAACACCCCTATCCCACTCTAAGGTGTGACAGTGCCTTAGCAACAAACAAGGAAAACTACTTGTGTATTCTTCTTTATGAAATGTAAACGAAGAGGAAGGATAAACTAACCTGTGTCTTGCGCTAGTTTGTTGATCCAATCACTCTCCTCTTCAACAGCTTCCAGCTCCCTGCTCCCTTACTGGCCCAGCTTCACCAAATTCCTGCAAGATCACAGAAGAGAGAAACTACACGAAGATATAGATTTACATTCATAAAAAGCTCAGGATCAGATTAAGCTAAACATGCAAATATAACAAAACATCATTGATACACAAGCATGTAGAAGAAACTCAAATAGTTTTATTAATGCAATAAGAAGATCCAGGAAGAGATACAACCAAGTGAGTCCCGATCCAGCATCTACCTCCCAACAAAGGAATCCATTCCTCACCTCCAACAAAGCATAAATCACCCAATGCACTAATCTCAATCTCAAACCAACAACAATTCTCTGCAAAGTACAAAATTCCAGCCTCTGGATCTCTGGGATGAGGGATCCATATATAGATGTATGCAAAGAGGATGAGTCAGCTTATGTTTTGACTTGTGGCTTCTCTCTGTCAGTTCTTGCTTCCACTTGGAGACTGAGAGCCTCTTACTCATCACTGGTCGAATTCAGTGAGGCAAGTGTCATTGGAGAAGATTCTGGAAGCTTCCATTGTCTTTCCACCTCGTTGAATGACTTTTCCATTTGTCATTTCCCGCTCAATGCACCCTGGTAGTGCATTCACCTGCGTTGCAACGCACCTAGCCAGTGTATTTGGGTGCTTTGCAACGCAGGCAGCTAGTGGAGCATCTGAATTGATCCCGATTTGACTAGTTTTGAGCAGTTTCTGGTGGAGAACTTCTGGGAGAAGCTGAAATTTGTTGACCTTGTTTCTTTAGGAGCTGGAACAACATCTTTAGGGACTTAGGATCCCTTGGTTTATGGACATTTTATGCTTATAGCAGTAAGGCACAAAAATGTCTATAACAACAAAGTCTCCAAGTCCCATCCTTCTTTTGTACCAACACGATCGGGCTCCCAAAGGGTGATGAACTTGACTGGATGTGACCTTTTTGCAACAACTCCTACATTTGCCTCTTGATTTCATCGTTCTCTAGAATAGAGCGCCGATAGATTGGTCCATTGGGTAGCAACGCACCTGGGGCCAGATCGATGGAGTGCTTGACCTGACAATGCAGAGACACCCTTGCAGGGGAGGTGAAGATGTCCTCGTACTCCTCCATGAACTTGTCCATCTGTTGTTGTCGTGCAGAGGGGACCTATCTGGAGGTCGTGGCCACCGTCTTCTTCTTTCCCTGAGGGCATATCATTAGGATTTGTTTTCCCTATTTTGGAAATGATCTTACTACATTGTTTTGTAGTAACCAAAGAGATGGCGGTAGGCGGTGCTACCTCCGGTATCCTGTACAACTTATTTCCCAAAGTAATAATAATAGCGTGAGGCCTTGATTCATACACATCATGTCACTTATACAAGTATGGTTGGCATAATAATACATCACGAACATCAAGGGGAGAAACGTCACATAATACCTCATCCGTGAAGGACTTGATGTTGTATGGAAGGCGACACCATTGGCTCATGCGAAGATATCATCCTTGGTGAAGCCACCTAATGGTGTACGGTTGTCGGTGTGTTGTGGTCAGTAAGCCCAGCCGCTTCACGACCTCTTCTGCAGTGAGGTTATTTTGGCTCCCACTATCAACAATGAACTATAGTGGGGAACCCTTTACCCACATATGGGAGTGGAAGAGACACTCCTCCTCCTCTGGATCTTCGGGTTGCTCCTTATGGATCTTCAACATGGCAACAGTGGCATTGGGATCTGCATCGATAATTTGCTTCCCTTTGTCATTCCCCTTATTGGGTTCTGACTCACAGTCAGAACATGCATCTGATTCCAAAGCCTTCAGCTCAGCCAACAATGACTGCTTGGCCCGACACTCAATTGTGTTGTGAGTGGAGCTCTTATGGAACTCACACCACTTTTCCATGTCCTTCTTTGACTTTGCAGTGTTGTACTTTTCTTGTGGCTTTGTTGGGTTGTCCCGGTCCATCCCACCTTGGGTTTGTCCTTTTTTCTGTGATTTGGGGGAACCTTTCCCTTGTTTTAGATTCACAGATCCGAAGTCTCGCTTCTTCTGTTTAAAATTCTACTCGATCTTAACAGTGTATCGGTACGACATGCCAAGCGAGGATATGTCCAGGAACCCCATCTCATCCTGGATGTATCTGTGTAGTGAGTTTTGGTACTTGAGTACCAAATGTTTCTCAGAATCCTTGACCCAACTTCGTGCGAAGGGTATGAAAAACATTGGTAAACTCTAGCACATCTTAGTCCCTTCCCTATCGCAACGTGGTCCACTTTATGTATTTTTTCTCATAGCTCCTGGCAGGGTAGTACTGCTCCTTGATGGTGTCCCAAAACAAATTCCAAGTGGGACCAGCTGAAAACAGTGAGGTCGTACTTTCATCATTCTATTAACAGTAGGTTTTCCACCAGTCCTTGACATGGGGGTGGCTTTGAGAAGAGAAAAAGTAATCTTTTCCCGATTGGAAAAATCATGAAAAAAAGAATATCGTTCTAGCATATTTAACCATTTATTTATGGCGTCTACATCTATTTGGCCCTCAAATATGGGAATGTCAAAGTTTACTTGTACCTTAAAAGGTGTCGAGCCTCCAGAGTGGTTGCAATATGTGGATGTGTCGCCAATGGGAAACCGTTGAAGGATATGGGAAAAGTTATCCATCATCCCATTCCTTTGTTTCTCAAGGGCCTCCTCGAGCAATATTTTGATAGGATCTCTTGCTCCCTCGTCTTTCTTTTCTGCCCCCATGGGCGACCATTGGGGTTTGCGACGCTGATCTTGCAAAAGTTGAACTAGATTGAGCCCTAACTCCTTATATCCCAATCTCGTTGGGGACATGCAAATAAAAACATAGAAAGAGAAGATCGCTCTGATACCACTGATCCGGAATTTAAACAGGAACAAATTTTTTTATAGATATAACCATAAATACAGAGATGCATAAAAAATAACACTTCATTTCATTAATATCAAATACTGAAATATGCTTACAAACAAAATGGAAATAAGACTATCTCAGATGATGGTAGATTATCTCTGAGAAGAGATGTGGCAGCTACATTCCTGTGAACTTAGTTACAATGAGGTTCAAGGGCCTTTTTATTATTGTACGATAAGAGAAAACCCTAAACAACCAAAACCCTAACCCAAGGAGATGTAACACCAAGATTTTATGGACCCCGTTGGGGTTAGTTGGGTGTCCAACTTCCCGGGGTCGTAACTTGGTCATATTATCTCCGTTGGAAAGATATCTCCCAGGACTATAGCTACTAACGTGATTTCCTTCGGAGGGATTTTGCCAAAAAAACGTCTTTTAGGGCCTCAAAACAGCTCCGGAAGTTCAGGACTTGAAAAACTGTGAAAAATAGTAAATTTTGCTACAATTAAGGAAACTGAAAGAACAATGGTGAGGGTCCAAGTGGAATAGGCGGGTGGCCACCAATATCCACATGGATCAGTTATTTTTGGACAATAATCATCGTAAAAACCCCGAAGGGAAAACTGATGCAACAAATGGGTCTTATTTTATTATGCAACAATTTAAGAATTATTACTATTTTCCAATTAGAAAATCTCTATAAACAAACTGAAAAATATATGGAGATAATTTATTTCTCTCTATAGTCAACTTGGCCTCTATTCGACCACACACACTTCTCAACAATTCACACTACTGGATTGGAAATGTGCACTACCTAGCTAAAGAAAATCGTACAACCTTGTAATAGACTCTAGATGGGTCGTATTATCTCATTTTGGCTCTGGAATAATTTCACTTTGTCTTCTGGGATTAGATATGGCTTTCAACAACTAAACAAACCCTCTTCCAGCATCTCGCACTAGGGTTTTAGCTATTCACACTAGTTGTAGCGACTCTCCTTGTAGATAATTCAACCTTCCTTCCCTATCTCTGACACTGGAAAATAATTGGAAAGCTCTCCAGAATATTGCTCTTCCCAAATGTCTATTGCCTTCGCTCTCTGATGCTCTTTCCCTGGCTCGAACTACGCCCTCACTGAAAACTATGAACAAGGTAGCTTGATCTACCTTGCTCACAATGATCATATTGATGATATCCCCAAGGCCTTTGACCCGCTCTTATAATCTCTCATTGGAGTCTCATCGGCCATGGTTTAATCCTAGACAATGACTAAGATCAATAGAAGTCTCTAGAGAAATCTTGAATGTCTTTAATTAATTAACTTTAATTTATCACTTTTCCTAAGTTAGACTTAGGAAATATTTTAATTATGGCAAACTAATTTAATTAAAGTGATTCCCAAGCTTATCTCATGAAAAGTTTTTTGGGTTTAGGATATATGGTGTTCCATAGCCTCTTAGGATCATATAAGACTAGAACACATGTCTGATGCTACCATATCCATAGAAAACTAACAAGAAATATGTGTACAAACAATAAAATTGTCATATTAATTAGTAAAACAATATTACTAGTGGATCGATAAAGTTGGCCCTTAATTATGAGTGACTCTCCCAACAATAGTATTGTTGGTAGTCCTACTTGGAGAGATATTGGGAAGATCCAACTAAAATCCATAAAGGAAACACTAGATCCAATTCAACTAGTGGTAATAAGAGGAAAAACCCATGCTAACAGATGAATTACCTAGTGAGGGAAATTCCATGTTGTAAGTGAGTTGGTTGAGACATGGAAAATTCTAGGCATCCCAGGTGTTAGATATGAAGGAGAGAGATGTTCAAAAAATGAAATAGTTTGAGTGAATATTAAGAATAAATTTTAAAACAAAAAGAAGAAACTTAACAAATATGAAAATAGGACTATTGATAGAGAAGACAAAAACATAGGGTCCATGTAATGAAAATTAATAATTTAGAGAACATTAACCTTTTCAACTATCACTTTGCAAGTTTGACAAAGTAAATAGCTATTTTTCTTCCAATCCATGGGTCTGTAGTTGTAAAAGGAGTCTTTGATTCTTTGGTCCATGAGAGATATACATGGATGGGATGTGAAATCTAGAAATCATGCACCAAATATAGTTCCTAAGATTGGGGGAAACATCTCCATCCCTGTCAACTCTTATGTGTACCCACAATGATATGAGGACATTGGGAACTTTGAAAAAGGCATATATAACAAACATGGGTATACCAAATCAAGAAAAAATGCTAAGGTTGATCGAAACTAAGGAGATAATTTCCAACTAAGATACATAATAAGGGGTACGTAAGATAAAAGTACGACCTATGAAAAAAAATATAAAAGAGGTCCCTACTTAAGCACTAGATATTAACTAGGGAAAACATATTCATAGATGAGACAAGTTCACCCTAAGAAAGGAAATAAACAAAGAAAAAAATACCAACACAAGTAACTCATAATTAGATGATGCATGGCTTCATGGTCAGCATTGAGTGTTAAGTGTATGATTTCACTAAGTGTGAAATCCACGCAACATAAATTTCTATGACAACCATATTTTATGTGTTGTGTGAATAAATAATGGCTTTCTAATAATTACCTCTCGATTTGCTCTTTGCTTTGAAATGTACTATCCTAACTACCTAATTTATAGTAGTGATTGTGGTTTCTTCTTTGGCATGATCATTTCTCTATGCATCAACAATATCTCACTACGTTTACTTATTTTTACAACTATTTGTTTTCCTGCAAACATCTGTTCCTACACTAAAGCATTTATTTGTTTACCTTTGCACACACCATCATTTTAATATGAACAATTACACACTTTTTTCATTAATATTATATGTATGTAAAGTAGTATATACTTCACCTATAACCACTAAATCCTCTTCTTTGTCATTTAAAACTCTAATAACCCCTACCTTAGCATCTAAGTAATGTGCTATTGTGATATGTTCTCTTTAATATTCTGTCAAGTGCATCTTCAACCATTTTCATGGAATTGCAACTTATGCCATTGCTACCTCCTCTTCCTTAACCAAAAAACTTTACGATGTCCTTGTGCACTACCTTTTCCTCTAGCTTCAAGAATTATGAACTTATCTCATATTGAATAAAATACTTGAAACCATACACTTATTCATCAACCATCGCACATACTTACCAACCTAGATTTTTCAGGAATGCAGTCACATTTTCAAAAACACGCGTGCACTTTTGTAAGCGCATGCAAATTTTTAAAAGTGCATGTGCATTCTTATGAAAGTATCTATGTGCTGTGCATTCTTTTATATATGTAATCTTTGAGAAGCAAGGAGGGAGGGTGGGAGGGAGGGAGGAAGAGATATAGCTAGGGGGTTTTGAAGGAAGGACTAAGGGAGGGAAGAAGGGAGGGATATAGAAAGAGAGGACGAGGAGTGGAAAAAGAGGGAAAGAGAGAAAGTGATAGAGGGGGGTGAAGAGAAAGGGGTAAATAAGAGAGAGAGAGAGAGAGAGAGAGAGAGAGAGAGAGAGAGTGAAGGGGCATAGAAAAGGAGGAGGAGAGATAGGTAAAGAGGAAAAGGTGGGGATAGGGTGTTGGAATTTCTAAGTTTAACCCGTTAGAAATTCTTCTTACAATATCTGGTTTATTTCTTCCTACTTGTTCAATTACTTAACCAATTATTTACCATGAAAATACTGAAAATAAACACAAGTATAGTATCAACATATATAGATCATCAACTGAAAGAAAACAAGCACACAAGTGACACCGTTATTTTTGGACCAATGTCCTCGAAAAAAACCAATGTGGGAAAACCAGTGCAACTATTTTGAGGGTTATATTAGTATGAAATCTTTCTGAGTACAATTGGGTGCCTAATCGGCTCACCCAATAGAGAAAAATACACAGTAGTAATACCTCTATATTTAGAAACAGGTATAAAAAAACCTGTCCCATGAAACCCTCTCCGGCACAACTGAAGCTCAGCGCTGGCCCTTCTGGCCTCTACGTCAGCCTACTACTGGGTTGCGTGATCCCCAGGACCCTCTGCGTCAGCCCTCTGAGGCACTGCGTAGCCTCTAGGAGCCTCTGCATCACTCCCTCTATCCTGTGCGTGGGTGACACATTCTCTCTAGGTTTTGCGCTGCCTCTGCTGGGCTCTGCGTAGCCTAGACTGACTGCTGCTCTGGCTCTCTCTGCTTCTGTGCTGGTCTCCTAGTATTGTCCCTTTCTCTCTACTTCATACTCCCTGCCCCTCATTGCTGATCACTGATTCAACTTTTCTTAGCAACCCCGCTCTAGCAAAATGAATGACTGATCACTCTGGTGTATTCTCCAACTGACCCTCAAGCCTCCTCTTATACTTTTCTTGGTGGTCCTTCAATGGCCGAGATTAAATCTCTAATAAATGACTAAGATTATATTTGGCTTGATCCATGACTTTTGGAACATTCTAACCCAGTTTTATATTAATACCCATTAATATTTTATTTTTCCTAAGTTTAGACTTAGCAACTCCATTAAAAATATTAATTAATTTAATATCGCCCAAACCAGTTAGAATTTTCCCAAACTCTTTTTGGGTCTTGGAGATCTCATGTGCTTTAGCCTCTCCACCAATTTTCATTGCTAGAGCACATTTGATGCTACCCCAAATCAACACTCCCTCTTAGCGATGACTATGCTCTAGTAATACTCCACATTAAGCATCATGCTAATTATCCAACATCAGTCCTTGTGTTGATGTTAGGCCTACTGCCTCACATCGTCTGCACTATTGCTTCTTGTACTGCTACCCATGACACTGCCACTGCCACTGCCACTACTACATCTGTACTACAACTCCCTCTCAATATGTTGCCCATGCTGCCCCTAACATTGCCACTGCTAACTGCTGCACTGCAACTCAAATACCGAGAAGTAGGTAACTGAATTCTCCCAAATACTAACATCTGAGTCAGTCTTGAAGCCTCGTGAAACTGAAGCTGGCTCTGCTTCTATTTTGTGCTCCCTCTGCTGCCACTATGCTGTTGCATACACTTTTGTGCCTATCGCACTACTGCATGCTCTACTGCATTGCCTTAGATTTCTGCACGCAATCAATGCCTTGCTGCTCCACTACACTTTGCTCCACCTGACCTCTGTCATCCTGCTACTATCGCTAAGGGCTCCCATAGCTAGATATGATCCAATAGTTTGGGCACCTCAAGGATCTTGCCCCTAGTATGTAGTCCTTATGACTACAACTCGATGTCTCCCCACCTCTTCTCTAGAGGTGCATGAGAACTCATGGCATAGTCGTCATCAGTCTTGACCTCTTTCTCCACCTTAGCTGGAGCTTCCTTGGAGTTGGAAGCCTCTCCCTTGTTTTTCTTCCTTGGACACTAGGATGCATAATGTCCCAACTCCCCATAATGGAAGCACCTCACCTTGGATATGTACTTATTCTTCCTCTTCCCTTGTTGTCTCGCAGATGCTAGAGCCACATCCTCCTCCTCCTCTTTCTTGATTTGACTTCCCTTGCCACTACTCCCCACCTTGGTCAACCTCCTGATCTCTTCTTGATGAAGATCTATCCACATCTCCTCCCATCCTAGAAGAGTAGCCCTACCCAAAATACTTTGGACAAATGTCTCCCACTCCTCGAAGACTACATTCAGGGATGTCGTCACCATGAACTCTGGATTTGGGGTATACCTTAAGGAAGAAAGTTGGTCATGAATCTCCTGTAATTTGAGGAATGGATCTATTTGCTCTCCCTTCTGCATCTGATACGACCGCATCTGATTCTCCAATATCATCTTCTGCTACATGAAAGTGCCCTGATACAAGGCCGTCAAAGTATCCTGCATCTCCTTTGTTGTGTTCTTTTCAACAATATGTGGCATGATATGATATTTGACCCTGTCTAGGATCATGCACTTCGCCCCCACCTTTGCATCCCCATACTTCTCATTTTCATCTGGGTCAACTGAGATAGCCATGGTTCTCGATGCAAAGTCCTTAATGCGATGTCGATCCAGGACTTCCAAGATCCTAGCCTTCCAGATGAAAAAGTTGGAAGCCCCGTCCAACCTGTCCTGACCACTCAGTCTGTTCACTGCCATTTCAGCTCCTCTTCTGGACTCCCTTTGAGTTTTGAATCCCCTCTTAGAAATCTCCCTCTAAGTCCTAATTTCCCTACCGGAAATCCTCCCGCAAAATGTCAAACCGCTCCTCTCCAATCCTCCTTGCAACTGCGACTTGGATATGGATTTCTAATACTAGATACCATGTTGGAATTTCTAAGTTTAACCAGTTAGAAATTCTTCCTGCACTGTCTGGTTTATTTCTTCCTACTCGTTTAATTACTTAACAATTTATTTACCATGTAAATGCTGAAAATAAAAACAAGTATAGTATCAACATCTACATATCATCAACTAAAAGAAAACAAGCACACAAGTAACACCGTAATGTTTGTACCAATCTCCCTGGAAAAACCCAATTTGGGAAAACCGGTGCAACTATTCTGAGGGTTATATTATTATGAATTATTTCTGAGTATAACTAGGTGCCTAACTGGCTCACCCGACAAAGAAAAATACACGACAACAATACCCCTATATTTGGAAACAGGTATTTAGAAAAGCTGTCCCACGAAACCCTCTCTGGCACAACTGAAGCTCAGCACTGGCCCTTCTAGCCTCTATGTCAGTGTCCTGATGGGCTGTGTGAGCCCCAGGACCCTCTGAGGCACTGCGCAGCCTCTGGGAGCCTCTGTGTCACTCCCTCTACCCTCTGCATGGATGACACAATCTCTCTAGGCTCTGTGCTACCTCTGCCAGGCTTTGGATAGCCTGGACTGACTGTTGCACTGACTCTCTTCACTTCTGTGCTGGTCTCCTAGTATTGTCCCTGCCTCTTTGCCTCATACTCACTATCCGTCACTGCTAATCACTGATTCAACTTTTCTTAGCAACCTCGTTCTAGCAAAATGAATGACTGATCACTCTGGTGTATTCTCCAACTGACCCTCAAGCCTCCTATTATACTTTTCCGGTTGGTCCTTCAACGGTTGATATTAAATCTCTAATCATTGGCTAAGATTAGATTTTTCTTGATCCATGACTTTTGGAACATTCTAACCCAGTTTTATATTAATACCCATTAATATTTTTTTTTCCAAGTTTACACTTAGCAACCCCATTAAAAATATTAATTATTTTAATATCTCCCAAATTGGTTAGAATTTGCCCAAACCCTTTCTGGGTCTTGGAGATCTCATGTGCTTTAGTGTCTCCACCAATTTTCATGGCTAGAGCACATCCAATGCTACCCCAAATAAACATACCGGGGAAGGGAAAGAGAGGGAGAGAGGAGAAAATGATCAAAGCGGGGAAGAGAGAGTGTAATCATGCAAGAGAGATAAGGGGAGGAGGGAAAGAAAGAGAGAGCTAGATTGGTGAGATAGAGGGAGGGAGGGAGAGAGGGAGTGATAGGTACAGAGGGAGGGACACAATGAGAGAGAGGAAGGGGCAAGGGAGAGAGAGAGAGAGAGATAAAGAGAAATATGGTGTGGGTGGTAGGAGAGGGGGTATGGGAAAGAGAGAAGAAGATTTGTAGTGAGGGAGGGAAGGAGGAAGAGAAAAAGAAAGCGATGGCAAGTCAGGAAGGTTTAGAGAGGGGGAGAGAGAGCAGGGGGAAGTTGTTGGAAAAGTAACTAGGTTCACTCTTCATAAATGTATTTGTATTCATGTCATTATATATATCTTATGTAATATGTAAAATAAGAAAGAAAAAATATTATTTTTCATGGGTTTCATGCTTCTTTTGATTGGTCAACTAGGTTAAGCATGTTCTTCACGCTTCTAGGGTTTGTTATTTTCATGAGTCAAAAGAGTCAATATTAATTTGTATAAGACCCATTTCGGCATGTTGTTGTTGAAATATGTAACTAGGTTTAGTCTTCATAATGACATATGTAATCATGATTTTATGCATTTAATGAAAAGAAAAATAAATTTATTATTGTTATTCTTGAGGCATGGGTTTCGTGCTCAAGGGAAATTTATTTTTAGATCAAGCACCCATTGAGTTCTTTTAGGTTTTGTCATAAAGTCAATTGAGTCATTGTCATGTATTGAAGACCCATTTGGGCATGTTACATATTACAAATAAAATTTATTTGAGTCAAAATAGAGTCAAAAGGCCCTTTAAGACCTCGTCATGGTGCAAAGATCAAGTCGGCCTACATGAAGGGACAAGTCGGCCTAAAGATAACAATTCAAACCCCTCACAAGCCTATAAATAAGAAGGAACTCGACCTCATTTGGAGACTCATTCAAGAAAGTTCGATCTTCTCAAGATAGAAGCTGGAATAGGACGAAAAATGAGAAGAACTAGATCAAATATTTTGGGCCTCTGTCTGTCTGTTTGTCTGCCTCTCATGTTAGGGATTCTACATTTTCTAGGCAGAATAATTTGTTGGGCAAAATAATTTGATGGGCAGGTCGAAGTTGCAGAAGATTTTTTTGGGCAGGTCGAAGTTGTAGAAGAATTTGTTGGGAAGATCGAAGTTCTAGAAGAATCTACTAGGTAAGTTGAAATTGCATAATTTGATGGAATCAAGGTTTGACTTGGTCTTGGAAGGTATTTGTCAAGGTTCATAGGTTTTGGAATTCGTCAATTGAAGTTTTGTAAGAAGAGAAGAATTCTTGTGGGTTTCCATCTCAGTTGGAGTGGTTTTGGTCTAGGCTGATCATCTACATATTTTTTTCTGAATAAATACTAATTCTATTAAGATAAGAAAAGTATAGTACAATCAAGCTTGCATGCAAGCGAAGCAGAAAAGCAAGGGAGCCACAGGTGAAAGGCTATCCACCTCGCGCCTTAGAGACAATCCATGAAAGGGCTAAAGAAAACAGAGGAGAACAAAAAGAAAGAACTCAGCTAAGAGAACTACCCCGAGGGGTCATTTCCAGCCACACGACATTTTTTGCCTTTTTTCTTGTTTACTTTGACCCACCCAATGGAGTTTGGTTGAGCCATGACAAGCTGTAGACTATTCTGCACTAGCGGCGGAATATCCTTATCAGAATCTGAGGATGAAGAAAAATGAGAACGTTTCTGAGAAAACTGAGGGTCAGAGGGGACTGCTGGAGCGCCCGAGGGAGTGTCCATCGGAATCACATCATTCTGCACATCTGCTTCAGTATCCTCATCATTCTGCACATCTGCTTCAGTATCCTCATCATTCTGCAAAACAGCTTCAGTTTCCTCCTCATCCGAACTAGAGAAATCTAGATCGTACATTGAACGGGGAGGCTCACAAGGATTCCAGCGCTTGGATTTGGGTTTGCGATTCAGATTCTTCTTTTTATCGAGGAACTGAGTACATGTACTCTGGAGGTGCCCCGTTTGATGGCAATGGCGGCATCGGAAGGCTGTATTCTCGTAATCCAAGGTTTGAGTCCAGTGGAAATCTCCAATCTTGAGATTAATCTGATCCGGTAGTCCTTTGCTGATATCTATTTCTGCACAAAGTCTGCCGTAGGTGTAAAGACCATTTTCCTTTCTTGAGGTGTCTGTAGCCAGGTAGCATCCTAAAGTATCTCCAATGGCTAAGAAAATAGATGCATGCCATAGATGAGCCGGAAGATTCGGGAGCCTGACCCAAATGGGAAGCTTGGTGATGACTGCTGTAGAAGGGTCGAAGTCTGGAAACCAGGGGGTGAGAAAAAGCCCAGCCGCACCCCAGAACCAAGGGCCTCCCATTAAGGCCTTCTGGTAATCTTCATTTGAGTCAAAAACCACAATGAAGAATCCTTTTGAACATAAGTAAATCTTGCTTTTTTTAGTCCAAGTGGAGTGGATCCATTGGTATAGATCTGCTGTGCGAGGCCAAAGCCCATTGAATCTGCATATGAGTGCAGACTCTGCAAATATCTGGGAGCGATTTTCAATCTCAGGATGAGAGCAGTTGATGGAAGGAATATTCTCTGATTTGTCTACCAAAAACGGCTTTGGAGCCTCATTTGGAAGGGCTGCTTTCGAAGAGGACTGAGGTTGGGCAGCGTCTTTGCGAGCTGCATCTTTATAAGAGAAAGAAGGGGCAGAGGAAGTCTGCCCAAAGGAACCACCTCTTAAACGAAAAGAAGCCCCGATAGAAGCGTCCTTATGAATGCTGTAAAAAGAGAGAGGAAGGGGATTCATAAGCTGCTTACCCTTATATAACAATCTGAGGTAAGAGGAGGGGATCCTCAGCCGGCGTTCGAGTTTTTGCAGAAGATCCTGCACGAGATCTGTTGCTCGAACCCATTGCATCCTCATTTTGCCCATGAGTTTGACTTGGATCTGAAATATATGTGATTCTTCAGATAGATCTGGCTGTTTCAAGAGAGGAACCTCTGCAAGCAAATCTGGTGAGAATGAGGAGCAAGTTCGCTGCTTGCTTCCGGCAGAGAAGGAATCTGGAACATTCCGGCCGCGGAGATGGGATGAGGAGGAGACAGAGATCCCGGGCTCCCCATCATCCTCACTAGGGTTCGTCTGGTCATTCCCGTGCGCAGCATAACCCACGCTAGGGTTCATCTGGGCATACCCTGGCGCAGCAGCAGCAACATTATAATGCGGGTTAAACCCTACCTGAATGATTTGCCTTTCCCTTTCGACTTTGATCTGCCCGACCCGAACAGTTTCCTTCTTCGTTTCAACTCTGATCTGCCTGGCGCGCATAACATTTGATTGCACGGTGGCTTTGACGTTACCGGCGTGACCAGCAGGCCTTTGTGCCACCACTTTTCCGTGCCCTACCTGAACACCAGGTTTTTGCACCACCACCGCTTTGCTGTGCCCCGCCTGAACAGAAGGCTTCTGCACGACGGCCTTACAGTGCCCCGCCTGAGCAGCGGGCTTGTGCACAATGGTTTTACCGTGCCCCGCCTGAGCAGCGGGCTTCTGCACAACTCTGGAACCCTTCCGATCCGCCATTGCTCGTTTATCTGATCATCTACATATTATGTCCTATTGTCTCATTGATTTTATTGTTTGGTAGTTGTTTGATGATAAATAAAACTATTAATAAACAAGTTTAAGTAGAAGCTAATCAAGTTAAGTAAAAATACATCACAAGTAGTTAGCAAAGTAAGAGAAATCACCTAATATAGTTGCCTCTAGATTTCTCAACATAGTACTAGAGCTAACGTGACAAGACAAGGAAAGGCAACTTAAATAAGGACAATCAAGGGTTGAAGCACTAGAGAAGAATATAATAAGCATCAAGAAGTTCGATTAAGGAAGAAGGAAGGAGGAGCAAAGCATTTTATGATCTGTTTTTGGGCTAAATCTTCTCCACACGTGCAAAGGTTAGGGCATCATCTTGCAACAGTAGAAGCCGAAAATTGCAGTCACTCAAAGGCGCCAAATTTTGGATTAAAGAAGGACTATTTAGCAAGTCGAATTGTCAAGATAAGGAGTCAAGTTCAATTGAAGTCAAAAGGAGGCAAATCTATCCATGTTCTAGCCACACATGTGACCTAGGGTTTCTACAGGAGAAGCCGAAATTTTAGTCCTGCAACATCAAGCCAAAAATATGAAGAAGGATCGAAATATGAAGTTGTGACAAGTCCTAAAAACCATAGTTCATACATAGAAGAACTACACATTGAAGCATCTAAAAAGTCTCTACATTCTAAAGAAGTAGGAAGAAACATAATCATCATCATCAAGGAATCAAGGTGATCTCCCTCTCGATGAAGGATCACTTTTGAAGGAAGACATCTTCATCAAGAAAACATATTCTATCATCATAAAAATCAAGATGGAATCAAGTTGAAGATATTAAAATCAAGGAGCATCTTCACTTGACAAATAAGTATCATTATATCTATATTTGAATCTATCAAAATGAATTCATTTTGCAAGAATATCAAGGAATTGGTTGGGTCGTCAAACTTTATTGCATGAAGAAGAGGATAGATTTAATCCTCATATAAAATGAAGTCATTGAGAATGTTAAGGGTTCTATCACTAAACCTCCAAAGGAGGAAAGTCAATCTCTAGTTGAATACATGAAAAGGGAAATAAGGGCTCAAAGAATCCCTATGTAGAAAAATTAGAAAAGTCAAAAGATAGCTATGACAAAAATTGTAGAAGTGTTATTCTTAATAACTGTAGATCTCATTAAGACAAGAACTCTACAAGATTAGGATATAAAAATAACAAGGAATAACCTCATACTTTATGATGGTGTCATAAATAAGGGACCAACTACTATAGTTGGGAGAAATAATGACAAGGAAATGACTACTATAGTGCTCAATTCACTAGCAGAGAAATGGGGTAACTTTACATAAAGCATATATGGGAAGAAGGAAGCTACTCCATTGAATGATCTATGGTTACTATGAAAAATTAAAGAAACCAGGTTGAAGGCAAAAAATGATGCAGGATTAGACGAGCAAACTCAAGCATATGTTGCCATTGCGAAGAGAAAAGGGAATTTTTGGAAATTTGGTCCTTAGAAAAGGAAGAAGAATATGGCGAAGATCCAATGCTATGGCTGTTAGGAATATGGGCATCACACGAAATATTGTTCGGAATTAAATAAGGAAAACAAGGGGAAAGAAAGAAATAAAGCACATATCACCAAAGAAGTGGAAGAACCCGATGAGAAAAAATCCAAAGGGATAGATCTTCAATATCAGGGTTCCTCCAATGCATAGCAAGGAGAAGTAGGAGGTGAAAAGACCTCAACCATGGTAGTCAAAATGAAAGAACTATGACTAAATGCATCTTAATAGAAGATGGTATCATATTAAAATCATACCATTAAAACAAGATCTCATTAGAAAATCTTGAAAGGATAGTTGATGCAGAAGTATACATGATCATAACAGTGATCATAAAAAGGAAGTAGCTCTTAGTAACATCACTGAAAGCATAAGTAGTACCGATGGGAAAAGAAAAGTCATCTAGCATATACAAAAAGAAATCATGTATCATCATCATTAGGAAGGAGCATTTCTAGGGTGAGGATAATCAAGATCCTCTGTTGGAATCTTCATTGGAAGGCTCACCTCCCTTGGAAGAAGTTTCTCGTTGAGAATTCCATCTTGTAAGGGATTCATGGGATGATAGTATGATGAAAAAGAAGTGCAACAGGTCAAGATGGTTGAAGTAATCTCAATCAAGGAAGATGCCGAAGGAAGTTTAGATGACCAAAAAAAAGAAATGAGGTCTGTATGCATGTATTTGATAAGGTTCATTCATGTCATCATATACTTGTAGATAGCATCGATGAATGCTCTACCTCATGAGCATGATCGAAGAAAAGATATATCTTTCATTGAAACGATGCATGAGGGCGTGGTTCACATATTGACTAGATGAAATGAACATAATATGTCATATGGAATATGAGGTGGTTGACAAAGATGAAGGAACTATGGATGAAAGTTCTTGGGGAGAAATATGTGAAGAAAGAAATAAGAGATCATGAAAGATGAAACTATGAGCACGTAGAAAAGGAAATCAACATCTGATGACTAGGAGAATTGACCATGACATCTCCATGGAAAAGGTATGAAGACTCTGATGAAGTCTGGAAAGAAAGGAGACCCTTGACATTGAATATCTTGGAGATGTGTCAATATGTGTGCAGGATGTTGATGTTGCTACAAGAAGATGTCATGATGAAGGGCCATCACAAAAGGTAACTTTGATTTGATGTTCATTTTTATTTTTGAACAACATCTGGATGGGTTAATGCAGGGCTACCGGAAAAAGAGTTGTGGATGTCACCTACAACTAGCACTCATGTGGTGGGATGGATAATACCAAAGGAAACATGATGTAAAAGAGGTAGTTGTATGAAGAAGAGACATATGTGGATCAAAATATCACCTTCTAATGAAGATGAACTAATTGCCATGACTTGTGAAGGAAAGTGATGGATGGTTGATTCCCTATAAAGAAGTCCCAAAAGATGAAGGCTCCATAAATACGAAGATGAAATTCATGACATGGAATGGAGGAGATATACAAGTAGCTGAAGGTCCCATGATATCCACCCAAGAAGAGATAACTATTGCTGGAAATAGGTCCCTAGTTAAGAGGGAGCTTGGAAGCAAGTTTATGATTTAGTAGAAACTTGGAAGCAAGTCCCTAAGCTAAGAGGGAGCTTGGGCACATCAAGGGGTAAGAAAAAATAGTTCCAAGCACTATGAATTTATCTCAAAATAATTTGTTAAATCACATGTGGAATCCAACCACCTAAGATTATCCCAAAACTATCAATAGTATGGTTCTATCTCCATCTAATAAAAAATACAAATCTTACAAATATTCAGGACAACATAGAGATGCCCGTAGTTAGCGCATACCACAAATCAATAAGCAAGAACACCTTGAATTGCACCCTAAAGTATTTATTACGATTGAAAAAATAGTTGATACAACAAGAGACAGGATGGGAGAGCCATTGCAAAATTGGTGTACACTAACTCCTTTTGGCAAGGAGTAGAAGTGTTCTTATTTAGTGAACCTATACTAAAGGTTTTAAGATTGGTAGATGGAGATAAGCATATAATGGCTTATTTGTATGAGGCCATGGATAGGGCCAAAGAGGCTATTTGTCCTTATTATGTGGACAATGGTTTAACTAGGTTTAATAGATAGATGATGTCATGGGATGTAATTGAAAGTCAGTGGCCAAGGTTGCTTCATCGACCCATTCATGTAACAACACTTTTCCTCAACCCCAAATTTTCTTGCAAATGCAACTTTGATTTTGATTGTAACGTGATGGAAGGGCTCCATACTTGTATTCATAGGATGGTACTTGATCCTAAATTTCACAGCAAAATCAATCACGACATATAGATGTATCGAGAAGATGTTGGACTATTTCGCTTTGATGATGTTATTCGTGAAAGGACCATCTTCATGCCACGTAACTGACAAGTCATGACTCATTAGATTTTTTTAGAATTCTAGATTTTTAAAATTCAATTATTTTTTATTGAAAGTTTAATTATGTTTTAACTTTTCTTTATTTTGTTGGTGATATCCCTAGGAGAAAAAATATCTCCAAGATGGTCCTTAACTGGCATCCAACAACCCCTTGTAGCCACCAACTAGCTCGTTGTGTCACTTCTCCACCACCTGAGCACGCCATGTGGTTCTTCACCCATTTGCCATGATCGTACGTTTGAAGGCGAGCCTGCCAAACCTAAAGGTATTCCTTGTCATTTTGTAATTGAGTATTTTACTTTTCTTATCATGGACACTTCTGGGAATAGATTAGTGGGGGGGAATTGACGAAAAAAATGGGCTTGGTCTGTGCTCTTGTCCCCTTGACCTCTTTTGGTTGTTAACCTTGCATTCTAGTCATATGGTATCTCTTTTACTAACCCTTTGGATTTAGAGATGGTACTTCATGGGAAACTCTAATTTTGATTGAGTGGTCACTCTCCGTCATCCACATATATTGCCCCCTTTCCACTCATTATAACCAACTTTTATCATTTCTCCCACTTGAGTCCACATTCCCCCACTAGGTCCACATAGGGTTAGCTCTCCTCTTCCCCTTGACAACACCTTGGGTCAGGCTTGGAATGATGCCTCGAGGTTGATGCAGCTAAAAAGAAAAGTAAAATCGTAATTTTCCACATTCAACAGGAAATGTACCACAAAATGCAAAAGATGGTCGGGACAAACACATTTAGCACGTGGGAAAAATACAATCCATGAGATCTACCCCATCATCATGGCCATCACCCTAGTTCCTAAATTCCCTATATGAGACTCCTTTATCATTCAGGAAAACATGATTTTCTAAACCCCTGGTGGGCAATAAACCGCCCTACCTTAAAGGGGGTATCCACTGCTATGTCTCGCACATCATGATCTTACCCCTTGAGCCCCAAGCAGTCAATTAAAGAAAAATCGTAAAAGGAAAAAGACATATAAAGAAGGGTGGAAAAATCAAGGCCAGGGCACCTCATGTACCACGATTTCCCCCTCCTGTACATTATATACCCAACTGTGGGCTTCCCTTTTTCTAGCTACCATTATACCCCAACATGTGGCACAAGGTTTTCCCTTTTCATTCCCTACTTCATTCATCTTTTTTCACATGCCACTACCTTTTAAAGGATGTACCTTGGACATATTATCCCCTCTAGAAGCAGAAACCACCTAATGGGATGCTTGGTTAACCCCATTTGGAGCTTGGAGACATTAACACATGCCAAAGCCCATTATGGAAGGCCATGCTATTATGAAGTCCCCACTTGTTTTCCATAGTTTGTAATATCTTTTACTCAATTTTCTTGATGACTTGTTGTATTAGAAGGCTAGGGGAAGCATTGGCTCTTATGCAGGATTGCAGGTGGTCTCCATCTTGGGTTTGACCTCCCTATACGAGGTCCTGACCCTCTAGAGGGCTACATTGGCACATGTAGGGAGTGTGTTAAGAACCATGGGCCTCCACAATAGTATAAAATACACTATGGATCCCTAGAGATGTTCAGAGATTACTCGAGATTCACCTATTGGACGAGGAAGGTTCACCTCGTTCACCTTGCCCAGCCAACCCCACAGTTGTACCATGCACTTGGTAGATGACCGAAGACTTGTATGCTGATGTGGCATCAGTTTCACCATTATCTCAGCCCTTGCATATGTACTATAGGCATCTTTGGCTCACTAGAGACCCATGAGGTCATTTGTGTTCCCTCACAACAGTTGGGATCACCACAGGTTTATGATGTGGATAACAAGAGAAGAACCCTTGTCCATTACTTTTGGAAGTCCAATTCATCATTTTGGCACTTATGGACTTCACCAGGCCTCTTATAGAGTGCAAGAACATGCATTATTGATTGTTTGACCTTTTGGGAGGCTTATTATTTTGTTTATGAGCTAGTTTGGTGGGTTTGTCACCAATAGAGAGTTATTTGCACGTTATTTTAGTTGATGGGTTAATACAGGCTCAAATTAGGTATTTTGAACTCCTAATGAGTGTATAAATAGGAGAGAAATGAATTCATTTTGTATCATCACTTTGGATTGGATCATTCTCTCTCTTGATAATTTCACATTTCTCTTGGAGGATGAATTGGAGCATGGATGAATTTTGATGTTTGGATTGGAATTTCTTATCTTGGAGCTTCTTCATTGGAAAATATGTTGATGGTTGGATATTTTCTCATACATGTAAGTACACACATTTAATGTTATTCTTGTTTTACTTTGTCATATGCATTGGAATGAGATTTTCGCTATACTAGGACTTATTGTTGCATTGCATAATTGCGAAATTACGGAATTATTGTTTCTATATACCCTCTCAATATATGGGCCATGTATGTTCAATGAAATCTCGTAGGGATAATTCTACCATTGAATTTATCTTGATAAGCCATCTATTTTTTGAAAGCGAAGTATAAATCTTTAAGGTCACTTCTTCTTGCCCTAAAGGCCAAGCGAAGTAGTCCTTGAGACCTCATTAACCAAGAAATGAAGTCTTTTCTCATCATTCTCCTAGACTCCATTCTCCCCAAGGGATTAGGCACTAGTCTGCCAATAGGTGGTCAGTCAAAGAACCATTTTTCTTCACATTTCCATCTTCATTCTAGGTCTAACCACGTTGGGCCACCTATGGCATCACTTTATCAACAAAATAGCCATAGAAAAGATTTGATCTCCTAGCCCCTACTGTGTTGGTGTGTCCTCAAGGTCTCATCCAAATTTGAAGAAATTTGGATGATGGGATTGTGACATATCCCAAGCCCTAGCTTTGAGATCAAAATTTGCCTTGGTGTTCCCTAGGCTAGTACCTCATAGCATCAATTTAACACCTCTAAGTGAAAACTCTTATTTTGATCATTTCCCCTTCCTTGGCTGGGTTAAAATCATCATTTGGGATTTAAACTCCCTCCCATTAACCTAGGTTGGGTCCACTTGGTCCCATTTTGTCCCATACCTTTGAAAAATTAATCCTTCAAGAACCACTTGGGAAGCCAAGTTCAATAAGGATTTTAGGGATTGGGAACCTCCTTTACAAGGTATATTCCTTAAACCTAGCCCTTAAATCCTCACCTCCTTATCCTAGAAAACTTTGTACCTTGCTTGAAGAACAAGAAAACTTGATTCTTAACCTCCTTCTAGGAAAAGGATGATTAAGATCACTTCACATCTATTTGTTGATTCATCCTTCATAAATGACTTTCCATATACTAGTTCTCCTCTCATCGGTGAAAGTTTGTAAAGAGAAGGGAGTCTTAATTGAGGTGACAGTGGGCTAAGTCTCCATTGTTTCCCTTGATAAAGGAGTTGTCCCTTTAGCAGTCCCTTTAGGCCCACTACTATTTTGAGCAGTAACATTTTGGTGCCGTTGTTGGGGACACGAGACGTTTGTTTTGTTCCCTGTATGAAATATTGACAATATCATTATTGGCAACTCCATTGGAAGAATGAAGCCTTGTTTCTTCATTTAACTTCAAAGTCAATTCCTGTAGGGTGAAGCAAGCATTTGTCAAGGAAATTTAGTTCACCCTCATGACTCCCATAATATCAACATATAAAGATCAATGGCTTCTAAAAAGCTTCATGAGTGGTTTCCTGCTTTGGATATCACATGGGTTTCATGATACCCAAATGGTCTGGATTGGAAGTTTCTGCAAAATATGCCACAATTCAAGGGTTATCTATCCACAACAATGGACCACATAGAAAAAATTATGAAACATGCTTTTGAAGTTAATGTGGTCCATCTAGATAGCCTCATGGAGTTTTTTATTGCTTCTATTTAATACAAGCACCAAGATTGGCTCGACTTGTGTGATCCTGAAAGCATTTCATCGTTTATCAAGTTGCTTAACAAATTCCTAAAGTATAGGGGACTTGTTGTCGGCCAAATTGTATAAGCACCGCGACAACTGTTAGGTCGCTATAATACTAGTGATTCCCCGATTATTATTATTGTTGTATCCCTTATTATTATTGTTTTTCCCCTATTGTCCCCATATTGTTATTATTGTGCCCCATAGAATCCCTCTATTGTTATTTTTTTGACTTTATATTATTATTGTTAGGTTGGATTGGTTATATTGTGACCCCTTAGACTCCTATATATAAAAAGGAGGTTTTGTCATTTGAATCATCCAAGAATTTTTCATTTGTGTAATGTAAAGGAGGTTGCCCCCTCGAAGAGGCTGAATTCTAAAGCATTGATCTATTTTTTCTATCTTTTTGTGAGTTGGTTTCATAAAATTTGGTAACAGAGCTTTGGATTCTAGGGTTTTGCTGATCCAAACATGTCATCATGGAATTTTCGCTATATTTTTTTTTTTTTTTTGCGACGTTTAGAAGATAAAAAAAATAAATTTGAGACTAGATCTCACTGAATCTCGGGTCCCAATTTCAGATTTTGTCTCGCTATTTTTTTGGAGATATGATCTGCGGAAGTTACGGTTTTTGCAAGCTCCAAAATTTCATCTAAAACAGGTCATCGTGGAATTTTCACTATAACTATTTTGCTACGAAGTTTCAAAAGCTAAAAAAAAAACATTGGATAAGAAATTAGTCTGAACCTCAGCTCCAAATTTCAAATCCTATCTCACTATAATTTCAGAGATATAATCTATGGAAGTTAGGGTTTTTACAAACCCTCGAATTACATGCTAAACAGGTCACCTTGGGAAAATCGTCATAAATTTCACTCTCAGCATCAGATTGAATTTTCGTAAGAAGTTACAGAAAGAGGACGGACATTTTAAGAACCTAAGGTTGAAACAGTGACCCGCGCCACGATGTACAAGTTCGCTCTACTGAACTAGTCTATCCTCAAGTCATCATGGGAGATTTGGCATAACTCTTCATTGGAGAATCCAATCTTGATCAGATTTTAGGGGTTAGAAATATTACTCAGAGGGTTACCGCAGGAAGAAATTTCAGACCTGGGAGATCCAAAATTACATATATACATCAATTTCAATATCGAGCTCCTATAAAGTGAAAAAAGGTGTGTAATTTTTTTTTTAATTTTTGCATAAGCTTGGTTTGAAAAATTAATTTGAAGGAATTCAAAGGGCATAGTGAAGCATTATTATTGGTAATTGATGCCCCGAAGAAAGAAAATGGAAACACCTAGTAAGCAACCTGAAAGTTCTAGCATGACTCATGAAGAAGAGGAAGAAATGCAACATGATATATCAAAATTACAAGACCAAGTGCAACAAATTTCACTCGCACAAAAAGTAACAGAAAATAAGATGGATGGTTTAAAGAAAGACGTAGAAGCTAAGATGGATGGTTTAAAGAAAGGCATAGAAGCTAAGATGGATGGTTTAAAGAAAGGCGTAGAAGCTAAGATGAATGACGTGGAAGCTAAGATGGATGGTTTAAAGAAAGGCGTAGAAGCTAAGATGGACGGCGTGGGAGCTAAGATGGATGGCGTGGAAGCTAAGATGGATGATTTAAAGAAATGCATGGAAGATTTGAAGGCAGATTTTAAGAGAGATTTGACAAAGTTTCTACAAGAAATGCTTACTAATGGTAAAAGGGTAGTAAAGGAAACTCATGATGAAAACAAAATAAATGTTAATCATGATTTCATAGACTCTAACGTTGGATTGAAGAACCACCATGTTCCAAATATCGATATGAGGAAGTTTGATGGTAAGGATCCCAGAGCATGGATGCTACAGATGGAGCAATTTCTCGATCTCCATAATGTGCAAAACACACAAAAGGCACGCATTGCAACTTTATATTTGGAACCAAATCAGTTTGTATGGTATCGATGGCTTTGCTCTCGTAAACACATTGTCACTTGGGCTATTTTTATGGATGAAATGATAGCACATTATGAGGATACAAAAAGAAACACTTTTTTAGCCAATTGATAAATCTCAAACAAAAGGGTTCAATGATGGAGCACATTGAGGACTTCCAAAAATTGAAAATAAGGGTAAAAGGTATTCCAGAGGAGCATAGGATTGATGTGTTCTTAGAGACTTTAAAAGATAACATCCAACATAAGGTTCACCTTTGGGAACCAAATTCATTGGAGAAGGCATTCAGGTTGGAAAGAAAAATGGAAAGCAAAATTGTGGAAACAAGAAAGCCTACCACTCACAACCATAAAGATGGAAGTGTTGTTTCCCCTAGCCATCCACAACCAACAAGGTTGAAACCACAACAATTGGAAGAAAAAAGAGCAAAAAGGATTTGTTACAGTTGTGATAACAAATACACTAAAGGTCATAAGTGTGCTGAGAAGAAATTATTTTACATAGACTGTGAAGAGGAGGAAGAAAAGGAATAAGAAACATCAAAAGAAGAGGATATACAACAAGAACAAACCCTAGAAAAAGAATACATGAATCCAACCATATCTTGTAATGCATTGGCTGGAATTACCACTCTTAAAACTATTAAGATAGAAGGGCATATCAAGAAGAAAAAGGTAATAGTGTTGATTGATTCGAGAAGTACCCATAATTTTATTAATTGTAAGATAGCCAAGGAATTGAATTGCTTCCTATATCTAGCACCAAAGTGTCAAGTGATGGTTGCAAGTGGATGAACCATAAATTTCTCAGGAAAGTTCCATAATATCAAGCTATCCATGGGAGAATATGTATTGAATAACCCAATGCTTTCCATTCCAATGGGTGGCGTTGATGTTGTACTAGGAGTTCAATCGCTACAATCCTTAGGTACAATAGATTTTAATTTTCAAGAACTTTTCACGAAATTATCTTCAGAAGGAAAGGAAGTTGAATTAAGGGGTATCACAGGGAAAATGAGAAAGGTAATAATCTCTAACAGAATGACAAAGCTTCTAAAGAAAGAACAAGAAGGCATAATTGTAGAATTATGTTCACTAGAGGTTCCCACATCGAAATCATTCATTTCTCCAGATCTCCAAAAAGTATTGGACAATCATTCCAAGGTATTTGAGACTCCCAAAGGCCTTCCACCTATTCGTGATCATGATCATGCTATTAATTTGATTCTAGGAAGTGTTCCTCCAAACATCAGGCCTTACAGATATCCCTATGTCCAAAAGAGTGAAATTGAACATATGGTTGCAAAAATGCTAGAGGTTAGTATAATTCAACTTAGGCAAGGTTATTTATCTGCTCCAGTAGTATTGGTTCACAAGAAGGACGGATCGTGGCGCATGTGTCCAGATTATAGGGAGCTCAAGAAGCTCACTATTAAAGATAAATTTCCCATTCCTGTCATTGATGAATTATTGGATGAATTGCATGGATCAATTTACTTCACCAAGTTGGATCTTTGTTCAGGATATCATCAAATTAGAATGAAGACTGAAGACATTACAAAAAAAACATTTAGAACTCATGAGGGTCATTATGAATTTTTGGTCATGCCTTTTGGCCTTAATAATGCACTTCTACATTTCAAGGTTTGATGAATTCCATTTTCAAACCCTTCCTTAGAAAATTTGTGTTAGTATTTTTTGATGATATACTAATCTACAACAAGTCTTGGAAGGATCATGTCCAACATGTTGACATGGTGCTCAAACTATTAGAGGAGAAACAATTATATGCAAAAATCTTCAAATGTTTCTTTGGAGTACAAGAGGTGGAATATCTGGGTCATATTGTATCTCATGAAGGTGTTAAGGTAAACCCTAGCAAAATTAAAACCATTAAGGGATGGAAAATCCCCACATCCATAAAGCATCTACGAGGATTTGTTTGGTTGACAAGGTATTATCGCAAGTTTGTTAAGAATTATGGGAGAATAACAACACCTCTAACAACATTATTGAATAAAGACGCATTTTCATGGACTCCAGAAGCAACGATGCCTTTGAAAATCTTAAAAAGGAAATGTACCAAGCACTAGTCTTAGCTACACTGGACTTCACAAAAACCTTTATTATGGAATGTGATTCCTTAGGAAATGGAATTGGTGTTGTTTTAATGCAAGAAGAAAGACCCATTGCTTTCGAAAGTCATCCAATCAAAAGAAAGTATTTACACAAAGCTATTTATGAGAAGGAAATGTTGGCAATACTACATGCACTTAAGAAATGGTGACCCTGCCTAATGGGAAGACACTTCAAGGTAAAAACAGATCATGATAGTCTTAAATACATTTTAGAACAAAGATTATCTTCAGAAAAATAGCAAAAAAGGGTCACAAAGATGTGGGTTATGACTTTGAAATCATCTACAAAAAAGAGAAGCAAAATGTTGTGGCAGATGCACTCTCAAGAAAGGATGAGGATGTGGAAGCATTTCTTTGCACCATTTCTATTATCCAACCAGATTGGATAAACGAATCAAGGGATGAATGGAAGAATGATGAGGAACTGTGGGCACTCATTCAAAATATACAACAAGATCCCAGTACATCTGATACATTTAGCTGGAAAAATGATTTGTTATGGTACAAGGATTGGTTATACCTATGTAAGAATTCCCAACTCAAACAAAATATTCTTAGGGAATTGCACACCTCTCCCTTAGGAGGGCACTCAGGATTTCTAAAAACCTACCACAAGGTTAAGAAGGATTTTTTTTGGGATGGCCTTAAATCGGATATTCAAAAGTTTGTGGCGGAATGTTTGGTTTGCCAACAAAATAAAGTTGAAACAATTAATACCCCAGGACTATTACAACCTTTATCCATTCCAAGCCAATGTTGGGAGGAGGTTTCAATGGATTTTATCACAGGTTTACCCAAGTCTGAAGGAAAAAGTGTTATCATGGTGGTAGTGGATAGACTTACCAAGTATGCACACTTTTTTGCATTATCTCATCCATTTAAAGCGAGTACAATTCGTACTACATTTATGGAGACAATTTAAAAGCTACATGGAAACCCAAATATTATTGTAAGTGACGGAGATCCCATTTTCACTGGAAAATTTTGGACATAATTATTTTCTTGTCTTGGTAATCAGTTAGCTCATAGCTCATCTTATCATCCTCAATCTGATTTAGGAAAACTGAGATAGTAAACAAATGTTTGGAAGGATATCTTCATTGCTTTGTATATGATAAACAAACACAGTGGGTCAAATGGTTACCTCTCGCTGAATGGTGGTATAACATTTCCTTCCATACTGCAACAAAAATGACCCCATTTATGGCACTTTATGGATATCATCCACCATCCATCACATCATATTTAAGAGAAAATTCTAAGGTTCAAGCAATGCAAGATCACATCGAGCATTAGCAACAAGTTCTCCAACTCTTAAAGGATAACCTCACCTTGGCACAGAATAGAATGAAATAGCAGGCAGATCAACATCACATCGAAAGAAGTTTTGATGTAGTGATTGGGTATTGCTATGGCTACAACCATATAAACAAATGTCCCTCAAGCAAGTTAAGAAGGATAATAAATTATCACCAAAGTATTATGGTCTGTACAAAGTGTTGCAAAAGATAGGTACTATGGCATACAAATTGGAGCTTCTTGCAGCTTCCCGAGTGCACCCAGTTTTCCATTTTTCATGCTTAAGGAAGGTTATAGGTGACAAGCTTCCAATTCAAACAATATTGCCAGAACTTCATGAGGAAGGAAAAATCATATTGGAACCTGAAGCAGTCAAAGAAACAAGAACTCGACAGCTAAAAAATCGATCAATTTCAGAGTATCTCATCAAGTGGAAGAACTTACGTGTTGAAGATTCCACATGGGAGGATGAGAATTTTATACAGAAGCATCTAGAACTACTCAAGCGTTGAGGACAACACTTTTTTGAAGGAGAGGGGCATGTTAGGTCCCTATAATACTAGTGATTCCCCCATTACTATTGTCGTTGTATCCCTTATTATTATTGTTGCGCCCCTATTGTCCCCATATTGTTATTATTATGCCCCATAGAATCACTATATTGTTATTTTTGTGCCTTTATATTATTATTGTTAGGTCGGCTTGGTTATATTGTGACCCCTTAGACTCCTATATATAGAAAGGAGGTTTTGTCATTTGAATCATCCAAGAATTGTTCATTTGTGTAATGTAAAGGAGGTTTCCCCCTCGACGAGGCTGAATTCTAAGGCATTGATCTATTTTTTCTATCTTTTTGTGAGCCTGTTTCATAACAACAACGCTCAGGGGATGTCACTCTGATCCCCACCCACTCCATTCTAGCTATCTCCCAACATCAGGCTATGGCGGGTAATCCCTATGGAATGAAGTGAAAGAAAGCAAGTTGAGAATCAACTTACTTGGGAGACACGAAGGAGTGGTCTAGCCACTTGGTTGAAATTAAGCAATATTATGATTTAATTATATTTTCTATTATGAGACCAGTGCCTTAGTAAAGTCACAAATTCTTGCTTCTTATAAATTTAAACCAAATGGTTGGATGGACACGTGCTGCGCTATATGATGTGAAAATTTCAACAATATACCAAAATACCAAGTAGCCCAAGATGTCAAATGCTAACAATAGTTAATCAAGATGTTGATCACAGACTTGTGATAGTTTATATCACCATTATTACTTCAGAAAATTCAAATTTTCCAATGTATAACAACACTGCATAAACAAGTCCAAATAATGAAAATTACTCAACATATTGAAATATAAAATTTCCAAATTAACCAACAATGTAAATTAGCTTCTTAGGCACACTTTATGATGAAGTATTCAACAATATTTCAGATCTAATTTTAATATTACAATAGTAAGTAAAGACAAATTAGCAAGATGAAAAACTCCCCAAACTAGATATCCAATATGCCAAAAATAGCAAAATGCACCAAAACTTGAGAATTTCAAATTTAGGGCTCTAGGTAAGTATTCCTTAGCAATTTTCAGATCCGATATATTTATTAAATCAGTGAAGTAACCACAGATCAATAATTTAACCCAACCAAGAATAACTATCCAATACTTCTAAAAATATAAACTTTTTATTTTTTTTATTTTTATTTTTTATTTTTTTTGATTTTTTAAAGGATATGATTTAGAAAATTCAAAATTGATAAACTAATTACAACAATGAAACAATGATAGATCAACAACCCAGTAATGCTTAAGACAAGACCTAATATTTCCAAAAATAGTAAAATTTTGTGGAAATTGAAAATTTCAATTTTTGGTGCTTATTAAGTATTTGATTAGGAAATTTCAGAATTGAAAAAAAATTTAGTTATGCAAAAAAATCTAGCAAACTTAAATGTTAGATCTAGGCCAAAACTCAAATACCGAAGAGGCCAAAATTTGTGAAAATGAAGACTTTGCAATTTTAAATGATTGTGACCATTTATTTTGTGATTTTAGGGTCTAATTATTAGTAATTTGTTTGCTATAATAGCACTGCATAAAACAAGGGTTTAGAGGTCAAACCCTAAGCCTAAGGCCTTGATGATCCCACCATTGAAAATCGATAAAACTTTGGGATCACATTTTCGCTTGAAAATAAAGAATTTTGAGACCTTAAGCCTGCAAATTTTCCATGTATTTAGCCTTAAAAACTTCATATTAGGGTTTCAAGTCAATTTAGGGCAAAGGGGGCCAAGCAAATGGAGAACAAGGCTACATGAAACAAATTTGTGGGGATAAATGGGCTAGGATGATAGATCGGGGGCTGAAATCGCAAGAGGAGGCCAAAAATTAAAAATATGTCTCGAAAAAGTTTTTTTTTCTTCCTAATTTGAATTTTTCAGTCAAATATTTAGTAGATGTCCCTGCAAAATTGTCTAGAGACTAGATCTTACCCTCAAGGGCCTAGATGTAGCTCTTCTCTTACTTTATTCCTTGATCTAATTTGCAAAAATGGAAGAAAAGAAAGCACCAAACCCCAAACACATACAAAATACTAAAAATCCCCAAAACCCAAGTTAGAAAAAATAATTTACAAGTTAGATCTACAAATATACATGGTTCTAAAAATTTTAAATTTTTGCAAAAAATATTTTTATGGAGTTTTCTTTCCTTTGAAGAATGACTAAAAATACTTTTGAAACCCCAATGTATATTATAGCCTTATTGAAGATTCAATCCACGATATAAATATTTGGAATCCAAGCAACGGTGATTCTTGCCCAAGTTTGTGAACTTGGAGGCCAAGGACCTCCAAGCACTATGAATTTATCATAAAATAATTTGTTAGATCACATGGGTAATCAAACCACCTAAGATTAGCCCAAAACTATCAATAGTATGGTTCTATTTCCATCTAATGAAAAAACCAAATCTTACAAATATTCAACACAACATAGAGATGTTTGTAGTCAGCACATACCACAAATCAATAAGCAATAACACTTTGAATTGCACCCCAAAATCTTTATTATGATTGAAAAAAAAATTCCTTGAATTGCCCTTGTAGAGAGATTTTCTATGAAATTGCCATATTGGTTAAGATGTCTGAATTAATGTCCAGACCCAAAGATAGAGTGGTGAATCATGTGGAGAACAAATGAAAGCGTTTTTTTTCCTATTTGTGCTTTAAGATTTTCAACCATTTTCAGAACCAATAATCCAATGTAATGGTATGTTTGATATATAATGAAGTTTCTTTGTGGTTGCATTGGGAAGAGATTCAATCCCTGAGTGCTAATTAATGTTATTTGTTTTTGATATATAAATCGACAAAAATAACTTAAAGATGAAATATACACTTATTATTAAGCTTAATTGATATCATTTTTATTTCAATATATGGGTATGAAAATGCATCTCATGATGTCTGAATGTGTGAATGTAAGTTAGACTTTATATTTGTCACTGTGGTATACTAATTGGCAATGGAAGTGACATGAAAGGTAGATTAATTGATTACGAAAGTGATATGAAATGCATAATTAAGATATCCAAGATTAGATTTTTTCATGAAAAAAGGTTAGATTTTATATTTCTATTTTTTTCCATAGTTAAATACAACTATATAATTGGTGAATTACTTAATTAACCAAAAGCCAATATTAATATTAAGTGTTATGTTAATATTAACATTAATATTATTATTATTAGTTGTATTAGTATTAAGTGTTATGTTATTGTAGGGGTATATATTAGGTGATGATTTAAGTATACTTTTAATGTATTTCTTGCAGTGTTTACAATATAGATCATAGTTTAGTTTAAACAGACCAAGTTTATAGAAATTCTGGCATGATTTTGAGAAAATCTTGATTTTTTTAAAATCCAAGTTACAGCTCTCTAGATTGAAGATTTTGGGTGCTCTAAGCGTTTTCCATGGTTCTGTCATAAAAAAAAACTTAAACACTTTCACACCCAGAATCCTTAAATTTTTTTGGCAAAATTATGGTTTCATCAACACCATAAATTAATTGGTGATAAAATGTACTATTAAAACACTTCTTGCAATTACTGATTCAAACCCACATTGTGTACTATGAATTCATAGTAACAATACTTCCTATTGTGTGATGATAACACACAAGTACAAACCTAACACAATCCCAATGTAACAAAAAAAATCAATAATATGTACATTCAATATTCTTTGCATCAATTATAAATGCAACTATCCTTGCACGGGTGGGACTACTTGTAAATCGATTCCAAACACCAAAAATCTAGAGCCTAGAGTTGGTGACGGACTTGCTTTCATATTGCTTATATACTCCGTATGGTGACACATTCAAAGATTTGAACACTAGTGAGACTACTTGCAAATCAAATGCATAATTAGTTTCTTGAGGAAAACAAAAGTAAAGCATATGAGTGACACCTCCAGAGATTTAAACACTAGTGGGACTACTTGCAAATCAAATCAAATGCATAATTAATTTCCTGAGCAAAACAAAAAGTAAGGAAGTTGTATATTGACAATTGGCCAGGAGACGAGAATCTGTCATTTTTTTCTTAAAAAATTTAATAGTAGGAGTGCTTGAATCTTGTTTTTTATAGTGAATATAGATTCATAACCATAAAAAGAACCTAAAAACACCAAAATTCTTGAAACTTGATAGTTGTACCTCAGATTTCAAAAAAATTGCACCAAAAAATCTGTTCTCTAGGTCAATTTACTTCATTTTTAGACTACCTGAATGGAAGTGGTAACAGTACATATTTACAATTCTCATTTTTCAAAATTAGATAAAGTTTAGTCTGAGGCAATATTTAATGTGGAATAAAAAACATTTATTTTAAGTAGAATGTTTTAGTTTTCATTTTTATACTAGTTTTTTTAAATGGAGTTTGAATATAATTTAATGGAAACTAAACTTAACACAAATCCACTAATATACTCCTCAAATTTCCATATAAATTATCATTGCGGTATAAATGGCCTGTTCCTGGTTTTAGTCTATAGCTAGTCTGGACTTGCTTCAGGATCTTCCTATAAGATCTCATGTAGACTGCGTCGACATAAAATGGCATAATTTCGTTTATCAGTTCGATACACAGATCTATTATATAAGCCACTTCTTTGGAAACAACTGAGGAATCCTCTCATCATTACATGTTTGCGAATCACAAAATTATTCCAGATGGCAGTGTTTCCTTTCTGCCCTTGTAGCCATGTTAGTAAAGCATCCCTAGATATTCTGCACAAACGTTGTAAAAAAAATATGGGAGTGACACTTAATTACATTTACTATGCCGTGGATCATTCATATTAATTACATTTACTATGCCGTGGATCATTCATATTTTTGGTACTCGGCTCCCTCTCATCGTTAGAATTACATAAAAACCTATCCATCAACTGCAATGGTGCCACTTAAGTGTGCCGATTATCACACCAGAACTCAAGATATACCACCATCGGTTTTACGGATTTCTGGGTTAACACTACCCACCAAAGATTTAGTTGCATTGGTTATCACACCAGAACTCAAATACACCGCCAGTGGTTTTGCAGATTTCATATCTAAGTCTACCAACCAAAGAGCGAGAGTTGATGATGACTAAGATCTATGCGCTTTATTAATACTGGTACCATTAATATAAAGCTTTGGACGTTATAATATTTATGTGCCTATTTAGGTGCCATTTCTAAGCTTTAGAATTATTAATGCAAATATAAGAGGATTTTAATTCCATATATTTGATAAGGTAAAGGATAAAGAATGTTCTCAAATAATTAAATCTGAATCATCTATATTTTTTTATTTTTAAAAATTGAAATTATGGAAAAATTATTTTAAAATAGATCACATCTATTTAAGTAAATATAAGAAACACATCCATATATGAAATGGCCAGTAATTATGGATAAACTTCAATCCATTATAAGTATCAAAACACTAATTTCATGATATATCTCACATCACCGAAATTTCAAAAAATCATAAAAATTAACTAAAATATAACTTTATTGTAAATTATTATTATCTTTGTACTATTAATGATAAAAAAAATTAATATACAAGTTAAACTTAAAAAAAAAACCATATCTTCAATTATGGAGATTATTAATTTGTAAATAGGTATTGTTATTTAGCAATACCATATGCCCAAAAAATCATAACTGAGTTTATATGACACTTGCTCATATTATTATTTTTAATTAATTAAAAAGACAAAAATGACATAACTACTTTGAATATAAATCTCAACCTTTGAATTGTGAATACTATTAATAATATTCTAGAATATTCCATAAATGTTAAATCCCTATTGTGTTCCTAATAATTAGTGACAATTAAATTAAAATTATGGAAGTCCCACTAGTACAACTATATAAATTAAATGGCGGGTAAATGCGGACATACATCAAAGAACTTATTTCATAATATATCGCAAGTTGTTAAAATTAAAAAAAATTCATAAAACCAACTAAATTATATATTTATTATTATTTTGTTGATTAAATTTTCTATTGCTTCAAAATAGCATTCATAAAAAATGAGAGTTCATTGTTAGACATGAGTAAACCTTAAGACAATGAGATCTATTGTTTATCATCCAAAACCATTAAAAAATATTATGATCCTACATCCAAGTTCATGACATATACTAAGACAGATATAGAAAATATATATTGTCAATTTTAAATGGGTATTACATCTAAAAGAAATCAATTTATTGAAATTAAAAGACACATATTGTTAATTTTAACTGGCTATTGCATATAAGAGAAATCAATTTATTGAAAGTAAGAGACACATTCAAAATACTAAGCTAACATCATTACATCTAAGGGAAATCAATTTATTGAAAGTAAAAGACACATTCAAAATACTAAGCTAACATCAATTATGGGCTTTTGTGCCTATGTCCTTTTATGTGTGTGATGCTAGTCTGGACACTGGTAGGGTGTTGGTGGATTTATACTCCTTAGATTTCAAGGAATGGTATAAATTCATTGTGATCCTTTTGCTTTTCTTTGAGTACAATGTGATGGAATTGAGATATTGGCTAGTCTTTCCCTGGTATTGCCTGGGCCTCGAACCCAAGTAACTATTTTAGTTTGAGTTTCATAGTAAAAGTAGGCTTGGATATCATTAGTGGTTAGGGCTTTTTACTAGTGGATTTCCCCTTGGAAAATTATTATTATTATTATTATTAAAAAAACTAATATATAGGTTAAATATATGTACATTTGAAAAAACATGAAACGAGGCTTTTATCTATGGAGATTTACCTCCACTTTACCATGGAGATTCTTAATCTTTAAGTAGATTTTGCTACAATACCATGTGTTAATACCACATGCCCAAAAAGCCATAACTCATTTCATATGACACTTAGTCATAGACATTTTTTAATTAATCAATTTAATTAAAAGAATAAAAATAGCATAACTACTTTGGAGATAAATATCAACATTTGATTTATGTATACTACTAATAATGTTTTAGGATATTTCATGAAGATAAATTCCCTACCATCCATTTAATAATTAATAATAATTAAATTAAAATTCTACATGTTGACATCTAACCATTGGGATTGGGTGAATATATGTAAAATAGTTTAAATAGTAAATAAGGAGAATAGTAATATGAAGAGACATTGGGAGGTGAAGCCGAAGAGTATCTCCCTCCATGTATATATCCATGAGTAATCTTAATGCTAAATCAAAGCCAACCTCATTTTAGCCTCCCGTACCCATGTAACTCCCTCCTGTTCTGCTTATTTTGCAGAACCGACACCTCTGTTTGCAGCGCTAATTTGTAGCCTTACTGTGGATTATGTGGATTTTCCTCTCGATTCACTGGTTAATACTTAGACCCTCAACATTCTAGGTATTTCGACCCCAACATTATCGTTATATTGTGGTGTTTTTTAGGCTATAGTATCATTCGATTATGCAGTATGTTCCATACCACAACACTCCTCCTCTGATATTCTTGGTGACTGGTACCCCTTGACAATCCCTTTGGCCCATACTCCAGTCTCTGTGGTAAATGTCCTCGCTCCCATACGACTGTTGACTCTGGTCCCCGAAAAGTCGACACCCATCATGAGTCGGTTGCATCCCTCCTATACACGTGTGTATCCCTTTTCCGTTCGACACCTTACCACTGGGCTTCGACTGTGCTCCTCACATTCTCTCGACTCCTACTCACTCTTGTCCCTTAACTATGCTCCCACAACACCCTCGACACCCTTCCTTGGCACCCTCGCAGTCGACATCTCTCAACCTGTTGTGGTTGCACTATCATACAATATCGCTCAGACACCCCCGACTCCTACACACCTTGGCACCAATTCTCTCACATATAATTAATACTGACTCCCAATTTAATACTACCCTCTCCCATATAATAACTACCCCAAATACTCCCTACCCCAATTATACCTTTGTCATATATATAGAGTGTAATTTTTACACCAGAAGTACAATTTTTTTGCACTATACATTTTTAAATGCATCCATTGATATCTATTGTTGGATTAGGTCTCTATGGGAAATAAAACTATCCAGAATGGTCGCAGAAGATAAAACACACTCTCATTTTCAATGGTTGTGGAAAGGAGTTTCTGTAGGAGAAGGAGATGATGAACCTGCAAAGCCCACCTCATATAAGAAGATCACCATTTAGGAAACAAGAACAACAAGGCCTATGCCTTGTTTGTAGAATCTATAAATGAAGAGGTGAGTCACCATATTTCACCATTTTCAAATTATTTTGAAGCCTTACAGAAGTTGAAGGAACTCTATGGCTCACACTCTAAACTCGAAGTTGTCCAATTGATGATTAAATTTTTCATTCTTGAATTGAAAAATGATGACACTCTTGATTTAACATCAGAAGTACGATCTATTATGCATGATATTAAAACCACTAGTGTTCAAATAGAAATTCCTCTTATATCTTATGTGAAGGCACTATATCCCACTTATTCCAATTATCTCGAGTCATTGCAAGCAAGTGGAAATCTCAAGGAGATTAACTTTGAATCCCTTGAGAAAACGTTTGCTAAGAAAGAGAAGGCTTTTGGGAAGAAGACAACTCCTCAGTCTTCTAAAGAAGTTGTGTGTCTTACACACAGAGAGAAGAGTCATGCACAATATTCTTCGAGAGGAAGAGGTGGCCGAAGAGGAAGAGGAAGAAGAAATTTTAGAGGCAAGGGTGGCAGACATTTCCAAGGAGAAAAGTCTGATCTTCATTGCATACGTTGCAATAGAGATGGACATGATGTATCAACATGTAAATTTCCTTGGGACAACATTGAGAAGGAAAGAATTGAAGCCAAAGATTGTTTACAGATTTTGAACTAACTTCCTTGAAAGAAGCCACTTCTCATGATGAATGGAAAGAAGCGACGTGGAAGGAATATGATGCCTTGATAAAGAATGGAACTTGGAAGCTAGTTGATCCTCCATTAGGGACCAAACCAATTGGTTGCAAGTGGGTCTACAAGAACAAGTATAAAGTTGATGGCTGACATGACAAGCACATAGTTAGGTTTATGGAAAAGGGTTTTGCACAGAAAGAAGGGGTCGATTATGAGGAGACTTTCCCCCCCACAACAAAATGGGCTACCATCCGGACACTCTTTGCCTTGGAACCTCGGAACAGTTGGAAAGTCCATCAAATGGATGTAAACATTCCTTTATTGAATGGAGATCTGAAAGAGAATGTTCTTATGTCCGAGCCAGAAGGATTTTTTGTGAAGGGCCAAGAACACAAGGTATGTAAAGTAGTGAAATACTTGTATGACCTCAAGCAATCACTGCGAGCCTGGTATGAAAAGTTAACTGAGCATCTTCTGAAACTCAACTTCAAACATTATGATCTTGATTATGCAACTTTGTTTGTCAAGAAAGTTGGCAAAATATTTGTATATCTTGTGGTGTATGTAGATGATAGTTTGATGACATGGAACAATGAGAGTTACATTGCATCCATAAAGAAGGAATTGAGGAAAGGCTTTGAAATGACTGACTTGGGCTATGCTCACTACTATCTTGGTATTGAAGTAACTCAACATCCGAAGTTTATATTCCTCTCTCAGAAGAAGTACATTGGAGATCTGTTGAACATGTTTGGTTTGACTGAGTGTGATCCTTTGACTACTCCAATGGAACAAAACTTGAAGGTCACATCCACTGAAGAAAAATATTTTGAGGATGCAACAAAGTATAGAAAACTTGTAGGAAGTCTCAACTACCTGACTACTACCAGACCGAACATTTCATTTGTTGTTGGAACCCTCTCCAGGTTTATGTAAAAGCCTTGTGAGGGACATTAATCTGCTACAAAAAGAGTTCTAAAGTACTTGAAGGGAAATCAAGACTTTGGATTCAAGTACACACAGGTGGATGACTTCAGCTTGATTGGATACTCTAATTCAAAATTTGATGGAGACAAAGAAACTGGGGTATCTACTTTAGGTTATGTTATAAGTCTTGGATAAGGAGCTTCCTCCTAGAGGTCACACAAACATTCAGTTCCAATAGGTTCCACAACAAAGGCAAAATATGTGGCAAGAGCTAAAGCAAAAAATCAAATTGTGTGGCTCAAGAAAATTTTGGAAAATATGCAGGTGAAACAAGTGCATTCAACTCCACTCATGATTGACAACACTTCTGCAATAAAGTTGGTGAATAACCCAAAGTTCCATAATTGAATGAAGCACATCAATACAAAATAACAACTGATTCGAAAACATGTTGACGCCAAGACAATCCATCTACGCCATTGTTCCACAAATGAGCAGATTGCAGACATCTTCACCAAAATGCTTCGAAGAGAAAGGTTTGAAAGATTCAGAATGATGCTTGGACTCACAAACACCCCTTCAGATTAAAAGGGGGAATGTTGACATCTAATCATTGAGATGAGATTAATAAATGTAAAATAGTGTAAATAGTAATTAAAGGGAATAGGAATATGAAGAGACATTGGGAGGTGAATCCCAAGAGTCTCTCCTCCATATACATATCAATGAGCAATATTGATGCAAAATCACAATTCGCATTGTGGAGTTACCTCCTAGCTTGGCACTAAAAGCTATGTTCCAAAATAGAAATGTCTCTAAAATAAAAGTGTCTCTGAATAATAATAATTACTAATTAATTATATGATTAATAGTGTTAAATTAAAAAAATAGGTTTATAAATTTTAATTTTGAATGTGATAAAATTACTTTAAAAAATATAAAAATTTCTATGAAGTATATAAAACAATTTAGATACATATAAAATATATATATATATTTTATAATTTATGGATTAAGTCAAAAGAAAAATAAGAAATAAGAAATACAAATAAATTATATTCTAATTTAAAAAAAATAAAATAATAATAATAAACTTATTCCTTGTGAACATACCTGAACCACCATTCGTCCAATTTGAAAATACTACATTTGCCTAATATGATAATTTTTAAACAAAGGGATTTTATGGTTTACTATGATTTATACTTAAAACAAAAGTTCAAACAAACTTATCCCTTGTGGATTTTATCGTTCAATATGATTTATACTTAAAACAAAAGTTCATACAAACTTATCCCTTGCAAATAAATTTATTGATGCATTGATCACCATTTGTTCAATTCCAAAAACTTCATATATAAAATCAATTCATTCCCAAACAAAGTGATTTCATAGTTAAAAATGATGTGTCTTTAAACAAAATATCTTTGTATTCTTCAACATATCGATTTAAAAATAGCTATTACTTTTCATTATAAAGTTATCATTTCATTGCATATCAATTATGTATAATAATATTTTTAACGAGATCAATTCCTTGATTTCATAACACAAAGAAAAATGTTTTGTTTTTATACTTGACATAAGTATAGTTGTGTGTGTTTTTACTTTCTCATGAAATAATCCATCCACCTAGTTTGAAGCTGAGTTTGAAGCTGTAATTATGTGTTTATCTCTAGTCATTCACATCCCCGTTTGTTAATTTAAATCATAAAATTTAATAAAATTCAATATATTTATATTGAACTCCCGTTAAGTAATTTCAATATCTATGATTCCTTTCAAATATTTTAGAATCCTTTTGGCCACATCTTAATGTTGCAATCTTAAATTACTTGAGAAATAGATCCCAAATCATGATATATGCAATGCCTAAATAATCCAATATACACTATGGAATATGTTAAATTTGATATTTCTTTCATATAAAGCACCTTCTTGATATATTCCATTTCTTCCTCAATATTCAAACCCGTGTCCTTGGACAATTTTCTTTCAATCTACATTACAATTCCCATTAGTTTAGATTCACTCATTCCAAATCTTTAAAGAATAATTTCAATATATCTCTCTCATGAAAGTGAGTTCATAAATTTAATTTGTGTATTTATACTTGAATTTTGAAATAATACTACATTTTCCCTTAATCACTCATTTCAAAATCCCTTGCAATATTTCCTTTGCACTCACTCAATGAATTTTATGATTTCTTTCACAAAATAATTGTATCATGTACATACAATGAAAAAATGAGAAGAGTCTGAACTCAAATTTGATATCTAGACACGAATTTGTAGTCTAGTAACAAAAGTCTTGTTTCTTCATGAAACCATAAATCTTTTGGTAAAACACTTTAGTTATTATTTCAATCCATATATAACATGTTGTTGTCTCGGATACCACCCCTTAAAAAAGTGCTCACTAGTTTCTTTTCAAGAATTGAAGAGTTGGATGCTATTGTCCCCTAAAGTTATCTATTCAATTTTAAAGGATTTTGTTAAAATATTAACAAATTTATTAGTGAGGTATAAAGTCGCCCTTAAATTGCATGTAAAAGTTTGGGGTTTAAATGGGTATGCATTGCAAGAGCACATAATCCTACCCCAAATTAAGTTTCAACATCTTTTTAGGTTGGGAATATTTGGGATCACAAAGGTCTAAGGGTATATTTTTACAATGAGGAAATGTAAGATAGAAAGCACATGCTGATTTACCTTAAAATTAACATAGGTGGTTTAGCTAGAAATGGAATGAGACAAACCCAAAGTAAATGAAAAAAAGTAGAATGAATACTTAAGAAAAGAATATCTTGAACCAACTATTGAATTATAAGTTTCAAGCTCCCTACCATGCTCAAGAGTGCTAAGATCCTCCTTTGTGCCAGACCTAAAATAATGGGAAATGTGAAAATTCCTTGAATTGCAGAAACTGAGCATAATTCTCCTAACTTAACAGTTTATTTGTCTTTTGTAATTACTATTACATAAAATATCGAATAAACCACATTGCAATTATTCACAATAAAATTATGCTGCCGAAATAAAATAGGAACTGAGAAATATATGCACAAACACAATAAAATGATACTATTAGTTTTGGACAATTGTCCCTGGAAAAACCCCAAAGGGAAAACCAATGTAGAATATAAGGGCTTATTTTATTATGCATCAATTTGAGAATTACTACAACTGGTTTCCAACTAAAATACGTCCAACAATCAACTCGAAAATATCTGGAGATAAATAATCTCCCTCTACAATCAACTCAGTCTCTATCCAACCACATGCACTTCCCAAAAATTCACACTACTAAAGTGAAAATGCACATTGTCTGGCTAAAGAAAATTGCACATCCTCAGAACTGACTCTAGCTGAGTTATACTGCCTCTCTCTGCCTATGTAATAAATTCAATTTTCCGTCTAGAACTAGATCTAGCCTCCAACGACTGAGAAAACCCTCTTATGACAAATCACATTGGGGTTTCTGACTATTCACACTAGTTGTAGTGGCCCTCCCTATATATAATTTGACCTCCCTTCTCTTGTCTCTTCGACACTAGAAAATCACTAGGAAACTCTCCAGAATCCTGCTCTTTTAAAATATTTTCTGCATCTTCTCTCTAATGCTCTTTTCCTAGCTCGAACTAAACCCTCACTGAAAACTGTGAACTCAGTAGCTTGATCTGCCTTGCTCACAATGATCACTATCTGATGTTATCCCCAAGCCCTTTGACCTACTCTTATAATATCTAGTTAGAGTCTCATTGGCCATGATTTAATCTTCATCGATGACTAATATTAATTAGACTTCATCAATAGAAGTATCTACAGCAATATTAAACATCCTTAATTAATTAACTTTAATTTACCACTTTTCCTAAGTTAGACTTAGGAAATATTTTAATTATGGAAAATTAATTTAATTAAGGTGATTCCAAGCTTATCTCGTGAAACCGTTTCTAGGTTTTAGAGATCTAGTGTTCCTTAGCCTCTTAACATAACCTAAGACTAGAACACGTGTCTGATGCTACCATATCCATAAAAAATAACACTCCCTTTTAGTGAGGAAGGTGTACTCCACTATACCCCACTATCCATCATCTCTCTCGATGAATAATATGTGGTCGGATTGTTGCACATCGCTAATGTATGACTTTTGTTGTAACTCCTTTCTTCACATCTCAACTGATCTAACTCCCTTTCACTAGAAATCACTATGAAGAAGGCAACTAGGAAAACATTGTCCATTATGATACAATGCATACTTTGATTCATTTTCCACCAACTGTAATTGAATCAATCTCAGATCCCGCATTGCTTACACCCATACGTTGTTGCTACTGCACTACCTCTGCACTACTGCTACGACTGTAACTATGTGTACTGACTTGCTCATAACCTAAAGATAAAGCTTCCATAGGGCTACTCCCTTTGAAGAAAGACTTCCTCTAAGTCTCGATATCCCACCAAATTAACTAGGAAATCTCTCTTGCTGGACTTGAGCATACCAACTGCAACTAGACAATTCACACTACCTATGTCACTACAACTAGCTCTAAAACTATCTCTCGAGCGTCTGATTGTGCCCAACTAGCTCTGCAAATGTCTCTAAAGTAACTAAATGCATCTAGTTCTGGCTCCGCAACTATCTCTCAATAATTTGACTGTGCCTCCTCTTGTAGCTTATATTGTGTTTTAAACTTATTTATTAGTTTTATCACAATGCGCAGTCTAAAATCACTGCAGGGGTTCAACCTCAAAGAAGCTCCCTTATTTTCTTTACATCCACAAAGTCTAAAAGAAATGAAGTATTTTGTAGAGTTGAGGCTTCTGTGATCCATATCAAGTTTACAAAAGATTTTTCGGCGAAAATCACATGAAATACCATTTGTCGACGCGTTTCGAACCAACCAGTGTGGTTCATCGTCAGGACAAGTTGAAGAAACAGATCCAGCTTAGCATGTTAAATAGACTGAGCAGAGCCTCCAATGGCTAACTTGACCAACAACTAATTTTGACTATTGGACCGGGATCAATTTTTTTTTAATAATTTAAGGGAAATAAGTTATATTAGGTGACCAATCCCTTAAAATATATATAAATATAAAAAATAATTTAAATTTGTGATAATAGTTAGTTAAAAAGGTATTAATAAATAATTAAAAAATTATAAGTTAATTAGTATCTAAATGAAAATTAGTTATATAAAGGACCTTTCTTATATGAATAAATTATATGTATATATAAATAGCTTGTTAAGATACAAGTTAGTTAGAAAAATAAATAAATAAATAAATAAAATAAATGAGAAAGTAGATGGTTAAAAAATAAAATAAATAAAAATAAATGGTATTTCATGAAGTATTTTGTTTATTGTATATCGAAATCACAGAGGAAATAATTGTTAAAGAATCGGCCCGGTATACCCATGTGATCAAGTTATATCATAACATAAATGATTATATGCAGCCATAACCTATATATGTGTGTGTGTGTGTGTTAAGCGATGCGGTTAATCACAATCGCAAAAATGTAGTGGGCAGTTATGTTATTACCATAGGAATCACCGATTCCCGATTGCGATGAGCAGTTATACGAAATCATCCCTCGCCGGACCCGAAAGATTATATATCGCGTTTATTGCTTCCGCGAGTCCGCAGAGCAATGGATGTTGGTTCCACCGATTGCAATATGCGATGGCCGGACCCGAAAACATACATATCATGTCTTATAGTTTCGGCGGATTCGCTATATCGCAGAACGCCTCACGTACATATATATGGGTTCCCAGATTGCGATATGCGATGTTCGAACCTGATATTTTATAAATTGTGCTTAATACTTCCAGCGCGTCCGTCTTATTGTGAATTGTAAAGGTTTGTGTTGATATACCATTTAAAAGCGCCGATTGTGATTTGCAATAGGAAGTCAATGGAGCATTGAGCAGGCGGATCCGATGGAATTATGAAGCAGATCTAATTCTTTTTGAGTTCCGTGATAAACCAAAGGTTTGTGTTAATTTCGTTGTATAAAGGAAAAATCAGCATTAAAGTCGAATCTGAAGAAAAGGCAATTGGTCGAGTTTCTTGGTGTTTTGGCCAATTGAAATGTGCCCGATACATGCGTAAGCCCAGGTTTACACAAGTCAAACACAGTTCATTACAGCTAAAGCGGATTAAGCATTATTAAAGCATCCATATAGGAACCTAAGAGTTGATTAACAGAGCCGAAAATCCAAAAATCATTTTCATCTTCTAAGTTCAGTTATTTCCTGTTATTTCATGTTCTATGAGGTGTCATTTACCCTCTGTCTAATTTTTTGTAATAATTATTACTTCAGATAGCTAGGGAAATAGTTTAGTAGTTTGACAGTTTCAAAGATCAACAACTATTTCACAATGTATAAGAAGAGGAAAATTTACAGAGAAAGGGGTTCGAATTTTGGAGAACCTGGAGACTAAGCCACTATATTCCTGATATAGTTGTTGATTAATGAAAGAATCAAAAGTTTCCATGAATTGTTGGGTATAATTTTGTAACTTCTTTGTCATGTGTCATCTTATGTTTTCTTCTTTCAAGTATAGTAATGAAGCTGCAGGTCTTTATTTTCTTATGTAGATAAAGTTAAAATCCCTTAAAAGAGCGCTCCTATACTTAAAATTTTCACCTTCCTTTCTAAGTTATAGATAATAGTTTTTGTGTCAAGCAACATATTGTCTATGATTCAGTTCTCATTTTCATAATTATTCTAAGTGATAGATAGTAGGTTCTGTGTTAAGCAGCATATTATCTTTAACTTCTCCTTCAAGCTTTCTTCATTCATCATTTATATCTAGCAACAAATGGCATTCTGATATTTTCCGGTCACATATGTATTAAGGGTTAAAGACCAAGTTTTCCAGGTCCTTCATTTAAGAATACAACAAACAATAAAGTGAAAAATAAGTGACAACAAACAATAATCATTAGTGTCTTAAGAACAATTTATCCATAGCCAAGAAATTGGTTTCTTAAGGTACAACATTAATTGGTGCCGTTGCCGGGGAGAGAAGACAAGAACACTTTTCCTTGGGTTTTCACTATTTTCCTCTAGTTGTTCAGTGAGGAGGAAATACTTGGCTGTTTCAAATAAAAGCAATAAAAGGCGACTACATAATAATAGAGACCACAACCTGCAAAATAATTGAATAAGAACACTTTTCCATAGGTTTAAGTTTGAAGCCTATCCTTGAGAGTGACAAGTTTCAGTGGTTGGTTGTACATTCACACCTGTGATTTTCACTTACAACATTAATTGGTGACTCTACTACACTTTGAATATTTCTTTTCTAGGTTTTAATGGCTCTCCCTGCATTCTTAGTCCAAAAATTTGTTCCATTTGATTTTACTGGGATGACTGGCTATCCTCATGATACGCCTGCATTTTCTGTGTGGAATGAGTATCTTCCAAAATTCAGTAGAAAGGAATATGAAGATCCGGCTCAGCACCTCCAAGAGTTTCATGAATGCATGGAGCAGTAGGGCATCATTCATGAAGATGTGAAGATGAAGTTGTTTTTGTTTTCTTTGGACCTAGAAGCTAGGCTTTGGTTCAAGTCTCTGCCTCTTTCAAGCATTTCATCTTTGAAAGATTTCCATTCAGTATTCAATTCTTCTTGTAGAACTTATTATCCACACAAGTTTCTTTTTGAAGGTTGTTGTGAATATTATGATGCTAAAGAAACTTTAAAAGCTCATGATAATCTTGTTGAAGAAACTAATGATCTTGTTGATAATATATCAAGCATTCAAAGAGGTTATAGCCAGATTAATTATGAGCAGGTCTCTGAAAGCAAAGAACTATCATTTTCTCAAAATGATGCGGAGAATTCTTCAATAATCTCCCAAGCAGAGAATTGGTTGAGCTAGTTCCAAGCAAATCAAGAGAGTATTCAGATAGAGGAAAGTTCAAACATGCATCAAGAATTTCTACTCAGTAGTCGAGAAGAGGAAGAAATAATTAAGTTGCAAATAAATCCCCAAAGATCTTATCTTGATAAATTTGATGGTCCTCCTATCTATAATGAAAATTGTTTAAATGAGGAGCAAGATGAAGCTCTTCAAGTTCATCAGTTGGGTGTTGAACCTACAGGAAGAAACCAGCAAGTGAGATATGTTGGACAACAATATATTGAGCCAATTATCATAGCAAAAGAGGCTATCTCATGTAAAAAGAAAGCTGATAAAGAGATTGTATATCATTGCATTGAAGAACACAATGATGCCCATGGATCAGAGGTAAACAATCTATTTGAAGTTGACCATATGTCATATAGTGATGTGAAAAAATTTCTTTTTCTTCCTGAGGTTATAATTACAAATTATTTTCAATCAAAGCTTAGAGATGAAAAGTGGAGACATAAAAGGGACATAGATCATTTTATTAAAGATGTTGTTGATTGTTCTGTTGAGCATATTATCCCAATAGAAGGTTTATTCGAGCAAGAACCTTCATACATAGAGAATTTCTTTTTTGGAGCTGATCAAGACCATATTTTTTCTTATACTTTTGAAGATCCTATGGTAGATTACATGGAGGAATTTATCAGCAGTCTACACATCCTACCTTGTGGATATATTCCTAACTTTTGTTGTGAGCTGCCCTTATGCATAATTTATTTTTTTCTCAGGATGAATTGTATTTTCAAGATTAACTAGCAGAATGGTTCTAGATCAGGCACTCAGATGCTAACCTAGTACCATTGGAAGATTGACTTCACCTGATGGAGATCAGTCATGCACATAGGTAGGAACCTGTACATAAATAAGCTCAGGTGTTGAGCATTTGGTTTTCAGTTGCAGTTCTTTAGTTCAATTTCAGTGGATAAATAAGGATGTCTGTCCTAGTTGGAACCATGTTTGCAAAGGTCTCAAACTTCAAGAATGTCAGTTTTCAGTTTATTAAATTTCAGGGTTTTCACAGTTTTGGACTCCATGCCCAATGGATAAGGCATTGATATGTGGTTCTTAGTGCTTCTGTGGCAAAAGCACTATCCCCAGTTGGAGCCAGATGTTGTAGCTTATATTGTGTTTTAAGCTTATTTATCAGTTTTATCACAATGCACGATCTAAAATCACTGTAGGGTTCAACCTCAATGAAGCTCCCTTATTTTATTTACATCCACAAAGTCTAAAAGAGATGAAGTATTTTGTTTATTGTATATCGAAATCACAAAGGAAATAATTGTTAAAGAATCGGCCTCGGTATACCCATGCGATCAAGTTAAATCATAACATAAATGGTTTTATGGAGCCATAACCAATATATATATATATATATATATATATATATATATATATATATATATATATATATATATATATATATATGTATCTGTGTGTGTGTGTGTTAAGCGATGCGGTTAATCGCAATCGCAAAAATGCAGCGGGTAGTTATGTTATTACCACAGGAATCACCGATTCCCAATTGCGATGAGCAGTTATATGAAATCACCCCTAGCTAGACCCGAAAGATTATATATTGTGTTTATTGCTTCCGCAGGTCTGCAGAGAAATAGATGTTGGTTCTGCGGATTGCGATATGCGATGGTCAGACCCGAAAGCATATATCATGTCTTATAATTTCGGTGGATCCGCCGTATCACAGAACGCCTCACGTACATATATATGGGTTCCCCGATTGCGATATGCGATGGCCGGACCCGATATTTTATATATTGTGTTTAATACTTCCAGCGCGTTCGTCTTATCGCGGATTGTAAAGGTTTGTATTGATATACCATTTAAAAGCGTCGATTGTGATTTGCGATAGGAAGCCAATGGAGCATTGAGTAGGCGGATCTGATGGAATTATGAAGCAGATCTAATTATTTTTTAGTTTTGCGATAAACCAAAGGTTTGCGTTAATTTCGTTGTATAAAGGAAAAATCAGCATTAAAGCCGAATCTGAAGAAAAGGCAATTGGTCGAGTTTCTTGGTGTTTTGGCCAATTGAAATGCACCCGATACATGCGTAAGCCCAGGTTTACACAAGTCAAACATAGTTCATTACGGCTAAAGCAGATTAAGCATTATTAAAGCATCCATAGAGGAACTTAAGAGCTGATTAACAGAGCCGAAAAGCCAACAGTCATTGTCATCTTCTAAGTTTAGTTATTTCCTATTATTTCATGTTCTATGAGGTGTCTTTTACCCTCTATGTAATTTTTCATAATAGATTTTACTTCAGATAGTTAGGGAAACAGTTTAGTAGTTTGACAGTTTCAAAGATCAACAACTATTTCACAATGTATAAGAAGAGGAAAATTTACAGAGAAAGGGGTTTGAATTTTGGATAACCTAGAGACTAAGCCATTGTATTCCTGATATAGATGTTGATTAATGAAAGAATCAGAAGTTTCCATGAATTGTTGGGTATAATTTTGTAACTTCTTTGTCATGTGTCATCTTATGTTTTCTTCTTTCAAGTATAGTAATGAAGCTGCGGGTCTTTATTTGCTTATGTAGATAAAGTTAAAATCCCTTAAAAGAGCGCTCCTATACTTGAAATTTTCACCTTCCTTTCTAAGTTATAGATAATAGTTTCTGTGTCAAGCAACATATTGTTTATGATTCAGTTCTCATTTTCATAATTATTCTAAGTGACAGATAGTAGGTTCTGTGTTAAGCAACATATTATCTTTAACTTCTCCTTCAATCTTTCTTCATTTATCATTTATATGTAGCAACAAATGACATTCTGAGATTTTCCAGTCACATATTTATTAAGGGTCAAAGACCAAGTTTTCCAGGTCCTTCATTTAAGAATACAAAAAACAATAAAGTGACAAATAAGTGACAACAATCAATAATAATTAATGTCTTAAGCACAATTTCTCCACAGCCAGGAAATTGGTTTCTTAAGGTACAACACCTTCCTAGCTTTGTAATGTCTCTCGAGTATCTGACTACACCCTGCTAACATTTAACTCATGTACTTCTTGTATCACAATTGCTCCTCCTAGTACTTTACTACTGTGGGCCCCTATAGCAAAGGTATTGATCCATGTGAAGAATAATTAAATCTGATATAGACTTCTTGTTTCTCCTCATGGACCCTTCTGATACTTGTAATCTTAAGCATCATGATCCCCATCCATCTAGAGGTATCACTACTAGCAATGCGAATTCCACCAATCTAGAAGTCAACTCATTTATCTCTTCCAAAGTTGTTGTTTTCTACCCCTTCTTATCCTTCTTGCTCTTCGGACACTGGGTGAGGTGGTGACCAAACTCACCACATCCGAAGGACTTAATCCTCAACATGTGTTTCTTCTTCTTCTCTCCTTTTGAGTTTTGACCCTCCCTAGGACTCTTCTTTACCTTTCCCTTTCCTACAAGGGTTATGTTTTCTTCTTCCATCTCCACCTTTGGTCACTTGCCACTGCTGCTAGTAGCACCTTCTACAAGACTAAGCCTTAGATCTTCTTGAGTGAAGTCACTCCAAAATCATTCCCAATCTAGTAGCTTATCTCATCCAATGATTCCTTTTATGAAAGTTTTCCATTCCTTGGTAAACTCATTTATAGCTATTTGCATTAGTTCACTATCTATTGGTTTCTCTCTAACAACTACAAGTTCATCTCTTACTACTTGAATCCCGGTGAGATAGGAAGTTACACTCTCACTCTTCAACATCTTGGTCATTCACAACTTCTCCTTAAGAATCATTTTCTAAGTCTCAGATGGATCTTGGTACAACTTCACAATGGCATCCCACATTTCCTTTGTCGTATTCTTGTCTGCAATATGTGGGACAATGTGATCCTAACCTCATCTAGGACCATCCTCTTTGCTTTGGCCATATCCTTCTTGTACTCATGAAACTGGATAGGGTCTGCTGGTTCAAAAACTACTATTGTCATGAAATTCTTCAGACCATGCTCATCCAATAGGAATTGAATCCTATCCTTCCAAATGCAAAAGTTTGAGGCCTCTTCAAGTCTGTCTTGATCTCTGAGTCCTGCTGTGACTATCTCTCGGAAACTAAAATCAAATGGAGAATAATACATTGGAAATCTCCTTCTCCTTATGGAAATTTAACATTATCTCTGTTACACAGATTTTATTTTGTATTTGCCTTCAGTGTCCTTCCTGGAAGTCACACTGTCTGTTACTTCTACTGGGTAGCTCGCTCTAACTCCCAAAAGTCATTCTCCAAAATCTGGCACACATACTGTTAACCCTAAAATTCGCACTAGTTGGAATGAAAAGCTTGCAACAAACTTCTGCTGCTAGAAATTATGGCCTCCTTTCCTTTTCTAAAAAAAATGGAAACCCTTTTAGAAATTCTGGAAATTCCCTCTGTGTACTTTTTTCTTCCTGCTATGCACTGATTTGTAATTGCAAAACCTTTGCTACAAAATCACTGTGCTAGATCTGCTCTGTGAATTTATTGATCTTCTCTCCAAAACCTCTTCCTGGAAAATCCACTATCTGTTGTTACAAATATGAGGCAAAATCGAACCTTTCCTTCACCTAAATTGGAAATAGATTTTCTGCCTCTTTTTTACGCGCACTGCCTGTCTAGATTGCACATATCTAGAAATATTGTGCTCAAAACTCCCTTTGAAACTACACAATCTTACTTCCTTTCACCTTTGAGCCTATGTTCTAATCAACTACATTCATATCCCATGTGAAAATTCCTTGAACTACAACAACTGAGTATTATTCTTCTAACTTAATAATTTATTTGTCTTTTGTAATTATTATTACAACAATTATTGAATAAACCACATTGCAATTCTTCATAATAATATTGTTTTTTGAAAATAAAATGGGAACTAAGAAATAAACGTACACACAATAAAGTGACCACGTTATTTTTGGACAATAATCCTCATAAAAACCCCAAAGGAAAAACCAATGCAACAAATGGGGCTTATTTTATTTTGTAACAATTTGTGAATTATTACTAGTTCCTAGTTGGGAAATCTTTGGAAATCAACTTGAAAAATATTTGAGATAAATTATTTCCATCTGTAATCAACTTGGCCTCTCTCCAACCACACACACTTCCCAACAATTCACACTACTGGACTAGAAATGTGCACTACCTAGCTAAAGAAAATCATACAACCTCGTAACTAACTCTAGGTGAGTTACATTGTCTTCGTCTACCTCTAGAATAAATTCACTTTTCCTTCTAGAACTATATATGGCCTTCAACAACTAAATAAACCCTCTTCTAGAAACTCGCATTAGGGTTTTTAGCTATTCACATTAGTTGTAGCAGCTCTCCTTGTAAATATTTCGACCTCCCTTCCCTATCTCTGACACTAGAAAATCACTGGGAAACTCTCTAGAATCTTGATCTTCCCAAATATTTGTTGCCTCCTCTCTCTGATGCTCTTTTCGTGGCTCGAACTACACCCTCACTGAAAAATGTGAACTAGGTAGCTTGATCTGCCTTGCTCACAATGATCATATTGATGATATCCCCAAGCCCTTCGACCTGCTCCTATAATATCTCGTTGGAGTCTCATTGGCCACGATTTAATCTCTATCAATGACTAAGATGACAATAAAAGTCTCTAGAGAAATCTTAAATGTCCTTAATTAATTAACTTTAATTTACCACTTTTCCTAAATTAGACTTAGGAAGTATTTTAATTATGGGAAATTAATTTAATTAAAGTGTTTCTGAAGCTTATCTCATAAAAACTAGATACAACTATGTAATTAGTGAATTAGTTGATTAACAAAAAAATAGTATTAGCCATATTAATATTAAGTATTATGTTAATATTAATATCAATATTATTAGCTATATTAATATTAAGTGTTATGTTATTGTAGGGTATAGAGTATATGTTAGATGTTGATTTAAGTTTACTTTTAAGGTATTTCATGCAGTGTTTAGAGTATAGATTAGATCTTAGTTTAAACATGGCAAGTTTATAGAAATTCTGACATGATTTTGAGAAAATCTTGATTTTTTTTTTGAAAATCCAAGTTAGAGCTCTTGAGCTTGAAGATTTTAGGTGTTCTAGGGGTTTTTGATGGTTGAATTCATATTAACAATACTTCCTATTGTGTGATAATAACAAACGAGTACAAACCTAACACAATCCTAATGTAACTAAAAAAAATCAATAATACATACATTCAATCTTGCACCAATTGTAAATGCAACTACCCAGCAAGGGTGGGGCTACTTGCAAATAGATTCCAAACACTAAAACTCCAGAGGCCGGGGTTGGTGATGGAACTTGCTTTCATATTGCTTGTATCCTCCTACACTAAGGGCATATGGGTGACCCTTCAAGAGATTTGAACATGGGTGGGAATACTTGCAAATCAAATCAAATCAGATACAAAATTAATTTCCTGAGCAAAACAAAAAGTAAGGAAGTTGTCTATTGAGGGATTGGTTCACAGACCGGAATAGAGTGATTTTTTTCTAAAAACATGTAATGATACGTTGCTGGAATCTTGTTTTTGATGGTGGAAATGGATTCATCACCAACCTAGGAACACCTAAATTCTTGAAACTTGAATCTGTACTTGGGATTTTAAAAAAATGCTAGATTTTTAATACCAAAAAATCTATTGTTTTCTAGACCAATTTACTTCATTTTTAAACTACGCCAAAAGAAGCAAGCAAAGAATTGGTAACCGTCCATATTCACAATTCTAAAATAGTCTTATATATATGTACATGTATATGTATATGTACATACACATACACACACACATATATATATATATATATATTTTTTATTTTTATTTTTATTTTATTTAATTTATTTATTTAATTTTATTTTTTATTTTTTATTTTTTATTTTTATTTTATTTATTTATTTATTTCAGAAATAGATAAATTTTAAGCGGACACAATTTTTAATGTGGAATAAAAAAACATTTATTTTATGTAAAAAAATTGAAATAATTTAATTTTTCATTCTTATACTTAAAAAAATAAATATTTTATGTAAAAAAATATGGGAGTGACAGTTAATCACATTTTACACGTCGTGGATCATTCATCTTTTTGGCACTCAACTCCCTCTCACCGTAGCCATTACATAAAAACCTATCCATCAACTGCAGTGGTGCCACTTGAGTGCGCCGATTATCACACCAGAACTCAAGATATACCGCCAACGGTTTTACGGATTTCTGGGTTAACACTACCCACCAAAGATTTAATTGCACTAGTTATCACACCAGAACTCAAATACGCCGCTAATGGTTTTGCAGATTTCGTATCTAAGACTACCCACCAAAGAGCGAGAGTTGATGACGGCTGATATCTGTGCACTTTCTTAATGCTGGTACCATTAATATAAATCTTTGGACGTTATAATATTTATGTGCCTATTTAGGTGTTATTTCTAAGGTTTAGAATTTGTAATGCAAATATAAGAGGAAACTGAAAAAGTTTTTGGAATTTTTAATTCCATATATTTGATAAGGTAAACGATAAAGAATGTTCTCAAATGATTAAATTTGAATCATATATATATTTTTTATTTTTAAAAATTGAAATTATGGAAAAATTATTTTAAAATAGATCACATCTATTTAAGTAAATATAAGAAACACACCCATATAAATGAAATAGCCAGTAATTATGGATAAACTTCAATCCATTATAAGTATCAAGACACTAATTTCATGATATATCTCACATTACTTAAATTTGAAAAAATCATAAAAATTAACTAAAATATAATTTTATTGTAAATTATTATTATCTTTGTATTATTAATGATAAAAAGAATTAATATATAAGTTCAAAAAAAAAAAAAAAAAACCATATCTTCAATTATGGAGACTATAAATTTGTAAATAGGTATTGTTATTTAGCAATACCATATGCTTAAAAAAATCATAACCCAGTTTATATGACACTTGCTCATATTATTATTTTTAATTAATTAAAAAGACAAAAATGACACAACTACTTTGAATATAAATCTCAACCTTTGAATTGTGAATACTATTAATAATTTTCTAGAATATTCCATAAATGTTAAATCCTTATTGTGCACCTAATAATTATTGACAATTAAATTAAAATTATGGAAGTCCCACTAGTACAACTATATAAATTAAATGGCAGTTAGATGTGGACATACACCAAAGAACTTATTTCATAATATATTGCAAGTTGTTAAAATAAAAAAATTCATAAAAACAACTAAATTATAACTTTATTATTATTTTGTTGATTAAATTTTCTATTGCCTCAAAATAGCATTCATACAAAATGAGAGTTTATTGTTAGACATGAGTAAACCTTAAGACAATGAGATCTATTGTTTATCATCCAAAACCATTAAAAAATATTATGATCCTACATCCAAGTTTATGACATATACTAAGACAGATATAGAAAATATATATTGTCAATTTCAACTGGCTATTACATCTAAAAGAAATCAATTTATTGAAAGTAAAAGACACATTGTCAATTTTAACTCGCTATTACTTCTAAGAGAAATCAATTTATTGAAAGTAAAAGACACATACAAAATACTAAGCTAACATCATTACATCTAAGAGAAAATAATTTATTGAAAGTAAAAGACACATTCAAAATACTAAGCTAACATCAATTCTGGGCTTTTGTGCCTATGTCCTTTTATGTGTGTGATGCTAGTCTGGACACTCAATAAACAAGGGTTTTGGTGGATTTAGACGTCTTGGATTTCAAGGAATGGTATAAATTCATTGTGATCCTTGTGCTTTTCTTTGAGTACAAGGTGATGGAATTGAGATATTGGCTAGTATTTCCCTCGTATTGCCTGGGCCTTGAACCCAAGTAGCTATTTTAGTTTGAGTTTCATAGTAAAAGTAGGCTTGGCTATCATTAGTGGTTAGGGCTTCTAACTAGTGGATTCCCCCTTGGAAAATTATTATTATTATTATTATCCAGTTATTAAAAGAATTAATATATAAGTTAAATAAATATACATTTGAAAAAACATGAAACAAGGCTCTTATCTATGGAGATTTAGCCCCACTTTACCAGGGAGATTCTTAATCTTTAAGTAGATTTTGTCACAATACCATGGGTTAATAACACATGCCCAAAAAACCATACACATTTCATATGACACTTATTCATAGACATTTTTTTTAATTAATCAATTTAATTAAAAGAATAAAAATAGCATAACTACTTTGGAGATGAATATCAACATTTGAGTTATGTATACTGCTAAGAATGTTTTAGGATATTTCATGAAGATAGTGTTCCTATCATCCATTTAATAATTAATATTAATTAAATTAAAATTTTAGATGTTGACATCTAATCATTGAGATTGGGTGAATATATGTAAAATAGTGTAAATAGAAAATAAGGAGAATAGTAATATGAAGAGACATTGGGAGGTGAAGCCCAAGAGTATCTCCCTCCATGTATATATCCATGAGCAACCTTAATGCAAAATCAGAGCCAACTTCATTTTAGCCTCCCCCTACCCTTGTATCTCCTTCCAGTTCTGCTTATTTTGCAAAACTGACACCTTTGTTTGAAGCACTAATTTGTAGCCTTATTATAGATTATGTGGATTATCCTCTCGATTCACTGGTTAATACTCAATCCCTCGACATTCTAGTTATTCCAACCCCAACATTATCGTTATATTGTGGTGTTTTTTATGCTGTAGTATCACTCGACTCTGCAGTATGCGCCATACCACAACACTCCTCCTATGATATTCCTGGTGACTGGTACCCCTTGACAGTTCCTTCGGCCCATACTCCAGCCTCTGTGGTAAAGGTCCTCGCTCCCATACCACTGTTGACTCTGGTCCTCGAATAATCGACACCCCTCACGAGTCGGTTGCATCCCTCCTATACACTTGCATAGCCCTTTTCCATTTGATACCTTACCACTGGGCTTTGACTGTGCTCCTCACATTCCCTCAACTCCTCGTTACTCTAGTCCCTTGACTATGCTCCCACAACACCCTCGACACCCTTCCTCAGCACCCTCGCAGTCGACATCTCTCCACCCGTTGTGGTTGCACTATCATATAATATCGCTTAGACACCCCCGAATCCTACACACCTTGGCATCGGTTCCCTCACATACAATTAATACCGACTCCCAATTCAATACTCCCCTCTCCCATATAATAACTACCGCAAATACGCCTTACCCCGATTATACCTCTGTCATATATATATATATATATATATATATATATATATAGATATATATAATATGCAATTTTAACACAAGAAGTGCATTTTTTCCACCATAAGTACAATTTGTTTGCACTATACATTTTTAAATGCATTCATTGATATCTATTGTTGGATGAGTTCTCTATGGGAAAGAAAACTATCCAGAATGGCTGCGGAAGATAAAATAGACTCTCATTTTCAATTGGTTGTGGAAAAGAGTTTGTGTAGGAGAAGGAGATGATGTAGTTGCAAAGCCCACCTCATATAAGAAGATCACCATTTAGAAAAACAAGAACAACAAGGCATATGCCTTGTTTGTAGCATTTGTAAATGAAGAGGTGAGTCACCATATTTCACCATTTTCAAATTCTTTTGAAGCCTTACAGAAGTTGAAGGAACTCTATGACTCACACTCTGAACTTGAAGTTGTCCAATTGATGATTAAATTGTTCAGTCTTGAATTGAAAAATGATGACCCTCTTGATTTAACATCAAAAGTAAGATCTATTATGCATGATATTAAAACCATTGGTATTCAAATAGACATTCCTCTTATAACTTATGTCAAGGCATTATAACCCACTTATTCATATTATTTCGAGTCATTGCAAGCAAGTGGAAATATCAAGAAGATTACCTTTGAATCCCTCGAGAAAAAGTTTGCTGAGAAAGAGAAGGCTTTTGGGAAGAAGACAACTCCTCAATCTTCTAAAGAAGTTGTGTGTCTTGCACATAGAGAGAAGAATCATGCACAAGATTCTTCAAGAGGAAGAGGTGGCCGAAGAGGAAGAGGAAGAAGAAATTTTAGAGGCAAGGGGGGCAGACATTTCCAAAGAGAAAAGTTTGATATTTCATTGTGTACGTTGCAATAGAGATGGACATGATGCATCCACATGTAAATTTCCTTGGGACATAATTGAGTAGGAAATAATTGAAGCTAAGATTGTTTACAGATTTCGAACCTTCCTTTAAAGAAGTCGTTTCTCAAGATGAATGGAAAGAAGTGATGTAGAAGGAATATGATGCCTTGAGAAAGAATGGAACTTGGAAGCTGATTGATATTCCATTAGGAACCAAACCAATTGGCTGCAAGTGGATCTACAAGACCAAGTATAAATTTGATGGCTCACATGACAAGCATATAGTCAGGTTTATGGCAAAGGGTTTTGCACAGAAATAAGGGGTCGATTATGAGAAGACTTTTTCCCCAAAACAAAATGGGCTACCATCTGAACACTCTTTGGCTTGGCAAGTTAGAACAGTTGGAAAGTCCATCAAATTTATGTAAACACTACTTTCTTAAATGGATATCTGAAAGAGAATGTTTTTATGCCCCAACCAGAAGGATTTTTTGTGAAGGGACAAGAACACAAGGTATGCAATCTAGTGAAATACTTATATGACCTCAAGCAAGCACCACAAGCCTGGTATGAAAAGTTAACTGAGCATCTTCCGAACCTCAACTTCAAACATTATGATCTTGATGATGCAACTTTGTTTGTCAAGAAAGTTGGAAAAATATTTGTATATCTTGTGGTGTATGTAGATGATATTTTGATGACATGAACAATGAGAGTTACATTTCATCCATAAAGAAGGAATTGAGGAAAGGTTTTGTAATGGCTAACTTCGGCTATGCTCACTACTATCTTGGTATTGAAGTAACTCAACATCCGAAGTTTATATTCCTCTCTCAGAAGAAGTACATTGGAGAGTTGTTGAACATGTTTGGTATGACTGAGTGTGATACTTTGACTACTCCAATGGAACAAAACTTGAAGCTCACATCCATGAAGAAAAAGAATTTGAGGATGCAACAAAGTATAGACAACTTGTAGGAAGTCTAAACTGCCTGACTACTACCAGACCGACCATTTCATTTGTTGTTGGAATCCTCTTAGGTTTATGCAAAAGCCTTGTGAGAGACATTGGTATGTTACAAAAAGAGTTCTAAAGTACTTGAAGGGAACTCAAGACTTTGGATTCAAGTATACACAGGTGGGCGAATTTAGCTTGATTGGATACTATGATTCAGACTTCGATGGAGACAAAGAAACTGGGGTATCTACTTCAGGTTATGCTATAAGTCTTGGATCAGGAGCTTCCTCCTAGAGGTCACACAAAAAATCAATTCCAAAGGATTCCACAACAAAGGAAAAATATGTGGTAGGAGCTGAAGCAACAAAGGAAATTGCGTGGCTCGGGAAAATTCTGGAATATTTGTAGGTGAAACAAGTGCATTCAACTCCACTCATGATTGACAACACTTCTTCATAAAGTTTGCGAAGAACCCAAAGTTCCATGATTGAATGAAGCACATCAATACAAAATAAAATCTGATTCGAAAACATGTTGACTCCAAGACAATTCATCTACGCCATTGTTCCATAAATGAGTAGATTGCAGACATCTTCACCAAAATGCTTGGAAGAGAAAAGTTTGAAAGATTTAGAATGATGCTTGGATTCACCAATATCCCTTTAGATTAAAAGGGGGAATGTTGACATCTAATCATTGACATGAGGTGAATATATGTAAAATAGATTAAATAGTAATTAAGGGGAATAGAAATATGAAGAGACATTGGGAGGTGAAGCCCAAGAGTCTCTCCCTCCATATATATATCCATGAGCAACCTTAATGCAAAATCACAATTCGCATTGTGGAGTTACCTCTTTGGCACTAAAAGCTATGTTCCAAAATAAAAATGTCTCTAAAATAAAAAATGTCTCTGAATAATAATAATAATTAATTAATTATATGATTAATAATGTTAATTTAAAAAATAGATTTAGAAATTTTAATTTTGAATGTGATAAAATTAATTAAAAACAAACATAAAAATTGCTATGAAGTATCTAAAATAATTTAGATAAATCTATAATTTATATATATATATATATATATATATATATATATATATATATATTATGGATTAAGTAAAAAGAAAAATAAGAAATAAGACATACAAATAAAGTATATTCTAATTTAAAATAAAATAAAAATAAAAACATATTCCTTGTGAACATGCTTGAACCACCATTTGTCCAATTTGAAAATACTACAGTTGCCTAATGTGATAATTTTTAAACAAAAGGATTTTATGGTTTACTATGATTTATAATTAAAAGAAAAGTTCAAACAAACTCATCCCTTGCGTATTTTACTGTTCAATATGATTTATACTTAAAACAAAATTCATACAAACTTATCCCTTGCAAATAAATTTATTGATGCATTGATCACCATTTGTTCAATTCCAAAAACTTCATATATAAAATTGGTTCATTCCCAAACAAAGTGATTTCATAGTTAAAAATGATGTGTCTTTAAACAAAAGATCTTTGTATTCTTCAACATATCGATTTAAATATAATTATTCCTTTTTCATTATAAAATTATCATTTCCTTTTATATTAATTATGTATAATAATATTTTTAACCAGATCAATTCCTTGATTGCATAACACAAAGAAAAATGTTTTTTTTTTGTACTTGACATAATTATGGTTGTGTGTTTTTTACCTTCTCATGAAATAATCCATTCACGTAGTGTGAAGCAGTAATTATGTGTTTATTTCTAGTCATTCACATCTTTGTTTATTAATCTAAATCATAAAATCTAATAAAATTCAATATATCTATATTGAACTCCCATTAAGTAAGTTCAATATCTATGATTCCTTTCAAATATTTTAGAATCCTCTTGGTCACATCTTGATGTTGCAATCTTAAATTACTTGAGAAATAGACCCAAAATCATGATATATGCAATGCCTAAATAATCTAGTATACACTATGGGATATGTTAAATTTGATATTTCTTTCATATAAAGTACCTTCTTGATATAGTCCATTTCTTCCTCAATATTCAAACCCATGTCCTTGGAAAATTTTCTGTCAATCTACATTACAATTCCCATTAGTTTAGATTCACTCTTTCCAAATCTTTGAAGAATAATTTCAATATATCTCCCTCATGCAAGTGAATTCATAAATTTAATTTGTGTATTTATACTTGAATTTTGAAACGATACCACATTTTCTCTTAAGCACGCATTTCAAAATCCCTTGCAATATTTTCTTTGCATTCACTCAATGAATTTTATGATTTATTTCACAAAATAATTGCATCATGTACATCCAATGAAAAAATGAGAAGAGTCTGAACTCAAATTTGATATCTAGACATGAATTTGTAGTTTAGTGACAAAAGTCTTGTTTCTTCATGAAACCATAGATCTTTTGGTAAAACACTTTAGTTATTATTTCAATCCATATATAACATGTTGTTGTCTAGGATACCACCCCTTAAAAAAGTGCTCACTAGTTTCTTTTCAAGAATTCAAGAGTTGGATTTTATTGTCCCCTAAAGTTATCTATTCAATTTTAAAGGGTTTTGTTAAAATATTAACAAATTTATTATTCAGGTAAAAAGTCACCCTTAAATTGCATGTAAAAGTTTGGCATTTAAATGGAGATGCATTGCAAGAGCCCATAATCCTACCCCGAATTAAGTCTCAACATCTTTTTAGGTTGGGAATATTTGGGGTCACAAAGGTCTAAGGGTATATTTTTATAATGAGGAAATGTAAGATAGAAAGAACATGATGATTTACCTTAAAATTAACATAGGTGATCTAGCTAGGAATGGAATGAGACAAACCCAAAGTAAATGGTAGAAATAGAATGAATAATCTTGAGAAAAGAATATCTTGAACCAACTATTGAATTATAAGTTTCAAGCTCCCTACCATGCTCAAAAGTGCTAAGATCCTCCTTTGTGCCAGACCTAAAACAATGGGAAATGTGAAAATTCCTTGAATTGCAGAAACTGAGCATAATTCTCCTAACTGAACAATTTATTTGTCTTTTGTAATTACTATTACGAAAAATATCGAATAAACCACACTGCAATTCTTCACAATAAAATTATGCCGCAGAAATAAAATAGGAACTGATAAATAGATGCACAAACACAATAAAATGATACTATTATTTTTGGACAATTGTCCCTAGAAAAACCCCAAAGGGAAAACCAATGTAGTAGATAAGGGTTTATTTTATTATGCATCAATTTGAGAATTATTACAACCGGTTTCCAACTAAAAGACCTCCAATAATCAACTGGAAAAATATTTGGAGATAAATTATCTCCCTCTACATTCAACTGGGTCTCTATCCAACCATACGCACTTCCCAACAATTCACATTACTGAAATAAAAATGCACATTGTCTGGCTACAGAAAATTGTACATCCTCGGAACTGACTCCAAATGAGATATACTGCCTCTCTCTGCCTATGTAATAAATTCAATTTGCCTTCTAGAACTAGATCTAGCCTTCGACAACTGAACAAACCCTCTTGTGAAAAATCACACTGGGGTTTCTGACTATTCACACTAGTTGTAGTGGCCCTCCTTATAGATAATTCAACCTCCCTTCTCTTGTCTCTCTGACAATAGAAAACCACTGGGAAACTTTGCAAAATCCTGCTCTTTTAAAATATTTGTTACATCTTCTTTCTAATGCTCTTTCTCTTGCTTGAACTACACCCTCATTGAAAACTGTGAACTCAGTAGCTTGATCTGCCTTGCTAACAATGATCACTATCAGATTTTATCCCAAGCCCTTTGACCTACTCTTATAATATCTAGTTAGAGTCTCATTGGCCATGATTTAATCTTCATCGATGACTAATATTAATTAGACTTCATCAATAGAAGTCTCTAGAGCAATATTAAACATCCTTAATTAATTAACTTTAATTTACCACTTTTCCTAAGTTAGACTTAGGAAATATTTTAATTATGGAAAATTAATTTAGTTAAGGTGATTCCAAGCTTATCTCGTGAAACCTTTTCTAGGTTTTAGAGATCTAGTGTTCCTTATCCTCTTAGCATAACTTGAGACTAGAAAACATATCTAATTCTACCATAGCCATAAAAAATAACACTCCCTTTTAGTGAGGAAGGTGTACTCCACTATACCCCACTATCCATTATCTCTCTCGATGAATAATATGTAGTCGGATTGTTTCACATAGCTAATGTATGACTTTTGTTTTAACTCCTTTCTTCACACCTCAACTGATCTGACTCCCTTTCACTAGAAATCACTGTGAAGAAGGCAACATGGAAAACATTATCCATTATGATACTACACATACTTTGATTCATTTTCCACAACATGTATTTCTTCTTCTTCTCCTCTCCTTTTCAATTTTGTCCCTCACTAGGACCGTTCTTCGCCTTTCCCTTTCCTACAAGGGTTATGTTTTCTTCTTCCTTCTCCACCTTTGGTCACTTGCCACTGTTGCTGGTAGCACCTTCTACAAGACTAAGCCTTAGCTACTCTTGACTGAAGTCACTCGAAAAGCATTCCCAATCTAGTAGCTTATCTCATCCAATGATTCCTTTTATGAAAGTTTTCCATTCCTTGGTAAACTCGTTTAGAGCTATTTGCATTAGTTCACTATCTACTGGTTTCTCTCAAACAATTACAAGTTCATCTCTGACTTCCTGAATCCTGGTGAGATAGGAAGTTACACTCTCACTCTTCTACATCTTGGTCATTCTTAGCTTCTCCTTAAGAATTAGTTTCTGACTCTGAGATGGATCTTGGTACAACTTCATAATGGCATCCCACATGTTCTTTGTCGTATTCTTGTCTACAATATGCGGGACAATGTGATCCTAACCTCATCTAGGACCATCCTCTTTGCTTTGGTCATATCCTTCTTGTACTCATGAAACTAGATAGGATCTACTAGTTCAACAACTACTATTGTCATGAACTTCTTCAAACCATGCTCATCCAATAGGAATTGAATCCTAGCCTTCCAAATGACAAAGTTTGAGGTCTCTTTAAGTCTGTCCTGATCTATGAGTCCTGCTGTGACCATATATGGGAAACTAAAATCAAATGGAGAATTATACATTGGAAATCTCCTTCTCCTTATGGAAACTTGACATTCTGTCTGCTACACAGATTTTCTTTTGTACTAGCCTTCGGTGTCCTTCTTGGAACTCGTAATGTCTGTTACTGCTACTGTGTAGCTCCCTCTAACTCCCAAAAGTCCTTCTCCAAAATCTGGCACACATACTATTAACCCTAAAACTCGCACTAGTTGGAATGAAAAGCTTGCAACAACCTTTTGCTGCTAGAAATTATGGCCTCCTTTCCTTTTCTGAAAAAAAAAATGGAAACCCTTTTAGAAATTATGGAAATTCCCTCTGTGTACTTTTTTCTTCCTGCTCTGTGCTAATCTGTAATTGAAAAACCTTTACTACAAAATGACTACACTAGATCTTCTCTGTGAATTTATTGATCTTCTCTCCAAAACCTCTTCCTGGAAAATCCATTATCTGTTGTTAAAAATATGAGGCAAAATCGAACCTTTCCTGCACCTAAATTGGAAATAGATTGTCTGCCTCTCTTCTACTCGCACTGCCTGTCTGGATTGCACATATATGGAAATATTGTGCTCAAATCTCCTTTTGAAACTACGCAATATTACTTCCTTTCACCTTTGAGCCTATGTTCTGATCAACTACATTCATATCCCATGTGAAAATTCCTTGAACTACAACAACTAAGTATTATTCTTCTAACATAATAATTTATTTGTCTTCTGTAATTATTATTACGACAAATATCAAATAAACCACATTGCAATTCTTCACAATAATATTATTTTGTGAAAATAAAATAGGAACTAAGAAATAAATGTACACACACAATAAAATGACAACGTTATTTTTGGATAATAATCCTCATAAAATCCCCAAAGGAAAAACCAACGCGACAAATGGGGCTTATTTTATTGTGCAACAATTTGAGAATTATTACTAGTTCCTAGTTGGGAAATCTTTGGAAATCAACTGGAAAAATATTTGAGATAAATTATTTCCATCTGCAATCAACTTGGCCTCTCTCCAAACACACACACTTCCCAACAATTCGCACTACTGGACTGGAAATGTGCACTACCTAGCTAAAGAAAATCATACAACCTCATAACTGAATTTAGGTGAGTCACATTGTCTTCATCTACCTCTAGAATAAATTCACTTTGCCTTCTAGAACTATATATGGTCTTCAACAACTAAACAAACCCTCTTCTAGCAACTTGCATTAGGGTTTTTAGCTATTCACATTAGTTGTAGCAGATCTCCCTATAAATATTTCAACCTCCCTTCCCTATCTCTCACACTAGAAAATCACTGGGAAACTATCTAGAATCTTGCTCTTCCCAAATATTTGTTGCCTCCTCTCTCAGATGCTCTTTTCGTGGCTTGAACTACACCCTCAATGAAAAATGTGAACTAGGTAGCTCGATCTGCCTTGGTCACAATGATCATATTGATGATATCCCCAAGCCCTTCAACCTGCTCTTGTAATATCTCATTGGAGTCTCATCGGCCATGATTTAATCTCTGTCAACGACTAAGATCAATAAAAGTCTCTAGAACAATCTTGAATGTCCTTAATTACTTAACTTTAATTTACCACTTTTCCTAAATTAGACTTAGGAAGTATTTTAGTTATGGCAAATTAATTTAATTAAAGTGTTTCCGAAGCTTACCTCATAAAAACTAGATACAACTATGTAATTAGTGAATTAGTTGATTAACAAAAAAACAATAGTATTAGCTATATTAATATTAAGTATTATGTTAATATTAATATTAATATTATTAGTTGTATTAATATTAAGTGTTATGTTATTGTAGGGTATATATTAGGTGTTGATTTAAGTATACTTTTAAGGTATTTCTTGCAGTGTTTAGAGTATAGATTAGAGCTTATTTTAAACATGGCAAGTTTATAGAAATTCTAACATGATTATGAGAAAATCTTAAAAAAAAATAAATTGAAAATCCAAGTTAGAGCTCTCGAGCTTGAAGATTTTGGGTGTTCTAGGGGTTATTGATGGTTTTGTCATAAAAAAAATTAAACACTCTCAAAGTCAGAATCCTTAATTTTTTTTTTGGCAAAATTATGGTTTCATCAATACCATAAATTAATTGGTGATAAAATGTACTATTAAAAAACTTCTTACAATTATTGATTCAAACCTATACTATCAACTATACTATTTAATAGTATATTAATTGGTGATAAAATGTACTATTAAAAAACTATCTATCAACTATCTATCAACTATAGTGGTGCCACTTCAGTTCGCCGATTATCACACAAGAACTCAAGATATACCTCCAACGGTTTTACGGATTTATGGGTTAACACTACCCACCAAAGATTTAGTTGCACTAGTTATCACACCAGAACTGAAATACGCCGCCAGTGGTTTTGCAGTGGTTTTGCAGATTTCATATCTAAGACTACCAACCAAAGAGTGAGAGTTGATGACGGCTGAGATCTGTGCGCTTTCTTAATGTTGGTACCATTAATATAAAGCTTTGGACATTATAATATTTATGTGCCTTCTTAGGTGCTAGTTCGAAGGTTTAGAATTTGTAATGCAAATATAAGAGGAAACTGAGAAAGGTTTTGGAATTTTTAATTCCATGTAAATGATAAATAATTTTCTCAAATAATTAAATCTGAATTATCTATATTTTTTTATTTTTAAAAATTGAAATTATAGAAAATTTATTTTTAAATAGATTAGATGTATTTAAGTAAATATAAGAAAAACAACCATATAAATGAAATGGCTAGTAATTATAGATAAACTTCAATCTATTATAAGTATCAAAACACTAATTTTATGATATATCTTATATCACCTAAATTTGAAAAAATCATAACAAGGTACTAAAATATAACTTTATTATAAATTATTATTATCTTTAGTATTATTAATGATAAAAAGAATTAATATATAAGTTAACTTGTATACATTAAAAAAAATTACATATAGGAAGATCTATTTTCAATCACTGAGATTCTTAATTTGTAAATAGGTATTGCTACAACATCATGATTTATCAACACCACATGTCCAAAAATCATAACTCATTTCATATGATACTTGCTCACATATATATATATATTTTTAAAAAGATAAAAATGGCATTACTACTTTGAATATAAATCTCAACCTTTGCATTGTGAATACTATTAATAATATTTTAGAATATTCCATAAATGTTAAATGTCTATAGTCCACCTAATAATTATTGACAATTAAATTAAAATTATGGAAGTCCCACTAGCACAAGTATGGGTAAATGTAGATATACATCAAAGCACTTATTTCATAATATAACTCAGGTTGTTAAAATTAAAAAAAATCATAAAACTAACTAAATTATAATTTTATTATTATTATTATTATTTTGTTGATTAAATTTTCTATTGTCTCAAAATAACATTCATACAAAATGAGAGTTCATTGTTAGACGTGAACACCTTCATAGTTTGCCACAAGGAAACCAAACCTTAAGATACTGAGATCTATTGTTTATCATCCAAAACCATTAAAAAATATTATTATCCTGCATCCAAGTTTATGACATGCACTAAGACATATATACAAAATATATATTATCAATTTTAATTGGCTATTACATCTAAAAGAAATCAATTTATTGAAAGTAAAAGATATAGTCAAAATACTAAGAAAATAACAATTATGTGCTTTTGTGCCTATTGGAGTTAGAGGCTTCAAGCCACAATGTAGATGTCCTTTTATGTGTGTGATGCTAGTCTAGACACAAACACTGATTAAACAAGAGTGTTGGTGACTTTAGACTAATTGGATTTCATCAAGGAATGCTATAAATTCATTGTGATCCTTGTACTTTTCTTTGAGTACAAGGCGATGGAATTGAGGTATTCTCTCGTCTTCCCCTGGTATTGCCTGGGTCTGGAACCTAACTAGTTATTTTAGTTTGAGTTTTAGAGTCAAAGTAGTCTTGGCGATCATTAGTGGTTAGGGCTTCTAATGAGTGGATTTCCCCTTGGAAAATTATTATTATTTAATTATAAAAAGAATTAATATATAAGTTAAATATATATACATTTGAAAAAACATGAAACAAGATTTTTGTTCATGGAGATTTACCCCCACTTTACTAGGGAGATTCTTAATCTTTAAGTAGATTTTGTCATTATACCACATGCCCAAAAAATCATAACTCGTTTCATATGACACTTATTCATATGACATTTTCTTAATTAATCAATTTAATTAAAAAGATTAAAAAGAGCATAACTACATTGGAGATAAATATTAACATTTGATTTATGTATACTATTAAGAATGTTATAAGATATTCCATGCAGATCAAAGCCCTATCATCCATTTAATGATTATTAATAATTAAATTAAAATTCTAGAAGCTATGTTCCAAAATAAAAACGTCTCTGAATAATAATAATTATTAATTAATTATATGATTAATAGTGTTAAATTAAAAGAACAGATTTAGAAATTTTAATTTTGACTGTGATAATATTAGCTAAAATAAATTATTAAAAAAATATGTTATAAAAATTGCTATAAAAAATATAAAATAATTTAATTATATATATATTTAAATAAATATAAAATATTTTTAAATTTTTAAATATTTTTTTTTATAAGTTAAAGATTGAATAAGAGGAAAAATAAAAAATAAAATAAATTCTAATTTAAAAATAAAAGAAAACATAAAAACATATTCCTTATAAACATACATAAATCACCATTTTTCCAATTTGGAAATACTACATTAATAATTTTTAAACAAAAGGATTTTATGGTTAAAACCAAAATTCATACAAACTTGTCCATTGCAAATAAATTTATTGACGCATTGATCACCATTTGTTCAATTCCAAAAACTTCATATATAAAATCTTTTCATTCCCAGAGAGTGATTTCATAGTTCAAAATGATGTGACTTTACATAAATGATCTTTGTATTATGCACCGTATCGATTTAAATATAGCTATTACTTTTCATTATAAAGTTATCATTTCAATGCATATTAATTAGGTCTAACAATATTTTTAACCAGATCCATTATTTGATTTTATACTTGACCTAAGCATAATTTTGTGTTTTTTACTTTCCCATGAAATAATCCATCCACTTTGTTTGAAGAAGTAATTATATGTTTATCTGCAGTCATCCACATTCCTTATTGGCTAATTCAAATCATAAAATCTAATAAAATTCAATATATTTATTAAACTTCCACTGAGTAATTTCAATATCCATGATACCTTTTAAATATTTTAGAATCCTTTTTGTCACATCTTGATGTTGCAATCCTAAATTATTTGAGAAATAGAACCCAAATCATGATATATGCAATGCTTAAATAATCCAATATGCACTATGGAATATGATAAATTTGATATTTCTTTCATATAAGGCATTTTTTTGATATGTTTCATTTAATTTTCAATATTCACCTATGTTTTTGGACAATTTTCTTTAAACCTACATTAAAATTCCCATTAGTTTAAATTCACTCATTCCAAGTGAATTCATAAATTTAATCTGTGTATTTATACTTGGATTTTGAAACAATATTACATTTCGCCTTAATCAATCATTTCAAAATCCCTTGCAAGATTTTCTTTGCATTCACTCAATGAATTTTATGATTTATTTCAAAAAATAATTGCATCATTTAAATAAAATGAAGAAACGAGAAGAGTTTGAACCCAAATTTGATATATAAACACAAATTTGTAGTCAAGTGACAAAAATATTGTTTCTTCATGAAACCATAGATCGTTTGGTAAAACACGTTAGTTATTATTTCAATCCATATAGAACATGTTTTCTGGGCTACCACCCTTAAAAAAATGCTCACTAGGTTTTTTTCAAGAATTTGAGGTGGATTCTATTGTCCCCTAAAGTTATCTATTCAATTTTAAAGGATTTTGTTAAAATATCAACAAATTTATTAGTCATGTAGCAAGTCACCCTTAAATTGCATGTAAAATTTTTGGGTTTAAATGGATATGAATTGCAAGAGCCCATAATCCTACCCCAAATTAAGTCTCAACATTTTTTTTAAGTTGGGAATATTTGGGGTCACAAAGATCTCAAGGGTATTTGTTTACAATGAGGAAATGTAAGATAGAAAGCACATGATGATTTACCTTAAAATTAACATAAGTGATCTAGCTAGAAATGGAATGAGACAAACCCAAAGTAATTGACAGAAATGGAATGAATAATATTGAGAAAAGAATATCTTGAACCAACTATTGAATTATAAGTTTCAAGCTCCCTACCATGCTCAAAAGTGCTAAGATCCTCCTTTATCCCATACCCAAAACAATGGGAAATGTGAAAATTCCTTGAATTGCAACAACTAAGTATAGTTCTCCTAACTTAACAATTTATTTGTATTTTGTTATTATTATTATGGAAAATATTGAATAAACCACACTGCAATTCTTCATAATAAAATTACGTTGCAGAAATAAAATAGGAACTGAAAAATAGATGCACACGCACAATAAAATGACACTATTAATTTTGGACAATAGCCCCTGGAAAAACCCCAAAGGGAAAACTGATGCAATAGATAAGGGTTTATTTTTTTATGCATCAATTTGAGAATTATTACAACTAGTTTCCAACTGAAAAACCTCTAGCAATCAACTAGAAAAATATATGGATATAAATTATCTCCCTTTACAATCAACTCGCCCTCTCTCCAAACACACACACTTCCCAACTATTCAACTACTAGGCTAAACAAAATTGTACATCCTCGGAACTAACTCTAGATGAGTCATATTGCCTCTTTTTGCCTCTTGAATAAATTCTCTTTTCCTTTTTCAACTAGATCTAGCCTCCGACAATTGAGAAAACCCTCTTCTGACAACTAGAACTAGGGTTTTTGGCTATTCACACTAGTTGTAATGGATCTCCCTGTAGATAATTTGGCCTCCCTTCTCCTATCTATCTTGGACTGGAAAATCAATGGAAAACTCTCCAAAATCCTATTTTTCCCAAATCTTTGTTGCGTCTTCTCTCTAACGCTCTTTCCTTAGTTCAAATGATGCCCTCACTGAAAATTGCGAACTAGGTAGCTTGATCTTCCTTGCTCACAATAATCACGATTTGATGTTATCCCCAAGTCCTTTGACCTACTCTTATAATATATAGTTGGAGTCTCATTGGCCATGATTTAATCTCCATCGATGACTAAGATCAATTAGACTTCATCAATAGAAGTCTCTAGAGCAATCTCAAACGTCCTTAATTAATTAACTTTAATTTACCACTTTTCCTAAGTTAGACTTAGGAAATATTTTAATTATGGGAAATTAATTTAATTAAGGTGTTTACCAAGATTATCTCGTGAAACCTTTCTAGGTTTTAGAGATCTAGTGTTCCTTAGCCTCTTAACATACCCTGAGACTAGAAGACCTATCCGATGCTACCATATCCATCAAAAAATAGCACTCCCTTTTAGTAAGGAAGTTGTACTCCACTATACCCCACTATCCATCATCTCTCTGGATGAATAATATGTAGTCAGACTATTGCACATCGCTAATGTCTGAATTTTGTTGTAACTCCTTTCTTCACACCTAAACTAATATGACTCCCTTTCGCTAGAAATCACTATGAAGAAGTCAACCTAGAAAACATTGTCCGTCATGATACTATGCATACTCAGAGTCATATTCCACCAATTGTAATTGAATCAATATCTGATCCCACACTACTTATACCCCTACGTTATTGCTAGAACTACAACTATGTGTACTAACTTGCTCAGAACCTCAAGATCAAGCTTCCATAGGGTTGCTTTCTTTGAAGCAATATTTCCTCTAAGTGACGATCTCCCACCAAAAATAACTAGGAAACCTCTCTGGCTAGAACTGTACCTACTAACTACAACTGGACAATTCACACTACCTACGTCACTACAACTAGCTTTGAAAATGTCTCTCAAGTGTCTGATTACGCCCAAATAGATCTGTAAATTCCTCTTAAGTAACTAATTGTATCTAGTTCTAGATCCACAACTATCTCTCGAGAATATGACTATGCCTCCCTAGCTTTGCAATGTCTCTCGAGTATCTAACTACACCCTGTTGGCATTGAGCTCATGTACTTCCCATATCACAATTTTTCCTCTTGCTACTTTACTACTATGGGCCCGTGTAGCAAAGGTACTGATCCATGTGAGGAATAACTAGATATGATTTAGATTTCGCATTTCTCCTCATGAACCTTGCCCATACTTGTAGTCTGAAGCATCATGCTCCCCCTCCATTTGGATGTATCGCTGCTATCAATGCGAATTCTTCCAATCTAGAGGTCAACTCATTGATCTCTGCCAAAGTTATTGTCTGCTACCCCTTCTTATCCTTCTTTCTCTTTGGAGGTTGGGTGAGGTAGTGACCAAATTCACCACATCTAAAGCACTTGATCTTCAATCGATCTTTCTTCTTATTCTCTCCTCCTTTTGAGTTTGATCCCTAACTGGGACCCTTTTTCGCCTTTCCCTTTCCTGCCAGGGCTACACTTTCTTCTTCCTTCTCCACGTTTGGTCCCTTACCACTAATTTTGGTAGCACCTTCTACGAGACTAAGCCTTATCCCCTATTGAGTGAAGTAACTCCAAAATAATTCCCAATCTGGTAGCTTATCTCATCTAATGATTCCTTGAATGAAAATTTGTTATTCCTTGGTAAACCAGTTTAGAGTTATTTGCACTAGTTCACTATTTGCTAGTTTCTCTCCAACATCTACAAGTTCATCTCTAACATCCTGAATCCTGGTGAGATAGGAAGTTACACTCTCACCCTTCTGCATCTTGGTCATTCTCAACTTCTCCTTGAGAATCATTTTCTGAGTCTCAGATGGATCTTGGTACAACTTTGCAATGGAATCCCACATGCCCTTTATTATATTCTTGTCTGTAATATGCGAGACAATTTGATCCTAAATCCCGTTTAGGACCATCCTCTTTTCTTTGGCCATATCCTTCTTGTACTCATGAAACAGGATAGGATATGTTGGTTCAACAACTACTACTATCACGAACTCCTTCAGACCATGCTCTTCCAATAGGAATTGCATCTTGTCCTTCCAAACGCCAAAGTTTGAGGCTTCGTCAAGTTTTTCCTTATCGTTGAGTCATGGTGTGACCATCTCTAGGAAACTCAAATCAACTAGAGAATTATACATTGTAGATCTCCTTCTTCTTCTAGAAACTTGACATTCTCTCTGCTACACAGATCTTCTTTTGCACTTGCCTCCGATGTCCTTCCCGAAACTCGTACTTCCTATTACTTCTACTGGGTAGCTCGCTCTACCTCTCGAAAGTCCTTCTCCAAAATTTGGCACACATATTGTTAGCCCTAAAACTCACATTGGTTGAAATGACAAGCCAACAATAAAATTTTGTTACTAAAAATTTTGGCCTCCTTTCCTTTTAGAAATTCTAGAAATTCCATGTGTGTGTTTTTTTCTTCCTACCCTGCATTGATCTAAAATTGAAAAACCTTTGCTACAAAATCATTGTGCTATATATGCTCTATGAATTTATTGATCTGGTCTCCAAAACCTCTTCTTGGAAAATCCACTATCTTCTGTTACGTATTTGAGGTAAAATCAATCCTTTCCTTCACCTAAGTTGGAAATCAATTTTTGTGTCTCTTCTACTTGCACTGCTTGGTTAGCGTGCATAGATCTGGAAATAGTGTGGTTAGAAACTACACAATCTCACTTCCTTTCACCTTTGAGCCTATGATCTAATGAACTAGAGTCTTATGCCATGTGTAAATTCCTTGAACTAAAACAACTGAGTATTATTCTTCTAACTTAATAGTTTATTTGTCTTCTGCAATTATTATTACAACAAATATTGGATAAATCACATTGAAATTCTTCACAATAAAATTATGTTGTGAAAATAAAATAGGAACTAAGAAATAGATGCACAAACATAATAAAATGAAAAAGTTATTTTCGGACAATAATCATCGTAAAAATCTTGAAGGGAAAATCGATGCAAATGATCTAAAAATGAGATCTTGAAACAATATTAAGGTATTATAGACTCATGTGCAGGATTTGCCTATATTGCTTAGTGCAATGGATCAAAAAGATTGCGAATAATATAGACAATGAGCAATTAGAGAAACACAACAGACACACACACATAACACAACAAATAACTAAGGAGTTCACCCAAAACTCTTGGGCTACGTCTCCTGGTCCAGCTTTCAGTGGTGACCTCTCTATTATGTCTTCAACAGCAGATTTTTTACAAATGTTAACTCAAATTGAGTCTCAACACAATAGGTTTTTTCTTGAATCCCTCAAGTCTTTCTGAGTACATAGTCTCTCCCTCTCACTCTCTGTCTTTGTTTTCTCTCTGTCTCAACACTGCCTTGTCTTTGTCTCTGACACTGAGTGGCTTTTAAGCCAATCGATGCTTGTTTGTTTTTTTTCCCTTTCAAGCTCTCTAGCTCTCGGCCTCTATCTGCTCAAATCCCCTCTGAGCATTAAACAATCATTGTTAAACATCTCTAGGTATGGTGGCCACCTGTTTTTCAATGGAAGGGACCATCGGCGTGTTGAAATCCCAAAAATATCGTTTCTCTATTTACACAGAGAAATACACAAAAAAACTATAAAATCCACCAAACTGCCATTTATCGAACTTGAAATATTATCAATTCTGTCCTAGACTCTATCGGGTCCGCCTTTGTATCGCTATCGCAAGTCGCTAGTCGCGGGTTCCTTTCTATTTGGGTTTATAATGAAAAACCCCAAATACACAGGAAAACCCGTAAAATTGCTCCCTATCAGACTTCAAATATTATCATATCGCATTCATAACCCTTTTGGGTCTGGCTATATCATTTATTGCATATCGCTTTTGACTTCCAATCATTGATTGCTCCGATTGGCCTTATCAGCTATCAGTGCATCGGCGTATCGTAGGGTTCCTGGTTTGTGGCATCACCCCTTACATAATTGTGATGCGATATTGCGATGTCATATATCGCAATTGCATATTGCCAATCCTTCAACCCGCAAGCTAAGTCCTTCTGTGTATGCATATGAGCGATGCGATATTGTGATTTAATCTGGGTCATTGATCTGCATGCTTGATCAACAATCCTTGTTAAATCGCGCTGATCACTATCGAAATTTCCGTAAGGCTACCTTCGATAGACTCCGCTTACTTCCTCTAATTACAATATGCCGATTAGATCTGGACTGTTGATTAGCCAAATCCGACAGCTCCTGTGCATTGTTGTTTTAGCCTCCGATAGGCTCTATTTTCACCATTTATACATGTCTTTCTTGTCCAATAATGTTTTCCACCATTCTTGAAGGTTTATCCTTGGCGATAGTTCTTAAGTATTGAAGACTTAGAGGGATTTTAGGGTCCATTTTGGATCAAGCCTTCCTTTTGAAAAGCTTTTGGACCATCAAAAGTTGGTTTTTAAGCATCAATCAAGTGAGGATACGACTTCCTCACTTGTCCAATCTCTATCCATCGTGCACTGCTTAGTTTTGAGCCTTTGAGTTTGATTCTCAGGTACTCAACATCCCCTCTGCACGTAGTTCTCACCTTCCTGTCCAGAATTGTGTCTTCCTGCAACTCATTGAGGTATTCAGGCAATAGATCATCAATAGAAGGCAACTGTCTTTGCTCTTCTGGATCTTCAATCAATGAATGTTCATACAGTCTCAAGTTCTCTGAATTAACGACTGAATAGATATGCATATAAGCTGGTAGATCAAGGTGAAAAGCATTTTCACCAATTTTCTCAAGTATCTTGAAAGGCCCATACCTTATTGGTTTCAGCTTCTTACTTTCACCTTGCATTCTATCTTTACTGATGTACAATCATACTTGATCATCATCTTGGAAACTATTCTCAATTCGATGCTTGTCATGCCTTGCCTTGTACTTGGCCTGGCTTCTTTCCAGTTGTTCCTGCACTGCCTAGTGAATTTCTTAGATCTGTTCAATGAACTTGGTTGCTTTGTCCACATCACTATGTCCATCAACTACTATGTCTTTACCAAAGACAAAATCCAAGGGAGACTTTGGTATAAAACCAAAATAAGTCTCAAAATGAGATCTCTGAGTAGAAGAGTGCTTGGCACGGTTGTAAGCATGTTTCACATAACACAAATGTTCATCCCAAAGCTTGGGATGCTTGCTGCAATAGCCTCTGAGCAACTGGATCACTGTCCTATTGACCACCTCTGTTTGACCATCTGTTTGTGGATGAAATGTTGTGCTCTTCTTCAATCTGGTGTCCATCAACTCCCATAGACTTGACCAAAACTTCCCAACAAATCGGGAATCTCGATCAGATACAATAGAAGTGGGTAACCCAAAATGAACCCATACATGCTGAAAGAACAACTTCATTGTTTGTTCAACTGTAACTTGCTTGTTACAAGGTATCAAAATACACATTTTGCTGAACATATCCATAATAACATACAAATAATCATGACCTTTTCTAGATTTTGGCAATCCCCCAACAAAGTCCATGGAAACACTTTCCCAAGGACGAGAAGGAACTGGAAGTGGGGTGTACAAGCCTAATTTTCTATTACTGGGCTTGCTTTTAGCACACATAGTACACCCTTTAATATATCTAGAAATTGTTTCATGCATTCTTGGCCAATAACAGAACCTTTGCAACTGTGCAACTGTTTTACTTACACCAAAATGACCTGATATGAGAGAAGTATGTGCTTCTTGGATTATGTTAACTCTTTCAGTTTGTGGAATGCATAACTTTCCCAAATGATATAAGAGTTGTTCCTTAACATAATAATCCAATTCTTCTACTTGCTTGCCATGACTTAAAGTTGCATATACATCTTTAAAATCTACATCTTGAGCATATTGTTCAATGTAACTTTCATGCATTACTGAGTTATGCTTAAGTATAGTAGATGCATTTATGATTGGTCTTGATAGCATATCTGCAACCTTATTGTGTATGCCCTTCTTATATCTGATGATAATATGAAATTGCTGTAGGAAATCCATCCACCTATAATGTCTTGATTGCTGCAGTTTAGTTTGTGAGTGTAAATATTGAAGTGATTGATGATCTGTATGTATGATTGTTTCTTTTCCCATTAGGTAACATTTCCACTTTTTCACACTTTGTACTAATTCATACAATTCTTTATCATATGTGGGATAATTAACTACTATAGAATTAAATGTCTCAGAATGATAGCATATGGGTTTACCGTGTTGTATCAACACTGCTCCCATGGCATAGTCATTGGCATCTGTTTCAATCTCAAATGGTTGTTGAAGATCTGGCAGTGCTAGTACTGGTGTTGTACTATTTTTTTCTTTTAAGGTGTTGAAGGCTTTCTACTGTTTGCCTCCCCACTAAAACACCTTGTTCAATCCTGTTAAAGCATGTAATGGAGTTCCAATCAAAGAAAAGTTAGCAATAAACTTTCTGCAATATTGTGTTGCTCCTAGGAAACTCCTAACTTTTGTAGCAAATTTGGGTTTAGGCTAGTTCACAATGACTTCAACCTAAGAGGGATTTATATTCAATTCACCACCCCCTACAATATGACCCAAATAATTTAAAGATGTTTTGCCAAATTCACATTTTGATAACTTCACATAGTGATTTTATCTTTTCAAAACATCCAAAGTCTGCTTTACATGCTTCAAATGGTCTTCCCATGTTTTACTAGAAACAAGGATGTCATCTAAATATACAATTACAAAATCATCAATAAAAGGTCTGACTACATCATTCATAACTCTCATGAAAGTGGCAGGAGCATTAGTTAAGACAAAAGGCATAACCAACCATTCATACAACCCTTTCTTTGTCTTGAAAGCAGTCTTCCATGTATCTTGTTTTGCAACTCTGACCTAATGATAGCCACTACACAAGTCTAACTTGGAAAAGTAAACTGCTTTTTTCAACTAATCTAATAGATCATCAATGCGAGGAAGGGGATAACGATTCTTGATCATTATTTTATTCAGTGCTTTATAATCAATGCACATCCTCCATGAACCATATTTCTTTCTCACTGGTATGATTGGAGATCCACATGGTGATGTGCTTTGTCTTATGAACCCTTTATCGAGCAGCTCTTGTACTTGCTTCTCGATCTCTGCATTCTATAAAGCATATAACCTATACATTCCAATGTTAGGTAATGGAGCATATTGCTGCAAATGAATATCATGTACTATTTCCCTTTTGGGTGGCATACCTTTAGGTTCTTGAAATAGGATATCATATTCTGAAATAACTTTAACTAAATCAGCTTTCTGTTTAGCATCACAGCCTTCAAATACATTGGTTTTATTATGGTTTTTTTCCTTTACAACCATTAGTAAAAATTGCTTGCATGAATTTACAATTATTTTCATCTGCCCTGAGTTTATGAGAGAATAGTTATTTTTGAGTTTATGAGCTTTTACAATATATTATATTCCATCTTTAGTGAGTTGATATTTATTTTCAGCTCTATAGAAAATGACTTTTCTATCATACAAGCAAGGACTTCCTAAAATAATACCACATATATCCAAGGGAACTATATCTAACTCAACCTCATCTACAAATGTTGACCCAATAGCAAACCTAAGTTTACATTGTCTTGTCACTTGTAGCTTTGCTTTATCACATACCCAACCTAATGGATATGGCTTCTTGTGAGGTGTTGTTAGTAATCCCAACATCTTTACAATTGTTTCGGAAATCAAGTGTACTTGTAGATGCATAATTACTTGTAGATGCTTCAGAATTTTTACCTTTTATACTTGTGGCTGTGATTGTTGTTTCATCACCTGAGTCTGACCCCAAGTCTTTTTGAATACAACAACAATCTTCTTCTTCTTACCACCAAACTTCTTAGGTTTCAGCTCCAGATGTAAAGACTAGCAGTGTGCATCACCGTGTCCATCCTTCTTTCAATGAGTGCATGAAGGGTTGTCCTTCTGTACAACATTTGCTTCCTCTCCTTCCATTTCAGCTTCTTCTTTTCCTCGTTCTTGCTTGCAAAGTGTTTAGATGATCCCCCAACCTCTGGGTTCACATTCTTGCCTCTAGATTCTAGATGTGTAGCCTGAACTAATACATCATCTAGGCTAGTGGGATTAAACATGAGAATGGTGTGCTTCAAATAGCTATGTATACCACCTATATACTTCAACAAATTTTCAGGTGAGTCTAGAGATATGCATAGAGTTAAAGCTCTTTTTCTAAATCCCTAGGTATAACTTTGTACACTTTGACCCTTTAATTGGTGAAGAGTTTATCAACTCATCATTGCTTGCTGCATATTGACCCTTGTTCCTCTACCCTTTTGTCTTGTTTGGGTGTTGAAGTGCTTTCACCTCGACCCTTCTTAAATTCTCGATACATCTCTTCCAACATGGATCGCATGGCCATAAAACTGTTCATGAACTGGGATTCTGATTCCAATGGAGCTTCTTCCACCGTTCTCCTTTGAGGATAAACTCTTCCAATCTCTGGATTAGCCTCAACAAGTTCTCCTTCTTCTAGTTTGAGCTTTGACCTAGTTAGCATGCAAAATCCAGCATAAGCTTATCTAACCTTAACAAAACCAAAACGAAAAGCTCTGATACCACTTGATCTGAAAATGATATCTTGAAACAATACTAAGGTATTACAGACTCATGTATAGGATTTTCCTATATTACTTAGTGCAACAGACCGAAAAGAGGGTGAATAATATAGACAATGAGCAGTTAGAGAAACACAACATACACACACATAACACAACAAATAATCAAGAAGTTCACCCAAAACTCTTGGGCTACGTCTCCTGGTCTAGCTTTCAATGGTGACCTCTCTATTATGTATTCAAGAGCAGGGTTTTTACAAATGTGAGCTCAAATTGAGTCTCAACACAACAGGGTTTTGCTTGAATCCCTCAAGTCTTTCTGAGTACACAGACTCTCCCTCTCGCTCTTTGACTCAGCACTGCCCTGTCTCTAACACTGAGTGGCTTTTAAGCCAATCAGCGGTTGTCTATTTGTTTTCCCTTTCGAGCTCTCTGGCTCTTGGCCTTTGTTTGCTCAAATCCCCTTTGAGAATTAAACAATCATTGCTAAACATCTCCAGGTATGGTGGCCACCTGTTTTGCAACGGAAGGGACAATCGTCATGTTGAAATCCCAAAAATATCATTTCTCTATTTACACAGAGAAATACACAGAAACGCTATAAAATCTGCCAAACTGTCGTTTATCAAACTTCAAATATTATCACTTCCACCCTAGATTCCATGAGGTCCACCTTTGTATCACTATCGCAAGTCGCTAGTCGTGGGTTCCTTTCTATTTGGGTTTATAATTAAAAACCCCAAATACACGGGAAAAATCGTAAAATTGCTCCATATCGAACTTCAAATATTATCGTATTGCATTCATAACCCTTTTAGGTCTGGCTATATCACTTATTACATATCACTTTTGACTTCCGATCGCCGATTGCTCCGATCAGCCTAATCGGCTATCAGTGCATCGACGTATCGCAGGGTTGCTGGCTTGTGGCATCACCCATTACATAACTGCAATGCGATATTGCGATGTGATATATCGCAATTGCATATTGCCAATCCTTCAACCCGTGGGCTAAGTCCTTCTGTGTATGCATATGAGCGATGCGATATTGCAATTTAATCTGGACTGTTGATCTGCACGCTTGATCAACAGTCCTCATTAAAACACGCTGATCACTATCACGATTTCCATAAGGCCACCTCCAATAGACTCCGCTTGTTGCCTCCGATTGTTATATGCCGATTAGATTTGGACCGTTGATCAGCCAGATCCGACGGCTCCTGTGCATTGTTGTTTTAGCCTCCAATAGGCTCTGTTTTCACCATTTCTACATGTTTTTCTCGTCTGATAGTGTTCTCTGCCATTCTTGAAGGTTTATCCTTGGTGATAGTTCTTAAGTATTGAAGACTTAGAGGGTTTTTAGGATCCATTTTAGATCAGCAACAAATGGTGCTTATTTTATTATGCAACAATTTGAGAATTATTACTAGTTCATAATTGGAAAATCTCTAGAAATCAACTGGAAAAATATCTGAGATAAATTACTTCCCTCTCCAACCAACTTGGCCTCTCTCCAACCACACGCGCTTCCCAACAATTCACACTACTAGACTGGAAATGTGCACTGCCTAGCTAAAAAAAATCATACAACCTCGTAACTGAGTCTAGATGAGTCATATTGTCTATGTCTGCCTCTGGAATAGATTCACTCTACCTTCTAGAACTAGATATGGCCTTTGGAAACTAAACAAACCCTCTTCCAGGAACTTGCACTGACGTTTTTAGCTATTCAAACTAGCTGTAGCATCTCTCCCTATAGATAATTAAGAATCCCTTCCCCTATCTCTGACACGGGAAAATCATTGGGAAACTCTCTAGAATATTTCTCTTCCCAAATATTTGATGTCTCCTCTCTTTGATGCTCTTTCCCCGGCTCTATCTATGCCCTCACTGAAAATTGTGAACTAGGGAGCTCGATCTGCCTTTCTCACAGTGATCATATTGATGATAGCCCCAAGCCCTTCAACCTACTCTTATAATCTCTTGTTGGAGTCTCATCGGCTACAATTTAATCTCCATCAACAACTAAGATCAATTGAAGTCTCTAGAGAAATCTTGAATGTCCTTAATTAATTAACTTTAATTTACCACTTTCCCTAAGTTAGACTTAGGGAATATTTTAATTATCAAAATTAATTTAATTAAAGTGTTTCCCAGGCTTATCTCATGAAAACTTTTCTAGGTTTAGGAGATCTAGTGTTCCTTAGACTCTTAGCATCATCTAAGACTAGAATGCATATCTGATGCTACCATATCCATAAAAACTAATAAGAAATATGTGTACAAACAAACTAAATTTGTCAAATTAATAAGTAAAACAATATTACCAGTGGATCGATAAAATTGGCCCTTAATTAATAACGACACTGACCTTTTCAACTACCAATTTGCAAGTTTAACAAAATAACTAGCTATTTTTCTTCCAATCCATGGATCTTTTGTTGTAAAAGCAGTCTTTGATCCATTGGTGCATGAGATATATACATGGATGGGATGTGAAATATACAAATCATGCACCAAATATAGTTCATAATATTGGGGGAAACATCTCCATCCCTATCAACTCTTATGTGTAACCAAATTGATATTAGGACATTGGGAACTTTGAAAAAGGCATACATAACAAACATGGGTATACCAAATCAAGAAAGAATGGTATGGTTGATCAAAACTAAGGAGATAATTTCCAACTAAGATACCTAATAAGGGATACACAAGATAAAAGTATGATCTATGAAAAAAATATAAAAGAGGTCCTTTCTTAAGCACTAGATATTAACTAGGGAAAATAGATGCACAAATTAGACTAGTTCACCCTAAGAAAGGAAATAAACAAAGAAAAAATACCAACACAAGTAACTCATAATGAGATTATGCATGGTTTCATGGTCAACATTGAGTGTTAAGTGTATGGTTTCACTAAGTGTGAAATCCATGCAACATAAATTTCTATGACAACCATATTTTAAGTGTTGCCAGAATAAATAATGGCTTTCTACTTACCTCTCGTTTTTCTCTTTGCTTTGAAATGTAGTATCCTAACTACTTAGTTTCTAGTAGAGATTGTGGTTTCTTCTTTGGCATGATTATTTATCTATTCATCAACATTATTTCAGCATATTTACTTACGGTTGCAACTATTTTTTTTCCTGTAAACATCTCTTCCTACACTAAATAATTTCTTTTTTTACCTTTGCACACACCATCATTATGAACATTTAAAACTTTTTTCATTGATAGTATATGTGTGTAAATTAGTATATACTTCACCTATAACCACTAAATCCTCTTCTTTGTCATGTAAAACTCTAATAACCCCTACCTTAGCATCTATGTAATATGCTATTGTGATATGTTCTCTTTGATATTATGTTAAGTGCATCTTCAACCATTTGCATGGAATGGAAACTTATGCCATTGCTACCTCCTCTTCCTTAACCAAACAACTTTAGGATGTCCTTGTGCACTATCATTTCCTATAGCTTCAAGAATTATGAACTTATCTCATCTTTAATAAAAAATTTGAAACCATACACTTATTTTTGAACCATCGCGCATGCTTACCAACCTGGAATTTTCAGGAATGCAACCACATTTTCATAAGCACGCATGTGCCTTTGAAAGCACATGCACATTTTTAAAAATGCATGTGCATTATTTTCAAATCATGTGTGTGTTCCTCAGAGCACATGCATTCTTTTATGTATATAATCTTTGAGAAGCAAGGAGGGAGGGTGGGAGGGAAGGAGGGAGAGATAGAGTTGGGGGGTTATGAAGGAAGGATTAAGGGAGGGAAGAAGGTAGGGATAGAGAAAGAGAGTAAGGGGAGTGGGTAGAGAGGGAAATAGAGAAAGTGAGAGAGAGGGAGTGAAGGAGAAATGGGTAAACAAGAGAGAGAGAGAGAGAGAGAGAGTGAACAGGTAGAGAAAAGGAAGAGAGATAGGTAAAGAGGAAAAGGTGGGGATAATGGGGAAGGGAAAGAGAGGGAGAGAGGGGAAGAGGGTGAAAGTGGAGGAGAGAGAGTGTAATCATGCGAGAGAGAGAGAAGGGGGAGGGAAAGAAGGAGAGAGCTGGAGTGGTGAGAGATAGAGGGAGTCAGGGCGAGAGGGAGTGGTATGTAGAGAGGGAGGGACACTATGAGAGAGAGGAAGGGGCAAGAGGGAGAGAGAGAGGGGTAAAGAGAAATATGGTGTGGGTTGTAATATAGGGGGTGGGAGAGAGAGAAGAGGATTTTTAGTGAGGGAGAGAAGGAGGAAGAGAAAAATAAAGAGATGGAAAGGCATGAAGATTTAGAGAGGGGGAGAGGGAGTAGGGGGAAGGTGTTGGAAAAGTAACTAAGTTTGCTCTTCATAAATGTCTTTGTATTCATGTCATTATATATATCTTATGTAATATAAAAGAAGAAAGAAAATTTATTATTTTTCAAGCATGGGTTTCATGCTTCTTTTGATTGGTCAACTAGGTTAAGCATGTTCTTCATGCTTCTAGGGTTTGTCATTGTCATGAGTCAAGAGAGTCAATATTAATTTGTATAAGACCCATTTGGACATGTTTTTGTTGAAATATGTAACTAGGTTTGGTCTTCATAATAACATATGTAATCATGATTTTATATATTTAATGAAAAGAGAAAAATGAATTTATTACTATTATTCTTTAGAAATGGGTTTCATGCTCAAGGGAAATTTATTTTTAGGTCAAGTACCCATTGAGTGCTTCTAGGTTTGTCATCAAGTTAGTTGAGTCATTTTCATGCATTGAAGACCCATTTGGGCATGTTACATATTGTAAAGAAAATCTATTCGAGTCAAAATAGAGTCAAAAGACCCTCCTAGACCTCATCATGGTGCAAAGATCAAGTTGGCCTACATGAAGGGACAAGTCATCCCAAAGATAGCAATTTGTACCCCTCATAAGCCTATAAATAAGAAGGAACAAGACCTCATTTGGATACTCATTCAAACAAGTTCGATATTCTCAAGATAAAAGCTGGAAAAGGTTGAAAAAGAAGGAGAAGAACTAGATCGAAGTTTTTGGGCCTCTCTCTCTCTCTCTCTCTCTCTCTCTCTCTCTCTCTCTCTCATGTTACAGATGCTACATTTGTTGGGTAGAAGAATTTGTTGGGCAGAAGAATTTGTTGGGCATAATTTTTTTTTTGATAGAATAATTTGTTGGGAAGGTCAAAGTTGCAGAAGAATTTGTTGGGTGGGTCGAAGTTGCAGAAGAATTTGCTGGGCAGGTCAAAGTTGCAGAAGAATTTTCTCAGAAGATTGAAGTTCCATAAGAATTTGTTGGGTAAGTCAAAATCGCAGAGTTTGATGGAAGTGAGGTTTGACTTGGTCTTGGAGGGTTTTGGTCAAGGGTCATAGGTCTTGGAATTCATCAATTGAAGTTTTGTAAGAAGAGAATAATTCTTGTGGGTTTTCCTCTCAGTTCGAGAGGTTTTGGCCTTGGTTGATCGTCTACATCTTATGTCCTATTATCTCATTGATTTTATTGTTCGGTAGTTGTTTGATTATAAATAACACTAATAATAATCAAGTTTAAGACTAATCTACCCACTTTAAGTAAAAATACATCACAAGCAGTTAACAAAGTAAGAGAAATCACCTAATCTAGCTGCCCCTAGAATTCTCAACGTGATATCAAAGCTAAGGTGATAAGACAAGGAAAGGAAACTTAAAGAAGGAAAATCAAGGGTTGAAGCACTAGGAAAGCATCTAAGAAGCATCAAGAAGTTTGATCAATGAAGAAGGAAGGAGAAGTGAAGCATTTTATTATCTATTTTTGGGCTAAATCTTCTCCACACGTGAAAAGGTTAGGGCATCATTGTGCATTAGTAGAAGTCGAAAATCATAGTCACTCAAAGGAGCGAAAGTTTGGATTATAGAAGGACTAATTGGAAATTCAAATTGACAAGAGGAGTCAAGGTCAAGTGAAGTCAAAAGGAGGCAAATTTGTCTATATTCCAACCACATGTGTGACCTAGGGTTTCTGCAAGAGAAGTCAAAATTGTAGTCCTACAACAACAAGCCGAAAATATTAAGAACGGTTGAAATATGAAGTTGTGAGAAGTTCTAAAAAACCTAGTTCATCCATAGAAGAACTACGCATTGAATCATCTAAAAATCCTCTACATTCTAGAGAAGCAGGAAGAAGCATAATCATCATCATCAAGGAATCAAGGTGATCTCTGTCTCGTTGCAGGATCACTTTTGAAGGAAGACATCTTCTATCATCATGAAATAAAGAAGGAATCAACTTGAAGATATTAACATTAAGGAACATCTTCACTTGACAAGTAAGTATCTTTATATCTATATTTGAATCTATCAAAATGGATTCATTTTGCAAGGAGAGCAATGAATTGGTTGGGTCATCAAACTTTCTTGCATGAAAGAAGAGGATAGATTTGATCCTCATAGAAAATGAAGTCGTTGAGCATGTTAAGGGTTTTGTCACTAAACCTCCAAAGGAAGAAACTCAAGCTCTAGCTGAATACATGAAAAAGGAAATAAGGGCTGAAAAAATCCTTATGTAGCAAAATTAGAAAATTCAAAAGACATCTATGACAAAACTTGTAGAATTTCTCTCCGTAAGCACTGTAGATCTCGTTAAGACAATAAATCTACAAGATGAAGATATCAAAAGAAGAAGGAATAACCTCATACTTTATGAGGGTGTCGAAAATAAGGGACCAATTACTAGAGTTGGGAGAAATAATGACAAGGAAATTACTACTATAGTGCTCAATGCATTACCAGAGGAACGGGGTAACTTTACATCAAGCATATATGGGAAGAAGGAAGCTACTCCATTCAATGAACTATGGTTACTATGCAAAATTTAAGAAACTAGATTGAAGGCAAAAAGTGATGTAGGATCATACAAGAAAACTCAAGCATATGCTGCCATGGCGAAGAGAAAAGGAAATTTTTGGGAATTTTGTCCTTAGAAAAGGAAGAATAATATGGCGAAGATCCAATGCTATGGTTGTCAAGAATATGGGCATCGCATGAAATATTGTCTGAAATTCAAGAAGGACAAGAAGGGGAAAGAAAGAAATGAAGCTCATATCACCAAATAAGTAGAATAACCTAAAGAGAAGAAATCCAAAAGGATAGATCTTCACGATTAGGGTTCCTCTAATGCATAGCAAGGAGAAGTAGGAGGTGAAAAGACCTCGACCATGGTAGTCAAGATGAGAATATTTATGACTAAATGCATCTCAATATAAGATGGCATCATATTAAAAGAATGTCGTTAAAACAAGAGCTCATTAGAAAACCTTGAAAGGATAGCTACTGCAGAATTCTATATGATTTCATCAGTAATCATAAAAAGGAAGTGGCTGTTGGTAACCTCATTGAAAGCATAACTATGGATGAAAGTTCCTGGGGAGAAATATGTGAAGAAAGAAAGAAGAGATCGCAAAAGATGCAACTATGAGTGTGTAGAAAAGAAAATCAACATCTGATGACTAGGAGAATTGGCCATGACATCTCCATGGAAATGATATGAAGACTCTGATGAACTCTGGAAAGAAAGAAGACCCTTGAAATTGAATATCTTGGAGATGTGTCAATATGTGTGCAGGATGTTGATGTTGCTACCAACAAATGTCGTGATGAAAGGCCATCACAAAAGGTAACATTGATTTGATGTTCATTTTTTATTTTTGAACAACATCTAGATGGGTTAATGCAAGGCAACCAGAAAAATAGTTGTGGATGTCACCTACAACTAGCACTCATGTGGTGGGATGGAATATCCCAAAGGAGACATGATGTAGAAGAGGTATTTGTATGAAGAAGAGATAGTTTTGGATTAGAAGATCACTTTCCAATGAAGATGACCTAACTGACATGACTCATGAAGGAAAGTGATGGTTGACCGATGACCTACAAAGAAGTCGCAAAAGATGAAGGATCCATAAATATGAATATGAAATCCATGACATCGAATGGAGGAGATATACAAGTAGCTGAAGGTCGCATGATCTCCACCCAAGAAGAGATAATTTCAACTGCAAATAGGTCCCTAGTTAAGAGGAAGCCTGGAATCACGTTTCTGATTTAGTAGAAACTTGGAAGCAATTCCCTAAGCTAAGAGGGAGCTTGGAAAAGTCCCTAGTTAAGAGGGAGCTTGGTTACATTCCTTCATTGGAATGGGTATATCCTCCCTAGTTGAGAGGGAGAGATAGACACATCATTCTTGTCTTCACTTGGGAAGAAAGGAATGGAGGATTGGGTAAGAATCTGACACCCGATACTATTTGAGGATTTGGTAGGGAATCCAAGATAAGAGTAGTCATAGAAGACCAATATTCTTTGAGGATTGGGAATCCAATATAAGAATAGTCTTGGAATTAAATAACCAGTGAACACTCAGGTGGCGTATGCTCCTGGAGAGACAATGATGAAGGTTTCTATAAATCATTGGTCTCGCCAGCATTGTGATCTGATCTTGTGGAGAGACAGAGTTGTTAGTCAAGCCCTTCCTATGTGACAATGTTGGATGATATGATGCTATACAGATGGGTTACTAATCTGACTCTTCTTATGATAATTCTTCAAATTGAGAATGTCCAAGTACCTTTTATGGATTATGAATACCTCCCTAGTTAAGCGGGAGTGTTGAAATATGTAACTAGGTTCGGTCTTCATAATGGAATATGTAATCATGATTTTATGTATTTAATGAAAAGAGAAAAATGAATTTATTATTATTATTGTTAAAGCATGGGTTTATTCTTTTTTTCCCTTTGGAAAAATCGTAATTTTCATTAGTATATGAAAATTACATATTGTAGATAAGTATCGCATATGCTGTATGTGAGGCTGAGTGCCTATCAAGTATGAGTGTATCAAAATAGCTTAGTGCTCTCCATGCAGGGAAGCTCTATCTTCAGTATTGTTCATAATAAAGATAATAAAAAATCTCCACACAGGGAGTAAATATGTCTGTCATTTATATACATTTGATAATTTAAAAACATAATACTATAAACATGTGCAAAAAAAGTAGGCTCCTACTGAGCCAGTTAATCTATATAATCCATGTATGGATGGTGGTAATACTAGTAATGGGCATCGCCCCCCCGCTCCTGTATCAGCCATGTGCCACGAGGCCGGATTGCAACTTCCTTGGATAATTGGTCAGCAGACTGTTTGCGTTCCTTATAGATATGATGACAAACAAAGAGATCAAAATGTGTAATGAGTCTGTGTGCCTCGTCCAGTATAGGTCTCAGAGAGTAAGAAGAAAATTTGATGTTTTGTTGATCCAATTGCAGATAATTTTTTACTCCCCGAAAATTTGAATATTCCTGCAATGTTTTTCCAAAGTGAATTGAATGAGATATTTGAGAGTGATAAGCTCTTCATAGTTGTTGGTGCCCCTACCCAGACCCATTTGGATTTTGAAGTGGTGTGAATCATATATGTATAGAATTTCTCCACCCCCACAACTAGTATCCTGTGCTGAGCCATCGAAAAAATCCCAGGGATGTTCTTTGTTGATGTCTTCAAGTACAATGTGTCTAGGGGGGGGAGTTATCATCATCTTCAGGAATGGAGTCATAATATTCCAGAAGACAGGTAGTGATTGAGGGCCAATGTGGTATGGTGTCCTGAAAAATGCATCAGTTACGGGCAATCTAGACCGCCCAGTAGATGAGGAAGAGGAGATTTCTAGCCTTGGATGGGGTCGCAGAGGTCCACCATGTGGTCCAAGCTTCCATTTCTTCCAAGCCCCGCCATATGAAATGGGGAATGATTGTCGAAAGGATAGAGTTCCAGAGGTCCTTTATGACCGGGCAAGTAAGAAAGATATGATCTATTGATTAGGAGTTGTTCTTGCAAATGCAGCACCAAGTGGGTTCATTTTGATCGCGTTTGATTAGGTTGTCTCCCGTGGGAGCTTTATTTCTTAGAATTTTCTACATGAATAATCTAGATCTAGGAGGTGCCTTTAACTTCCGCAGGTTTCTCCACCAAAATTCAATAGCCTGGGGTTTATGAACATAAGCTAAGCAGAGATATCCCTCCTTAGGGGACTATTCCCCATTTTTTTCATGCGCCCAAATAAGCTCATCATCCCCTTCCACAATTTTGATGTACGATTCTATCAATGCTGCTATATAGTCCTCCCAAAGTTGATGCCAGATCAGAGGGATGTGCAGGTTACGAGCATATTTCCAAGATTGATAAAATATGGTGGTATGCTTTAGGTCTGCAATGTGACTCATATGAGTGATACCCAAATTATTGAGGTGTTGCAGAAGATCTTGAGGCAGTGTGTGGGCGTTACCATATCCTATCCAAGGGTCTAATCCGATACAAACTGATGTACCAGATTGAATTCTCCATGTGAGCCCTCCACAGATAATAGGCATGGAGTTTAAAACATCTTTCCAGATGATTGAGATCCCTGTTTTATTCTAGTTTGGTTGTCGGATCCAATCCATTAGATTTAGGGGGGATATGTATTTTGTATAAGCCACCTTTGTCCATAGGTTGTTTGTACTGATCAATTGCTAGCCTAGCTTGGTCGCCAGTGCAAAAGAGATGTACTCCAGCCTTTTAATTCCCCATCCTCCCCATTTCTTTGGGAGAGAAAGCGATTCCCATTTGGCCCAGGAAAAGATTCTCCCTAAATGATTGCCTTTCCATAGGAATATGCAACAAATGTTTTGTATTCTGGAGAGGATACCACTGGGGATCCATGCCAATGACATCCAATATACAGGGGCGGCTTCAAGTACAACTTTGATGAGTACCAGTCTCCCTGCGCTGGAGAGGTACTTATGATACCAGATGTTGAACCTTCTTTCTAGCTTGGAGATTAATCATGTCCAGTCTGTACCCCAGGTATCTAAGGCCATCCTCCATTCACAAAAGAGTGAATGGAAATATATGGAGAACATACTGTATCTCATGAGGGGTGCATCCTGTGGCTATAATGGTGGATTTAGAATTGTTGATGACCATGCCTATAGTAGTTTGAAATAATGTTATGGTGTTCTATAAATTAGTCAGGTCCCCAATACCACCATTGAGAAAAATCAACACATCATCCACGAAGAGTAAATGAGTCAGTATACATATTTCTGTGATCCTGATACCCATATATCTTCCCCTACTATGTTCTTCCTTAACAAGTCGGCTGAGTCGTTCCATGATGAGCAGAAATAATAATGGAGACATAGGATGACCCTACTTGGGTCCTCTTTTTGAGTGAAAGAAAGGTGTTTCCGATCCATTTACAAGTACATTGAAAGATATATTTGTTATACAACACATGATCCATTTTATAAATTCAAAGGGAAAGCCTAGATGTGTAAGAAGCATTCTGATATATAACCAACTTGCTCGATCAAAGGCTTTTGAGAGGTCTACCTTGAGGATCATACGTTTCAGCTTCTTCGACTGTATAGAGTACATCACTTCTTGTGTTTTTCCCATAGCTTCATGTATCTGTCGATCTTGGAGAGAGGAAAATTGTTCAGAGGATATGTAAGCGGTTAGTATGGGATGTAAATGATTGGCTATAATTTTGGCAATGATTTTGTAGATACAATTGCATAGGGAGATGGGGCGGAAGTCATCAAAGGAGACAAGGTTGTCTGATTTGGGGATAAGGGAAATGAAGGTGGAATTGAATGCCTCATACATCTTTCTAGTGGTCCGGCAGTCTTCAATGACCTTCAGAAGATCTTCTCCAAGGATGTCAAAGAAAGCAGTGTAGAACTCAACCGACCAACCATCTGGTCCTGGGCTTTTGTCTCGCTTGAACCATTTTAAGGTAGCCTCAAGTTCCCCCATTGTGACTTCCCTATTGAGATCCAAGGCAGTCTCTTGGTCCACAAACCGAGGAAAAAATTGTGCCACTCTGATGACTTCAGCAAGAGTGACATTGGGAGGTGCCTTGTAGATCTGCTTGAAGTGGGATGTGGCCAGGGAGGCTAATTGTTGGAAGGTATTCACTCTTATCCCCTGCTCATTTGTCAGTTGCCAAATGGATTTGATAGCTTTTTGGCCATTTGCATATTTGTGAAAGAATTTTGTGTTATCATCTCCCTCAAGAAACCATATCACTCTACTTCTCAGCCTCCAAGTTTCTTCCCGATCCTTTAGAATTTTACTTCTCTTAGCTATTAAGGTAGTGAGCTTCTCCTTCTGTTCAGTAGTAGTAAAATCCCTCCCATGCTCATCTTCCAAGGCAACAATCTCTACTTCAGTGTCCCTTAGGGTTTGATCATCCAGTTCTCTCTTGTTGTGTGCCCAGATTTTTGATAATCTCTTCAACTCCTTTAGGTTATGAGCAAAACCTTCTGCTATATTCCCACCAACAGCAAGAGGGTGGGTCTTCCAGTAATCAGTTACCATTCGAATATAGGCTGCATCTTTCAACCATGTAGAGTTGAACTTGAAAGGGGCTTTGGGTTTGTTCAGTCCACCTCTTATTTCAAGGTATATCGGCAAATGATATGATATACCCCCTGATCCAACCCACTGCCTGTAGTTATAGCCCATACCCAGTAGTCGCTCCTTGATGAGAAAGCGATCTAGCCTTCTAGCGAGGCTATTCTCTCCAATTCTTCTATTCCTCCAAGTAGGTTGTATTTTTGCAGATCGAATATCTATAAGGCTGTGATTCTCCAAGATGTTCTCAAAGAAGGAAGATAGGGGATCAATTTGGGCATGGTGTCTCCATGACTCCGAGAATCTAATAGAAAAAATTTAAGTCTCCTCCGAATATTTTTTCCTTTTGTAGAAGGTTGGTGTTTAGTAAATGCTCCCAGAAAACCCCACTATTTTACATGGCCCATATACATTGATAAGTCTAATTTCGGAGCCAAGTTCAAATGAGAAAATGTACACCCCCATGATTCCATTTCCACCCCATATGCTACATAGTTTGATAGTCCAATTGTTGAACCCCAATGCAATGTGCCCCGAGTGGCCATTGACATCAAGAGCTTGAAATGAACATCCAAGTAGCATGGATTCTAACAAGTGAGATATGACTTTTGCAAGACCCATGGTTTATTGAAGGAATATGACATCAACCTGTTCAGTCCTAAGAAGTCTACGAAAAGCTAGTTTTTTCTCAAGGCTAGCTAACCCTCTACAATTAAGGATAGCATCTTCATGGGGGAGATGACTCTAGGATGTTATGTGCTCTAAGAAACTAATCAATAACAAGTTTTCGGCCTAAAGCAATCTCCTCCCCTTCCTACAACTTGGCTTTGGAAAGGGAGGAAGGTCGACCTCTTGGAGGCTTTGGGGGGATGGAGGGAGATACTAGGCCAAGGCCAATAGAGTCGGGAGGTTGTGATCATGAGAGGGATTGAAGCGGGTAGCTGTGGGATAGAGACCCTTTATCAGAGTCAGAGGATTTGGTAGATAGGGGCACCTTTTGAAAGGGTGGGTGGGAGGGTGCTAGAGAAAATGGGGGGGGGGGGGGGGGGGGGGGGGAGGAGATGCAGAGTGCAGGCTAGGGATATAGGGGGCAAGGGCATGAATGCAAAGCATGGATGATCAACTGATGATGACACAACAATACTATATGAAGAAGAGAAATGTACAGATCAGGGGTTAGATGTGGTCATACCCGAAGAAAGCACAACCGCTCTTGCCCTTATCAGAGGAGGAGAAGGAGGCCAATATGGTGCTTTACAACACTTCTTCAGAGTTTCCTTAGCCGATGTAGTTGCTACCGCTTCAGAGGAGGGGTGGTTCTTAGGTTCCATTGTAGCCTTGGTTGGAATGGTCTTCCCCTTTTATGGTGCTCTTTCTCTTCCATTCAGGGGGCAAGCCCTGAATAAATGTCCCACCTTATGGCATCTCTTACATCTAAAAGGGACCCCCTCATAATCAAGGATTTGAGTCTGTGAGAAATTTCTCTAGAGCAATGTGATATGTTCCTGCAGCCCTTCCCTGGTGTCAAGATGGACTAGTATCCTTGTGTATGCCATGATGCCTGTAGTGAGGTATGATTTATCATACTCCAGAAATGTGCCCAGGGTGTTCCCAATGTGCCTGAAAATGTCCTCAGACCAGAAGTGGAGTGGAAAACTTGGTAGACGTACCCACATTGGTCTTGCACCTAGTTTCTATCGCTTAGGGTCGAAAATAGGGTTCCATCATCGTAGGAGAATAGGAACCTATTCAATGTGCTAGAAAGAAGATAGAACCCAATTTGTATGCTCGAATTTGGCAAAGCAAAGTGAAAACCATCCTCGAACAAAGGTTTGAATGAATGGTAATTCAGCAAAATGTTGTCCCCAGATTTCAGCTATCCATTACTTCAGTCCTACCACAGAGTAGCTCCTCCCACGAACCCTACCTACCAATACTCTGTTAGCGGTATCCATGGTTTCTCCCCACTAGATATCTTCGCCCAAACGAATTGCAACGTCCTGTGTCCTGGCTTTGACGCACTTTTGTTTTTTCCCCGGCCTGTGGCCCTTGTCGGTGAAGTCCTCCTGAGAGTCACTGAGGTGAGGGTTTAGATGAGGGTTTGTAGGGTTTGGACCAAGCCCAGAAGGGTAAGCTTTCGATATCGGAGGGATGCCCATGAAGCTTTCGGAGAGGGGAGATGGTAACGATGCTAAAAGAGGGGTAGCTTGAGGGAATATTGAGGGTTCACTGAGAGGGATAGATGTAGGTATATGTGATCTGGCAGATGGAAGGAATGGTGGGTAACCCGAGGATCTCGTGGTGAGGTCAGGATCTATACAATGAACCACAAACTATAGGGAGGTTGGCGAAGGGGGGGGGGGGGGTGGCGAGATCAGGCCAAGTGGGGGGATCTTCTAGTAGGGTAACAACCAGACATGAGGGCCCCGAGATCGAGGGCAACAAAGTGATAACTTCCGACAGGTCCCTACTGAAGGGGAGCAGGTCATCCGTGTTCGAGGGGGGGGGGATGTCCAGATGGATACATCAATGAACAGGTCTTTAGAATAATCAACCAAGTCCATCTCCATAACTGTTTTCTGAGTGCTATGCGCCAGCTGCCATTGGGAATGTCAAACTGTTGTTGTTGTTGTAACTGAATGCAGAAAGGAGAATGGTGAGGATCACGACAGAATCATGGGGAGAATAAAACTCAAAAGCAACGACCGTGGAATGGGGGTAGGTGCAAATGACCTCAAGGGGATACGAAAACAAGGTAGAAACAGAGTTGTCACAATGGAGGGGTAGGTTCTGCATATGCTCAAGGGATGCAATCAAACCTTAGCCAGTGTTAGGCACTGTCAATGGAGGGTTATAGATCTCCATCTTTTTCCTAATTCATCCTTTTTCCTCAATCACCCTTTTACTCAAGTGAATTCACCAAAGGCATGAGTTTCATGCTCAAGGGAAATTTATTTTTAGTTCAAGCACCCATTGAGTGCTTCTAGGTTTGTCATCAATTCAGTTGAGTCATTGTCATGCATTGAAGACCCATTTGGGAATCTTACATATTGTAAGGAAAATTTATTTGAGTCAAAATAGAGTCAAAAGACCCTCCAAGACCTCGTCATGGTGAAAAAATCAAGTCAACCTACATGAAGGGACAACTTGGCCTAAAGATAACAATTTGTACCCCTCACAAACCTATAAAGCCTAAAGATAACAATTTGTACCCCTCACAAACCTATAAATAAGAAGGCACTTGACCTCATATGGAGACTCACAAACCTATAAAGCCTAAAGATAACAATTTGTACCCCTCACAAACCTATAAATAAGAAGGCACTTGACCTCATATGGAGACTCATTCAATAAGGTTCGATCTCTCTCTCTCTCTCTCTCTCTCTCTCTCTCTCTCTCTCTCTCTCTCTCTCTCTCTCTCTCGTTAAGGATTCTACATTTGCTGGGAAGGTCGAAGTTGCAGAAGAATTTGTTGGGAAGGTCAAAGTTGCGGAAGTGTTTTATGGGTAGGTCGATGTCGCAGAAGAATTTGCTGGGAAGATCAAAGTTCTAGAAGAATCTGTTGGGTAAGTCGAAATAGTAGAGGTTGCTAGAAGTAAGGTTTGACTTGGCCTTGGAGGGTCTTGGTCAAGGGTCATAGGTCTTCAAATTCGTCAATTGAAGTTCTATAAAAAAAGAAGAATTATTGTGGGTTTTCCTCTCAGTTGGAAAGGTTCTAGGCCTGGTTGATTGCCTACATATTGTGTCCTATTGTCTCATTGATTTTATTGTTTAGTGTGTCCTATTGTCTCATTTATTTTATTGTTTAGTAGTTGTTTGATGATAAAGAACACTAATAATAATCAAGTGTAAGGAGAAGCTAATCAAGTTAAGTAAAAATATATCACAAGAAGTTATCAAAGTAAGAGAAATCACCTAATCTATATGCCCCTAGATTTCTCAAAAGTTGTAACATGTAAAGGAATTTATTTTTTGAGTCTACCAAGTCAAGGAATCCTCCAAGGTTAAGTCAGCCTAAGCCAGGAATAACTCAACCTTGTCATAGTAAAGTCATCCTAGAAGAGGCATGGTCAAAAGTGTATATATAATATAAGAGTTCAACTCATTATGAGATGAATGAAGAAGATTTGAAGTTTGATGCGGAGTCATCTACAAGAAGTGAAAGTCAAGAAGAGAAGGAAAAATCAGAGTGAAGGAAAAAGATTTTGAAATCAAGTCATCTCTGCCTACTCGTACAAGAAGTTAGGGCTTTATTGACAAGTTGCATGGGTTTAATGCCACAGGGTGAATTGCAGATATAAACTACGAGATTGATAATTTGATTGGAACAGTTTGTGAAGAGCTTATTAAGACTTTGACTAGAGGGTTGATTTGATGTTTGGATGAAGTTTTGACTTTAGTGTTTGGGTCTTGGAGGTCTCATTTTGATCTGATTCTATAAGAAGGAGATTGTTCAGGTTTTCCCTAAGTTGTGGGGTTTTTCCCTGGCATGGAGCCTATGTTTTGTGTCTATTGTCTCTTGTGATCTTCATTTTGATAATTGCTTGATGAAAAGGAACACAAATAATTTAATAAGAAGCCAACAAAGTTCACAAGTAACTATCAAGTAAGGAGAATCAAGATTAATCTTCATCTACCTTGATTTTCCAATATAAGGTAGAGAGAGAAAGGGAGGGATATAGTGAGAGAGAGAAAAAGGATAAGAGAGTGGAGGGGGAGGGGGACACATGAGATATGTGGGGAAGAGAGAGATAGGGAGTGAAGCAAAGAGGGGAAAATGAACACACACACACACACATAGATAAAGAGAGAGAGATGGGGGATAAGGAGTGAAGGGCAGAGAGGTGTAAAGACATGTGAGAGATAGGGTCCAATTGAAAGGGTTGGGGGGGAGAGAGAGAGGGGAGGATAAGGAGTTAATGAGGGAAAGAGGGGGGCACATGGGGGATGGGAGAGAGAGGGAGAGTTGGGAAGAGAGCTAAGAAAAGGGAGAGATGGGGAGAGAATGAGGGAGCTGCATAAGAGAGAGAGGGTGGAGGAATGTTTAGAGAGAATAGGGGAGAGAGAGAGGCAAAGAGGGATGAGGAGAGAGACAAAGCATTGGGTGGAGGGGGGAGGAGGAGGGTCATTGTGAAGGAGGGACTAGGGGAGGCAGAGAGAGATAGAGAAAAAGAGGAAGGGAGATAGATGAATTTGGAGAGACGAGGGAGTGATATGGGGGAGAGAGATAGAGAGAGAGAGAGAAAGAGAGAGATATCCCTCTCCCTCCCACCCCTCTCTCTATCTCTCTCTCCCCCTTCCTCTCTTTGTATATCCCTCCCTCACTCTTTCAATTCCTCCATCATAAGCACTCCCAATTTCAGCTCTCTATCTCTCTCCCAACCCCCTTCTCCCTCCCTCTCTCTCCTTCTCTCTCCTCCCTCTCTCTCTTCTCTCTCCCTTACTCCCACACACACACACACTCTCTCTCTCCCCATCACTCTCTCTCTCCACCTCTCTCTCCATCTCTCTTCTTCCCTCTCTCTCCCCCTCTTTGTCTATCACCCACCTCAATCTCTATCTCTATCTCCATGTTAACTTGATATTCACTAGGACTTTGTGATAATCAATTGTTGGATGAAGCTTCTCATCTTATGTCTCTAAGGTATTGATTTGGTCTCCACTCTATTTTAGGATTGTATATATTTTAAATCTATGAATATTATCTTTTATGTGTTGAATTTTTGTAGCTATGGTTGGTCTACATAATTATATTATTTCTTTTGTAATGTAAAAATAATTTGTAAGACGGGTTATTCATGTCATTTTGATTTAACCCTTGAAATAATTTTTATAAGACATGTTCTTCATATTGAATTTAAAAAAGCCCCCAATCGGGGTGGTAAACGTGGTAAGGAGTGAAGGTTACAAAAGGACGAGAGATGATAAGCTGAAGCCACCTAGCATTAAGAACCCACGACAGATGGAATGTACGTCAGGTAAACCAAATATCATTTCAAATCGCAGCAGAAAGGATCATCTGATGCATAGAGGTGGTGGAGGTGGCGGTGGATCGGTGATGGGACAAGGACCAGGTCGCATAAGGGCATGCAGAGGAGGAATGGGCAATTATGGAGAGAGCAGACGGCAGAGAAGGGCGGTGCAGCAGAGCAGGAAAGGCCGGCAGGTGAAAGGGAGTGGTTACGGGTGGAGGTATAAGGGAAAGCTTGCAGGGAGTATCCTCGAAACGAGCAACGGAGGAAAGGAAAAGGAGTTAAACAGAGCAGAAAGAATCGAACAGAGTCTACCTACAGGATTAAAGAGAATACAGTGTAAAAGAGCAGAGGAGAGAATGAAGAGGAATGTAACGCCAGAATGCAAGGATGAAGGACCCTCGCGATCAGGAGGCATCAAGAGAGAATGCTGGGAGGGGGAGGAGCAGACCAAGGTAAACATAAAGGAAGTATATGACCTGGAACAGGAATGCCAACCGCGGATAAGGAAGAGCGAAAGAGGGAAAGCGAGGATTATGGAGGAAACCAGAACAGTAAATGAGGCCAAAAAAGTTAAGGAGAGTAGAGACCGAGCAGAGGAAGCAGGCTGGAGTTCGCCCGATAGCACGGCTGGACAGGGAAGTAAGGCAAGAGAATATAGGGGAAGAGGAACAGGATGTGGAAGGGGCCGCAGAGGGAGAGGAGGTCGACGGCAAGTTGGCAACCGGGAACAGGGCCGCACCAGACCAGGAGCATACAAACGCGCGAGGAAAACAATGGAACGCCAGGTGAGGTATGCTGAGAGAGCTTATAGCCAAAACACGCATGCAGACATTAGGAGAATAATTCAGAACCTGGAAGAGGAAGCAACCCAGGAGCAGTCAGAATCGAAGATGGAGGATTGGGAATATCTACTGCCTGACCCTGGTAATACTAGAGGACGCATGTCCCTCTATAAACAGGCTTTACATGTTTACTGGGTCATGAAACGACTGTTAGCCAAGGCCATGGAGCAGGTGGCCATGGAGATGGCGGAACTAGCCCAAGGCATTCCTAATCTCAAGAAGGAGATGAACAACATTCAAATCACCCTGATGATGCAGGATGGAAAGTTGGACGAGATACAACAGCAGATAGAGAAGCTGACCCAAGAAGCCAAAGAGGAGAAGCACCAACCGAGTGCAATGGAAGAATGATCAACCAAGATATGTTTTTTGTCTCCTTAGCTAGGAAGCCAAATAGTTTTGCTTATCTCTGTTTTATTTTTAAGAATGCAACTAGCAGAAAGTGATGGCATCTTTGAAAGTTTAGTATATATAGCATGGGCAAACAGACTAAGTAGATACTATTTTTGGATGGCTATTAAAAACTACAGGTGGCCAACAGACCCGGTTTCCCTTCGGGGCGGGTTGAGGCCACCACTTGAATGTACTGGTTTTTAACTCGTCTTAATAGAAATGGTTCCACCTTAGCTTACAAAAAAAAAAAATTGAATTTAAAAGAGAAATTTTCGAAATTTTAAATTTGTATTTGTGGCTTCAAGTTAGTTAGATCACCTCTGCCTCAAGTCAAGTTGGTCTAGTGAAGAGACACGCCCATTATGGACAAACATATTACTATATAAAGGCATTCAACCTCCACAAGAGCACCATTCGACCATCACACAAGAAAAAAAAATTGGGCATTGAAGAGAATGACAAGAGGAAGAAGAAGGATGAAAAGAGAAGGTTGAACATCTCTCTCTTTAAATATTTCACACATGTGACCTTTTATGGGTAGGGTGAAATTTTGGGCAGCATTTGGGCAACATATTCTAGGGAGGCCAAAATTCTAGGCAAGCCGAAATTTTGAAGGGTAGAAGTTTGAATTGGTTTGACTTGAATTGAGGGCTAGAGAATAGGTTTGAGCATAGCTTTTTGCTCTTGTTAATGTCATATTTGACTAGCCATATTAGATGTATCTCTTGTTGAACTAAAGAGTTTCTCTAAAGAAAAGGTTGTTGGGTTTCCCCCCCAAGTGGATTCTCCCAAGGTAATTATTGTGTTCTCTTTTTGTGCATTGTGATCTCGATTGTCTTTATGGTTTATGGTTGAATTTCTGAAGTGTAATTGCTTAATGATGAATTGGAATTGTTAAAAGAAGATCTATATCATTTAAAGTAATTATCAATAGTTCATAAATATTGTGCTTGTATCTATTGCACTTGAAAAATCAACATTATGTTAATATTGATTTTGCAATTGATTGTAATGCCTCTTGCAATTTGGATGATGATAAATCATCCTTCTAAATTGTGTATTTTCATGATTTATCGATTAATAACATTCCAACACAGGCATCAAGTTAATTTATGATATTGAGTATATGTATTGGATCCTTTCCCCATGGTTTGGATTTTTACATATGATAATTTCCTTATTTCCACTGTAATATCAATGATTCTGTATGGTTTCTCTATATTTTCATGTTGCATCTTGTTCTCACTCTTTCATTTCTTAGTTTGTGTAACAAAGCTTAAATTGATTATGATTCCTCAAACTATAATTTTCTTCATTTTTCTATAATAACTTGTTAAATTTGTTAATGAGATTTTATATTTTTTATGATGATACCTAATCATTTTGCTCACATTTTTCCAAAACGATAAATTTTGTCATTGAGGCAGTTGTTTTCTCCTTGGCATTTTTTATAACACATTAAATTTTTGCATTGATTTTGAAACTATTTTTCATAAATGCTGAAAACGAATCCTTAGATAGTCCTCCCACTAATGCTATATTCAATAAGGTATACTCTCATTAATTAATAACAATTACTCCTTTCCAAGTGAGTCTTCAATCCTTTACCTAGACAAATATTTGACTTGAGGAACACTTATTTTAGTATCTCCTATTTTATATAGTTCTCCACTTTATTTTGATTAACTTGGAACCTTCAATTTGGTATCCTATCAATTGGTACTTTTAACTTTTCAAGTTTAAACATAACTTTAAGAGAACCTTGGTAACTTCTAATTGACTTTTTTTTTCACTCTTTAAAAAATTTGGTTTTATAGTTACCTTTTCCTATTACTAATCTGAACTCTTCATAAAATAGGATATCATGAAGGATTGTGACTTATATTTGTTGGATACTCTATATTTAAAATTTATTTATCATGTTAATTATGAGTAATTTATGAACTCTTCCTATTCTTTTGTAGTGGGAGGTGATTACTTACTTTGTATGTTTGTGAGAGAGAAATCCGTGTCCAAGGTTGTGATTATGAACTCTTCATAAACCAATATGCAATCAAAGGTTGTGATTTATATTTTCTTGATGGTTCATTCTTGGAATTTGTTTTATCATGGTGACTACAACTAATCAACTGCTCCATATTCTTCTATATTTCTCTACTATGGTATGGGAACAATCAACTAAGCAATCCTACTTTTTGTTTATTCTCAGAATCTCAAATCCTGAGTAGGCAACCAATTTCACTATATGCTTGGAATTGGTTTTTTTGTTAATTTCCACATAACATCGATACATTTTATAACAATGAAAAATATTATGACAACGCATTAATTCATTGATAACGCTGTGTTGGATGATGTGGACTTGTGATTTGCAAATAGATTGGGTGTGATTTAGAGTCCTTGAAATCATGGCCTTCGAACATGATTTTACAAACAAAAAATTAGGTATAGATTGCATGAGAAAAGGACTCTTTAGTGATTCCTTCTAGCTTGACAATGGTCTCTATTCTATTATTTTTTTTATTTTCTTTCATACAAGGAGTATCATTTTCCTTCACAAATTATATATCGTTGTTATTCCTTTCTTCATTGGTGGCTAGTATGACCAAGTTTTTTTTAAAAATTCTACTAGTTTTTTGACAATTTTTAGTAACTTTAGATATTTATTTTAGAATAATGGCTAAACCCATAATATCTCCAACATATGTTACAATCAAGAAATTCTCTAGCAGTTTAGATGGTGGCTATCACACTAATTTTGATTTTTTAATCCCCTTTCAATAAATTGATGAACAATTGTAAATGATAAAGATACATGACTTAAATAGATTTTTTTGGTTATTTTCTTCAATGATGGATCTACATGGTTTTACTTCCAATATCTAGTGGTTAAAGTCAAATTTTCACATAGTATTGATATTTTGTTTGTAATCAAACCCTTCTTTTAATTCTTTGATTTGCAGTGGAATGACTTTTTTCCAATGAAATTTCTGAATTTAAAATGGCCAAAACTCACATTGTGATCAAAGAGATGGAGTTAGAGAAACTATGATAAATATGTCAACCATCAAATCATCAAGTGGCTTAGAAGGGGTTCTAATACCAAAGTAATGAAAAATAACTTATTTATGAGGAAATATCAAACCTATTAAGGATAAATACTTGAACTCCATATAAGATATAAAATATATAATTGATAATAATTAAGTTGATTATATAATGATATATGATGTGTATATACATTGAATGGTCATACTTGTGAATAGACATGTATTTAAGAAACATGCCATTTCAATATTATTATTATTATATGTAGTTTGTTTTTGTTATAGACCTAGAATGTCATTCATAGAATGTGACTAAACCCCTGGATAGTTGGCTCAAGGACATTTTTTATTGGAGTAAATATTAAAAAGAAACTTAAAAAAAAAAACACATAAGCATGTTTTGACATGGTATGCATTATATAACTATAAAATTTTAGATTAAATGTAAAACATTTTACCAACACAACCAAAATTGAAAGAACATATTCAATTAGAACAATGCAAACTAGTTGTGAAGGAAAATATAAAGGCAAATAGTGTAGTAATACAATTTTCTTACCATATATTGATATTTTACTTTAACATGATTTAAGGATGGGGATTTCAAATTGAAGAACTTATTTTAATGGGACTAATGTATCAATTGTACATCCAAATGCAACTATAAATAACATGGGGTCATTTGTCATAGATTTTTATCTTCGCATAAATTTGGTTAAAGACCTTTGGAAAAAATGTATAATGATAATAATTCTCAATTTAAAAAATATATATATTAATCAAACAAAAAGTAAAACATAGTTTAGATAATTTATTTTCACTTGCTTTGAAAGTATTTTTTATGAATAAGAAATGGATTTTGGTTCCATAAAATCAATGTTTGTATCATATCAGGGCATGAATGAGATGGCTGGTGCAAAAAAACAACTAATCAACTACAAAATTCAAAATCCGACATAAAAGTGAGGTGGTTGATTGTTTGTCTGAAATATAATTTGGTTTAGTAATCTATGCATAATAACCTGACTCTAAAACATGGTTAAATAAACAATCAATGAAAAATAGATAATAACCTAACTCTAAAACATGGTTAAATAAACCATCAATAAAAAATTTGATTAAAGAACAATATACACCAACCAAAATTGATTCTTCATTATAAGAAAATCTCACCTTTGATTTGTACTCATAGCAAGCAAAGAATGTGATGTTGTCTTCAAATGATGTACTACTTAAAAACTTGTTGACAAAACTACTATAATTATTTGTTCTTTGGCTTTTTCTTATTCTTTATTGTTTTTCTGTTGATATTTACATTGATAAATCTGTATCACAAAATATTAGAAAAACACATTTTTAAATAATGTGTGAAGCCAAACATTTACACACACAAGAATCTCAAATTCACTAAACCATGTTTGAGAGCATAAATTTCACAATATAGAGACTGAAAAAATAGTTAAAAACATCATTTCGTGCCCTAAAAGCCTCAACTCTTGCTTATACACAGGATTATCAACATAGGTTTTGGCATATCCCAAATTTAGCACTACATCTTGACTCGCAAATCTCAACTCTACACCAGCCACTTGCATTAAAAGGTTATGCAATCAAAACAATCCAATTAGGTTGTATCCTCATTAGTATACATATATAACTCAACACTAGCTAAGGATTGTGATAGGAAATACTCTTTGGAATTAAAATAGTAACTTGAATGAGATCGCAACAAGATGTGTACAACCAGATATACAAAAAGTTTAGAGACTTTGAAGGAAAGCAAGGAATCCAAAATTATTATGACCTAGTTATTGATGTATAAAGTCTTATTATACCTCTCTCTAGTATATTTAGTTTTTCATTGATTTGCTATTAATTTTTCTTTGACTAAAAAAATTTAAAATCTATCTAAAGTTTAACATTATGAAATTAAATTTATTATTAAAAAAAAAATATATTTCTATTTATCTCAAATATGATTGGTTGAAATGTCTCCCCTTTTATTGTGTAATGATGCAAGAATTGACTTTTGTGTAGTTTATTATTAATTACTATTTACTATATCACTAATTACTATGTACAATAAATATAAATAATTTGAAAAATAACATTATATATTAATTACTATGTACCATAAATACAAATGGTTTGTAATTAAATTTAAAAATTATATTTTGCTCATTGTTGTAAAGTATTGAATAAACAATTCTTATGGATTTTATTTTTTAATTTACAAAAAAAATAATTTTAAAAATATAAATTTGAAAAAAATATGTAAAAATAACATGTGTACTATAATAGGAGCATTATATTAAAAATTGCCATCATTCAATATTAAATAAATAATTAATAACTTCTTCTTTTTTCTTGTAAGGTTCAGCGAGACTTTATATTAATAGAATACAGTAAAATACATGATGCAGAGTGGGAGTCGATGGGACCTCCCTGTGTCTGCCTTTGTACAGCTAAGCTGATCTAGTCTCTGCTCTCACTCTTTCCCCTTTTTTTTTCTTTTTTTTTTTTTCTCCGAGTGGGTCGCTGACAACTTGTAGAATTGTCAATAGATGCAAATATGGAAGAATCATGGGAGCCTGGCATTCACTATGTTTGCTGGTCTACCTTGTTTATGGTGTGGAATTTCTCTCTGAGTTCCCCCTCCTCCAAGTCTTGCCAGAGGATGTGATAGTCTTCACTATTGGACTGAACTCCAGCATTGGCTATGGTGTCGGCCAGCTTATTTGCAGTTCTTCGGGCTGCTTGAAAGGTGATGCCTTGAATGTTGCTGAGATGGGCTTGCAGATCCTTCAGGATTGCCGAGAGCCTCCAACTAGGTGTAATCTTGTCCACTTGAGTGTCGTTTTGAAGGTTTCTCATCATCTTGATGACAATCTCCAAGTCCCCTTCCACTACCAGGGGCAGAAATTTGTAGCAGTTAGCCAGGGTGATGCCTTTGATGAGAGCAATCAGTTCTGCAGCGTTGTTGGTGTTGGTGCCCAGATTGCCATGGTAGATAAGCTGGATATTCCCTGTGTGGTCCCTGATTGCTCCACCGTACCTAGCTTTCCCCGGGTTTTGCTTTGACGCACCATCGAAGTTTAGTTTGAACGATGGAAATGGAGGTGTTCCCCATTTGTCCTGCTTCATCGCACCTATGGTCTGGTTCCTGCCTGTAGGAGTGGTCCGAGCTTTGACATTGATGATTTGGACTATCCTTTGATCCTTTGGTGACATGTTCCCCTCTTGCGGCATTATGTCCATGGCATGGATCGTTTATGTTATCAGCTGCCTTGTTTTTTCTATTAACCTATCCACTGACAGCGCTGAGTTCTTAAAGATTCGAGCATTGCACTCTTTCCAGAGAATCCATACCACGGCTCCCGGAATGAGGATCCATGCCCTGTTGATTAGATTATTGGTGAACATGGAGGATCGCCAATTGCTCAAGGTGAGGCAGATCGAGTCTCTGTTTCTGTCGGTTTGCCTGAATACGCAAGCTATATCATCCCATATAGCGTAGGCGGTGGGGCATGTATTGAGAATGTGGTTGAGTGTTTCATTATCATTCTCGCAGAGGGCACATCGAGAGGGTCCGATGAAACCCTGTCGCTGCAAATTTTTCCAGGTGAGCGCTCTATTATGCAGTACTAGCAAAGAGAACAGAGTTATTTTGGGCCAAGTGCCTCTGGTCCAAAGGGCGTGCCATCTGGGGTCCAGTTGCCAGTCAGGTGAAGTAGCGATGATTCGGTAGGCTTATTTTAGATTGAAAGTTCCTTTAGAATTGTTTCCCCATCGCAGGATGTCTTCTCTGGATGAGGTGAGGATCTTGCGCTGTTCTAGATTTTGTAAGAAATGTTCTATATCTCCATTGTGGTTTTGAGTTGGCTATTGATCTTTGGATAACCATTTTTGCCAAGTGGTGGTCAATGTTTGGGGTCGCCAATAATCAGCTACCTTTTTTAACCCTGCCTCTTGCATGTCATTTTTGAGTGTAGTCCATTTTGGGTGGTCCAGAGGAGGGAGTTTCTACCAAGCATCCTCCCAAAAGAGGGCAGTTTTGCCTTGGTGCACTTCCTAGAAACAGTGCTGTTGAACAATATGTCGGTTCTCCCATGATTTGTTCCAGAGGGAGGAGCCTTGAGTGCTACCAGTGAACCTGATGAGGTCTTTGTCCTGTATTTGATTTGTGTATTTTTCTTTCCACAAGGTGCCCCATAGGGAACTAGGATTCTCCACCCATCTCCACCAGATTTTTGCTGCAATAGCCTTGCTTAGGATTTCTGGATCCCTTAGGCCCAAACCTCTTGCCAGCTTTGGTTTTCATATGTCTCTCCACTTGAGGAGGGCCCATTTGCGCTTCTTTGAATCTCCATTCCAGAGGAAGGACCGCTGGATGTTCTGAATGGATTTATAGACTGATTTGGGTGCTGCAAGGGCTGAGAGCATGTAGGCCAGCATTGTTTGAAGAACTGATTTGACCAGTACCAGTCTGTTGGCCATGTTTAGGGCTCGATGAGTCCAGCTACTCAATCTGGCCTTCATTTTGTTGAGGATATCTTCCCAATTTGCAGCTTTGGGGGCGTATTCTGAAAGTGGGATGCTAAGGTATCTGGTTGGAAGGGAGTTCCTCTGAATCTTGAGAATTTTTCTGAGATTTCTCTACACAGGAATAGAAGTGTTGAAGAAAAATAATTTAGATTTTATTAGATTGATCTCCATACCTAAGGCTTCCATGAAAGTACTTAGCACCTTGTTGAAGGTTCGAGCTTCCTTTACTGTGGGGGTTCCCATAAGCATTGTGTCATCAACAAATTGCTGATGCGTTACTGTGGGTCCTTGATGCGCTGCTTTGATGCCTTTGAGCTGATTCGTTTAGACTGCTTGGGATAGAGATCTTCCGAGGCCCTCTGCCATGATGACAAAGAGAAAAGGTGACAAAGGATCTCCTTACCGTATGCCTCTGGATGCGAGGAATGGTTGTAAGGGGCCTCCGTTCAACATGATTGAGAAGAATGCTCCTGAGACCATTTCCATTATCCAATTTATCCAAATCTGACTGAAGCCGAAAGCCTGGAGGATTTCTCTGATGTATATCCAGCTGATTTTGTCAAAGTCCTTAGAGAGGTCAAGTTGAATGAGCATGCCTGGGATCTTTTGAGTTTTGATAGAATGCAACACCTCTTAGTTGAGAATGATGCTATCAGTGATCTGTCTTCCTTCAACATACCCAAACTGTTCATGAGAAATGATTAAGGGAAGCATGGGTTTGAGTCTATTAGCCATCAATTTTGAGAGGATTTTATAGATGACGTTGCAAAGGGATATAGGCCTGAATTTGTCGAGGGAGTCAGCATGATCGGATTTGGGGATGAGGGTTATTAGCACCTAAATCTACCTTAGGCTGAAGGAAGGCAAATTTCAGGGTAACCACAAACCACGCTCTGTCTGGTAGCTAGCCCTACCAGAACAAGAGAGGGCTCTCTCCGAGTCACGCTCAGCGAATAAGTAAACAGAATGGTCTGAGGTGACTAACAATGAAATATTGATCTTAGGCTAGTAAGTAAATATGGATACAAGAAGCAATTTTTTATGAATGACTGAGTTTCTGGGAAGGTATGAGACCAACGGATAGCAATGAGCAGAGAATTTAGTACAAAGGCACAAATTACTTCGTGAGGCAAGACAGGCGGAAAGTATAGCAATTTAGTTTGAAATAACGTGGAATGGAGGAATTGCTTAGGAGGGTGAAAAGGGCATAAGTACATGAATCCTTTTCAACAGAAGAAGAACACTAAACATGAAATTTTCCCACAAGCAGAGCAATAAAATTGAATTCTACCTTATCTAACTTAGAAAATTTCACTGGAAATGAATATGTAATGAACTGTGAAACATTACGAAATACATATGAAACATAAGAGACACATTTGCTACACTCAAAACCACATGAATCTCATGAAACAGAGCCACTACCTTTCATTAATCCTCTGTCAAAATATACAATGAAGAACTGAGTTTCTCTCCCACAGTCTCCCAGAAATTACAAGCCAGCCAAACATCTGCAAATAGTTTGCATACAATATATAGAATGTGCCATGAAGAGATAGAACACCCAAGGGTTGGGGAGTTACTCGAATCATTACAAAATGGAGGTGGAAAGCCAACCATTAGCTACAGGTGCAGCATTACAAACATGACAAATGGCTTGGGTGACTGTTTTCCTTCCTTTGCCACTTGGATAGAAGCCAATCTGGAGTGGAAATACTTTAAATGCTGCCTTAGGTGCCGAAAAAGTGAAATGTAGATGAGCGGGCCCACTTGGAGAAGTCGTGAATTGAAATTTCACGAAACGGAGGTGAAATTGGCCTTTTTCCCTATATGCGTTGCACCACTTTCTATATGCACTGCGCCACTTTGGAGCCTTTTTTTAGGCACTTGCAGGAGTCCAAAATGTGCCCAAGTGCACTTGTTGGAAAGCTTGTCATGTCTAATTTCCAACACAAGTGGAATTTCTGAATTTGGTGCTCATTTTCCCCTCCAAATCTTCATTCTCCCGAGACTTCTTCCTGTGTGTCAAAATAGGGGAAAAGAGGCCATTTTTTTGGTGTTTTTGACGTCCTAGAGACTTAAATCATGCCCAAATTTCTTGCCCAAGCACCAGTAGTCGTGATTTTGCATACTAAATCCAAAAAACCTGACCAAAAATTTACCATGTGACCAAAATTGCCCCAAATTTCTTGAAATTTGGGCTGGAGGTTCTCTAAGAGGCACTGTGTTGGGCCATAGAGGCTTCAACCAATATTTGAAGTCGATCAAGCTCCCTTTGCCTCTTTTGCTTCTTGATTGCCTTCCTCAATTTCGCCTTTAGATTCTTGATTCGGGCCTTGCACACTTTGTTTCGCGCCATGTAGTGGAAAGCCATGTGTCTCAGCAAGGCATGGTCCTTGTCAACCTTGTCCAGTAGCCTCTCCAAGTGCATGTTAACTCTCTCGAGATTGGCCTCCAGATCCTCATTAATCTCTTGCTCCAATGACGTGAGCTCAACTCTTATCCTTTGTGCAGCTTGGCGATGCTCATGAATGTTTTGTAGCTCCATGATCGCTTGCTAATCCTCAAGCTGTTTGTTCCTCTGCTCCAGATATTTCATGTTCCACTTAGCCCTCTCTAAGTCAAGGTATAAGGCTTCAATCTCTGATTGCTGCTCCTGGATGATCTCTCTAAGCTGTGCACTTGTCGGTTCCGTATCCGTATCATCATCATGAAGGAGAATGAATTCGGTCTCTCATTCACCTAATGGCTCACCTGAAGGCCCCTCATCCTGCATTGGCTCCTTACCTCTGTCCTGTCCCTGTGTCGTCGATGCCGGAAGCGAGGCCCCTTCCACCCCGGGTGGAGATAACACTCGCTTTGCCGCTGCAAACAAATGTCTACTGCCTCTCTGATAGGTGATGGATACTGGCATAGCAGTGGTCTCATGGCGCTCATACTGATGAGAAGGACCACCTATCTCATGCTCTGCCTCTGATAGTACCTGTGAAGCGCTGGAGAGGTCACGGGAGATGAAGTCCTCCCAAGCAATGCCCTGCAATCCCAACTGATGATCCACCAAAATCTGGATAAGAGCAAAGTGATAAACACTGTTAAGTTGCTGCTGAGGGGTCTTATGCTGTATGAAAGTGTTCATCCTCTCTGTGTTCCTACAAATGAAAAATGGGAGGTTCATCATCCACACGCTGGTAAAGTTCATGAGCAACCTGATGTGATAGGCATATAGACGAGAGAACCTCCCCTCACAGCTGAAGTACTTCATGATCAATTTCATGAGCGGAGCATATTCATCTTTCAAATATCTGAATGGGAAGACTCTTGTGAGTTGACTCAAGAATATGGCCTTAATGTAAGGCTCATAGTGTTGCCTATCCACCTTCTATTTCTTGTGCCACTATTCTCCAACATTTGGTATGCCTGTTGCCACTGAGATAGTTTCGGGTGTTAATGTGAAGGTGACCCCGGCCAAGATAGACTGACCTCCATGTAGGTGAAGCACAAAAAGACGAGCCAAATCGTGATGAACTCTAACATTAGCCACCCTTTGACAAAATTCAAAACATGCTAGGTGCTGGAAACATGACATGGCAAGAGGGCATGCTTGTAATTCAGTGAGGGTAGTGGGTTCATCCCTAACATGTTTGCCACTCTTGTGATGTCTCCTGGGAGCCTGTTCTTCCAAGGATGAATCACTTTGTGTCTCCATCTCATACTCTGATGAATGCTCAGATGCCATGACTGTTGTATGTATTGTACTTAGGCTGCTCTTTGATGATGGTGTGAAGCTAGGTGTTGTTTGTGATATCTTCCACCAAGGGGAACAATGAAACAAAAGGGAGTATTAGGAGGGGAGTAATGTGATGGGAATAGGGGTTACAGGGAGAAGTTTGTTTAGGGATATGTAGGGGGTTTGGGTATTTGATAGGGTAGGGTTTTGGGGTTTTGACAAGGTAGGGTTTTGGGGTGTTATGTTGACAAATAAGAGGAGGGGAAAGGGAATAGGGTTTGGTAGTGTTTTAGGGTAGGGATAATAGGAAAAATGAGAAAGGGAGGGTAGGGAAAAATGGTAGGTGAGGAAAAAATGGTGGGTGAGGATGGAACCTTGGCCTCAATACCACAATTATGCAACCCTAGCAACAATGGCCTTTGGTGTTTTCTTGTGGTTGATTTTATGAGTTTTGTTGCATTCAAACATAGCCATAAAACACCATATCATTTATAAACTTTGATGAACAAGTCATGTCATAGAGCCTACCTGTCAATTTGAGGGGCTTCACAAGAAATTTGAGGAAATTTGGCATGATTTTGGCCCTTTGTGGGTGTGCGTCATGCGCAAAACCCAGTGCGCCGTGCCCTGGGTGTGCACCGTGCCTGTTAAAAGATACACTGAGGGATGGCTCTATGTGCGCCGCATCCTTTGTGTGCGCCGTGCCCCTGTGTATATGCGCTGCGCTCCTAGAAACTACCTCCAACGCTCTCCAACACACACTTTACCTCTCAAACACTTTGCAATATCTCCCTACGCACTTGATTTGCACAATGGCTTTGATTTTGGTGGAAACTTGTAAATAAAGACTTGGAAGTCAAGGGTTAAATTTTTTCTTCTTCAAAAACCCATTTTTCTAATGTTATGTTTTGACACTTTTTCATTGACCTAAAGCAACACTGATTTTCACTTTCCCTTTGAAATTTTAGCTCAAATGATGAAATTTTCAGCACTCTTTACAGGGATTGCATGACAGGGCTTTTGGCCACAGAAACCATGATTTCACCTGAAGAAATCAACTGACGACCTTTTTGAAAATTTTATCACAAATGACACTATTTGACTTTTCTTCAAAACAGAGTTTTGAAGAACGATCGAAATTTGTCCACATGACGATGAAACTCTCTGAATCATAACTTTGTAAGGGCCTCACTCTGGCCTGCATGGCTTTATTGGACATGGTTGAAGACCAAATTGATTAATCCCTAGACCTAATTATCGAAAATGGCTTTTGTCCATTAAAGGACCAGACCTTGACTGTCATGAACTTTAGTGATCATTGACAAAAGACCTAAGCCAGCATGAGCCAGACATGAGGGGAAATCACTAGCATGACCTTTTCCATTAGATTATTGCATGCTCCTAGCGGAATGAAGCTGGGTGAATGGAGCGGGACTCCTAAAAATGAAATGCATAAAGAGTTTTGATCTCTGACGGAGGATTGACCAGACCGACTCTAACATTGGCTCCAATGGGGGATGGTAGCTCCTTGGAGGTGCCAAGAACAGCAGATCTCTGGAAGAGCTAGACAGTGCCTTCGTCCATTGGGCTATGGAGTCATTTTTTTGACAAACAACACAGGACTCTGACTCATTTATGAAACTAAAATGACCAAAAAATTGACTCAAACTTGACATTGAAATGACTTGAAGACTAACTTGACAAACTCAAACCAAACTGAAATAAAAATTCTATTTACAATGACAATGGAAGCATCGTTAATAACTCAGCAATGGTATCGCTTGAGCAACCGACCATTGATCAGCCCTCTTGGACAATCTTCCCCATTCATTTCCTTCAGAAGAAAGGCATTTTGACCCTGATATGCTGCAATTTTAAAGGGACCTTTCCAGAGGTTCTCGAACTTACCATGCTTGCTTTTCTCCTCATTCCTTGCATCCCACTTCAACACCACATCATCCAACTAAAATTTTTCCACCTTGGCCTTTCTGTCATAAATTTTCTTTATTTTCTCCTGCAATTTGGATGTGTTCTTGAAAACTTCTTCTCTGGTCTGCTACAAGTGGACCATTTGATTCAACCTTCTCTGCATGGGATCTTCTTCACTACCGGCCTCCTGAAGAAGTTTGACTACCGGGGCAGCGAGGGAGGTAGGAAATACTGTATAAACTCCATAAACAAGCTCAAACGGTGACGTACCAATGGATTTCTTCTGACTGACTCGATCTGCCCAAAGTGCATTGACGAACCTCTTATGCCAGCTCTTCTTATTTATTTCTAGCAGCTTCTAGATGAACTTGACCAATGATTTGTTCAAAGACTCTGCCAATCCATTTCCTTGCGGATGATAGGTAGTTGAGTGACCCAAAATGATGTGATATTTATGACAAAACTCTACCATCCTTTTTGATTTGAAAGCTGTTGCGTTATCAGTGATTAACTTATTCGGGAAACCAAAGCGAGACAAGATGTCATTTTCAACGAATGAAATGATTACCGCGTCTGTATCTTGCTTGGTGGGAATTGCCTAGATCCATTTCGTGAAATAATCTGTCACTGTGAGGATCCATTTGTGTTGATCAGAAGAAGCAGGATGAATTTCACCAATGAAATACAACCCCCATTGCTGGAAAGGAGCACTCACCTCAATAGGCTTAAGTGGCAAAGGTTGTAACTTCTGCTTTCCTTCAAAAATATGACACTTATGACAGTGCTTGACCATCTTATATACATCAGCAAACAATGTTGGCCAATAGTACCCCGCTCTCAGAATTTTATTCCCTGTTGATTTCCAAAAAAGGTGACCACCACATTCTCCTCCGTGGCAATCCTCCATAACTTTCTTTGCTTCTTTTTCCACCAAACAATTTAACAGAACGCCACCAGGATCTTTCCAATACAGTGTGGAATTAAGAATGCAAAACTTGGTAGCTTTCAACTTGAGTGTTCTCCCTCGGTTTCTAGGCATGCCGGGTGGTGGTGACAAATTTTTAAGCACATATATGATATCTGAATACCATGGAGAGAGAGCAAACATTTCAAATACTTGAATTGATGATGCTTCCTCATTCTCATCAGACATAGCAGCGATCAGATTTATGTCCAAGGCGTGCAAGTTTTATTCAGCCATTAACTTCGCCAATCCCTGTCCTTTAACCAGCTTTGTGGGTTTTATTTCCACATCATATTCCAGAAAAGCTGCAATCCATTTGCCTCATATTCCTTCCGGATCGGTCTGCACTAAAACATCTTTTACAGCAGCGTTAGGAACATAGGCCAAAATATGAGAATGTAGAATATATACCCGAAAATCTTTCAATGCCTTCACAAGTGCTAGGGTTTGCTTCTCAATAATGTTGTACTTTAAGGTTGCATCTCTTATAGCTCTGCTAAAGAATGCAATGGGTCTTTCATGATCATCTCTTTTCTGCAATAATACAGCTGCCATAGTGTGCTCCGAAGCAAATGAAAACAATATGAAATCCTGAGTGTAGTCCAGGATGACTAAAACTGGAGCTGAAGAAAGAGCCAATTTGACGAAATTGAAAGATTTTACAGCCTCCTCCATCCATTTCACTTGGTTGTCCTTCTTAAGCATGTTTGTCATCTCTCTTAAGTGTTCAGCAAGATTAGGTACAAAGCGACGTAGAAAATTCATCTTACCATTGAACGATTGTATCTCTTTTTTATTCCGGGGCAGATCGATTTGCTGAATTGCTTGCACACGTGCTGGGTCAATACGAATGCCATATTTTGAGATAATGTGCCCGAGTAGTTTTCCTTCCTCCATGGCGAACAAGCTCTTCTTCGGGTTCAGCGACAAACCATATTTTCTGCACTTTTGGAAGACAGTTTTAGATGGTACATGTGCTCTTCATCAGATTTGGGAAACACTGTCAAATCATCCAGGTACACCACCAAAAAGACATCCTTCTCATTTGCAAAAGCCATGTCCATTGCACGCTGAAATGTGGCACCTGCGTTCTTCAAACCGAAAGGAATTTTAGCATAATGAAAGGTTCCCCATGGAGTGGTGAATGCTGTCTTGTCTCGGTCATCTTCATGGATAGAAACTTGGTTATATCCAGAATAACCATCAAGTAGTGACATACGTGATGCTCCCACTACTCGCTGAAGTATATGGTCCATTTTGGGCAATGGATAGTTGTCCTTCAATGAAACTTTATTGAGATTTCTAAAATCAATGCATAAGCGGACCTCACCTGTCTTCTTTCGTACGGGCACCAAGTTAGAGATCCAAACCGAAAATCTGATGGGCACAATGATCCCTAATTTGTACAACCTGTTTACCTCCTTTTCAATAGATGGCAGAAAATTTGGATTTAGCCTCCTTAACTTTTGTCTGAATGGTTTTTGATTGGGCTTGATGGGTATAGTATGCTGAATTATATTGGTATCATATGTCTTTAAGTCAGAATAGTCCCAAGCAAACACATCTGCAAATGAAGCCAACAAACTGATGTATTTGTCCTTGATCTTTGGCGGCAATGCTTTGGACAATTTTACCAACTTAGGATTAGCAACTGTTCTGATGTTGACCTCTTCTACACCCTTCTCTATTGGCTGCAATGTTGGCTTGCGGGCTACATAATCTTGATCAAAAAGTTCTTCTAAAGGTATCAAGTCTTTAGGAATAACGTTATTCTTCAGCTGCAACACGTCCATTTCATTGATCTACACCTCATCTGTACCATTACCTTTACCATCATCATTTTCTACATCAATTGAGGTCTCTTTGAACTTGCCTTTTTTTTTGCAGAAAATCATCAATCTCCTCATCATCTTGGAACACTTGCCAATATCTCTGATTGTCTGGAACAGTTGGATGATGCTTGACATGGATTTCGAATTTATTGCTAGAGTTCATTAGGATATTCAAACTACTTGCTGCCTTGGCAAGAGTGTCAGCAATACTATTTTGTATACGAGGCACGCATGTCAAGGTGTATTCTAAAAATAATTTTAGGATGTCTAGAACTGCATTATGGTAAGCCTGCATTCTAGGATGCTTTGCTTAATACTCGCCTCTGACTTGCTTAATTACCAATTCGGAGTTGCCATATACTGAAATCCTCTTAGCATTCAGCTTTCTTAGAATCTTTAGGCCAATAATCAGAGCTTCATACTCAGCTTCATTGTTTGAACACTCAAAAGCCAACTTGTAAGAGCATACCTGCACGTTACTAGGCACTTTGTTCGAGGCGGAGAAAGGACTACGTACCCAAATTCCAATTCCAGCGCCATCATTTCCCACTGCTCCATCGAAATCCATGGTCCACAAACCTTCTTCCTCCTCTTGAAGGTGCTGGAAATCTGTTTGATGTGCCTTGTCTACTTGTTGTCCATTACTTTCAGCTGATTGCCCAACAATGTTCTGTTGTTGTTGTCCTTCTTTCTTTAAAATTTCTCTGAAATTTTCAGTTATTTCCAGAATATCATATTCTTCAACTAACTGACTATCTATATCATTGAAACTATCTGAATACAAAACAAAAGACTCTAAATCTATATGTACATAGTTAATTGGATGATTTATTGGTTTCTCCTTGCTTGTGATCATGTATTTCATTTTTTGTTCCCGATACAATTTCCTCATTTGTCCAAACACCGGAATCGTTGCATAGGAGAAATCTAGCTATAGTGTCCCTTTCAATTTCGCTACCCAAGACTTGGAAAGAAGCATGCCAAACCTGGGAGGAATATCTGCTACAACCACATCCATCAAAACATTCTTCATTGGGAGTTGATCCAGACTCACAACCAAGTCTTTGATGAGTCCTATACATCTTACTCTGCTGGAATCAAATGAATAAAGATCATGTTTTTGCCGGGTGATGTCCAGACCAAGCTTATCCATGATAACCTTGGGCATGAGATTGTGAGAAGCTCCGAAATCGAACATGGCATTATGTAACACAAAATCATGCAATCTTAAACTGATATAAAAGGGTGGCACATCACTATCAGGAGACTCACCATTCGATGCTGACCCAAAAATCATTTCATGTTGATCGTCTTCGACATTCACCATGTTGGACATTGGGTCCAAATTCAACATTTTAGATACTTGCCCTCTATAACTGTTGTTCCTCATTATTTCAGTCAAGGGGATGGATACCTTTAATTTAGAAATCTCATTCTCTAAATTAAAAGCGGGAATCTTTTCTACCTCTTTGACTGGGATTTCTTTCTTTTCCTTTTCTTTCGATGCAACTTGCTGATGTGATTGTTCTGCTGATGGCGATTTGCTGCTCTCGGACCAACCGCTTCCTTTCCTTTCCTTTGTGCAACTAATGAATCATTCTTTGATGCTTCAACATCCTTCCTTTTCTGAATTGGTTTGACCAGCACATCTCTGTTTCTAAGTGAATATCGCTGCTGTTGGGCGGACAGAGCATTCATATACCCCCTCTGATACTCCTCTGATTCTTCTTCTAAAACAGTGTCACTTGCTAGAATGAAATCTACGTCTTTGTGTGCAGCTGAACTCACCGCACACTCCTCCTCTTCAGTAATGTAAGTAGGCAGATCATCCAGAGTAAAGAGGTGGTTTTCTTCACCTATTATATTCCTGTCCTCATCTGACTCTGGTCCATGCACAAAATTTTGCTGCAAAGGTGTCTGTACTCGCTGTTGTGCTGTTTGCTCTTGGGCTCGCCGATCTCTTTGTCTTATTCTATATTGTGGTTGTTTCTGACCATGAAAGTTAGGATTTCTAACTTGTGGCCCTGGTTTGTCAAGTTTCACCCTTTCAAGCATCTGCTCTACCTTCTTGAGTAATTGATCCATTGAAGAAGACTCTTCCTTGACTGTGACCTTCTTTTTTGCTTTTGCTCTGGCTCTCTTGGATAGTAGATTTTCTTCAACGCTGGCCGCGATTTTCTGCATGTCTTCCATTGTGTCTGGCTCTCTCTCTCTCTCAGTTGGTAGGCCATATCAGCATCAAAACCATCGGGAAATTTCATCATAGCTAGTCCCACAGGTGGCCTTAGATGATCTAGAATTTCGTTATAAACTGAATTGAATCTAACATAATAGTCTTGGACCAACTCACCGGCGTTTCGTTTGATTTGCTCATATTCAGCCAGAATTTGAAGAGGATTCTTTTTCACTTCCCATCGGTTTAAAAATTGTCTTTGTAGGTCGGCCAAGGTAGCGATACGTGCCGCCGGCAAACCTCTGAACCATTTCTTCACTTCACCTGCAAATGTCTATACAAAGAGTCTCATTGCCACATTCTCCGCATTGATCTCATGAAGTTCATAGAAATCTACCATTTTGTCCACATGTTGCTGAGCAGTAATGCTGTTAGGAGTGCCATCAAAAAACGAGATTTTGCTTTGATAATCTGCGGGCATATCATGTAGAACTTGAGGAAGAACAAGGGGTGCAAAACGGGTAGCCATCACTCTTGGTGGATTTAGCCTTGGAGGTGTTGGAGGAGTGTGCACAGTTTGTAAGGGGCTAGCAGTTGGAGTTTGAAGCTGAGCTATAATGTAATTATCGATTGACCGGTTAGCCCTTTCTGTCTCCAAGTCTACAAGAAATTGTGGATTGGGGACAGTATAGTCAACAACCCTTTCGGATTTGGTCTCGAACAATGATATTTCAAACCGCTCATCAAACTCAAGCTCTTCAAGATACTAAAAAATGTGAAGACATGAATGGGATTTTAACACAAGAGTTATAGTGCTCTCTTGACGAAGGAGTCTTGGAATCAAGTTGGGGTTTTTGTAAATATGAGGAGGATCCAGATTTGGGCTGGCTCTGGTATATCGTCTCAAAGCCAGCGTGCTATTTACGAAAAAAATCAGAAGGACATGAACAACTTACTCAACCTATCAAATCCTAAACTTATCATCGGGAAGCTTAGAATTATTAGACGTATGGGGTGTTCGTAGGTTAAGCCTGCCATTTATGCAACGGAGAAGACTAAAAAACAAAGAATTTCAGTCCCCAGTGGAGTCGCCACTATGTTAGCACCTAAATCTGCCTTAGGCTGAAGGAAGGCAAATTTCAGGGTAACCACAAACCACGCTCAGTCTGGTAGCTAGCCCTACCAGAACAGGAGAGGGCTCTCTCCGAGTCACGCTCAGCGAATAAGTAAATGGAATGGTCTGAGGTGACTAATAGTGAAATATTGATCTTAGGCTAGTAAGTAAATATGGATACAAGAAGCAATTTTTTATGAATTATTGAGTTTCTGGGAAGGTACGGGACCAACGGACAGCAATGAGCAGAGAATTTAATACAAAGGCACAAATGACTTCGTGAGGCAAGACAGGCGAAAAGTATAGCAATTTATTTTGAAATAACGCAGAATGGAGGAATTTCTTAAGAGGGTGAAAAGGGCATAAGTACATGAATCCTTTTCAACAAAAGAAGAACACTGAACATGAAATTTTCCCACAGGCAGAGCAATAAAATTGAATTCTACCCTATCTAACTTAGAAAATTTCACTGGAAATGAATATTTAATGAACTATGAAACATTATGAAATACATATGAAACATAAGAGACACATTTTCTACACTCACAACCACATGAATCTCATGAAACAGAGCCGCTGCCTTTCATTAATCCTCTATCAAAATATACAATGAAGAACTGAGTTTCTCTCCCACAGTCTCCCAGAAATTACAAGCCAGCAAACATCTGCAAATAGTTTTCGTACAATATATAGAATGTTCCATGAAGAGATAGAATGCCCAAGGGTTTGGGATTTACTCGAATCATTACAAAATGGAGGTGGAAAGCCAACCATTAGCTACAGGTGTAGCGTTACAAACATGAAAAATGGCTTGGGTGACTGTTTTCCTTCCTTTTCCACTTGGATAGAAGCCAATCTGGAGTGGAAATACTATAAATGCAGCCTTATGTGCCGAAAAAGTGAAATGTAGATGAGCGGGCCCACTTGAAGAAGTCACGAATCGAAATTTCGCGAAACGGAGGTGAAATTGGCCTTTTTCCCTATATGCGCCACGCCACTTTCTATATGCACCGTGCCACTTTGGAGCTTATTTTGAGGAACTTTTAGGAGTCTAAAATGTTCCCAAGTGTGCTTTTTCAAAATCCTGTCCTGTCTACTTTCCAACCCAAGTGGAATTTTTGAATTTGGTGCTCATTTGCCCCTCCAAATCTTCATTCTCCCAAGACTGCTTCCTATGTGTCAAAATAGGGGCAGAGAGGCCATTTTTTGGGTGTTTTTGACCTCTTGGAGACTTAAATCATGCCCAAATTTCTTTCCCAAGCCCCAGTAGTCGTGATTTTGCATGCTAGATCCAAAAATGCAAGCCATTTGTCATTTGGAGCTCCCAATCCTACGCGCTGCGCGCACAGGGAGAAAAAACCTATGTTTTGACCAAAAATTTACCATGTGACCAAAATTGCCCCAAATTTCTTGAAATTTGGGCTGGAGGTTCTCTAAGAGGCACTATGCTGGGCCATAGAGGCTTTAGCCAATATCTGAAGTCGATCAAGCTCCCTTTGCCTCTTTTGCTTCTTGATTGCCTTCCTCAATTTCGCCTTTAGATTCCTGATTCGGGCCTTGCACACTTTGTTTTGCGCCATGTAGTGGAAAGCCATGTGTCTCAGCAAGGCATGGTCCTTGTCGGCCTTGTCCAGCAGCCTCTCCAAGTACATGTTAACTCTCTCGATATTGGCCTCCCGATCCTCATTAATCTCTTGCTCCAATGACGTGAGCTCAACTCTTATCCTTTGTGCAGCTTGGCGATGCTCACGAATGTTTTGTAGCTCCATGATTGCTTGCTGATCCTCAAGCTGTTTGTTCCTCTGCTCCAGATATTTCATGTTCCACTTAGCCCTCTCCAATTCAAGGGATAAGGCTTCAATCTCTGATTGCTGCTCCTGGATGATCTCTCTAAGTTGTGCACTTGTCGGTTCTGTATCTGTATCATCTTCATGAAGGAGAACGAATTCGGTCTCTCGTTCACCTGATGCCTCACCTGAAGACCCCTCATCCTGCATTGGCTCCTTACCTCTGTCCTATTCCTGTGTCTTCGATGCCGGAAGTGAGGCCCCTTCCACCCCAGGTGGAGATAACACTCACTTTGCTGCTGCAAACAAATGTATACTGCCTCTCTGATAGGTGATCAATACTAGCATAGTAGTGGTCTCATGGCATTCATACTGATGAGAAGGACTACCTATCTCATGCTATGCCTTTGATAGTACCTGTGAAGCGCTGGAGAGGTCACGGGAGATGAAGTCCTCCCAAGCAATGCCCTGCAATCCCAACTGATCATCCACCAAAATCCGGATAAGAGCAAAGTGACAAACACTGTTAAGTTGTTGCTAAGGGGTCTTATGCTGTATGAAAGTGTTCATCCTCTCTATGTTCCTGCAAATGAAAAATGGGAGGTTCATCATCCGCACGCTGGTAAAGTGCATGAGCAACCTGATGTGATAGGAATATAGACAAGAGAACCTCCCCTCACAGCTGAAGTACTTCATGATCAATTTCATGAGCGGAGCATATTCATCTTTGAAATATCTGAATGGGAAGACTCTTGTGAGCTAACTCAAGAATCTGGCCTTAATGTAAGGCTCATAATGTTGCCTATCCACCTTCTGTTTCTTGTGCCACTGTTCTCCAACATTTGGTATGCCTGTTGCCACTGAGATAGTTTCGGGTGTTAATGTGAAGGTGACCCCAGCCAAGATAGACTAACCTCCATGTAGGTGAAGAACAAAAAGACGGGCCAACTCGTGATGAACTCTAACATTAGCCACCCTTTGACAAAATTCAAAACATGCTAGGTGCTGGAAACATGACATGGCAAGAGGGCATGCTTTTAATTCAGTGAGGGTAGTGGGTTCATCCCTAACATGTTTGCCACTCTTGTGATGTCTCTTGGGAGCTTGTTCTTCCGAGGATGAATCACCTTGTGTCTCGATATCATACTCTGATGAATGCTTGGATGCCATGACTGCTGTATGTACTGTACTTAGGCTGCTCTTTGATGATGGTGTGAAGCTAGGTGTTGTTTGTGATATCTGCCACCAAGGGGAACAATGAAACAAAAGGGAGTATTAGGAGGGGAGTAATGTGATGGGAATAGGGGTTATGGGGAGAAGTTTGTTTAGGGATATGTAGGGGGTTTGGGTATTTGATAGGGTAGGTTTTTGGGGTTTTGACAAGGTAGGGTTTTGGGGTGTTATGTTGACAAATAAGAGGAGGGGAAAGGGAATAGGGTTTGGTAGTGTTTTAGGGTAGGGATAATAGGAAAAATGAGAAAGGGAGGGTAGGGAAAAATGGTAGGTGAGGGAAAAATGGTGGGTGAAGATGGAACCTTGGCCTCAATACCACAATTATGCAACCCTAGCAACAATGGCCTTTGGTGTTTTCTTGTGGTTGATTTTATGAGTTTTGTTGCATTCAAACATAGCCATAAACCACCATATCATTTATAAACTTTGATGAACAAGTCATGTCATAGAGCCTACCTATCAATTTGAGGGGCTTCACAAGAAATTTGAGGAAATTTGGCACGGTTTTGGCCCTTTGTGGGTGTGTGCCGCGCGCAAAACCCACTGCGCCGCTCTCGTTGAAAAAATAAACTGAGGGATGGCTCTATGTGCGCCACGCCCTCTGTGTGTGTCGCGCCCCTGTGTATATGTGTCGCGCTCCTGGAAACTGCCTCCAACGCTCTCCAACACGCACTTTGCCTCTCAAACACTTTGCAATATCTCCCTACGCACTTGATTTGCACAATGGCTTTGATTTTGGTGGAAACTTGTATATAAAGACTTGGAAGTCATGGGTTAAATTTTTGCTTTTTCAAAAACCCATTTTTCTAATGTTATGTTTTGACACTTTTCCACTGACATAAAGCAACACTTATTTTCACTTTCCCTTTGAAATTTTCAGCACTCTTTGTAGAGATTGCATGACAGGGCATTTGGCCACGGAAACCATGATTGCACCTGAAGAAATCAACTAACGACCTTTTTGAAAATTTTATCACAAATGACACTGTTTGACTTTTCTTCAAAATAGAGTTTGGAAGAACAATCGAAATTTGTCCACATGACGATGAAAATCTCTAAATCATAACTTTGTAAGGGCCTCACTCTGGCCTGCATGGCTTTATTGGACATGGTTGAAGACCAAATTGATTAATCCCTAGACCTAATTATCGAAAATTACTTTTGTCCATTAAAGGACCAAACCTTGACTATCATGAACTTTAGTGATCATTGACAAAAGACCTAAGCCAGAAGGAGCCAGACATGAGGGGAAATGACTAGCATGACCTTTTCTGTCAGATTATGCCATGCTCCTAGTGGAATGCAGCTGGGTGAATGGAGCGGGACTCCTAAAAATGAAATGCATAAAGAGTTTTGATCTCTGATGGAGGATTGACCAGACTGACTCTAACAAAGGTGAGGAAGGTAGCATTGATGGTTGGCAACACTCGGTTGGTTCTGTTGAAGTTCTTTATCAGATTAAAAAGGTTTGCTTTGATGATGTGCCAACAAGCTTTGAAGAATTCAATTGTAAAGCCATCTGGTCCAGGGGCTTTGTCAGTGGCCATGGTGAAGACGACTTCTTCAATCTCCTGCTCAGTGAACTCTCATAAGAGTAGGGAGTTTTTCTCCTCCGTTACTAAGGGGGGAATAGCGCTAATGATTTTGTTGATAGCTTGTGTTCTATCTAGATTGGGCTCGGAGAGCAGTGACCTAAAGTATAAGTTTAGTTTAGATCCTATTTTCTCTCTGGTTGAGACCTTCGCACCATCATCTTTTTTGAGGGAGAGAATACGGTTGTTGGCTCTATGCTGAATGGTAGATTTATTGAAGAAGCTTGTGTTTCGTTCCCCATGCTTTAGCCATTGCACCCTTGATTTTTGTTTCCATAACAGCTCTTCTTGTCTTAGCCTATCTTCCCATTGCTTTTGGAGGTTTGATTCTTGAGCTAACCTATCCTCGTTAGGCCCGTCCTTGATCATTGTTTGTTGGAGGTCTTCCATTTTTTCCTTGAGCTCTTTTTTGGCTTGAAAAATGTTACCAAATGTGTTCTTGTTCCAACATTTGAGCTTGGTCTTAATGCTCTTGAGCTTTTGCTGAAATATGTACATAATGTTGTCGCTCTTTATAGAGGTTTGGGTCCACCAGCTTTGAATATTTTGCATGAAGGTTGGGTGATCTATCCAGAAGCTTTCGAACCTAAAAGGCCAGTTTTGGGGCTTGTTCATATTGGTGAAGTGTAGTTGTACTGGCCAGTGATCTGATCCACCAATGGGCATAATGTTGGCTTCCATGTCTAGATTCTGGAGCATGATGGATTCCGATATGAGGAACCTGTCAAGCCTTGATGCAACTTGTCTATTTCCCCCTTGCCTATTGTTCCATGTATGTAGACCATTGACTATGGGAACATCAATGAGTTTAGATGCAACTATGAAGGTACTGAAAGCTTCTGCATCTTTATCCAATCTTCTTAGGCCTCCTTTCTTCTCTACAAGGTTGGTGATCATGTTAAAATCACCACCTAGGATCCAGTGGTTGGCACCATGGTGTTGTCTAATTTCATTCAAGTCTTCCAGCATCTTGAAATTCTCCTGAATTCGTTGAGGTCCATACACATTGGTGATGCATATCATTTGTTGTGAGTCTGGCATGTTGAAGATGACTGATAGCGAATGCTTAGTGGACAGAGCATTCTGCATAAAAAGCTTGTTTTTGTTCCAAAACATTAGGAGCCCTCCTGCTTGCCCAATGGATTCGGTGCTTACGCATTGAAAGCCTTTTACAAAGAGTTTCTTGAGTGTGTCTATGTCGCTGGCTGAGCATTTGGATTCTTGTAGTAAGACAAGATCTGGAGATTGTGTGAAAAGACGGTTCTTAAGGATTCATCTTTTGGAGGTGCCATTTAGCCCTCTGATATTCCATTTTGTTATCTTCATTAAGAGATCTTCGTTGTGGATAGGACCAGAGCCCTTATTTTCCCTTCATTGATTAGGCACCTGCCGAGTTCTTGTATTTGTTTCTTTGTCGACTTTCTCCCCCGTTTCCTTCCTGGACCTTTCGACTTGTATTGGTCCAGGTCTAGGTTGGCTTGGATGCTTGTTTGGCTACTATCTCCCCATTGATTTTTGGCTGCATTCTGATTGAGATATTCTAACTACAGGTATGCCATTTTGATTTTCTCTAAGTGTTCATGGGGAATGGCATTCACTCCCTGCTTGGACCATTGCTCGGTGACTTCTTGGAGATCCAGGTCACCCAGGATTTCTTACAGGGGATTGATAGGAGCATTTGAGTGCATCCGATCTTGATGAGTTTCTGTGCAGGGAGGGGTATGCAAAGGATCGAGGCTTGTATCGCTGTGATCGGGGTTGGGCTGCAGGATTTGAGGTTGTTTCTCGGTTTGGGGGTGGTCCGTGTTTGGAGTGGAGATGATTGAAGGGTTAGATGGTTGAGACTGCCTGGGTGGATCTTGAGTTGGGGGGGCATGGGATTCTAGAGAGTTTTCAATTGGATCAAGGTTTCCTAGAACTTCAAAGCTATTCTGTTGGGTTGGGATTGGGTTGGATGGGTGTTTCTGAGGATTTTTCCCTTTCTGCTTTTTTCTTTTCCTGTTAATAGGGATGCAATCTGGGGATAGGTTGTCCACCTTGTCTGCTTGGGGTTAAGGTGGGGTTGATTCATGGGGCACCCATGACTAAGATGTCTTTGCTGTCGTCATTTCTTGCATCTAAAAGGGATATTTTCATAGTCGATGGACTGCTTCCAATGAATTCCTTTGTGGATCAGAGCAATATGACCTGGGAGAGGTCCTGAGGCATCCATATAAACACAGATTCTGGCATAGGCAGTGTATTTACTTTGAGATGTGAGATCTGAAGTTTTGATGAAGATGCCCAGTTTGTTCCCGATGGCTTCCAGGATCCGCTTGTTCCAATAATCCACCGGCAAGGAGTAGAGTCTGAGCCAGACTGGAACTTTTGTGAAATCTTCCTGCTCTGGAACAAAGTTGGGCTTCGAGTACGTTAGGTAGAGTCCTTCCAAGTTGTAGAAGTATGGGCCTCCTTCGAAATTGTCATCTCTATCTTCCCTGTGGGTGAAGATGACCATGAAAAAATTCCTTGCTCCCAGCTATAGTTCATATTTCCCTTCGGTTTTCCATTTCTGGTTTATCCACCAGCAGATAGCTTTTTCATTGAGCCTCACTCCCATGAAACGACAGATTAGGGCATGTTGGCACATGTGATCTCTGTATTCTTCGATCCATGGGCCTTCGATGATTAATGAGGGTGTTTCCTTTGATATCGGTTTACAGGGGGATGAGCCTGTTGCTTCGTTTTGGCTGGGGACGCTTCTCTCAGCCGCAGATCCGTTGGATTTCAAGGTGTAGTTCACCACTGGAGCTTTGCCTCTGTCCCTAGATTGGGAGCCTGATGCGGTGTAGGCGTGCTCAGGAGGGAGGCTGTTGAATACGAAGGGGCCGAATGCTGGGGGGTCAATCCCCCCCCGAGGGTGTTCATGGAGTGTAGCTTCTAGGGTTTAGCTGCAGGAGTGAGCATTGCAGACAACGCACTTACCAGGTTCATCTATTTCTCATAATAAATAATTATTAACTTGTTATCATTCTGTTCAATGTAATATATATATATAACCTTTAGCTACCAAAAAATTATTTAATTATATTAAAAATTTAATAAAAAGGTTAAAAAATATATAACTCATTTTGCAATATTATTATTGTTTGGAGTACATAAAACACACCATGACATTAAAATATTTTATTAAACTAAGCGGCAGGGAACACTAGCTATGGAGCCTTGTTTTGAATAGAAATGAATATAAAGAAAAATGGTCATAATAAGCTCTCATTTTCTCTTATTTGATAAGACTCAGAAGAAAACAAGCAGTCCATTGGAATAGAAAATATCTTTTCTTCAATTGAATAAGAACTTCACTTTTGAGATGGTTCAAAAAATGCTCTATCTCTGGGGATTGAGTCAAAACAAGCTAAACAAAACATAAACAAGCAATGAAATTGAACTGCATTTTATCATCTAACTCATTCCATATGAAATTTTTTAAAACTTAAGTCTCTACCATATGTCATGGTCATGGTGATTCCCAGTAGTGCGGGAATGGTCCAATAAAACCAATACATATAAGAGAGAATCGTCCTGGCATTCCTCATGAATAAGCCATCGACGGAGAGAGAATTCCCACCCCAATCTTCTCATTACTTCCTTCAAAATGGTAGCCATGGTCCTAAAATGTGTTTCTGGCAATCTGCTAAATCATTAATTTCCATAAGATTTCCTTGTTTTACAAAATGAAAATGTTAAGGTGAGTTCTTGGAGCAAAAGTGGTGCTTTATTGGAATGACAAGTATCAGTTGTCAGGAAAATGGCATTATGTGCTTTGTCCTAATTGTCCCTATTGTAGGTATTGTCTAAGGTTGTGCATCTTTGGTCCTCGTGCATAGAGTGATCCTGGTCCCTTGAGTTTGATGCAAAGGAGACATTAAATAGCAATTAATTGATGTCCAGGATCTTAAGGTTGCACTTAGGATAATAAATGAAATTAATTCATGGGAGAGAAAATATAAAATTAAGAGACGATAAAAATGAAAACCAGATGAAAAATTGAACACCACTGCTCCAGGAGAGAAAATCCCTCTATTGGCTCAAGAAAAAGGATAGACAACCCAAAATCTACTAAATCTACTTTTTGTTCATATTGTGTACATGCAACATGAATTTTGCTACGTTGCATACTTTCCATATATTGTTTGCATATCTTGGCAGCTTTTAAGTTGAAATGAAATATTTTAGCAACAAGTAGAGTAATTTTATGAGAAGTGAGAGTCAACGCACTGCCATCCAGAGAAAGGTTATTGTTGAATCTCCATTAAAGCTACAACGACCTCCTGTATGCATGGAATTCTCAAAATTAAAGGGTGCCTTGCAAATTTCAAATACGTTTGATAACAAAGGTTTTGTCCATTGCATCTTGCTCAGTTTCCATTTCATATTTTTGGTGTCATGGTTCGTGGTAGATGCGATATCTTTACAAAAATTGTAGCAGCCTATTAGTGTGTTTATGTGCACTGTTGACAATATTGGTGATATATCGCTGATACTCAGAAATATCGTGATATTTTCGGGGAGCCGAAATATCGCCAATAAAATATCGTGATATTTCACTCCTCAAAAATATCGCGATATTTCCGAGATATCGCTGATATCTCTCGACAATACTAAATATCGCCGGTCCATCTAACCCACGCCTAGAAAAGGGAAAAAATGATTTTTCTTGCTCATTTTTTTTTTTTTTTTTTTTGAGTGTTGGAGAAGGAAGGGGAGAGCGTTGTGGTAGTTTTCAAGGAGGAATTGAGGATCAAAGAGCTATTATCACCACCAACAACGAATTTTTTGTTGATCAAATATTGAAGAACAGTGAGACAAACTTCATTTCTTCCATTAACATGTATGTTCTTAAAAACCCCTATGTTAATGATTTTTTTCATAGATTTAGGGTTATTCTTGCTTGCCTCTTTTCCTACCAACATTTTGCTTCTTCTTCTTTTTTCCATTTGCTATGATTTTCATGCCCATGAGCCAATGCAAGGGTTTTCTCCATATTTTGATAGCAAATTCCATTTTTTTTTTTTAAACTTTCAAATGCACCCTCTTATTGTCATTTTTCATTGAATTCACATTGAAAATAATGTAGCAAAAAACTATTTTGTAAAATGAGGTGGTTATTACTTATTATTTTTTGTGTATGGGTGGAGTAACTTTAATCATTAATTCCATTTTTTTGTTTTTTTGGTGCCCTAGGTTTGAATTAGCTCACTACAAATATGCCAAAAGCCTTAGACCCATTTTGGGAGTATGGGGAGCTTGATGGTGGGACAAATCAGGCATATCTATGATGCAAATTGTGTGGACCACGATGACAGGAGGGGTTATGCGATTGAAATACCATCTGGCTAGACTCCCTGGACATGATGTTGAGCTTTGTACAGTTTCTAGTCCGGAGCTTATACAAAAATCTCTTGAAGCAATTGATGAAAAGACAGAAATAAGGAAGATGCAAAAAGAAACAAGGTTGAATGTGCAGGCAGATCTTTCGGGATACCTTCTTCTAATTTTGAGGCTAAGGGTAGTGGGAGGGACTCCACAAAATCACCTGCTACTGCTAGTGCGAGGTCATCATTTTTTGTTCCATGAATAGGACATGGAGCACAACCCTCCATAAAATAAATTGTTAAAAAAAAGGAGAAGCAAGAAGCATATAGAGTTATGGGGAGGTGTCTTTTCTGGAGCGACTTACCTCTCATCATCACCAAAACCAATCTATTTTGGTAGCCAATGTGTGATGCTATTGTTGTTGTAGGCCCAAGGTACAAAAGTGCTACATATGAATGTTCTCTCTATATAATTTCTTATGATGATATCGGGTGAATGAAATGTCAAAATTGTTGAAAAAGTTTAAAAATGAAATTATCTACAACAAAGAATTTTCCAACCCTAAAATTAACAATTTTTAGCTCTTCAGGAGAAGGGATATGATGTCTACATTCGAGGGTCGAAGGTGTACATTAAGCACCATGATTGGAAGTCAGTGAAACATATTAGGGTGAGAAATAACAAGTTATACAAGTTGCAGTTGGACATTCCAAAGGCACTAGTCAGCAACAACAGTAACAAAGACATGGGAGAGTTACTACGAAGGAGGATGGGACACATCCATCATGTAGCACTTACATTGCTTAGGGAAATTGTAACAGGAGTTCCAGAAGTTAACACAGATCATGATGATGTGTGCAAAAGGGTTCATGCTTGGGAAGTTTGTGAAAGAAACATTTCCAAGGAGTGACAATAGAGCCAAGGGTGTGCTAGTGACTACAAAATCTCTCAGGGGTTATGAGTATTTTGAAACCTTCATTGATGACTTCTCCAAGATTACTTTGATATACTTCTTAAAGACAAGGGATGAAGTCTTCAGTTGCTTCCAAGATTTTAAGGCTCTTGCGGAGAACATTACAGGTAAGAAGATAAAGGTTCTCTGTATAGATAATGGAGGCAAGTTCAATTTGCATATAAGAAATTTAAGGTTGATATTTTAACCATAGAGCTATGTTATAATTACAAATCTTTTAGGCTTGCATGAAATCTACTAGATGAATGGCGCTACTTTAATTTCTAATATTGTATAAATGAGAATAGTAGAAAAATTTAGAATGTTGGTAGCGATATCTCAAACTTTTGTATGTCACAGGAAAAACATGATAAACACAACTATAGAACAGGATAACAAATCAAGGGATTAATTTTTATTACAAACCAAAATATTCAAATTCATTTATTCATAATAATGACAAGCTATTGTAAACTTCTTAGTGAATTTCCACAAAGTACTAATCATCTAATTATCATGGAAAGATAATGAACCTTGTAACTCTCTTCTAAACAAAGAAAAAGCCTTATAACTAGCATCCCACAAAACCAAAACTCTAAACTAAACATCTCAAGAAAATATTAACCCAAAAATATCTTACTGTGGTCGTTGTCCACGTCGTAGAACAACAAAAGAAAACTTCTCATCTTCATAACCACGCAATTGCTTCCCCTTAGATCTCTACAAAGCAGATAAAAGAATACAAGGGAAAATTAAATTAACAACAAATAATTGTAAATTACATAAACATGGCTAATACCTATAGGAAAAACAAATAGTGTGCTTAGAAAAATAAAAGGTACTAATCATTTAATTATCATGAAAAGAAAATAAACTTAGTGAACTCTCTTGTGAACAAAGAAAAAAAAATTAAAACTGGTGTCCCACCATGCAAAACATTAAACACACTTTACCCATTAAATGAAACCAAGGGCATTCATACCAATGATTTGAGAGATCCAAAATCCTTAAACAAAAAGGGCATAAAAAAATTCAAGAAGCTCCATGTGAAAAATATAATGTGTTCCTCAATCATTAGGAAAATTTTGAGGTGTAAAATGGGCCTCCTAAGGAATATTATAAAATAATAGTGGAAATAATAAAATCAGATTAAATTTCGTCATCAAAATTTAGAGGGAAAAAAAGAAAAAATTACATTTTCAACTTATATGTTCAACTTATCTCCCTATGGTTTTACACAAATTTTGAGCGTGAGCACTCATTGAATGCATAATTTAATTCCTCATCTACGGAGTGTTAGAAAATGTAACTATGTTCGGTCTTCAACAATATACTTGGGTCATTATGAAATGTAGTTGTCAAAAGAATAAAGAAAATAATTTTTATTATTGTAACAATGACTTATTAAAGCATGGGTATCATGCTTGGGTCATCATTATATTAGTCAAAGTCCCCATTGTGGACTCCTAGGATTAATATTGAGTTTATAGAGTCATTGCACATTCAAGAAGACCCCTCTTGGGCTTTTGAATCATGTAAAAAGGTTTTGTATCAAGTCAAATACGAATTATGTACCCTCCACATCATGTTGGCCTAAGAGAGATCGAGTCGAACTAAGGACCCTCATTCGACCTACAAGAAGCCTATTTATACAAGAAGGCTGAAGTCATTTGGAGCATTCACTCTCAAGTAAGTTCGATATACTAAGGACCCTCATTCGACCTACAAGAAGCCTATTTATACAAGGAGGTTGAAGTCATTTGGAGCATTCACTCTCAAGTAAGTTCGATATCTCAGGAAGAGCTAGAGAAGAGAGAAGTTTGTTGCTGGAAGGTTGAAAGAAGTGCAAGTTTGGGGAAGTCCATAGAGAGGAAGAAAATCAAGATTTTGGTGCCTCCCTCTCTTTGTTTCGTTGTCTGGGTTGGGATAATGAAATCCCCTAAGATTTCGTTGTTGTCGGCAGCTGCGTTGAAGTTGTTTAAAGAGGTCAGAGATCTGGGAGGCTGACATGGTGTGGAGGGATAGTTTGATCTTGGTCTAGGTAAAGTGTCTCAAAGAATGCAATGGAAAGGAAGAATTATCTTGACTGGGCTTTTTCCCTTGAGGGGTGTTTTTCTATGGAATGTGCCTACATCTTGTGTCTCTTGTTGATCAGATGATCATGTCCTAAGTGGAAAAAAATGCTCAAATTATCAATTTCTCAGAATTGGTTGAAATCAGAACGAAAGGATAGGCCTCGTCGATATAATCCTATAGCCATGAACGACACTCAAATTCGACACTGTATCTGCAAGTTATTCAAGTTTGAAGTTTACAATTTCCTTCAAAAATCAGTTTGACCAGGGTTGACTTTTGACTTTGGAAAATATTTAAAAAAGAATATTCTAGGAATATTCCACAAAATATTCCCTGCTAGCCAATAATGTTTTGACACTTGTCAAGTCCAAATTGCATAGTGGACATACCATGGATTTTGGTGGCCAATTAATGGATGCCATGTGGCCCCAAGACCGCAGGTTTATTGTGGCAAAAATATTGAGAGTTCGCAAGAATTGACCTTGGGTCTAGTGGTCGCTATCCCACAGGCTTGACCAACCCGCCCACACAGTGGTTCTTAACAACCTAAGGTCACATTTCATATTTAAGTTTGATCAAATGTAAGTTTGGGGCGAAAAGGGGCCAACCCCGAAGGGCCAGCCACCTATTCATAAGACCAGGGCTCGGAACCACAGGTAAAAGCAATGGCACCGACAGTTAAGCTGGACAGTTAGCTATTCACATGTTGCAGTGGGGGTCTCACCTAATGTTAAATGCCACAATTTCATAATCGTTGGCTCCATGGTTCTGCCGGCAGTGGGGTAGTCGGTCCATGTGACCACTACCCACCTTAACCTTTAATGCCACCCAAACCGCGTGGTTAAGCTTGGCGGAGCAGACAAAATTGGTGGAAATTGCCAAAAATAGTGCCAGTTAACTGCCAGTTCTGGATTTAGTGGAGTTTCTTTAGGGTAGATTGGACAAAACTTCTGGAGGTCATAACTTTCACTAGGGAGAACCTTTTGGAGCGAATTGTTTTATTTATTTTGGGTATTTTGAGCATTCCAGAGCCAATGGTATAGGTTGCAGAGCCAACAGATCTCATCTTTAGGTAATTTTTTAGCAAAGAAGCTTGGAGAGCCATCAAGGCCTAGGGAGTGTTGGAGCTGTATTGGGCTATGGTTAACCATTGGAGGTGAAAGAAAAGCCAATCTTTACTATTCTTTGTGTTCTAAACTCATTTCCATAGCTTATTTTGCCTGTTTAGGCTTTCTTATCATTGTATAACCAATTTCAGCATCTAATAAGAGCAAGGACATGCCCATTTGGGGGCCTTGGACCCGACAGATGTAGCCCAGGAGGGGTGAACTGCCTCATCAGCTGCTGTGTTATATTATGTGATTTTATCTTGCTATGTTTTTCAGATTTGATATGCTAAACAGTAAATTGAAATAATACTCCTTCACACATAAGACTCAGAAAGTTATCAAAAACACTTTGTTTCAATTGCAAGACATGAGTAACAGTTTGCACATATAATTTAATGGAAATGAATACCTTGAACAACAAATACAAGTAGTTTCATTTTCAGATCAATTGGTATTGGAGCTCAAGTTTTGAGTATTAGTTTTGTGCAAAGATATTTTTGACTGTTTTGCAAATTTTAATGCTTACCAGGCTTAAACTTCAAAGAGGGAAAGGAAAATTGGTTAGAGCACAAGATAATCCTCAACCAAGGAGGGCTAGGGTTCCATTATCTCCACCTTTTAATTCACCCTCAATAGTCTTAGAAGAAGCTTCAAGTATGTCTGAAAGGGAAGGAGAAGTTCCTGAAGACATGGATCCAAGAGAAGAAGAACGGGTATTCAGAAAAGATTTTTTGGACATGACTGAGATGGTAAGAATATTATACCAGGAAAGGAATGATAGGTTGGTTGGAGAAGGGTCTAAGCATCAGAAAGAAGGAGAGGGCTCTTCAGGAGGAAAGAAAGGTGATGATAATTCAAAGAAAGGACATGGAGGAAATGGTGATCCACCATCCCCATCGTCATCCTCTTCCTCTACATCGTCATCCTCTACCTCAGTAAATCAACCTCATAAGCTTAAATCTTCTGGAAAAAGTCCATTTTTAAAGCTAGATGTTAAATTTGAATTACCCATGTTTAACGGTGAAGTCAATGCAGAGAAACTTGACAACTAGATAAGACAGTTGGAAGTTTATTTAAGGATACAAAACTTACAGGATGACGACACCAAGATTCAGTTAGCCTCTTTAAGAATGGATGGAGCAGCATTGGTATGGTGGGAAGCCAAGACCAAGGATGAAATTAAGAAACATGGTAAGATTACTTTAACATGGGCTGAATTTATTTTTTCAATTAAGAAGCAATTTTATCCTCTTGCTCATTTACAAAAGGCTATAATGAACTGGCAAAACTTTAGACAACTAAATGGACAAAATGTTCAATACTACACCCAAGAGTTTAGGAGAAGAGCACTCTTATTAGGGGTAGACTTACAAAGTCAAGACACTTTTCTGAAATATATAGGTGGTTTTCACAACTACGTTAAACATACTATCCTTATGTTCAATCCTACTAGTCTAGACGAAGTTTGTGTACAAGCTACGCATTTAGAGACTAGAGGGAAAAACACCTTTGATGAGGGTAGAAACAAGCCTTTTAAGGGGAAAAACAAAGAGAAAACCTTTAAAGGAAAAGGCAAAAATAATGCATATGTCAAAAAGGAAGGTGAGAAAGTGATATGTAAACACTGTTCAAAAAAATGCCATGAAGAGAAAAATTGTTGGAAACATTATCCTGAAACAAAAAAAGAAATCAGTTTAACAAAAACAAAGGAAAGAAGAAAACTACAGCTTCTACAACTACACCTCAAGATTTAGGTGATGATTGAGGGGATGAAACCAAAATTGCAGCCATGGGTTTAAAGAGTATGAAGGGAAAGGACACTGAAACTAAAGAAAGCACTAGTACTTCAACCTGTCATGTACAAGCTCCAAATGAGGAAGAAAGAATTGAATTGTTCCATGTGAGGCTAGTCTCAAAACATACAAAAATTGACACACTGTTTGACAGTGGATCACAAGAAAATCTCATATCAGAAGACTTGGTTAAACAGCATAAACTTGAGACCATTCCACATCCAAAGCCTTATCCACTTGGGTGGATATGCAAGGATGAAAACTTACAAGTCTCAAGAAAGTGCATATTGCGCTTTGCAATTACTGCACACTTGATAGACACAGTTGAACTTGATGTAGTACCGCTTGATATATCAAGAATTGTTTTGGGAAGTCCTTACTTATTTGACAGGAAAGCGATATTCCATTGCCATGAAAATAAATATCATCTTTTCAAAGATGGCAAGGAGTACATTGTTAGGGCACATCACAAGAAGGAAAATATAGCGATGGTAAATGCGAGATAGGTAAAAAGGCTAGTTAATTCAAGTAAGAGTTTTGTACTTCTTATGATCAAGCCTAAGGTTGATGTGAATCATGAGTCATTTGAAAATTGTGATTCCAAGCTTAAATCAGATTTATATGATGTAGTTGATGCACATCATGAAATGTTTCAGGAACTGTTGGGTCCCTATAATACTAGTGATTACCCCATTACTATTGTAGTTATACTCCCTATTTATATTATTGTGCCCCTATTACCCCCATATTGCTATTTCTGTGCCCCATAGAATCCCTCTATTGTTATTTTTGTGGCTTTATATTATTATTGTTAGGTCGGCTGGATTATATTGTGACTCCTTAGACTCCTATATATAGAAAGGAGGTTTTTTCATTTGTATCATCCAAGAATTGTTCATTTATGTAATGTAAAGGAGGTTGCCCCCTCGAAGAGGCTGAATTATAAGGCATGGATCTCTCTTTTCTATCTTTTTGTGAGCTGGTTTCATAACATTTGGTATCAGAGCTTTGGATTCTAGGGTTTCGCTGCTCCAAACAGGTCATCGTGGAATTTTCGCTATAACGTTTTTTATGTGACGTTTCAGAAGTCGCAAAAAAAAACCCATTTGAGAAGAAATCGCGCTGAATCTTGGGTCCAAATTTCAGAACTTTTCGCGCGATATTTGCGGAGATATGATTTGAGGAAGTTGGTCTTTTTGCAGACTCCTGAATTACATTCAAAACAGGTGACCTGGGGAAAATCGTCATAACTTTCTCTCTAGGGATCGGATTGAAATTTCGTAAGAAGGTACAGAAAGAGGACGGATTGTAGTTTCTTGTGGGTGTTTTTTAGATCCAAAGGTCGAAACAGTGACTCGTGGCACGTCGTACAAGTTCGCTCTACTGAACTAGTCTATAATCAAGTCACTGTGGGAGATTTCGTATAACTCTTCCTTGGAGAATCCAATTTGGGTCAGACTTGTGGCATTGGAAAGAGGACACAGAGGGCTACTACAGGTCACAAATTCAGAACTAGATGATCAGAAAGTACAGAGATACATCAGAGGCAATATAGAGCTCCTACAAAGTGAAAAAAGGTGTGTAGATTTTCTTAAATTTTTGCTCAAGCTTGGTTTGAAAATTTATTTTGAAGGAATTCAAAGGGCATAGTAGAGCATTATTATCGGTAACTGATGCCCCGAGGAAAGAAAATGCAAACACCTAGTAAGGAACCTGAAAGCTCTAGCATGACTCATGAAGAAGAGGAAGAAATGCAACATGATATATCAAAATTACAAGACCAAGTGCAACAACTGTCCCTTACACAAAAAGGAACAGAATCTAAGATGGATGGTTTAAAGAAAGGTGTAGAAGCTAAGATGGACTGTTTAAAGAAAGGCGTAGAAGCTAAGATGATTGACGTGGAAGCTAAGATGGATGATTTGAAGATAGATTTGAAGACAGACATGGAAGAATTGAAGAAGTTGCTACAAGAAAGGGTCACTAATGGTGAAAAGGTAGTAAAGGAAACTCATGATGAAAACAAAAGAAATGTTAATCATGATTCCATAGACTCTAATGTTGGATCGAAGACTCACCATGTTCCAAAAATCGATATGAGGAAGTTTGATGGCAAGGATCCCGCCACATGGATATTACAGATGGAGCAATTCTTCGATCTCAATAATGTGCAAAACACACAAAAGGTACGTATGGAAACTTTATATTTGGAACCAAATCAGTTTGTATGGTATCAATGGCTTTGTTCTCGTAAACAATTTATCACTTGGGCAATTTTTACGGAAGAATTGATAGCACATTATGAGGATACAAAAAGCAACACTTTTTTTAGCCAATTGATAAGTCTCAAACAAAAGGGTTCAATAATGGAGCACATTGAGGAGTTCCAAAAATTGAACATAAGGGTAAAAGATATTCCAGAGGAGCATAGGATTGATGTGTTCATAGGGTCTTTAAAGGATAATATCCAACATGATGTGCGCCTTTGGGAACCTGATTCATTAGAGAAGGCATTCAGGTTAGCAAGAAAAATGGAAAGCAAAATTATGGCAACTAGGAAGCATACCATTCACAACTATAAAGACGGAAGTGTTGTTGCCCATAGTCTTCCACAACCTATAAGGTTGACACCACAACAATTGGAAGAAAAAAGAGCAAAAGGGCTTTGTTACAATTGTGATAGCAAATACACAAAAGGTCATAAGTGTGCTGAGAAGAAATTATTCTACATAGATTGTGAAGAGGAAGAAGAAAAGGAGCAAGAAAGGTCAAAAGAAGAGGATATATTCCAGGAACAAAGCCTAGATGAAGAAAAAATAAATCCGACCATATCTTGTAATGCATTGGCAGGAATTACCACTCCTCAAACCATCAAGATAGAAGGACAAATCAAGAAGAAAAAGGTAATAGTGTTGATTGATTCAGGAAGCACCCACAATTTTATTCATTGTAGGGTAGCAAAAGAATTGAATTGCTTCCTATATCCAGCACCAGAGTGTCAAGTGATGATTGCAAATGGAGGAACAATAAATTGTTCTGGAAAGTGCCATAATATCAAGCTATCCATGGGAGAATATGTATTGACTAGCCCAATGCTTTCCATTCCAATGGGAGGTGCTGATGTTGTACTAGGAGTCCAATGGCTACAATCCTTGGGTACAATAGCTTTTAATTTTCAAGAACTTTTCATGAAATTTTCTGTGGAAGGAAAGGAAGTTGAATTAAGGGGTATTGCAGGGAAACCAGGAAAGATAATCAGCTCTAATGGCATGACAAAGCTTCTAAAAAAGGAGCAAAGAGGTGTAATTGCACAATTATGTTCGCTAGATGTTTCCACATTGGAATCATCTATTTCTCCAGATCTCCAAAAAGTCCTGGACAATCATTCCAAGGTATTTGAGACTCCCAAAGGTCTCCCACCTATGCGTGATCATGATCATGCTATTCATCTGATTCCAGGAAGTGTTCCTCCAAACATCAGGCCGTACAGATATCCCTATGTCCAAAAAAGTGAAATTGAACGTATGGTTGCAGAAATGCTAGAGGCTGGTATAATTCAACCGAGTCAAAGTTCTTTCTCAGCTCCAGTAGTATTGGTGCACAAGAAGGATGGATCATGGCGCATGTGTCCAGATTATAGGGAGCTCAACAAGCTCACTATTAAAGATAAGTTCCCCATTCCTGTTATTGATGAATTACTGGATGAATTGCATGGATCAATTTACTTCACCAAGTTGGATCTTCGTTCGGGATATCATCAAATCAGAATGAAGATTGAAGACATTCCAAAAACGGCATTTAGAACTCATGAGGGTCATTATGAATTTTTGGTCATGCCTTTTGGCCTTACCAATGCACCTTCAACATTTCAAGGTTTGATGAATTCAATTTTCAAACCATTCCTTAGAAAATTTGTGTTAGTATTTTTTGATGATATACTAATCTACAGCAAGTCTTGGAAGGATCATGTTGAACATGTTGACAGGGTGCTACAACTATTGGAGGAGAAACAATTATATGCAAAAAGATCCAAATGTTTCTTTGGAGTCCAGGAGGTGGAATATTTGGGTCATATTGTATCTCATGAAGGAGTTAAGGTAGACCCTAGCAAAATTAAAGCCATTAAGGAATGGAAAATCCCCACATCCATAAAGCATCTGCGAGGATTTCTTGGGTTGACAGGGTATTATCGCAAGTTTGTTAAGAATTATGGGAGAATAGCAGCACCTCTAACAACATTATTGAAGAAAGATTCATTTTCATGGACTTCGGAAGCAACAAAGGCCTTTGAACATCTTAAAGAGGCAATGTGCCAAGCACCGGTCTTAGCTACACCGGACTTCACAAAAACCTTTATTGTGGAATGTGATGCTTCAGGAAATGGAATTGGTGTTGTTCTAATGCAAGATGAAAGACCCATTGCTTTTGAAAGTCGTCCAATCAAGGGAAAGTTTTTAAGCAAAGCTATTTATGAGAAGGAAATGTTGGCAATACTCCATGCACTTAAGAAATGGCGACCCTACCTAATGGGAAGACACTTCAAGGTAAAAACGGATCATGATAGCCTTAAATACTTTTTAGAACAAAGATTATCCTCTGAAGAGCAACAAAAGTGGGTCACAAAGATGTTGGGTTATGACTTTGAAATCATCTACAAAAAAGGGAAGCAAAATGTGGTGGCAGATGCACTCTCAAGAAAGGATGAGGATGTGGAAGCATTGTTGTGTGCCATTTCTATTATCCAACCAGATTGGATAAACGAAGCAAGGGAGGAATGGAAGAATGACGAAGAAGTGTGGGCACTTATTCGAAAGCTACAACAAGATTCCAGTACTTCTGATACATTTAGCTGGCAAAATGATTCGTTATGGTACAAAGATCGCTTATACCTCTGTAAGAATTCCCAGCTAAAACAAAAGATTCTTATGGAATTGCACACTTCTCCCTTAGGAGGGCACTCAGGATTTTTAAAAACTTACCACAGGGTTAAGAAGGAATTTTTTTGGGATGGCCTTAAATCAGATATTCAAAAGTTTGTGGCGGAATGTTTGGTTTGCCAACAAAATAAAGTTGAAACAATTAAGACACCGGGTCTATTACAACCTTTATCCATTCCAAGCCAACGTTGGGAGGAGGTTTCAATGGATTTTATCACAGGTTTACCCAAGTCTGAGGGAAAGAGTGTCATCATGGTGGTAGTTGACAGACTTACCAAGTATGCACACTTTTGTGCATTATCACATCCATTTAAAGCCAGTACAGTTTCTACTGCATTTATGGAAACAGTTCAAAAGCTACATGGAAACCCAAAGATTATTGTAAGTGACAGAGATCCCATTTTCACTGGAAATTTTTGGACAGAATTATTTTCTTGTCTTGGTACTCAGTTAGCTCATAGCTCATCTTATCATCCTCAATCTGATGGGAAAACTGAGATAGTAAACAAATGTTTGGAAGGATATCTTCGTTGCTTTGTATCTGATAAACAGACACAATGGGTCAAATGGTTGCCTCTGGCTGAATGGTGGTATAACACTTCCTTCCATACAGCAACAAAAATGACCCCATTTATGGCACTTTATGGGTATCAACCACCATCCATCACATCATATTTAAGAGAAAATTCTAAGGTTCAGGCAGTGGAACATCACATCGAACATCAACAACAAGTCCTCCAACTCTTAAAGGATAACCTCGTGTTGGCACAAAATAGAATGAAACAACAGGCAGATCAACATCGCAGTGAAAGAAGTTTTGATGTAGGTGATTGGGTATTCCTACGGCTACAACCATATAAGCAAATGTCCCTAAAGCAAGCTAAGAAGGATAATAAATTATCACCAAAGTATTATGGTCCGTACAAGGTGTTGCAAAAGATTGGTACTATGGCATACAAATTGGAGCTTCCTGCAGCTTCTCGATTGCACCCAGTTTTCCATGTTTCATGTTTAAAGAAGGTTATAGGTGACAAGCTCCCAATTCAAACAATATTGCCAGAACTTGACGAGGAAGGAAAAATTATATTGGAACCGGAAGCAGTCACAGAAACAAGAACTCGACAGCTACGAAATCGATCAATTTCAGAGTATCTTATCAAGTGGAAGAACTTATCTGCTGAAGATTCCACATGGGAGGATGAGAATTTTATGCAGAAGTATCCAGAACTGCTCAAGCGTTGAGGACAACACTTTTTTGAAGGAGAGGGGCATGTTGGGTCCCTATAATACTAGTGATTACCCCATTACTATTGTAGTTATACCCCTATTTATATTGTTGTGCCCCTATTACCCCCATATTGTTATTTCTGTGCCCCATAGAATCCCTCTATTGTTATTTTTGTGGCTTTATATTATTATTGTTAGGTCGGCTGGATTATATTGTGACTCCTTAGACTCCTATATATAGAAAGGAGGTTTTTTCATTTGTATCATCCAAGAATTGTTCATTTATGTAATGTAAAGGAGGTTGCCCCCTCAAAGAGGCTGAATTCTAAGGCGTGGATCTCTCTTTTCTATCTTTTTGTGAGCTGGTTTCATAACAGGAACCAATAGGTTTGCCTCCTAAAAGGGAGATTCAACATGAAATCCATTTACATCCAGATTGTCCTCTTCCTAACATAGGCATGTACCACGTCTATCATGGAGAATGCTGAAATAAAGAAGAAAATTAAAGACTTGTTGGACAAAGGTTTCATAATACCAAGCACTTCGCCATGAGGGTCACTAATAGTGTTGATTCCAAAGAAAGATGGAACTTGGCGCATGTGTGTGGACTTCAGGGCTTTGAACAAAATAACGGTAAAGAATCGTTACCCACCTCCAAGGATAGATGATTTGTTAGATCAGCTAAAAGATGATAAATATTTCACTAAGTTAGACTTACGTAGTGGTTATCATCAAGTTAGAATTGAAGAAAGTGACATTTGGAAGACAGCTTTTAAAACCAAACAGGGACTCTTTGAGTGGCTTGTTATGCCGTTTGGTTTATGCAATGCACCTACAACTTTCATGGGGGTAGTGCATGATGTCTTACGTCCTTTTCTTGATGATTTTGTTATTGTCGACATATATGCCATCTTAATTTTCAGCAAGACTAGAGAAGATCATGTCATGCATGTTAAGAAAGTACTTGATATTTTGAAGAAAAATCAGTTATTTCTTAAAATGTCAAAGTGTGAATTTAGAAAGACTTCTTTGGTTTATTTGGGACACATAGTAGGAGGAGGTGCTTTGAGAATTGATCCTTCTAAGGTAGAAGCTATTGTGAATTGGCCTACTCCCAAATCCATTACAGAGGTAAGAAATTTTTAGGGTACAACTCAGTATTGGAGGAAGTTTATTTCTAACTTCTTTGCCATAGCAACTCCTATGCATGCAGTGACAAGTGTGAAGCGTGCTTTCCAATGGGGAGGCAAGCAACAGAAAGCTTTCAAGTCTTTGAAAGAAAAGATAAGTTTAGCTCCAGTTCTTGCATTACTGGACTTGAGACAACCATTCGAGATTCAGACCGATGCTAGTGATTACGCCATGGGTGCAGTTATCTTACAACATGGTAAGCCTATCGCATTTCATTATGAGACATTTAATGGTGATGTTGTGAATTATCCTACATATGATAAGGAGTTGTATGCGTTGGTACAAAGCATCAAAAAGTGGAAACACTATGTGATGGGTAAAGAAACAGTTGTTCATACCGACCATTAGCCTTACAGTACTTGCAGTCGCAAAGTAAATTGCAGCAATCACGACATTTCAGATGGATGGGATTCCTACAACAATTTCACTTGGTAATAAGGTACGAGAAAGGTATTTTCAATAAATTTGTTGATATGCTTTCAAGGCCTATTATTAGTGCTACTACTTTACTTAAGAATGATTCTATTGAACATGAGAGCTACATAGAACAATATGCATCAGATGTTGATTTTAAGGATGTGTATGCTAACTTGAGTGAAGGGAATCATGTTGAGGAGAATGATTATCATTTGCATAATAATTTGTTGTTTCATATGGGAAAGTTATGTATACCACAGGGAGAGAGACTAAGTATCATGAGAGAAGCTCATTCTTCTCTTATGGTTAGACATGTCAGGGTAAGCAAAACGGTGGCACATTTACAGAGGTATTGTTATTGGCCTCGCATGGTAGATAGTGTTTCACGTTTCATTAGAGGTTTTTCATTATGTGCCACAAGCAAGCCTAGCAATAGGAAGCTTGTATTATATATGCCATTGCCGGTACCTTCTAGACCATGGGAAAGTGTTTCTATGGATTTTGTAGGAGGTTTACCATTATCTAGAAAGCAACATGTAAGAAAACTATAACTGCTGAACAAACTGCTGATTTATATTTTCAATATGTATGGGTTCATTATGGCTTGCCTACTTCTATTATTAGAGACAGGAATTCTAGGTTTGTTGGGAATTTTTGGTCTAATCTATGGAAGATGATGGACACCAAGTTGAAGAAGAGTACTGCTTTCGATCCGCAAACTGATGGCCAAATAGAGGTAGTGAACAGAACCATTATACATATTTTGAGAGGTTATTGCAACAAGCATCCCAAGCTCTGGGATGAGCACTTCCATTACATTCAGCATGCTTACAACTGGGCCAAGCACTCTTCTACAAATACTTCACCCTTTGAAGCTTGTTTTGGGTATTTATCTAAGTCACCTTTAGATTTCATTCTTGAGAAGTATGTTTCCATTGATGGGAATAGTGACATTGACAAAGCTCGCATGTTCATTGAAAGAATTCAGATCATACATCAGCAAGTTCAAGAACAGCTTGAAAAAAATTACGGCAAGTACAAGGAGAGACATGATAAACATAGAGTTGATCATAAGTTTCAAGAAGGAGATGAGGTATGGTTGCATATTACTAAGGAAAGAATGCAAGGAGAAGGTAAAAAGTTGAAGCCTATTCATTATGGTCCATTCAAGATCCTTAAACAAGTTGGAAATAATGCTTTTCAACTAGATTTTCCTTCATATATGCAAATGTATTTTGTTGTGAATGTGGAAAATTTACATTTGTATGAACCACCTTTAATTGTTGATCATGAAAGTGACATTCAGCTGCCATCCATAGATGATTTCTTGCCAGAATTTTTGGATGAACTAAAAGAGGATGCTATCCTTGACAAAAGGACATGCATTTTGAGGAGGGGAAATGTTGATTATGTTTGGGTTGGTCTTAAAGGAAGCAAACCAAGTAAGGCAAAGTGGATGGAGGTGGAAAACGTGAGGGAGTTGTACCCTCACCTTATTAATAAGTAATTGAAGGTTTTTGGGGTCCAAAAGCTTCCCATTTAGGAGCTGTGATCAGGTGATCATGTCCTAAGTGGAAACAAATGCACAAATTTTGAATTGCTCAAAATTGGTTGAAACTAGAATGATAGGATAGGCCTCGTCGATACGATCCTGTAGATGCAAATGACACTCAAATCCGACACTGTATGTGAAAGTTATTCAAGTTTGAAGTTTACAATTTCCTTCAAAAATCAGTTTGACTAGGGTTGACTTTTGACTTTGGCAAATATTAAAAAAAGAATATTTTGGGAATATTCCACAAAATATTCCCTGTTGGCCAATCATGTTTTGACACTTGTCAACTCCAGATTGCATAGTGGATATACCATGGATTTTGGTGGCCAATTAATGGATGCCACGTGGCCTGCCCAGAGGCCGCCATGTGGCCCCAAGACCGCAGGTTTATTGTGGCAAAAATATTGAGAGTTCGCAGGAATCGATCCTGGGTCGGGTGGCCGCCAGCCCACAGGCCCGACCGGCCCACCCACACAGTGGTTCTTAACAACCTAAGGTCACATTTCATATTTAAGTTTGATCAAAGGTAAGTTTGGGGCGGAAAGGGGCCAACCCCTAAGGGCCATTGCTTTGACCTATGGTTCCGAGCCCTGGCCCTAAGGGGCCAGGGCTCGGAAACATAGGTCAAAGCAATGGCGACGATGGTTAAGCTGGACAGTTAGCTGTTCACATGTCGCGACGGGGGTCTCGCTAACGTTAAATGCCACAGTTTCATAACCGTTGGCTCCACGGTTCTGCCGGTGGTGGGGTAGTCGGTCCATGTGACCACTACCCACATTAACCTTTAATGCCACCCAAGCTGTGCGGTTAAGCTTGGTGGAGCAGACAAAATTGGCAGAAATTGCCAAAAATAGTGCCAGTTAACTGCTAGTTCCGGATTTAGTGGAGTTTCTTTAGGGCAGATTAGAAAAAACTTATGGAGGTCATAACTTTCACTACGGAGAACCTTTTGGAGCGAAATTTTTATTTTATTTTAGGTATTCTAAGCATTCCAGAGCTAATCGTAAAGGTTGCAGTGCCAACAGATCTCATATTAAGGTACTTTTTTAGCAAATAATCTTGGACAGCCATCAGGGCCTAGGGAGTATTGGAGCTGTATTGGGCTATGGTCAACCATTGGAGGTGAAACAAAAGCCAATATTTACTTTTCTCTATGTTTTGAACTCATTTCCACAACTTATTTTTCTTATTTAGGCTTTCTTATCAATGTATAAACAATTTGAGCATCTAATAAGAGCAAGGACATGCCCATTTGAGGGCCTTGGACCCAGCAGATGTAGCCTAGGAGGGGTGAACAACCTCATCAACTGTTGTGTTATATTATGTGATTTTATCTTACTGTTTTTTTTAGATTTGATATGCTAAACAGTAAATTGAAATAATACTCCTTCACACATAAGACTTAGAGAGTTATCAAAAACACTTTGTTTCAATTACAAGACATTCAAGCAACAGTTTGCACATCTAATTTAATGGAAATGAATACCTTGGACAACAAATACAAGTAGTTTCATTTTTAGATCACTTTTTTTGTGACTTTTATACACACATAATATGGTAATTTCCTGATGAAAGATAAGATAATAAAGAATTAAAAAAATCCAACAAACATAAGTAATTATCAGGAAAGGAGAATCAAACCCTAGTATAATAACTTTTATTTTCCAACATGGTATTAGAGCTAAGATCAAGAGAAGTCGAAGATCACTTTGTTGGCATGGATTCTCCCTCTATGGTGAACTACATAAGATTGGGTTACAACACTGCTGAAAGCTGGATCAAGAAGGTCATCCTCTACTTGTTCAATAAGGTCAAAAGTCAAGGATTCTTGGCTGCCCTTACAGGTTCTCCCACTGATGACAATGCATGGATCATTAATAGTGGAGCATCAAGACACATGACGGGTGAAAGAAAGAAACTTCACACGCTATCAAAGGAGCCATCCTCTCATGCAGTGGAATTGGGTGACAACAAAAGCTATGTTGTTAGAGGCTTGGGATCAACATCATTGAAGATGGAAAATGGATCGAAGTTGCATCTCAACAACATTGTTTATGTTCCAGGTTTGAAAAAGAATTTACTTCTATTTCTTGTTTAGAAGATAAATGGGAAAGGATTTCTTTTTTTGATGGAAAGTATTGGTTTTCGGAAAAGACTCTAGCATTGATAAAGCTAGGGTTATTGGAGTTCGCGAAGGAAGTCGTTACCGAGTCATTACACCATCTCCTCAAGCCTTGGTTCATATGGAAATAAGTCCCATTCAGCTATGGCATCAGAGGTATGGTCATCTTCATTACAGGGTCATCCCTACTTTCATTCAACCGGTTCATGTGTATTCCTAATATGAAGTTAGATCATGAAAGTTTGTGCAAGGGATGCTATTTTGGGAAACATACTAGAAAGCCATTTCATAATGGTGAAACTAGGTCTAAAGAAATATTAGACCTCATCCATTCTGATGTGTGTGGGCCCATGTCTGACAAATCACTTGGAGGTCATATTTACTATGTAACATTCATTGATGACCATTCTAGGAAGACATGGCTCTACCTACTCAAAAATAAAGATGAAGTATTCGATAATTTCAAGGAGTTCAGGGCTGAAGTGGAAACTGTAACCGAAAGAAAGATAAAGACTCTGAGGTCTGACAATGGTGGGGAATACACTTCTAAAGAGTTGATTGCATATTATAAGGATGCAGTATTAAGAGGGAGCTCATTGTTCCCTATTATCCTGAACAAAATGGATTGGTCGAAAGGAAGAATAGGTCAATTGAAGAAGGCATTCGAACTATGCTCCTTGATCAAGATCTATTGAAGTTCTTATGGGGTGAAGTAGTGATGATTGTCGTGTACATTCAAAATAGAAGTCCTCATAAGATCCTTGATAATACTACACCCGAAGAAGTATTCATAGGGAAGAAGTTGAGTGTGGACCATCTTTGAATCTTTGAAAGTCTAGCATATATAAATATTCCAAAAGACAAGCGAAAGAAGTTGGACTCAACATGTATCAAGGGAATATTCGTTGGTTATAGTCTTTCCTCAAAAGCATATAGAATTTAAATAAAGAAAGGAAGACACATTAAAGTAAGCAGAGATGTCATATTCGATGAGAATCAAACTTACGAGAAATCAAAGGATATTCCTATTGATTATGATGACGAAGAAGTTCCCGTATTTGAAGAAGAAGAAGTTCATCATGAGAACTCTACTACAAATGTTGAAGAAGAAGGACCAAGTGAGCCTATTCAATCGGTGGTTGTCCCAACCACAAGGAAGAGGCCAAATTGGTTGAAAGCTACATTAGAAGATGTTGAAGGACATGAAGCTATGAAAGGGTCCTCCAGGGAAAGTAAGAAACCAAAGAGATATTCTGGCTATGCTACATATATGACAAAGTTAATTGAAGTCAAACCATCTACATTCAAGGAAGTTGAGCATGAAGAGGTTTGGAAGAAAGCTATGCAGGAAGAATATCAATCCATCATGAATAATGGGGTTTGGGAGATCATTCCTAGACCTAGTGACAAATTGGTTGTCACATCGAAGTGGATCTATAAGATCAAACATGTTGTTGATGGAAGTATAGACAAGTACAAAGCAAGGTTCGTTGCAAGGGGTTTCTCTCAAAAGGAAGGTATTGACTATGAAGAAACCTTTGCACCTACAACAAGGTACACTACCATTAGATCATTGGTTTCATTTGCTGCTTTAATGTGTTGGAATATCCATCAAATGGATGTTAAGGTTGCATTTCTAAATGGGGCCATTCATGAGGAAGTGTACATCGAACAACCCGAGGGATTTGAAGTGAATAGCAGGGACTCTCATGTTTGCAGACTCAAGAAGGCCCTATATGGTTTGAAGCAAGCACCAAGGGCATGGTATGCAAGAATGGATGCATATCTACCTAGAATTGGGTTCGTGAATAGTTCTCTTGATCTGAATCTATACATCGAGGTCGTGAATAATGAGCCTGTCATTATTCTTCTATATGTGGATGATCTATTCATCACAAATATAGAGCGAAGAATTGAAGAATGCAAGAAGATGTTGGCAGTTGACTTTGAAATGAAGGATCTAGGACTAATGCATTATTACCTAGGTCTAGAAGTATAACAGAGACTCGGGGAGATATATTTGGCGCAAGGAAAGTACATCATCAAGTTATTGCAGAAATTTGGGATGATGGATTCCAAGCTGATGACTACTCCTATGATCACCAACCTCAAGAATTTGAGGAGCTCTGACTCTAGTCTCGTGGATCCTACCTCATATCATCAGTTGGTGGGTTCCCTAATGTATCTGGTAAATACTAGGCCAGATATATTTTTTGCAGTGAACATTCTTAGTCAATTTCAATTGGAGCCTCGTCATGATCGCTAGACAGCTGCCAAACATATATTGAGGTATCTTCGTGGCACTATACATCACTTCCTAAAGTATGATAGTAAGGAAGTCAAGCTAATTGGCTTCACAGACTCTAATTGGGGTGTAATATTCCTAGTAGAAATTTTACAATGATCACAAAGACATGCACAAATAAATAACACATAAAATTTCAGAAATGCATACACATAAACCAAAAATTTCTTCAAATCACTAAACTAGCCAAATTTTATTACTAATATCTGTTGTGATACAAATTAATTGGAGAAATTGCACCTGGGCTTGCAAAAGACAAGCTACAAGCACCAGGTGATGAGTACGAGAAATCCAAATGGCTACAATAATCAACACATCCAGAAAATTGTGCTGCTGCTCCAAAACTACATTGCTATCTGGCTTTGCCCCCTGATTTTCCCACTCTAGAGAGCCCAGAAAATTCTATAAAATTAGGAGAGTACTCCTTGCCCAAAACCCAAAAAAACCCAGAAAGAGTTTCCCTTAGTTCCAACTTTCGAAATTTGACCCTTCACAGCTTGGCCCTCCACCAAATTCGAATTTTGTTACTGTGGCTACTCCTGGTAATATCTTCTCTCCAAAATCTAGCAATCCTCCTCAAATTTACCTCCCAATAATTTCCCAGCACCCCAGATCCAAACTCCTTCTAATGATGCTGCCCCAAAAGAGTCTCACTCCAATGACTGTATAGTCATGGAGGAGATGATGCAGTCCTGTGTATGATAAAGTGAGAGTTGCATGTAGGTTGGTCCTCTTGGTTGTAGCTTCCCTCCACGCTCATGAAAATGATCAAAGAACACTCTTGTAGCTTCTTCGGTCAATTCCCCAACAACCCAGCTCCACAAACAACTAGTGAATCCTCCCTTTGTGCAGTGGTGGCTCCCAAACTGCGTGCTCTACTACAGCAATGTGTGGGATATGTAGTTGATGCCTCTTCTAGTCTCAATGATGAAGGAAAGCCTTCTTAGGGTGGCACTTGAAGTCCATCAAAGAAAGGTTGAGCTTCTCTCCTTGGGAAGCTCTTGTGCTAAAATGCACAATATTGGTTCAGCTGAATAGCTAAGGCAAATTCAATTTTCAAATAGACAAAAGACCCTTATTTCTACCTCATTCATTCCTTTTATAATTGCTAGCCATGCTTTCCTTGTGGGTCCCTCGACCAATTCAATTTTCCTCAAGGAATTCGAATTCTTTCTTCCCCAAGTGTGTACTTTATGTGGGCCCCATCTTCCACTATCAATTTAATCCTTCATTTTCTCTAATGTTGGTGGCCTCCATCTCCCCAAAAATTAAGTGGGGACTCCCTCCACCCACTTTTCCTAAGTTTACATGCCAAAATATTTCCCTACACTCAATTGCAAAATAGAAATTCATCTTAGAAAAATTAATTTAATTGGGAACATTACAGTCCTCCCCACCTAAAATTTCTTGTCCTCAAGCAATGCTTGAACAAGCACCCTATCAATCGACCAGTCTCTGCACACAATACAGGGGTCCCACATGTACCACTTAGCCATGCCTGATCTTTGACTCGTCTTGCAAGGATCCCAAGCCATCCTGATCAGCATGAGGCATCCCTTTCTCCACTTGTTGTCCAACTCAGCATAGGCACCAGACGTCCCCTAGATACTGCCACTAAGTAGAGCATCATGGTAGTATAAAATCTTGATCATCTCCTCATGAAACTGCTCTACCAAATAGTCTCTCTTGTGCACTTCAGGAGTAGACCCCTGAAGACACAATCCAATCCTTGTGGGATGGAATCCTTGCCTACCCGTGCTTTCCTTGATCTCCTCTTGTTGATCACCCTGCCACATTGGTTAAGTCCGCCACACCACCAACAAGTCACTAAAAACCAATGGAAGATATGGATGACCTTCCCCTATAGAAACCCGCTCACCTCCACGGGTAGTTGAACTGCTAGGCCAAAATCCCAAGCTAGTCCAAAAGGGGTGCCACATGATGTTGTTGCGCCACTCTGATCATGACAGTTTTCCCATCATACGCAAGCTATGTCCCCCTCTCCTGGGACCTAATGGAAAAATATATGTGGAGTCCCAATGCATCTAGCCTAAGAATCCCCATGATGTCACGACCTATCCATCCAACACTCACTCAAATTTGTAGCAACAACAAGGAAACCCAGTCTTTCCATGTGACAAAGGCCTCAAAACTCCCCCGCATGTCAAACCAAGTGGGAGTTGGATCATCCTCTGTCCTACTCCCGCTCATCATGAAACAAAGTTTCCAATCAACCAACCAAATCCCTGGATCCCACAGCCATAATGGTTGTGTCATAGTCCTGACAGCTGTTGGTGCCAACCCATACCACATCTCAAGCCCCTACGTGCAATCAATATATGGCCTCCTTACATCACAAACCAATCTGGTGCATACAAACCTTCCCTGCACCGGCCATACCACGCAATGGGATCTATCATCCTGCCTCTTGAAAGCACTACCCAACACCACCTAGAGTCTAAGCATCCGCCTGCGTCTAAGGTCCACAAACTGTTGTGGATGCTCCTAAAACAACTCAAAATGTCTCACCCAAAGGGGGTCATGCCTCTCCCTGTGTGTGGGCTCAAGTGCAGTGCAAGTGTTACCTTTACAGAAGATTGGACTACCCCCAAGTCTACATCCACCAACCTGCACTTTGCCCATATGCCAAAGCTGGAAAGCCTCACTCTTGATGCATTGTGCCCCATCCAACTGTCTCAGATGAACATTTTGGGTTCTGTTCCTCACAATGAGAGCATCAATGAATGGTATCAAAGTCCCCGACATCAGTGTGCAATGCTGGTGAGTGATAAAGGGAAGCTCACGGTCAACCCTATGATCAACTCGGTCTCCAAATTTTAGCGTGACAAACCTAATGGATTTCTTGACACCCTCGTCAGGAGATCTCTCTGGAAAAAACACCTCAATAAATTGTTATGCATCATCATGCTTTGCTGCACAAAAATACACACCCCAACACTCCACTACATAGCCTTGAACTCTGTGGCACAACTTCATGCACCACTGGATATCAACACTTAGTACCATGCCACCATGAACCATAGGTCATCCCATATATGCCCATGCATCCACCGCTCCGTTAGTACACCCACCACGATGTGATCTACACCTCCTCATCTTCCCAGTTACACTTATGCGACTCAACTCCTCACATGCAATCGGGACTAACGCTACCATGTTGAACCTTAGTAGCTCTAGTGCCCAATACATCAATGAGAAAAAATTGTCTCCATATGATGCCTTGTCCGGTGACTTGACAATGCCACCTCCTCCTACGAACTCCTGCCAGAGTAGTCTAACCATCCTACGATCCCATGTTAACCCAACATGCCATGACAAATCATGAAATCTTTCTACTCCTTTGCCAATCCATCTTGTCACTAATGTTGTCAGGAACTCTGAAGGGAATATGAAAAGGTGTGTGCACCCAACCACCGAGTCCATCATGTAGCTTCTACCATGACCTATCGACTCTACGATGTGATGGAGAATCCCACCTGGATCCCAACAACAATCTAGCCCTCGAGCTCCTTTGGTAATCCATAGCCTCCGCTGAGCTGTGGCCATGGATGCATCTAACCTCCTAGCTAGCTCCATTAGATACCAACTCAATATCTCTCGTCGTCCAACCCTGAGAGAAGGATTGAGAGCATAAACTCCTGTAAATGGAACTAACCCTCCATCCTACGAAGGATGCACCCTGTGTAACTCATATCGCCTCATCTCACCATCCTTATCAACACATTAAATATGTTGAGGTTACTCTGCTTCTCCCTCTCCAATGTGTAATGGTAACCTGCTAGTGCCACTGGCCTGTAATGTCTAAGTAGGGTTTCCCCATTGCTCCAATGTGCACTCTAACTGAACCATTAGGGAACCCAACCGTTCCCCAACGCGAGTTAGTTTGGCCGCTAACTCAGCACAAATCACTCTCATGCCTCCAACTCCTTGTTTTGTTGTAGAATGGCCTCTCGCACTATCGTGGCCTTATTTCTCAACGCTAGAAGCCTGGGTCGAAACTGATGAAACTATGGAGGGCGACTATCCTCTGTAAAATCAGTCACCATTGTGGACCCCTCCATCTCTTTTGGTACCTCCTCAATGACAAGTGTGCCTCCAGGCACCTCATCAACCTGTCGTGGGCGGCGATCATCTAGAAACTGGGTCATAACACTGGGTACCTCATCAACTGTTGGCATCTCATCAATAGATGGCCCTCCGAGTTTATGTTATACTCCTTCAACCGAGGTGTTAGCTGGAGCTACCAAAGAGGCCTCCAATAATGGTGACTCATGCACCACACCAGGTAAATCGATGTGCCCCTCACCATCAAAGTGACTCCTAGTTGAACCATCAATGTGACTCCTAGCTGAACCATCAAAGTGGGTGAGGGTCATTTTTCCTTCAATGATACTCACTCTCCCTTGAGCCATGGGTTTGTTTATAGTTGACCCATCACAGTGCATGCATGCCCAAATCTTCCATGATCTTGCTAGATACTCCACAACTGGCCAAGATCATGCTCTGATACCACTGTAATATTCCTAGTAGAAATTTTACAATGATCACAAAGACATGCACAAATGAATAACACATAAAATTTCATAAATGCATACACAAACCAAAAATTTATGCAAATCCCTAAACTAGCCAAGTTTTATTAGTAATATCTTTTGTGGTACAAATTAGTTGGAGAAATTTCACCTAGGCTTCCACAAGGCAAGCTACAAGCACCGAGTGATGAATACGAGAAATCCAAACAGCTGCAATAATCAACACCTCTAGAAAACTGTGTTGCTACTCCAAAACAACATTGTTACCTGACTTCACCCTCTGATTTTCCCACTATAGAGTGCCTAGAAAGTTCTATAAAATTAGGAGAGTACTCCTTGCCGAAAACCCAAAAAACCCAAAAAAGGGTTTCCCTTAGTTCCAACTTTCGAAATTTGACCCTTTGCAGCTTGTCCCTCCACCAAATTCGAATTTTGTTACTATGGCTACTTCTGTCAATCTCTTCTCTCCAAACTCCAGCAATCCTCCTCAAATTTCCCTCCCAATGATTTCCCAACACCCCAACTCCAAACTCCCCCGAATTATGCTGCCCCAAAAGAGTCTCACTCCAATGATTGCATAGTCATGGAGGAGATGATGCAGTCCCGTATATGATAAAGTGAAAGTTGCGTGTTGGTTGGTCCTCTTGGCTATAGCTGCCCTTCACACTCATGAAAATGATAAAAGAAAACTCATGTAGCTTCTTTGGTCAATTCCCCAACAACCCAGCGCCACAAACAACCAGTGAATCCTCCCTTTGTGCAGTGGTGGCTCCTAGACTGCGTGCTCTACTCCATAAATGCATGGGACCTATAGTCGATGCCTCTTCCAGTCTCAGTGATGAAGGAAAGCCTTCCTAGGGTGGCACTCAAAGTCCACCAAAGAAAGGTGAGCACAATATTGGCTCACCTGAATAGCTAAGGAAAATTCCATTTTCAAATAGACAAAAGGCCCCTATTTCTCCCTTATTCCTTCCTTTTATAATTGTTCGCCATGCATTCCTTGTGGGTCCCTCCACCAATTCGATTTGACTCAAGGAATTTTAATTCTTTCTTCCCCAAGTGTGTACTTTATATGGGCCCCATCTTCTACTATTAATTTAATCTTTCATTTTCTCTAATGTTGGTGGCCTCCATCTCCCCAAAAATTAAGTGGGGACTCCCTCCACCCACTTTTCCTAAGTTTACATGCCAAAATATTTCCCAACACCCAATTGCAAAATAGAAATTCATCTTAGAAAAATTAATTTAATTGGGGACATTACATGGGGTGGCAATGAGATCAATAGAAGGAGCACTACTGGAGAATGCTTTAGTCTGGGAGTTGTTATGATCTCATGGATGAGTAGGAAGTAGGATCCCATTGCACTGAGTAGTGTCGAGGTAGAATATCTGGTTGCATGTGAAGTAGCAAAAGAGGTTGTTTGGTTAAGGAAGCTTCTGACAGATCTGTGTGATAAGTTTCTTTTTCCCACTGTGATTAATTGTGACAATAAAAGTTGTATCAAGATGTCTGGAGATCCAATGTTTCATTCAAAGACGAAACATATCAATAATAAGTCCACTTTATTAGGAAGTTGGTGCAGGACGGGATCGTGAAATTAGAGTATGTCCCAATAGATGAACATGTAGCAAACATACTGATAAAGGCTCTTCATAATAAGAAGCTTGAATATCTAAGGACCCTGATGGGTTTGGTAGATATTAGTGAGTGTATTGATGATAAGGAAATGGAAGAGATTTGTTAAGGCTTTGCGAGTGAGGCATTTCCTGGGAAACATCAGGCCGACACTCTATGTTGATGTCTGGATTCCGAAGTTGAAAAGGTGGTGTTGGTTATTGAGCTCTGTTTTGGATACACACCTGTATGTTTGGGTTGATGGTTAGCAAGTAAGCCTGATGGTACCTAGAAGTGCTGAAAGCTTGAGTCCATATTAGTCCCACTTGGATAGATCGCCTTGGTCAAGAATCTAGTCCATGGCATTTTGGTGCCTAAATTTTCTTCATGTTATCATATAGTTTGAGATCTTCCATTGTATGTGTATATTATTAATACCTCCCTAGTTAAGAGGGGGTGTTAGAAAATGTAACTATCCTCGGTCTTCAAGCATTGCGGTGCCTAAATTGTTGAGTGACTGGTTGGATAGATTGCCTAAATTGTTGAGTGACTTTTAGGCATTGCGGTGCCTAAAATTTTTTCATGTTTTCATATAGTTTGAGATATTCCATTGTATGTGTACATTATTAATACCTCCCTAGTTAAGAGGGAGTGTTAGAAAATGTAACTATCTTCGGTCTTCAACAATGTACTTGAGCCATTATGAAATGTACTTGTCAATATATATATATATATATATATATATATATATATATATATATATATATATATATATATAACAATGACTTATTAAAGCATGGGTTTCATTCTTGGGTCATCATTATACTAGTCAAAGTCCCCATTGTGGACTTCTAGGATTAATATTGAGTTTATAGAGCCATTGTACATTCAAAGAAACCCTTCTTGGGACTTTGAATCATGTAAAAATGTTTTGTATCAAGTCAAATATGAATTATGTACCCTCCACATCATGTCAGCCTAAGAGAGATCAAGTCGGCCCAAGGACCCTCACTTAACCCACAAGAAGCCTATATATACAAGGAGGTCGAAGTCATTTGGAGCATTCACTCTCAAGAAAGTTCAATATTTCTAGAAGAGTGGAGAAGTGTGACTTTGGGAAAGTCTACATAGAAGAAGAAACTTAAGATTTGGTGCCTCTCTCTCTCTATTTCATGGTATGGGTTGGGAGATTGAAGTCTCTTAAGGTTTTGTTGTTGTCGGAAGATGTTGCCTAGTCGAAGTTGTTGGAAGAGGTTGAAGATCTGGGAGGCTAACATGGTGTGGAGGGAAAGTCTGGTCTTGGTCTAGGCTAAAGAGTCTTAAAGAAAACTATTGAAAGGAAGAATTATCTTAACTAGGTTTTCCCCTTGAGGGGGCTTTTTCCCTGGCATGTGCCTACATCTTGTGTCCCTTGTTTTGTGATCTTTATACACACATATTATTGTAATTGATTTATGAAAGATAAGATAATAAAGAAGTAAAAGAAGCCAACACACTCGCAAGTAATTATCAAGAAAGGAGAATCAAACCCTAATATAATATCTTTGATTTTCCAACAAGGAGTACCCATGTTGCATACTTTCGATGGACCCTGCTACATGAAAAATGAGTCAAGAAGCTCCATGTGAAAAATATAATATGTGTTCCTCAATCATTAGGGAAATTTTGAGGTCTAAAATCAGCCTCCTAAGGAATATTATAAAATAAGAGTGGAAATAATAAAATAAGATTAAATTACATCATCAAAATTTAGAGTGAAAAAAAAGAAAAAACTACATTTTCAACTCATATGTTCAACTTATCTCCATACGGTTTTATTCAAATTTCGAGCGGGAACACTCGTTGGATGCAGAATTTAATTCCTCATCCAAAGAGTACCCATGTTGCATACTTTTGATGGACCCTGCTACATGAAAAATGAGAAATACATGAAAAACGTGATTGCATCCAACGAGTTTTCCCGCTCGAAATTAAATTCTACATCCAACGAGTGCTCCTGCTCGAAATTTGAGTAAAACTGTATGGAAATAAGTTGAAAATACAAGTTGAAAAAGTAGTTTTTTTTTTTTTACTCCATAAATGGTGAATCATCCCCCATGGTTGACATCATCATCTTGAATCCTATTGTTCCTATGAAGTTGATTTTGGTTGTACATTTTTGTTTTGAGGCCCACTTTTTACCTCAAAATTTCTCTAACGGGTCTACTAAGATGGAAATTAGGCCTAGGAATTCTAGAAGAAGCCACACCTGCTTGTAGTAGGAGAATCATAAGCTACTTGATACAACTTGTTCCATCCATAACTACCAAATATGAAAGAGTACTAGAGATGAGAAACTCAAAAAATTATGCCAAGACCATTTGAAATATAAAAAAATATGGGAGAGTATGTCTACTTAGGGTAAATTGTTATATACATTGAAATTGTTAGCTTTTGGTGTTACTCTAAAATTATTTACACTATGCTTGGGGTTGCTTTATCTAACATACAGAGCATAATATGTTGATTACCCCTAGTTGTTCCATGATGAATATATACATTGGAGATAACTTACTTTTGCATTGTTATGCCTTAATTAGATGCTTATGTGGTGCATTCCCTTATGGCATTGGACACATATGTGACTTAGTGTCTTTCTTTATGAGGCATTTGGTTGGTTGCTTAACATGATATCTTACGTTGGAGGAGCATTGGAAATCTTGGAGGAGGGTGTTGACCCCTAAATGATATGGGAATACTTTCTTTATTGCATGGAGACCTGTACATAAAGACATTTGAGTTGAAAAGTGATCATATAGGTGTGGTGAACCTTGAGGTACACAATACAAGACTTGGGAGGTAGCAATGGAGATTTGGAGACTTGTGGAGCTGGATTGTTGGACCCTTCTTGAGGAGAATTCTGCCTTTGAGCCTTGTTTGTTGGATATGCATGCCTTGGAGGTTGACATCTATCACCTAGAGATGGAGTGCTCCACACCTAGGGCTATCTTATGTAGAGTTAACTTTCTTGTGGTGCACTTGATCCATTTTATGATTCTTGGTCTCTTTGACTTTCATACAAATAAAGCTATGAGAGAGTATTTTCATAATTTGTGCTTATTCACTCATGTATTGAGAAATCTAGGGCATTAGCATTAGGTGATTTATCTTATATTAGTGACTACTTGTGAATTTTTTTCACTTGTTTAGATTAGGATCTTCTTCGGGTTAGATTATTAGTGTTCTTCTTCATCAAACTGTAACCAATGCATGAACATAAATAGACAAGAGACAGCATGTAGGCTATGAGCCATGACCAAAACGTCTCACTCTTTGAGAGGAAAACCCGCACAAATTATTTTTATAGATATTCTAATTGACAAATACCAAGACTAGGACCCTTGACCTATTAGTCACTTCCAAGACCAGGACACTACCTCTCTTGACTGTCTTCTCCTTCCTCCTTTCAGTTCTTCTTACGCATTGAGATCATTTCCTTTCTGAGCATAATATGATGGCACACTTGAGATGGCACTATGTCATTCTCTTGACACCAAATTGTCCTTTCTGCCGCATTAAAAAAATGCTTTAATACTTCTTTTAGTGGAAGCTCATTCACATCACCCAATTGTGGCTTCTATACATCATCTAGTTGTGGTATATATACATCATCACTGTCATTGTCTACTCGAAATTATATAGAGACATATCAAAATTTCTTTCACTATGGAGATCCGAACTTTATCGTAAACAAACCCTAATTGTTACTTTTGTTTAGTCCAAACTATATACTATGATATGACATCCAAAACTATCCATCAAAATAGAGATCCAAACTGTTGGGTGACTATGCTAGGAGTCTGAATTCATTACTGTCCTCTCCATCTGAAAATATTTGAACTATTGATTGTAGCTATCACCAAAAATCTAAGAGGAATCCAAGTTATGTATTGTGTTTATGCGAAGTGCCTTTACCTTGTATATATAGTGGTTGGTCTTCATAAATGAGCCGACATGAGCCATGTGAATCATTGTGACTCCATAAGGTAAGGCCGACATGATCTTTACTTCAACTAGAAGCCGACATGAGGAAGAGAGCTAGTGCTTGTCGTTTGGAGGGCTTGTAGACTTATATACATTTGATACATATGCTCAAGAAGAGCTTCTTTATACATGACATTGACTCTTTGACAAATCCTAAGGCTCTCAATGGGAGCGATCGAAAATAAACCCCTTGCTCATGAAATCCATGAAGCAAGGCATTACAATAATAATTTTATTCTCTTCATTTCATCATTTACAAAGATCATAATTACATGTCATTATGAAGACAGAACCTAGTTACATTTTACAACGCTCCCTCTTAACTAGGGAGGTATTCATAATGGTACTTGGTCATTCTCAATTTGGAGAATTTCTCATAAGAAGAATCAGATTGGTAACCCATTTGTTTAGCATCATATAACCCAGCATTGTTACACAGAAAGGCCTTGACTACCAGCTCTATCTCTCCACAAGATCTAAGCTCAATGCTAGCGGGACCAATGATTGATAGACACTCTCATCATTGTCTCTCTCAGAACATACCCTACCCAGGTTCTCAGGGTGTGCTGCATTAGGACTATTCTTATCTTGGATTCCCAGTCCTCAAAGAATATCAGTCCTCCATGACTACTCTTATCTTGGATGCCCTATCTCATCTTCAAAGAGTATCGGATGCCAAATGATTACCCAATCTTCTCATTCTGTCTTCCCAAGTGAAGACCAGAATGATGTATCTATCTCTCCCTCTCAGTTAGAAAGGACATATTCCAATAAAGGAATGTACTCATTCCTACACAAGGAATGTACCTAAGCTCCCTCTTGGCTTATGAATTTCGAATTTTCTTCCATGTAAGAAACTTGTTTCCGAGCTCCCTCTTAATTAGGGACCTATAGAAGCTCCTTAGTTGGAGATAATGGGACAACCTGCTGCTTTGAAGAACTCTTTCCTTCGATGTCATGAATTTCTTTGTCATGTAGCCTTCATCTTTTGGGACTTCTTCATAGGGCACAAACCATCCATCACTTTCATACTAGAGTCAGTCATGTCATCATTTATTCCATTAGAAACTGATCCATCAGTCTACATCTGGTCTTGCTTCATGTCATGCTGCCTTCTTCATGTTGTCTTCTTCAAAAGGATCTTACATCCTTCTACATGGTCCTCTAGGAAGACATCCATAGTTCTTCCCTTGGCATTTTTGTATAAACCCATCTAAGTACTTGTTCAAAATAAGAAATGAACACTTAAATCAAACTTACCTTTATGATGGTCTTTCATCATGACATCCTTCTATAGGTATCAACATCCTGCATACATGCTGACACATCTCCCAAACATATCCATTGTCAAGGGTCTCCATCTTTTTCAGACCTCCATCAGAGTCTTCATATCTTTCTGGGAGACTTCTTAGTCAATTCTTCTTGGTCTTTTGGATGTTGATTGCCTTTACCATGGTTGCATATCTCACGATCTCTTCCTTCCTTTCTTCACATGTTTCTTTCCCAAGAGCTTCTAATCGTTCCATGTTAGGTCCATATACTACTAGTGTAACCCCTTATTGTTATTAGTACAATCCCCTTATTATATTATTGTGCCCATTTAGTCCCCATATTTTTATTATTATACCCCATAGAAGCCCACTATTGTTATTATTGTGCCCATTTAGTCCCCATATTTTTATTATTATGCCCCATAGAAGCCCACTATTGTTATTATTGTGCCCTTACATTATTATTGTTATGTCGGCTCTGATTATATTATGACCCCTTAGACTCCTATATAGAGAAAGGAGGTATTGTCATTTGTATCATCCAAAAATTGTTCGTTTGTGTAATTTAAAGGAGGTTTCCCCCTCGAAGAGGATTATTTCTAAGGCATTCATCTATCTTTTCTATCCTTTTGTGAGCTGGTTTCACAACATTTGGTATCAGAGCTTTGGATTCTAGGGTTTCGCTGCTCCAAACAGGTCATCATGGAATTTGTGCTATAACTTTTTTCTGGGACGTTTCAAAAGCTAAAAAAATCCAATTGAGATGAAATCGTGTTGAACCTCGGGTCCGAATTTTAGATCTTGTGTCACTATAATTTCGGAGATATGATCTGTTATCACTCAGGTTGTTCCCTGGCTCCTTAGGGAATACAGCCGAGGTAACCACTAACCAATCTTTTAGCTGCAGGTCCTAGCCTACCTGCATCCAGAGAGGGCTCTCTCTTTGAAATTTAGCTTTGTTTTGTAATATTTTAGGCTAGTTGTGATGCACAGGTTGTTGTTTTGAGTTTGTTGGAAGGTAATTTCAGCTGGAACAGGAATGCAAGTAGGAAACAGTTTCTTCCATTGGGTAGATGGAGTCAGAGTGAGTGAACTGGTGAAGTCTTGAAGTGTTCATTCGTTAAAGGAGTTTGATACAGAGCAGGGTAGTTAATTTAGGAGCAATTTTGATATTTGAAATAGTGAAATGAAGTCAGTGAATGAAAAGCACTCAAGAATCTTTCATCATGCTAGGAGAGGGAAAGTATCTGAGAATTACTAAGGAGCAACGAAGAATTCCTAAGCAACATCCAGAGTGAAAGAACTAATGCAAATAGGGGCAATCAAGAATTCCTATTTATGATTAATTCTGAAGAAAACATATACAATAGCTGAGACTGAACATAGAGTGTTTAATAGGCAAATTCTGTGCTATTCTTCTTCTCTACTACTAAGTTTATGGAACATACATGGAATTGCATACATAGAATACATAAAAAACATTGAGAGGAGAAACTTATTGACCCATAAAAGACGCAAGAATTCTGTAGCATTTCCCAAAACGTCAATTCCACATTCCGATGGTTTAGGACAGTGAAGTTCCAACCGCCTTTGTATTATACAACCTCAATAACTTACAGCGTGCTTCAGAAATGAAATTACCAACCCCAAATACATATTATGGGGAGGTATTTATACAAAAAATGAGATAGAAAATATCTAGATGATGAGTCTTCAACTCATAACTTCTTTTAACAACTCTAAACAACACTAAATGAGAAAGTAAATGCCAGAGTAAATAAGAATGGGCTAGCTGTCCACTTTTTCAGAGATATTTTGAATTTTTGGGCTGAGTAAGTCGGCCGACTGATGTGAATTCATTTGATGCCTTTGTCTTTCTGTTGCTTTGCTGTGGTGTCGTTGTTTTGGCCTTGTCATCGGTACTTGGTTACCGTTGTACTTGATGAGGTTTATTCATCACCATCTGTTGCCTTTTTGCTATTGTCTTTGCCTTGACAGGTGGACTAAGCTTGTGAGTTGGCTGAATTGGCTGACTTGTAGCTGATTCAAAAAGAATTAATAAACGAAATCACCTGAGCAATGTCTCCATCATCCCTTTCCACCAATCCTCTGTAGGTAGCTGATGCCTTTGTATCTTTATCAGTGTCTCATTAGCTTCAGTATATTTGTAATAGTTTGGTGGGACTTCAAAAAGGTGGTTGATTTCGTGTTCAATGTAGAACAAATTTTCAAGTTTATCATAGACACTTTGTCTAGATGGAGGCCCTGTTTCTTCTGACGTGCTTGAGAACGTTGTGATTTGATTAGAGGCATAGTTGTTCACCCTGTTGGCATAATGCTCATGTGATAGCAGTCTTCCAGCGCTAGTTATCAAACTTGGTAGCCCTCTGCTCTGCAATGCTGTGATCTTTGTTATGAATTCATTCACCTCTGCCTGCATTTCTTGGCATTTTCTCTCCAGGGTCTGCACAAAATTTCTTAGGGTCAACACCCTCTTGATTAGTAAGATGGTATCAGTCCTACTCCTGATACCTATTGCTGCTAGCTGATCTTTGGTACGAGTGTTAAGGACTTGGATCATCCTATTGGCTAGCTCAGGCATATTTCCTAAAGATGCTCTAGCCTTTTGATTTTCAAACTGAGCCAAACCTATTAAATCCATTTGCTCATGAATGGTTTCAATGGATTGCCATTGGTCTGTAATTGATTGGCCAATCTTGGCCCACAGAATTTTCTTGATATCAGCTAGAGTCTTATCAAAAGTGAGCTCTTTCTCTAGTTCCTTTATTCTTTTTTCCAAGGTTTTCACTTCTCTTGCCTTCTCAGCTACATCCTGCTTTGACTTGTCATATTTTTCCTCAATTTTGGCCAACTTTTCTTTGGCCTCTTTCAATTCTGCCATTTGTACCTCAAGAGCTTTTATTTCTTTCATCATATTCTGCATACTTAGGCTGGTCTCCTGCTCTGTTGGTGTTGTTGTTGTTGCTGGAACTGGTGCTGAGCTTGAAGTGCCTGCTTCTGATGTTTGACCAGTGGGAGGGACTGTTGTGGTGACTGTGGGAGGAGCAGCTGTAAGAATCTGAGTTGTTTGAATTGGCTGAGAGGCCAACTCTCCCTGTCTTCCCTGCAATGATGCCTCTAAGGCACTCTCTGTTTCTATCAACCTTTTATGCAAGGTCATGAGCAAAGCTACCACATCCTGCTCTTCTTTTTGTTGTGCTACCTCTGTAGTTTGAGGATGCATTGTAGTTGGCAGCCTGATTTGTCTTCTAAGGGCTGCTATGTCTTCGTCTTTCTTCTTTATCAAGGCCTGAGTGCCTTTTGGATCCTGAGGATCATGTCCCAGCTCTATAATGATCTCCTCCAAGGACTTGATTCTATTGTCCTTAGCTTGTGATGAAGCTTTCTCCAATTCTAGCTGGGCAGAAGTATTGTGCTGAGAGTTTTGCAATCTATGGGCCAACAATGTTTTATCTGCCAATGTAGAGTATATCATTTCCCCAGTCTGCTTGTGCAATTCAATCTGGTCCATCGGATGGATGTCTTTGGAAAACACTTCCAGATTGGTTATGATATAGTCAGTAGCTGATTGTGGTTGCTGCATTATAGGTCTGAAATGACTAAGAGTCATTTTCCCTTCCTGGATGTCATAGGCTGCCATTAGCCTTTGCTGATTGGTGGGTGCCATCCTTAATAGTTGGTTATAGAGTTGGTACCTCACTGGCTCATTTCTAGCCTTGATATCAGTGAATACTTTTTTTATGTCAGATCCCCGTTTGCTTTGCTGCTTGGAGGATGTCACCTCCACCCCTTGTTTTCTTTCTTGCTCCTGCTGAAAGGAGCAGGCCGATGTCTCCATGCTTGGGGGAATTTGTTGTTCAGTTGGCCCCTCTGGTACTTCCTCTTCAGAGAAAGGATTTAGTCTTTGTCTCTTTTCTCCTTGCTGCTCTGTGGATGTCCCTGGAGGCGTTTCTTCATGTCTATCCCTTTTCTTTGTTCTCTCTTCATTGGCAGGAGTTTGTAATACTAAAATTTTAGCTGCCTTTTCTTGAGTAGAAGCATCTTGCGCTTGACTTTGTTCATCTGTAGAGGCAGGCCGGTCTTCCATTGTTTCTTGTTGTTCCAAATTGTGCACTTGTTCTTCTGAATGCTCCATTTCTTTACCTCTATCTGTTCCTGCTGGTGAGGCACGTACTTGGGCAGGTTGTTGGGAGGTCGTGGCAGATGAGGTGCCTTCTCCAAGGTTCCGAGGGGCTATAGAAAATACCTATCCAAAAGATTCCAGGTCAACTGCTTTTTCAAGATTTTTGATTGCTTTTTCTGCTATTTCTTCTTCAGAAAGTTCTTCAACTAGTGTGCCCTCTACCCATTCTTGTTGATTAGCATATTGTTCAATTTGAGGGATACTGCAGTGTTCATAACCTACAAGCTTGTATTTGACTCTTCTAAGGCTTATAAAGTGATTGGGGTCATATGGTGCCCAATAAAAGCTTGTTTTTAGCAACAGAAAATTTTTCAACATCTTGTCTGCCTCTTCCCAGGCTTCTTCTCTCTTATTGAAAATAAATGGGCCCAATTGATGTCTTATCTTGAGCTGTGCCTTTTTGCTTTTGCCATAGAAATGAATCATATCTGAATTACCAAATTGCCAGAAGTATTCCAAGGCAAAGAGTCTCATAGGGACATATTTTGGCAGTCTGTAGGGGGCTAATTCACAGCCATAAATCCTGATTACTGTGTGGTTTTGGTAAAAATACCAGTCACCAATGTTGTAGCTTTTGGAAAGCTATAGAATCTTTTGCATCTCATTAGTTAGTCTAGGAAGAGGAGAACTCAACAGTAAGGAAGAAGCTGGATATATAAATAGGTCAATAAACTCGCAGTAGGTGTATGGAGAGTAATAAACATGGTGGCAGACTGATGACCAAAATATTACAGACCTTCGCTTCCCCTTAGCATCCAATTTTTTGAGGAAAACTGGGAAACTATCAGGTTGATAGTACAGCAGCAAATGATATATGTAGGAGGTGTATTTGAATACCCTTTCTCTCTCCAGATTCATGAATTGCTCATGAATTTTGTCAGCTATAAAGGTGGCATAATCATATTGGACAGCAGGGGGCTGTCTTGGAGCAAACATAGACAGCATCACCAAGATTGTCTCATCAACAAATTCACTGGTATTGAATCCTAAGATGGAGGATATCATGTCCACCAGCATTCTCCCTGTTTCATTGAACCAAACATGTAGATAAGGAGGAGGTTGCCGGGGCTGACAATCTGGTTGCATGAACAGCTGGGCAATTCTTGTGATCTCTGAGCTGGGTAATTTGGCACCTTGGTGAAGCAAAAGTTTAATGGATAGAGGAGCCAGAGGCTTAGTTGGCTCAAAGTTTAGCATTTGGTTTATGGCTTGAGGGGTGATGTGGAACAAGACAGTCCCAGATGGAGCCAAAACTGCTCTTTGAGTGGGCTCATAATTTTCACAACATTGATGGATAAAGTCAGGGAATACATTTACTTGTGGGAGATAATAGATTGGCATGTTGGACTCCCAAATACCCAGGACATCAGCACTGCTTCTATGTCTTTTCCTTATTTCACAAAAAGTTTCAATGTGATACTTGTTGCACAGTTCCACTGTTTCCTTCATTTGGTAATCCCTGTCAGCAAGGGGCAGCCACTCCAAGCTCTTATGTGGGGCATTCAAAGGGGCAATATTTAAGGCCACTGGAGCCTCCATGATCAATAGTGTTTACAACTAGATTTTGAGTTTGTGTGTCAACAGGAAACAAGGTGCTGGCAGTAGGCTTTTAGCAAAATTGCTACAATTTGAGTTCAATAAAAAGGTGGTCTTAGTGAGTGACACTATCAGGGGCAACAGAGTCTGTAGAGTCTTTTAATGATGAAATTAAAAGGCAGTGAAAGAGGAGTGGCCTCAGCAGGTGCTTTGGTGGTTTTGCAGGCAGGGGCGAGCTCAATTTCAAATTGCAATGGATAGATTGGCAGATGGATATAGAGTAAGCAGGTTTTGCCCGGAAAACACGGTCAAACAATAAGTTGGGGCACAGAGAGTTGAGGCAACAATGTATTGTGGTTAAGTTTAACTCTCTCAGTGATTTTAACAGAGAAATTACGCAGGAAAAAAAAGTTTTGTGGGTGACCGACAGATAAATACCTGTTTCCCGAGAGTTTGGCGCGAAATGCAGCTGCAGGAAGCGCTGAGAAGGTCAGGTTTGCAGCTTGGATTCCTCTGGGTGGCGGGTTGGAGCTATGGCGATTAAATCGTCGTAAATCGCATGCAGGCTTTCCACAGACAAACCAATGAAAATACACGAAAAACCATAATTTTGATGACTTTTTAACAAATTTGGGCTTTTTGGACTTTTTGGCGCTTTTTATGCTGATGTCATCATGACGTAGACTTTGTTGCGTAGCAGGTATGGACGGTGACGTGGGAACCGACGTGGGCGGTGACATGGCAGGATGATTAGGCAGATACATTGGACGGAACAGTGACAGGGGACTGATGCAAGTACTGACGTGGCGTATGATGTGGGCAGCGGGGACAAAAGGCAGTAAATGGTTTTATCGGACCGCCTTTGGTACGGGGGCAGTATTTGTCAGAGCAGCTCTGATGCAATCAGAAGAGGACACGCGTCTTTTGTACGATGACAAAACCACCATGTTATCGGACGCTAACTCCTGTACGTCGGGGTCGCTCCGAAATCGGCGAGGGCCATCAGATCTGGGAGGGCGAATCGGAGGGTTGACGGGATGCCAACTTGCGGGCACGTTACGGCGCGGGGACCCACCCAAATATTAAAATAATAATGCGCGATGGGGGGGCTCCAAACTTTGGTTAACGCGGATTTATGGGTTTTTCTATGCGGGTAATGGTTAACTTAATGTTCACCAAAACTTTTAAACATTAAACCTTGGGAAAATGACTGCGGAGGGGTAGAATGATAAGGTTTTCATGGGTAGAGGGGTAGGTATAGGCTATTAACCTAACCAGAGGTCAGATTAATCCCAGGGTTAGGACGCGGATGGGTTCATAATAGTCCCAGATGGACTATTATTTCCCAAAACTATATTTACATAGCTATAGTGCTATAGGGTAGGATATTTAGTATTTTTTTTGGGGGTTTTTTATGAATTTTTTGTAGAAATAGGGATGGGAGAGTAGTTAGGGAGCTATACAATAGAATTAGAAGTTAATATGATTTTGCGAAGTGGAAGTGTAAGGGGAATGATGCTAAGTTTGTGAAGCGACTTAGACATAGGAATTGCATGGACTATGGAGAAATGATTTTTACACAAGAAATGTGGCTTCTTTTTCATTGAGGAAAGCCAAACTTGACTTAATGTTTTACAAAAATGAAGTGAAAACAGGACTGGTTGGGGAGATCCCAAAGTCCTCAAGGGGGTGTTAGTAAGAGACTTTTAGGGGTAGTGGAAGGGAGTTAGACATGCTTCCGAAGTTTCTGCCACCAAACCATTGCTTTGACACTTTTATTATTGATGAGAAGAATCTTTCTTTGACAAGACAAAAATTGATGATGACCTTGCTTCTACAACCTCAAGCTACCTACCCAGCCTAATACACCTAGCATTTTTTCTTCCTTTTGGATGGGTGCACTTAGACTTGCAAACCCTTATTGTCCTCTTTTCTTTTGACTGCCCTCCTATCTAAATTTACCCTTATTACTTCCAAGGGCCCAGATTAAACAGTTGGGCTCCTTAATTCCTCTACCTAGCTACTCATCTGCCAAGTTTAAACTGTTTGGACAGATGTTATTTCTCTATTCTACAACAACAATTTAAACATGGCATGGTCCAGATTGAACTATTGGGCCACCCATCAATTTTGATAAAGAACAATACTTACAAATCTATCTATTATACAAAATATGGAACCTTTGCAGCATCAAAGATGAACATATTTGGCACTTCCACTGTCAATCATGAAAAATGAAACCTATTGGTATAGGAACCTAACATGATCTAAAGAAGTTAGGGTTTTTGAAGCTCTAGAATTTCATCTAAAACAAGTCATTGTGGAATTTTCGCTATAACATTTTCACTATAAGTTTCAGAATGTAAAAGAAAAACCCATTTGAGAAGAAAGTGGTTTGAACTTCGAGTCTGAATTTCAGATCTTGTCTCACTATATTTTCAGATATATGATCTGAGGAAGTTAGGGTTTTGGTAGACTCCCGAATTACATTTTAAACAAGTGACCTTGGGAAAATCATCATAACTTTCTCTTTGAGCATCAGATTGAAATTTCGTTAGAAGTTTCATAAAGAGGACAAACTGTAGTTTTCTATATATATTTTTCAGATCTGAAGGTCAAAACTATGACACGTGGAACTTCATACAATTTTTCTCTTCTGAAAAGGTATATAATCAAGTCATCTTGGGAGATTGTGCATAACTCTTTCTTGGAGAATCCATTTTTTATCAAATTGGTGTCACTGGAAAGAGGACTCAAAAGGCTACTACAAATCTTGATCTCAGAATTTAATGATCTGAAAGTACAAAGTTACATTTGTTTCAAGATCGAGCTCCTAAAATCAAGAAAAAGCAAGATGAGGAAGTTTGATGGCAAGGATCTGGTAAATTGGATACTACAGATGAAGAAATATTTTGATCTACATGGTGTACCACTATTACAAAAGGTATTTATTGCATCTTCATATTTAGAACCGGATCAATTTTTTTGTATAAAGGGCTTTGTTCTCGTAAACCACTTGTTACGTGGTCAATTTTCACGGAGGAAATGATAGCACATTATGAGGATACAAAGAGAAACACCTTCTTTAGCCAATCGATAAATGTCAAACAAAAGGGTTCAATGGTAGAGCACATTGAGGACTTTCAAAAATTGAATATAAGGGTAAATGATATTCTAGAGAAGAAAAAGATAAATAGTTTTATCTATGCCATGAAAGCTGATATCGATGGTATGAAAGCATATTGGAAGAAAGGCATGGAAGATTTGAAGAAATACATGGAAGGTTTGAAGGAAGGTGGGACAAAGATGCTACAAGAAAGGCCTCCTAATGACGAAAAGGATCAAGAAACATCAAAAGAAGAGGATATACACCGGGAACCAACCCTAGAGAAAGAACAAATGAATCTGACCATATCTTGTACTGCAATGGCAGGAATTACCACTCCTCAAACTCTCAAGATAGAAGGACATATCAAGAAGAAAAAGGTTCAAGAAGTGAAAGATCACATTGAGAAAGAAGAAATGAATCCGAACATATATTGTAATTCATTGGCCAGAATTACCACTCCTCAAACTATCAGGATAAAAGGAAATATCAAGAAAAAAAATGTTCAAGGAGTGAAAGATTACATCGAGGATCAAGAAATGAATCCAACCATATCTTGTAATGCGTTGGAGAAAATTACCACTCAAACTCTCAAGATAGAAGGACATATCAAGAAGAAAAATATTCAAGTAGTGAAAGATCACATCGAGCATCAACAACAAGTTCTCCAACTTTTAAAGGATAATGCCACTTTGGTGCAGAATCAAATGAAACAACAGGCAGATCAACATCGCAATGAAAGAAGTTCTGATGTAGGCGATTGGGTATTTTTACGGCTACATCTCAAGCAAGCTATTTATGAGAAGAAAATGTATGAAATACTACATGCACTTAAGAAATGGTGACCTTACCTAATGGGAAGACACTTCAAGGTACAAAATGGATCTTGATAGTCTTAAATACTTTTTAGAACAAAGATTATCTTTAGAAGAACATAAATAATGGGTCACAAATATGTTTGGTTATGAGTTTGAAATCATCTACAAAAAAGGGAAGAAAAATGTTGTTGCAAATGCACTCTCAAGAAAGGATGAGGATGTGGAAGCATTGTTTTGTGCTATTTCTATTATCCAAATAGATTCGATAAATGAAGGAAGGGATGAATGGAAGAAGGACGAAGAAGTGTGGCCACTCATTCAAAAGTTGCAAAAGATCCCAGTTCAAACAATATTGTTAGAACTTGAAGAGGAAGGAAAAATAAGATTGGAACTTGGAGTAGTCCCAAAAACAAGAACCCAATAGCTACGAAATCGATCAATTTCAATGTATCTCATCAAGTGTAAGAACTTACCAGCTAAAGATTCCACATGGGAGGAAAATAATTTTGTACAGAAGCATCAAGAACTACTCAAGTGTTGAGGACAACACTTTTTGAAGGAGAGGGGCATGTTAGGTCCCTATACTACAAGAGTAACCCCTTATTGTTATTAGTCAATCCCCTTATTATATTGTTCTGCCCATTTAATCCCCATATTGTTATTATTGTGCCCCATAGAAGCCCACTATTGTTATTATTATGCCCTTACATTATTATTGTTATGTCGGCTCTAATTATATTATGACCCCTTAGACTCCTATATATAGAAAGGAGGTCTTGTCATTTGTATCATCCAAGAATTGTACATTTGTGTAATGTAAAGGAGGTTGCCTCCTCAAAGAGGCTTGTTTCTAAGGAGTTCAACTATCTTTTTGTGAGCTGGTTTCACAACAATTTCTTTGTCACGTAGCCTTCATCTTTTGGGACTTCTTCATAGGGCACAAACCATCCATCACTTTCATCCATAAGTCAGTCATGTCATCATTTATTTCATCAAAAAGTGATCCATCAATCTACATCTGGTCAGATTGCTTCATGTCATGCTACCTTCTTCATGTTGTCTTCTTCAGAAGGATCTTACATCCTTCTAAATGGTCCTCTAGGAATACATCCATAGTTCTTCCCTTGGCATTTCTGTATAAGCCCATCTAGATACTTGTTTAAAATAAGAAATGACCACTTAAATCAAACTAACCTTTGTGATGGTATTTCATCATAACATCTTCCTATAGGTATCAACATCCTGCATACATGTTGACACATCTCCCAATGATATCCATTGTCAAGGGTCTCTTTCTTTTTCAGACTTCCATCAGAGTCTTCATATCTTTCTAGGAGATTTCTTAGTCAAATCTTCTTGGTCTTTTGGATGTTGATTTCCTTTACCATGGTTGCATATCTCATGATCTCCTCCTTCCTTTCTTCACATGTTTCTTTCCCAGGAGCTTCCAATCAGAGTTCCTCAACTATAGCCAACCACATCATACTTCATATGAGGACATTCTATGTTTATTTCATCTACTATGACTCACGTCTTTCGAGATTCTTTCATAAGAGGAGATTCCTTTCCTTTGATCATGCTTCTAAAAATAGAGTAGTGATCCAAGTTAACTGCAACCATACAACATGACATTATAAAATCAAATACAAGCATATATACCTAATTTACCTTTAGGTCATCTAGGATTCTTTTAGCAGCGTCCTTGATTGAAAATATCTTCAACGCCTTGATCTGCTTCATCTCTTATGTCATCATACCATCATCCCATGAATTCCACAAGTTGGAGTTCTTGATGAAACACTTGCTTCCTCTCTTAGATCGATGAATCTTCCAATGAAGATTCCATCAGAGAATCTTGAGGATCTTGCACACCCCTATCCAGTAGATTTTTCCTTTTTGACTTGATGCATGATGAGCCTTGTCCTAGATGACTTCTTCTTTTCCTTAATTTTTCCAATGAGGTTCCCAAGAGCTATATCCTTCATAGTTGATTGTTAGACATCCTTCATGTTTCCTATGGTGAGGTCATGAGCTCTTACTTCTAATGCTTCTCTTCTTCCTTGGACTTCCTTCTTTCAACTTCCTCCACTTCTTCGGTGAAATGGACTTCTTCTCTATTCTTCTTGTTATTGTACTTCTTAAGTTGAGGGCAGTATTTCTTATAATGTTCATAGCATTGAATCTTAGATATGTTCTTTTTTTCTTTCTTTCAACAAAATGTATGAATCCTTTCATTTGATCCTTCAACACTTTTTCCCTCAACTTGTCTTCTTCTATCTATTGAAAAAAGGTGTATCTAGGTTCAATCTTCATAATGATTTGATCTTTGTAAATGATGTAATAAAAGATAACAAATTATTTTTTTCCTTTCTACATGGGTTTCATGAGCAAGAAGTGTCATTAGGTCAAAGACTTTTTCTTGATGTCTTTAGGATTTATTAATATGTCAAAGAGTCAAGTCATGTATGAAGGAGCTCTTCATGAGCCTTTGTAAAATGTATTCAAGCAAAAGCAGCCCTCCAAGACCAAGATCAATCCTCCATTACCAAGCACAAGAGGTCTGCAAGCAAATCGATAAGGAATTCATCATGTCGGCTTCAACATTGAATTAAATGTATAAATGGCAGTTAGGTCGGCCTAGAAAAATAGACACAATGACTCATAAAGGCAAGTCGGCTTATTTTTGGAGCACAAACTACTATAAATACTGGTCTAGGGTATCAATAAATCAAAGGTATAGAACTCGCATTTTCTCCTCTAAAATTTCGAATGGGTATGAGGTGCAAGAGGGAGATCTCGGTGACAAGGTGCAAGTCTAATGTTTTGTATGGGTGCAAGGAGACATGTCTTTCTCGGAGGTCTGAAACCTCGGATGGGTACAGTAATGTACCTCTGTCATACATATATCTTGCAAGGAAAAACATGGCTTCAATCTCGGTTAAGATCACAGTCTCAGCATAATTAGAAACAGTAGTAACCATTACAGTCTCGGCCTAAATGAAAGGTAAGGATCTCAGTATCACAATCTCGATGGACCTATTTCATAGCAGTCAATGTATATATGTGAGGGAAAGAACCTCAGAACCCTTACTGTCTTTGTATAGTCTCAGTCTCACTATCTCGACTTAAGAGAGATCACAATGATCCTATAGTTACAATCTCAGTCTCGACATACTTATCATAGAACACACTCTCAACATGCTCAATGTCAACATGATGATCTCAGCAAGAGTACAATGATGATCCAATTCTAGATGGAGATATGGTGCAACAGTCACCTTGATGATTGTCATAATGAAGACATAGAATCAAGGTCACAGTGAAGATCTCAAGAAGTCAAGAGACCTCGTTAACATGGTGAAGAAGCAGTAATGAAGATCTCAGTGATGTAGTAGTGATGGCCTCAATGGTGCAGCGATGAGGATGATCTTAGTAGTGACAGAGAAGAGGATTGGTGTCTTGGTCTTGGAGTGGCAGAATAGGTTAAGGGTCTTGGTCTTGGTATTCGTCAATTGAAGATCTCTATAAGAAGAATTTTTGTGCGGGTTTTCCTCTCCAAGAGGGAGAGGTTTTGGCCCTGGCAAGATGCCAATATCTTGTGTTCTTGTCTCTTTGTTTTTGATAGCAGTTTGATGAAGTAATCACACACACTAATAATAATAAGAAGATCAAGCTAAGAAAAATTGCAAAAGAACTTCACAAATTGTTATCATGCTAAGAAGAATCACTTTAATTTTGATTTCCCTAGATTCTTCAACATGGTATTAGAGCGAAGGTTCAGAAGTCAAAGGAAGGGAAGAAAAGAGACATGCAAGGATCAAGTTTCAAGCAAAGCATCAAAGCAAGCTCAAGGATGTCAAGATCTACATTAAAGAATCATCTTGATCAAACCCTAGATCAAGGAAGTAGTTTACAACAACAGTCTACAACAACAAGGGTTTTGGATGACAATAGTCAAAAGATAAAGCATTCAGATCTCAGGGTACATGACAACAGTTTTGGTGCCTCCCATAGTTTCGTCTACAACATCCCAGTGATAGTCACTATCTCAGATTGAATCCTTCTCTATAAAGAACACAGTCTTAAAATCTCGGATTCTCAAAACTTGATTCGAGGGCATATATAGGAGTTTATATGGACAATACTCAAAATAGAAGTTGTACTAACTGATGAATCTCTATACATCATGGCAAGCAACTTCAATTCGATGTTGCATACTTCAAGGCTCCTTATGTAGCCCAATTATATCAGTAGTTTGTTGAATATATAAATCAAGATAGCTCGAAGGCAAAGAAGGCAATCCTCCTATCAAGTATCTCAGTCGGAGGAAGCATCAATACATCTGCTCCAACTACTGCCAACATGATCAAGGTGAAGATTTCATCTTCACATCTCAAGTAAGTATTTTCATTAATCATTTTTGGTGAAATGACTTCATGATTGCAAGAAGATCTATAGGTTAGATAGGTCATCAAAGGTTCTTGCATGAAACAAGAAGGATTGTCATGATCCTTATGAAGAAGAGAAGTCAGTGAACATATCAGAGGTCTCCTTTGAATTCATAAGAGGAACTCTTAAGGTCCTCTCTTTCCTACGTAGCAAGAAAGGAGACATAAAAGAGATATATGAAATACTAGAAGATATACTCTCTGAAATGCAGTGAAGAAGGTCATATCACTTAGACCGGATTGAAGGTATCAAAGAGTGAAGGAATATCTTCATGAGATCTCAATTGGGAGATCTGGGAAAAATGATGAGAAGATAATCATCGTTGATATTGATATTGATAAGCAAGGTAACAAATGTCCATGAACAAGAAGGTTACCTCAATCAACAACTTGTGGTATCTATGCAAAATGGAAAAAGGACAAGTTATGGACAAAAGTGTTGAAGGCTAAATTTTGGTCCTCAAACAAGAATAATATAGCTAAGATTCAGTGCTATGGGAAGATTATGGAAAGAAGCTCATATCGCTGGAAGGATGGAGGAAGTTGAAGAAAAGGGTCCAAGTAAAGAGGGAGTAACAGACCTCTACTATGAGTGGATGGTGGCCCTCACAAAAAGGTCTTGTCATAAGCCCTTGCAGATATGATCATGATAATAAGATGCATCGTGGCATCATGGAAGCATTAGAAACAAGAACTCATGATATCACCATGGATGTCTTGGTAACCTCATTTAATAGTAAAGGAAATGAAGAAGTCATCCAAAACAAGAATTCAAAAGGGAAAACATTTTCCAGATGGAGACATGCAATATCCTCAAGATTCTTCGATAGAAACCTTAGCAGATAATCCACTATCTAGGAAGGCAGCAAGTGTTTCATCAAGAAATCCAACTTATGGAATTCATGAGATAAAAGTTTGATGACATGAGAAATGAAGCATATCAAGGGATTGAAGATCTTTTAAATCAAGAAAGTTGTTGGAAGGAGCCTAGATGACCATGCCATATGGTTGCAGGTAACATGGATCAAGCATGATCAAGAGAGAAAGGATATCCTCCTCTAAAACGATGCAAGAATGCTTAAGTCACACTAGATGAAATCAACATAATATGTCCTCATATGAAGTATGAGGTGGTTGAGTAAAATTAAGGAATTTTGATTGAAAGCTCCTAGTAATGGAAGGGGTGAGGATGGAAGAGATCATGAAATATTCAACCATTGATGAAGGCAATCAACTTCCAAAAGATCAGGAAGATTTGACTATGAAATCTCGCAGAAAGATATGAAGACTTTGATGGAAGTCTGAAAATATTAAGACCCTTGAAAACAGATATCTTTGGGAGATTTGTCAACATATATGCAAGGTGTTGATACCTACAAGAGGATGTCACTGGAAAAATCCATCACCAAAATGATAATATGTGATTTGCTTTTGGTTTCTGACCTCTTGGAGAAAGTTTGGGTATGTGTGCAGGGCCAACATTAGGAGAGTTGTGAAGGATGTCACAACTATGTACCTTGTGATCTAGAGAAATCACCATTGAAGGAAAAGTGAAGATAGATGGCCCTATGAAGGAATCCCCAGATGTAAAGCCAAGGAGGATACTTTTCGGGAAAGAAGGAATGACATGATGGAGGAAAGTGATGGATGGTTGAACCCTACATATGAAGAAATTGATGACATCGAGGTCTTGGATCATCAGTCAACTAGAAGACCCTATAAAGTACTGATGATAGAGTCCCTATTTAAGAGGGAGCTCTGGAAGGTTCCTATGAGTAAAGGAACATGAGTAAGTTTCTGAGTAAAGAGAAACTTGGAACTCATCCCTGGTTAAGAGGGAGAGTTAGACATGACATTCTTGTCTTTAGTTTGGAAGAAAGAATGGAGGATTGTGTAATCATCTGGCATCCAACACTCTTTGAGGATGTGGTAGGGCATCCAAGACAAGAGTGGGCAGGAGGACTGATATTCTTGAGGGTTGGTAACCCAAGACGAGAATAGTCCTAGTAGGGCATAATCAGAGAACACCCGGGTGGGTATGACACTGAGAGAGACAATGATGATGTGTGTCTATCAGTCATTGGTCTCACCAACATTGTGTGCTCTAATCTAAGTGAGAGAGAGATGTTAGTCAAGGCCTTGCTAAATGAAAAAAATGTTGGTTGAAATGATGCTATAACAGATGGATTGCAAATTTGATTCCTCTTATGAGAAATTCTTCATATTGAGAATGACCAAGTACCATTATGAATACCTCCCTAGTTAAGAGAGAATGTTGAAAAAAGGTGTAACTAGGTTTGGTCTTCATAATGATTTGATCTTTTTAAATGATGTAATAAAAGAGAACAAATTATTTTTTTATGCCTTGCTACATGGGTTTCATGAGAAAGAAGTGTCATTAGGTAAAAGACTTCTTCTTGATGTCTTTAGGATTTATTAATATGTCAAAGAGTCAAGTCATGTATGAAGGAGCTCTTCATGAGCCTATGTAAAATGTATTCAAGATAAAGCAGCCCTCCAAGACCAAGATCAATCCTCCATTAGCAAGCACAAGAAGTCCGCAAGAAAATTGATAAGGAATTCATCATGTCAGCTTCAATATTGAATTAAATGTATAAATGGGAGTCAGTTCAGCCTAGAAAAATAGACACAACGATTCATAAAGGCAAGTCAGCTTATTTTGGAGCACAAACCACTATAAATACCCGTCTAGGGTATCCGCAAATCCAAGGTACAAAACTCGCATTTTCTCCTCTGAAATTTTGGATGGGTATGAGGTGCAAGAGGGAGATCTCAGTTGGGTACAGGATCTCGGTGACAAGGTGTAGGTCTAATGTTTCATATGGGTGCAGGAAGACATGTCTTTCTCGGAGGTCTGAAACCTCAGATGGGTACAATAAGGTACCTCTGTCATACATATATATTGCAAGGAAAAACATGGCTTCAATCTCGGTTAAGATCACAGTCTCAATATAATTAGAAACAATAGTAACCATTACAATCTTGACCTAAATGAAAGGTAAGGATCTCAATATCACAATCTCGGTGGACCTATTTCATAGCAGTCAATGTATATATGTGAGGGAAAGAACCTCAGAACCCTTACTATCTTTGTATAGTCTCAGTCTCATTGTCTCAGCTTAAGAGAGATCACAATGATCCTATAGTTACAATCTTAGTCTCAGCATACTTATCATAGAACACACTCTCAGCATGCTCAATGTCAACATGATGATCTCAGCAAGAGTACAGTGATGATCCAAGTATAGATGGAGATATGGTGCAACAGTCACCTTGATGATTGTCATAATGAAGACATAGAATCAAGGTCACAGTGAAGATCTCAAGAAGTCAAGAGACCTCGTTAACATGGTGAAGAAGCAGTAATGAAGATCTTAGTGATGCAGTAGTGATGGCCTCAATGGTGCAACAATGAGGATGATCTCAGCAGTGACAGAGAAGAGGATTGGTGTCTTGGTCTTGGAGTGGCAGAATAGGTCAAGGGTCTTGGTCTTGGTATTCATCAATTGAAGATCTCTATAAGAAGAATTTTTGTGTGGGTTTTCCTCTCCAAGAGGGAGAGGCTTTGGCCCTAGTAGGATGCAAATATCTTGTGTTCTTGTCTCTTTTTTTTGGATAATAGTTCGATGAAGTAATCACACACAATAATAATAATAAAAAGATCAAGCTAAGAAAAATTGCAAAAGAACTTCACAAATTGTTATCATGCTAAGAAGAATCACTTTAATTTTGATTGCCCTAGATTCTTCAACACTATCTTGCATAGAAACCACAAGTTGTTGAATGGGATAGCCTTCTTATCCTCATAGACATTCTTACATTATTCATCAGTTAGTGCATTTAGAACAATGGGGATTATCTCTCCCAGATCTTGCAATTGAGATCTTATGAAGATAACCCTTTATCCTTTGATACCTTCAATTTGTTAGAACAGATCTAAGTGATGTGACCTTCTTTATCACATCTTTAGAGAATAGCTCCACCAGCCTATCATATATACCTCTTTGATGTCTCCAATACTTCTATATAGGGATGAGGGATCTTTGACTGATTACATAAGAATCCCTTGGGCCTTTTGATCCCTTTCCATGTATTTAGAGGAGGCTTCTCCATTGATATGTTCAATGACTTCACTTTCTTTGAGGACTATGTCTATCCTCCTTTTCCATGCAAGGAATTTCGATAACCCAACCAACTGATAGATCTCCTTGCAAACATGAAGTCATTTTACCAAACTGATTAAAGAATTAAAGTGATGCAGGAGCATACACCTCAACAATTTCATTATGTGTTAGTTGACTTAGGGGGTATTTTGTAAGGAAGTTGGATTCCTATGTATGTAATTATTAATGTTTTAAGTGATTAGAATAGGAATTAATTAGATATTTGTAAATGTTCTCGAATGTAGGAAAGCATGGGTCATTAATGATGATGAGAGAGTTAGAGATCAATTGTAAGTCTTCGACTAGAAAGTGGTTTCATGATTCGAGGAGCTAGAGAGGATATTTAGGAGTTAGTTCAACAAATTAAGGATCTGAACTAGAATTAGTTCAACAGAACCTTTTTGTATAAATGTAAGCCTAAAAGGCATAGAGGAGTCAGTTAATAGTTAGAGAGTTAGGAAATAGGATTCGTCTGTAAGCCTACGGGCAGGTAGGAAAATAGAGGCCACTAATCAAAAAATTAGGCTAGAGAGAGGGAGACTCTTATGTAAATACTTGTTTACTAATACAAACAACTCAATTATGAGTTTGTGTGTGTGTGTGGAGTAATTCAATTATACTCTTTGTGTGAACTTGAGTATTCTGTGTAACAGAGGTTGTAGGTGGAGTTTGGAAAGATACAAAGAAAGAATAATGATGTGAAGAATCCTAATGGATCACTTGAATCCATTCAAAGGAACACAGTCGAGATTTAGGTGCGACTGTGTTAAGAGTATGTAGAATTAAGCTCGGGATGGAGTCGTGCAACAAAACAACAAAAGGAACAGAAAACCTGAAGAAACCCAAAACCATAAAAGAACAATAATGAATTGGCGTAGAAACCCAAATGAATAGAAGAGCAAAGAAGTGAAGTGTTGATGCACAGTAGCCGGTGGATCTAGAAGATCAATGAACGAGATTTGTTTCTGATGGGTGTCTAAGATTAAGTCTCATAAGATGGAGCTAAGAAATGAATGGCAGAGATTCAATCTAAGTACTTGCGGAAGGTGAAAGGCGAGAATCAATCTGGATCGTCAGATCGACATGGTGGATCGACGGTGATCAATAGACTAGCGAGAGTAGGAGAGATCAAAAGTCCTTGAACCTGGTTGAAGTGCCATGGTAAATCCTAACTTTCAATCCCACAGTCAACGCTTACATCATAGTCAACTACGGGGGTTGAGAGCTGGTTAATTCGTATGCTAGATGAAGGGATGCAGACCAAAAGATTGGATGGCTTATGTTATCCAAAGGGATATGTTGTTTTAAGTTGATCAGATGATAGTCTTAAACCCGGACCCAAACATTTATAAATCACAATATAAAGTCCTATCGGATCTGAAATGGTGGCTAAATGTCGCGCAAGTTTCTCATGCGATGTTGCGACAACCGTCGGAGCAAGAACCAGATCGACGACGAAGATTTAATCGCAAATCACATCCGGTAAAAGATTTCGGTCAGCGATAAACCCAGATTTGTGATATTGCGATGAGCCAAGATTTGCAATGTTGCAATGGACTATGGACCTTCAGAACAAAGGGTTGATCAAATGGTGGAGGTTAACTCTCGCATTTCGTAGGAATCGAGTGTTAGCAGATTGTGGAACCTGCGATGTGCGATGAACCGAGAATGCGATGAAGCATCGACCACTGGATTGTGAAGCTGATCAACGGCAGTCTGAAGAACAATGGTTTTGTTGAGTAAGAAGGTTCTGTGACAAAGGATTAGCAATGGGCCAAACTGGGGTTAGTTATTAACCTGTTCGCATGAGGGTTTGATTAAGGGGCCTTAAACCTTAATTAATGAAGGAATGACCAGACATGTCATTGAAATTCCTGGGACATACGAGATTATGCATTTTATATGCATATTGTGGGTATACGCAGGTTTTTCATGCGTCAGAGTGGTATCAGAGCATAATAAGGAAATTTTGTGTTATGTTTTAAAAATAAGTAGAAGGCATGAGATAAGATGAGAGTAAGTGATACGCTTAAGAAGACATTGCAGAAGCATAAAGAAAACACAGTGATGTTTGTTTTCTTGAGGAAAGTAGAGGTTCACTCAAATGTGAAGAATGGATGGAGACTGCTTATGAAGCCATACAGGTATTGTTTATTTAACTATGGTTTGAGTTTTGCAGGTTAAAGACAGAGTAAAGATTGATAGAAGCGGATAGACAAGGAAAGTTGATATGTTCTAAAGGACAAAGTGAATGGAAAACTAGATAAAAAAATGGAAGTGAACTTGAAGAATCCAACTAAAGGTTGGACAAAGAGGATAAGAGTGTTCTTAGAAGGAAGCTGAGCAGAAGCATTTTAAGGTGGCCATAGGAATTTGGCAGCAGCAAGCTTTTGAAAGCTTGGAAATGATCTTTGGTTTGAATATCATTGATATGCAGGTAACAGTAGTTAGTGAAGCATCTCAGCAAGAAGATCACAGCCTGAAGAGCAGTGATGAAGGAAGCCAACAAAGGAAGGTGAAAATATTGCAGCAACCTAGAGCAAGGAGTGCTCAATTGGTTCTAGAGGAAAGAACCATAGAAATGCTAAAAGACTGAGCTCAAAGGAAAGAAGCTTAGTGAACCATATGTAGCAAGAAGGAGACTTGTTACTATAGAGGTATTGTTGCAGCTCACAAAGGCAATCCCACAAAGGATGAGGGTAGAATTGCTAAGGGATGAAGAAAGTTGGTAAGATTTTCTGAGTGAAAGAAGAGGCGGTCAGAACCTAGTATTTCATTTGTGATTGAAGTAAAAGAGGACAGTTGTGTTCTTAAAAGGTACAGATGAGTTGAAGCCTAGAAGGAGCATAAAGAAGTGCTCAAAGAGGTTCCAGAGAATAGAGAACCAAGTGCTTTCCAAAAGACCAAGTATAGAGGAAAGCTTGGTGAGGTAAGTGGCAGCAGGGAGGACTTGATGTTGCAGAGGCTTTGATGTAGCTCATAGTGAGTGAGTGAGGAACTCATGAAGATAGAGAAGAAGATGACTACTAATGGTCATAACAGAGATAACAGAGGTTCTAAGGAAGACCACAACAGAATAAAAGTGAAGAAAGAGAATGCCAAGGAAAATGGCAAAAGGATGAGTCAAGAGGAAATTGACAAAGAGATTGTAGAGATGGAGGAAAAACTCAAGGTATTAATGATGATACTTGAGGAAAGCCAAAGATTAGATTGGGTCTTGAAGAAAAAGCCAGTGAAGTGGCATAAGTTACAGAGAAGGCTACGACAGAGGCAAGTGAAGAGCCTGGTGGAAGAACTCAGAGAGGATGAGTTGGAAATGGAAGTGTACATTTGTGAACCAGAGCAGGGTGAAGATGAAAACTTGAAGACTGAAACTTCAAGTGAGACCGAAGGGTCACATGATTTTAAATCTGATAAATTGTGTATGTTTGCAGGTGAAACATGTGAAGAAAGACAATTTTCTGATATTGTCGTGAAGAAGGAGGAAGAAGACAGGAAAAATCTAAATTTTGTTCTGAAAGAATATGAGATAGATAGGTCTCATGTAAATACTAGTACACAATTGGGGAAAATTTTTACTTTTCAGCATATTGCAAGGACTGGAAGTAGAGGAAATTTGACTCATGATGATGGCCAAAAGCAAGAAGAAGTGGAGAAGGATATCAAGCAACCAAGTGGAGGACTTGATGAGGCTGAAGGGAAGACCATTGAAATATTTATGAGTCAAGTAGAGGACTTGGAACAACAAAAAGACTTTAGTAAAACATTGATGTTTGAAGCTGTTACAAGACAAGAACAATTTCTTGTGAAACAAGGAGATGGGATTCAGTCTGAAGAACTGATATGTGAAGCAAAAATTGAGGCTGTTGAACTTTGTAATTTTCAAATTAATAATTTAAGTATAAATGCAGGAATTATAAGTGATGATGAAGTACTTGTGAAGTGTCATAGGGAACTTGAATTGTTGGCGTATTTGCTGGGAAATTCAGAGTATGATAGTGTGATTATAGAAGAAGGAGTTCACTATAGTGGACAAGAGCAGGAGGAAACCATTGAAGCAAATGGTGTGGAGGAGAGACTAGCTGACAGTCTCGTGAATTCTGTTGAGAATTCAAATCATCATACTATTGTGCTAACAGAGGAGGAAGAATCATAGTAGCAAGTTGAATTGTTGCTAAAGGAAGAAAAGGCACAGAAAGCCTTATGATTTTTATTTTAATAATTGTTTTGTGAGTGTAGATTTAGTTGCAGAGGCTGGAGAAAATTTGGAACAGATGAGCAACCAAGTAAAGATGGAAGAAAAGAATTTTGTGGAAAAGTTTAATCCATGGAACATAGATGTTCAATTGCTGGAAAGAATGTTGGAAAGTCAGGATTCAATGCAGAAAGAGATAATCATGAAAGAGGGTAAGGATGTAAGGGTGGCAGTAAGGAACCAACAACTACAAAGTGAAGGTAACCAGTAGAAGATTAAAGGCAAATTTAAAGAAGAGACTATGTTAGCTGAAAACATAGTAAAGGATCATCATTCCATCATGATGATAGGCACAGTGGAGATAACTAGAGAAAATGTTGAGGCAATAAATAAAGAAGAAGGACTAAACTCTCATCCAAGGATTATTGAATGGGAGACAGAATTGGAGCTACTGGAGAAATGGCTGAAAGCACCAGTAGGAAAGAAAGAACCTCATGAAGATTGCAAAGGATATGAAACAGAGGAAGAGGAGAGAGTCCGACAAAGAAGTGAGTTGGAGATAGAAATTGAACTGATGATGGATTTGATGAGAAAAGAGTCTCAAAGGAAGAAGACAACAGAAAGAAAGCAAAGCAGCAACAAGAAAAAGACAACAGCAGATTGTGAGAGCATAGATAGTGGGGCAATACGGCATAAAGTGTGGAAACTTGGAGGGATCTAGGGAGACAAAGGACAAAAGCACATGATCAGGAGATTGTTGAGCTATGGAAAAGGTTTGAATTTGGCATCTATTTCCTTATATTTTCCTTTTATCATAACTCCTTTTATTCCTAAGATGATAATATATCAAAGAACTATAGCGAAAACTAGGGAGTTATTGATCATTACGAATTAGTTAATTATTGTCTTTTTCCATGCAGAAAATAGAAGAAATGGAAAACTACCATGTTGAAGGAAAAGACAAAATAGAGTAACTATTGTTCCTTCAACAGGAAGTCGTATCCAGATGAGCAGATCAGGATTGGAGCGCACAGTTAAGGATAAGGATGGAATACCGCAGCATCATCGCAAGAAGACAAAGGGATTGACTGGAGTTAGAAGATGGATTGTCCGCATGTTTTACAGTCTATCTATTATTCCTTGTTTTATCTGCCTGTCCATTATAAAAGGGACAACGCTTGGAAATATTAGGGGATGGATTATCAATTATCGTTATTCAGAACTCACTATTGTATTTCTACTTTGATTATTGACTCTCGTTGATTAAAATATAGTATGATTGCTTGTAACATTTTCATATGATTAATACATAAGTCCGTTACTACTCCATTCGTTTATACTAAAGTAGTTCGACGGTGTTTCACTAGCGGCTAAGGGCCCGGCCCTGGTGGATCCACTTGCTATCTGTACCATTACTTTCAATCACAGTTGTGTGATGGTTCGGTTTGGTTTTCATTCATTTAAATCACATTACTTTACTATTCTTCAATTGTCTTACTGTAACTGAATCGCCTTACTGTTCCTTTTCATCATAATAAGATTATTATCTTGAGAAACTACATTGTTCTGCTTCAATTATAAAGCTTCGTTGTTCATTCTAGTAAACTGACTTTGCTGTTCGTTTCCGTTCGTTTCTATTAAATAAGATTGTTGTTCATTTATGTTGAATGATATTGTTGTTACATTGTTGTTCATTTCTTTTCTGCAAGTATTTGGTTTTGCCTTTTAGCATCATTACAGTTAGCGCATTTATTCCATTTTCTATTAGCAACATTGTTGATTTGATTCCTTGTCATTTCTCATTAGTCGCTTTAGTGTGGAGTGTGAGATCAACAACTATAAAGAACATTGGCTACTATTGTCAGAGTTCTCAGATTGTGGATCTTGTTTATGTTTGATTTCATTTTCATCAGTTGACAAAGGAAAGAGTTATTGCTACTGCATCCTTGACTGATAGTTGTTGTTAATTTCCGAGTGAATGATTTAGTTTCAGAGCATTGAGTTTCTTTTATTTGCAAATAGGTTTTATTTCAAGCATCCATTTACTCTTGCATTTGAAGCACTGTACTGCAAATTGGAAAACATTACTCTTGGATTAAATTGCTGCCTTAGAATGAGTACACTCTTGAAATAGAAAATCGTCCCTGGATTGATAATTAATGTAGGATAAATAGGAGTTAAAAAGACACCTATTATACCTAAACATTTTGGCGCCGTTTCCAGGGAGAGTGTAGCCATTTTTTTCTTTCAGAGAGTAGTGTGCATCTGATAAGTGCTTGCTAGGAAAGAATTGGGTATTAAAAACGGAAGGTAAGAACCTACGTATGGAGCATGTAACAGCCCTGCTCCCCAGCCCGCTTTCCAACATATTTGTTAATTTTTTTGTGGGTAGAAATAAAAATTTGAGTTGTGTGTATGACTAAGAAGAAAAAACTTGAAAATACTCCAAAACCGCTACCCAAACCTGACAAAGCCAAGGGACCGGTGACCCTTGGTTGATCAACCTTCATAGACGATATCATTAAGCAAGTCGTATCTCAGCCATCAGTGGGCCCTAGAAAAGTTGCTTCTAGACAACCTACTGGCTCCCTTCAGGCCACAAGTTCACCATATATAGCCTTTGCTGAGGTGCACAACAAAACAGAAGAGACTGAGCAAAATTCTCAAGAAATTGATAATTCTCGCCCAATTTATTTCCAAGAAGGGAACTCTAGCAATCTCCGCAAAGGAGGAGGAGAAACAGGGGAAATAGAAGATCCAAAATCCCCTCTCGAAATAGTTCTAACACTCAGTAGCCCAGATAAGGGGAGTGCTGTTAAGATCATCCAAAACAAAACAAAATAACCTTAAGAGCCAAAATCCCCCCAAATAATAGTTCAACAAGGACCACTCATTATCCCAGACCAAGGAAGTGTTGTCAAGGCCATTCCTACTCCTTCTAGTCAGCCTCGGAATAACTCCCTAGAAATCCCAGAAGGATATTGGCACATATTTGATCAAACGACCCAAAACCAGCAACCACCTCAAACCTCCACAGTGCAATATCCCATTGTGGACACTATAGTTAATGCACCTATGAAGGCCATTCCTCTCCAGCATATTCCTACATTCCATGGCCTAACATCAGAAGATCCAGATGCATTTCTGTTTGAATTTGATATATTATGCCAAGGGTATGACTATACCACCGATCCCCAAAAACTAAAACTATTTCCCTCCACATTAAAAGGAGTAGCTTTACAATGGTTTATGGGGTTAGGTGGAGGTGTTACAAATGACTGGGATCAGATGAAAGGTGCTTTTCTAAAGAAATATTAGGATTATTGTAGGTCCACAAAATTAAAGGACAAAATATTTCAAATGACAACAAGACCTAACGAAACACTAGAGGAATATGTAGAACACTTTCAATACAATCTTCAGAGATCTCCTTATGCATCTTTACCCTTGCTTGACAATGTGTTAAAAACTACATTAATTAAAGGGATGAAAGAACAATGGGTTGAAACATTAAACATTATTGGAAAAGGTGACATATATCAGGAAAATTTTGTTGACATCATTAATTTATGTATCAAGAGTTTGAGAGGCAGCACAAGACTAAAGCCGACAGAATGTGACATAATCACAAGGGATAGTAAGGTCCCCAGTGGAGGTATAACCCATGCAAAAATTGGCAATCTACTAGAAGATTTCAAAACTAATATTCTAGGGACTCTGTCAATGCAGGTCAACATCATGCAAGCTAAACAGAAGCAAAGCAAAATTTGGCAATATTCTGCCCCAAATGCAGAAAGAAACATAGCCACAAAGAGTGCCCGTTGGATACAGTCCAAGTCTATGTCATCTGCATGAAAGATCACTCCACAGAAAGCTGCCCCTCACTCCCGGGATTGAAAGCAGTTTACAAGGAATCAGAAGAAGAAACAGAACTGATTTACCTACTCAATCAGTGCCGCCAATGGCAGCCATGAAAAACAGGTATGTCTGTTGATCCATCCTATTCTTTTCAGCCTCCTCAATATAATGCTCAACAATATAATGGAATACAACATAATCAACCTCCTTTCCCTAACTGGTCACAACAACCATTTCCCATATCATCATGGCCAAATCAAACAAATCAAACCAATTGGCCGAACTTTCCTTACTGTCCACCATTTTGGAAAAACAATGCATATCCAACACAATGGTCACCCTCCACCTTGCAGAGTCAAACCTGGCAGTCGAACTGGCAAATATCTATGAATCAGCCAGCTAGAACGATTCCTCTCCCTCAACCTACACTGCCAGCACCTTATACATTGCAACAAAATCCCCAAACCAACTTAAGACTGCAACTCCCAGCCCAACCCAACCCGAACCCCAACAATAGACCGGTTCAATCTGTTCAAATAATCGAAGGACTAGAACTAGAAACTGAGTTAAGGGAGTGCAACGACATTCAATTAAGATCTGGCGCATAATAGAAACAGAGGGAGACAAAAATGCTCAAGTTGAAAATTTGTTACCTTTAGAACAAACACTATAAGAAGAGAATTTGGTTAGACAACAAACTCAGGAACAAGCAACCACCTCTTCTCTTCCATTCCCAGAACGATTAATCATACCACGCCCAATAGAACATCCTGATTTTGATCTTCTAGGATAACTAAAAAATTTGTGTATAAAAATTCCACTCCTCCAAGCTATCCAAGATGTCCCAATTTATGAAAAAACCATCAAAGAATTATGTATAAAAAAATCCAAAGAGGAGAATAACAACTAACCCAATTGTCCAAGTAGTCGGCACCCTATCTGACTTACTTTCAGGAAGAGAAGCACCTGCAAATATGAGGACCCAGGGAATCCTATAATTATGGTACAAATCAATGGGTGCTCCTTCCCAAATGCCTTTTTTGATTTAGGAGATGCAATCAAGATTTTAACAACCACCACTTCTCAAAATCTTGGCATTACATCATTAGACCCAACCACAACCTTATTGGAGTTGGTTGACCGATCGGTAGTCAGACCAGAAGGTACACTACATGATGTAATGGTATCTGTAGACTCCTAGGAATACCCTGCAGACTTTCTGATTATTAATCCCAAAAACCGACTAGATGGACACCCTTTAATTTTAGGTAGACCCTGGCTGGCAACTGCTGACGCTTACATTGGCTGTCGACAAGGCAGCATGACTATAGCAAGAGGGAGTAATGTCAAGAATTTAGCCTTATACCCTCCAGCCCAGCCAAGCCTCACAATAATTAAAACAAAGAAACAACCTGTATCATACCTGACAGAAAACATTAGATCACCATTAACCATTGAAGATGCCCTCGAATTTAAAGACCAAACAGAGGACGACATCATTAACAGCTTCATTAACCAACCAGAAACCAGATCCCATTTACAATGTCACATGATTGAGGCAGCATTTGATAATGATGTAGAAGAAGATCCCTTGAAAGACACTCATGATCAATCAATACCTACCACCTCTGTTTACAACAACAAAACTATAGAAATTGAACCAAGAAAAACTTTGAACATTAACAAAAATCTGACTGCTGAACAAGAAGAAAAGTTGGTCCAACTACTGAGAAAATATAAGGAAGCTTTTGCATGGGATTACCCAGACATGAAAGGAATTGATCCCCAGTTGTGTATGCACCAAATTTATACAGAAAAGGATGCTAGACCCGTTCGCCAACCCCAACGGAGATTAAACCCTCATCTTAAGGATATTGTGAAAGTTGAATTACAAAAACTTTTGGATGTAAACTTTATTTACCCAATATCTGACAGCAAGTGGGTCTCTCCACTAGTAGTGGTGCCAAAGAAGAATGGGAAGTGGTGCATATGTGTAGACTACTAAGATTTGAACAAAGCAACCCAGAAATACCACTTCCCCCTTCCATTCAATGATTAGGTATTAGACACATTAGCAGGAAAGAACTTCTTTTCTTTCCTAGATGGCTTCAGTGGATATAATCAGGTTCAGATTGCCCCTGAAGATCAGGATAAAACCACTTTTACCTGTCCTTGGGGAACATTTGCTTATAGAGTCTTACCCTTTGGGTTATGCAATTCTCCTGCCACATTTCATAGGGCCATCCTCAGCATTTTTTTAGATCTAATAAATGAAGGGCTCGAAGTATATATGGATGATTTCACACCTTATGGAGATGATTTTGAGCTAGCATTACAAACACTGGAAAAAGTGCTACAAAGATGCCACCAGGCTCTGCTTGAGCCATGAAAAGTTTCATATGATGATGACCGAAGGATTAATATTAGGTCATTATATCTCAGCAGCTGGAATACAGGTAGATCCGGCTAAAATTCAGATAATTTTGTTAATACCTACTCCTACCACACAAACAGAGGTACGCAGTTTTCTGGGATTTTCTGGTTATTATAGAAGATTTATAGAACATTTTTCTCAAATTGTTGCACCTTTATATGCACTAACAGGGAATGTTGATTTCATTTGGACAGATAAGTGTGACCGTGCTTTTGAGGATCTGAAAAAGCTTGTATCGACAGCCCCAGTGCTTAGGGGCCCAAATTGGGATTTGCCATTCCAAATTTCATTTGATGCTTCAGACACAGCAATTGGAGCAGTTCTTGGGTAGGAAGAAGATAAAAAGCCATATGCAATTTATTATATTAGCAAGAATCTATCTCCTGCTGAATTAAACTATACTGTGACTGAAAAAGAATTTTTAGCTGTAATACATGTTGTAAATAAGTTTAGACATTATATAATTGGGTATCCTGTAGTTTTATATACAGATCACTCTACCATAAAATATTTAGCAAATAAACCGGTTACAAATGGAAGAGTAACAAGATGGTTGATTCTCTTGCAGGAATTTGACATCACAATTAAGGATCGACCTGGAAAAGAGAACCCTGTAGCTGATTTTCTCTCATGAATGCCAAAGCCAGCGGACGTAGCAGTAGTCGAAGATCAATTTTCGGATGAACATTTGTTTGTTGTTACTGTCAGAACACCATGGTATGCCGACATTGCAAATTACTTAGCAGTAGGAAAATTACCTAAGCATTTAACGCCTAATGAATGAAAATAGATAGTGCAGCGCAGTACCCGATTCTCTTGGATTAGGGGCTACTTATTTCATACAGGGGTAGATATGCACATCAAAATATGCGTCTGAGAAGATGAAATATTTGACATTCTGAAAGCATGCCACGATGGGCCGTATGGTAGAAATTTTACAAACCACAGGACCGGTTACAAGGTTCTACAAACAGGCTATTACTGGCCCATTATTTTTAAAGATGCTAAAAAGTTTCTTCAAGCCTGTGATAGCTGCCAGAGGGCAGGACGCCCCGGACAAACTGATGAAATTCCTCTAAACCCATAGTTAGTTATTAAGCCATTTGAGCGATGGGTGTTCGATTTTATTGATCCTATTAACCCATCATCAAATCAAAAAACCTACATACTGGTTGCAACTTAGTATGTTACCAAATGGGTTGAAGCAGAGGCACTGCCAAGAGCTACAGAGGATTCTGTAATACATTTTCCTTTTCAATTATTTGTGCGATATGGCCTCCTGAGGGAGATAATTACAGATGAGAGATCACAATTTGTAGGTAATAAAATAGCTACAACATTAAAAAATTACCACATTTGGTACAAAATTACAACCCCATACCACCCACAAGCAAATGGCCAAGTAGAAAGCACTAATAAGGTAATTGAGGCAATACTGACAAAAACAGTTGCATCACACAGACACGACTGGGCTTCAAGATTGCTGGAAGCCTTGTGGGCATATCGAACAACATGGAGAAACACCACCGGGTATTCACCATATCAATTAGTATTTGGAAAAGAACCTATCTTTCCAATTGAATTTGAAATTCAAACATTAAGAACAACACCAGAGGTGGGTTTGAATTTAAATGAGGCCCAGACTAATAGATTATAGCAAATCCATGAGTTAGATGAAATAAGGCTCTCAGCTCTTCAACACACTGCATTAATTCAACAACAGAGAGCAAAATGACATGACACCCTTATGAAAAAGAAGATCTTCCACGAAGGAGATTGGGCATTCCTATATGATTCCAAGTTTCAGGATTTTCCCAAAAAACTCTAGACATGATGGCTTGTACCTTATGAGATACAGAAAGTTCATGACAATGGAACCATTACATTAACTACCATTGACGGATCTAGACATTCTTTTAAATCAAACGGTCATCGAGTGTGACTTTATCACAAACCGGGAATCCTTTTACTAGCAATTACGGGAAGATTCCACCATGCAAATTCTTGTTGAGGAAGATAACCCCTCCTCAGCATTAATTCACTGAACAATTCCTTTGTTTCTGAATTTTGTACATAAACTTTTCCTTTTAAATTTCGCTTGTATAAACTAGATATTTTTGTACAGATTTTTACTGTTGTTCCATTTAAGGAACAACTGTTTTTCCTCTTAAGGAACAATAGATGTTTCATTTAAGGAGAAGCAGATGATTTCTTTATTTTATTTTCATGTTGTTCCTCTTAAGGAACAACAATTATTCCTCTTAAGGAACAATAATCTTATGAGATTATATTTGTTTGATGTTCCTCTTAAGGAATAGCTGCCATTCCTCTTAAGGAACAGTAGTCGTTCCTCTTAAGGAACAACATTTTTGTATGTCCCGTCTGGCACTTTCATTTTTTTTGTTCCTCTTAAGGAACAACTATTTTTCCTCCTAAGGAACAACAGTCGTTCCTCTTAAGGAACAACAGTCGTTCCTCTTAAGGAACAACACTTCTGTGCATTTATATTTTTGTTTTTCCTCTTAAGGAATAACTGTTGTTCCTCCTAAGGAACAACAGTCATTCCTCTTAAGGATCAGAACTTCTACGTGTTTATATTTTTGTTGTTCCTCTTAAGGAACAGCTGTTGTTCCTCCTAAGGAATAGTTGTTGTTCCTCCTAAGGAATAGCAGTCGTTCCTGTTAAGGAACAACACTTCTGCGTGTTTGCATTTTTGTTGTTCCTCTTAAGGAACAACACTTCTGCATGTTGTATCTTTGTTGTTCCTCTTAAGGAACAGCTGTTGTTCCTCTTAAGGAACAGAAGTCGTTCCTCTTAAGGAATAGCACTTCCGCATGATTGTATTTTTGTTGTTCCTCTTAAGGAACAATAGTCATCCCTCTTAAGGAACAATAGTCATCCCTCTTAAGGAACAGCATTTCCGCGTGTCTCTATTTTTTGTTATTCCTCTTAAGGAACAGTAACCGTCCCTCTTAAGGAACAGCAACTCTGCATGATTCATATTTTTGTTGTTCCATTTAAGGAACAGCAGTCATTTATCTTAAGGAACAACAACCTGTGTGCATTTTTTTAGTTGTTCTATTAAAGGAAGAGTTGTTGTTCCTTTTAAAGGAACAGCAATTTCGCTATTTTTTTTTACTTTCTGTCGTTCCTTCTAAGGAACAGCAGTTTCAATTTGAAGTGTTTTTTGGCTGTTCTGCCGAAGGATTAGCACTTTATTTTGCACTTTCTTTACTTGTTGTTCTGCTTAAGGAACAGCTATTGTTCCTCTTAAGGAACAACAGTTTCGCATGTAATTTTTTTTTCTTTTTTTGTCGTTCCTCTTAAAGGAACCACAGTTTTGTGTGCAGATGTTCTTTTTGTTGTTCCTCTTAAGGAACAACAGTTGTTCCATCTAAGGAACAACACTTTTTTGAGTGCATTTTTTTGTGGTTTCTCTTAAAAGAACAACATTTTTGTAGAGTCTTTGTGAATAATGTTTCACTCTTCATGATCCTTTCAAGGCAAAGATACAAATATATGCAAGGACACAAAAATTAGAGGTTACTGAAATAAGAAAATCAAAGAAAAATTGTCATCTTTCAAGAGATTTCTTTGTATTGATAAGAAAAAGGAAAGGACACAACTATCTATATCACTTTGCTATCTTTATCTTCACTTAAACTTAAAATTATTGATTGTTGTCATCATGTTGGTTCTTCCCTAATTCTCATAATTCTCTTTGATTATTATTATTGAATAAGAATAAGGGCATATTTTCCCCTATTGAGATGTTCAAACTTCTTCCACCATCCCTACTCTTAAGGAGTGTTGAGCCATCCTCTATATATAAATAGGAAGTGCTATATAAAAGAAAAGGAAAAGAAAGAAAAAATATATCTATATGATTACTAACAATTCTATGATTTGTCAGATGGAGGATAGGGGGTCTCATCAAGAGCCAGCCTACCATGATCATAAGAAAGCAGTGAAGTGGCATTCCCACTATGGCCACCACACCATGGATATGATCCAATGGGCACAGCGAAAAAAATAAAAGTCCTTGGAACAGGAGGTCTCATCATGAGCCGGCCTGCCCACCTTTCACTCCTTCCTAGTGAATGGCATTGCGATCCAACTAGTTACCAAGCCAGCACAATGGCCTCCCTTCTTACATCACAAATCACTTTCCTAGGCATATATAAAGGATTATGGTTCCAAGGGTGAAAAAGCAACTTTGTCAAGGTTATAAACACCTGTGGGAAACAAAGCTCTGTTGATGGTATTGGAGTCATATTTTTCAACACCAATAGTAATTATAAACCTTTTTCTTATTTCTTTATATTTTCAAAAGAGGTTATGTTCCCAAATTCCTTTTTGAACCTTTTATGCATGAATATCATTTAAACAAAAAAAAAATCAATCATAACGGTTTAAGTGGGATGAGGACCGCATAAGCATTTTATCTACGTCAGCTGTCCTTTTCCCTTTTTCGCATCACTCCATAGCATCTCCATATCTATTCATAATTTTCATCATAAGCCTCAATTTCAGCAACTCGATACTTTTTGTGATCTTGTCATGGATATGTACATCTTTCCTTTTTTATACTGTACGATTGTCATCTAGTACGCTACTCCTCCATTTAAATCGGTCGAGGATGACCTATCATACTTCACGGGGGCGCAGGTGACTTCCAAAATACTCCTGCATACGTGTCAGTTTCCTATTTGGAGGTACTAGACTGCATCAGATCCCTTAATAGCAAGTTTTAATGGTATTTGATGTTAAAAAAAGGGATATTATCCGATATGCACAGTTTGTTGTTCCATTGTTATCTCTGTGTATTGCTGTATAAAATTAATAGTGTGCAGAACTTAGACGAAATGGGAGGTCGATCAATATGCAGTGAGCCGCCTTACAATTTTCGACGCTGCATGAGAAATTTTGGTAAGAGCAGGATGGATCGCCTAATTACATGGTTACGGCAGCCCCATGAAACTGTGGCTATCGAATTTCTGCAGAATTTACAGGACGATCATTCCATAGTAAGAGGAAGGAAAATAACAGTGACAGATACAGTAATTGCAAAAGTATCTGGACTACCAGTAGTTGGTCCCATATGGACACATAAGAAAGTGAGACTTCAAGATGCCATGGCCACCTTTCAGGACGAGGGAGAGAACCTGATCGTTAAAGGAAAAGGAGTGTAGCCTTCATCTCTGGGGGAACCATGGACGAAACTAGCTAGAGTAGTGCAGAGCTACATTACATGTGATGGGAAAAAGGATGTGGTAAGACCACGCCACCTCAAATTATTATCAATATTAAAACATAAATGTGAAGTAAATCTGCCTACATATCTAACTTTTTTGTTGCATGATGCTACTGAAAGCATAAAGAAATCCCATCATATAGCTACTGTAGTGAGCCACCATTATTTAATTCGATTAATAGTAAGTTATATCCTTGCTCAACAACAAACCAGTTGGTAAGAATTGGTGTTTTCCATAGATGGGGCACTAGCTTTACCAACCCCAAAAAGAAAAAGAATTTCCAACACAGCAAGCAGGCCTCCAAAACGCAGACACTCCTCCAGATTAAGAATAGGCAGGGGAATGTTTGAGAACCTCCAGGGTAGTAGCAGCCAACCCTTAGAATTACTCAGTTCTGAAAATGAGCAACCTTCACAACCTGAAAGAAGAGATAACCAAGAGTCAGAATTGGAGGAAGAAACTGAACACACTAGTGAAGAAGAGAGGGAGGGAACTGAACTTCCTTTAAACCCTAGCGCAAGTCCACCACAAAACCCATTACAGGAGGATGAATTGGCCCAAATTTTGGCCAATATGAGTGAGTATATTCAACCCCAGCGTCCGTTTAATCTCAATAGTGAGGCAGAGCAATCACAGGAATACTTTGCCCACACCAAGAATTCATCAAAAGAAATAAATAATGAGGAAGAAGTAGGAGTAGAAGCCACTCAGGAAGTGGCAGACCAAACTAGGGTTACCCCTCCAGAGGAACCTAGTCTGGATAATGTAAACACTGAAGAGACGCTCCAAACAGAGGATATGGAAACTAGCCAGGGCAAAGGCACAACCCTTGAAGAGAAAAATCCAACTGAACAGTCGAGCCCAGAAAGAATAGAGACAGTTAGGGAAATAGTTGTTCCTCCTGAGAAGAAGAAGAAAAGTGAAATTAAGAGACTGCGAAAGGAACAACAAAAACTGCAAAATTTAGTAAAACAACCCAGATGGAAGATAAGGGCACTAAAAAGGGAGAAAAGCTCAAGAAGAGCCCCGAAAACCGTGGATGCAGCCATAAAAACTGAACCCCATGATACAAAGGCTGCAGAGACTCAAACCGAGCCCATACGCATTCAAGATGGTAAGGAACAACATGCAGCTGTTACAGACGCAGCTACCCAAACAGAAAATGCATATGTCTATGATAAAGATGTTCAAACAGAGGCACTATCCTCCAGCAATACGGCCACCCAGACATTCCATGATAAAGAGACATAGACTATGGGCACTCGAAATTGTGATAAGAGTACCCAGATAAATCTTCAACCCAAAAATGTTTTGATAAACAACCACCCTGGTATATCAAAACTCCAAGAAGATCTGGCACAAGCATAGTGGACTATAGAGAAGCTTGAGGAAGAGACTAGTCCTCAGAAAAATACCAAGAATTACAGTAGCAATTAAGGAGCATCAATGCATCTGAGAACAAAGCCTTCGAAGAAAAAGTTTAAGAGGTAAAGAACAGTCTGAAAACAGTCAGGAGTCAAATGGGTACTCTCTATTCTTTATATACAAATGTTCTAGCATGTAGGTCACCTGCCAAAAACTATGCTTTATTTCTGTTAGAAAGATATTTACAGTTAAAAATTAAGGCTGTTAAGGCAGGGAAATCTATAGAATTAAAAACTGTTGATGATTTTATAAATTGCTGTAAACACCATGGAGTAAAAGTTCAACGATTACTCTGTGAGTTTTATTTACATAATTTTATATTGGAAGAGGAAATGGAGAAAAATCCCAGTCCTTTTGTGGGTGATGTATAATTTCAAGCATTTATTTCATTTGTTGTTAACCAGTTAAAGTGGCTCAAGGCCCATAATAATTTTCAGAGACAAGAAAATGGGTTGGACCTTTGGGTTAGGGATGAACCGAAAAAACCATTTACAGCTGCTGGCTAAACATAAAAGCTTAATGAAAAGGGAAGGAGTGATCCAAACCCTGGGACCCATCCACAAAGAAATTGTCCAGCAAGGGGTAGAATATTTCCTCTCTATCAAAGACAATTCCTTGGTAGCAGCTAAATTCAGATGGAAGACTTCCAATCGGAATATACAAGACAGAGAGCCATTCAATTACAAGAACTTCAAGTTAGCTGTAGATCACTTGGTTACCTATAGTAACCTCATATTGAGGGAAGGCCGTATTGGCTTGGTTGTAGGTTTCGAAGACCTATTATCTAGTATCCTGCAGAAGGGTACAAGGCCATATCTGAGTTGCCTGAAGGGCAGACAGGGCCCATCTTTGAAGTTTTAACTACAAATCATGGTTTTAGACCACTGCATGACAATCCCTCTCCAACATATTCTTTGACTGCTTTGCATGCAAATTACATGGTTTTCATGAGTCCATGAAAAAGGGTAAGAAGGGGGGTGTGTTGAGCTATGGAAAAGGTATGAATTTTCCATTTATTTCCTTATCTTTTCCTTTTATCATAGCTCCTTTTATTCCTAAGATGATAATATATCAAAGAAATATAGCGAAAACTAGGGAGTTATTGATCATTGCGAATTAGTTAATTATTGTCTTTTTCCATGCAGAAAATAGAAGAAATGGAAAACTACCATTTTGAAGGAAAAGACAAAACAGAGTAACTATTGTTCCTTCAACAAGAAGTCGTATCCAGACGAGCAGATCAAGATCGGAGCGCACAGTTAAGGATAAGGATGGAAAATCGCAGCATCAGCGCAAGAAGACAAAGGGATTGACTGGAGTTAGAAGATGGAGTGTATCCCTCAGGATCTCTTGATCCTGAGGGATCGTTGTTTTACAGTCTATCTGTTATTCCTTGTTTTATCCACCTGTCCATTATAAAAGGGACATCGCTTGTAAAGATTAGGGGATGGATTATCAATTATCATTATTCAGAACTCGCTGTTGTATTTCTACTTTGATTATCGACTCTCGTTGATTAAAATAGAGTACGATTGCCTGTAACATTTTCATATGATTAATACATAAGTCGGTTGCTATTCCATTCATTTATATTGAAGTAGTTTAGGGGTGTTTCACTAGTGGCTAAGGGCCCGACCTTGGTGGATCCACTTGCTATCTATACCGTTACTTTCAATCGTAGTCGTGTGATGGTTTGGTTTGGTTTTCATTCATTTAAATCGCATTACTTTACTGTTCTTCAATTGTCTTACTGTAATTGAATCACGTTGTCGTTCCTTTTCGTCGTAATAAGATTTTTATCTTGAGAAACTATATTGTTATGCTTCAATTATAAAGCTTCGTTGTTCATTCCAGTAAACTGACTTTGCTTTTCATTGTCGTTCATTTCTATTAAATAAGATTGTTGTTCATTTATGTTGAATGATATTGTTGTTCATTTATGCTAGATAACATTGCTGTTCATTTCTTTTCTGCAAGTATTTGGTTTTGCCTTTTAGCATCATTACAGTTAGTGTATTTATTCCATTTTCTATTAGCAGCATTGTTGATTTGATTCCTTGTCATTTCTCATTAGTCGCTTTAGTGTGGAGTATAGATCAACAACTGTAAAGAACATTGGCTAGTATTGTCAAAGTTCTCAGATTGTGGATCTTGTTTATGTTTTATTTCATTTTCATCAGTTGACAAAGGAAAGAGTTATTGCTACTGCATCCTTGACTGATAGTTGCTGTTAATTTCTGAGTGAATGATTTTGTTTCAGAGCATTGAGTTTATTTTATTTTCAAATAGGTTTTATTTCAAGAATCCATTTACTCTTGCATTTGAAGCACTGTACTGCAAATTGGAAAACATTACTCTTGGATTAAATTGCTACCTCAGACTGAGTACACTCTCGAAATAGAAAATCGTTCCTGGATTGATAATTAATGTAGGATAAATAGGAGTTAAAAAGACGCCTATTATACCTAAACAGAGATCATGATTATTTTAACCTTGGGAGTCTAATGTAGGAGCATACAACTCAACAATTTCATTATGTTTTAGTTGACTTAGGGGGTCTTGTGTTTTCAAGGAAGTTGTCATCATATGTATGTAATTATTAATGTTTTAAGTGATTAGAATAGGAATTAATTAGATATTTGTAAATGTTATTGAATGTAGGAAAACATGGGTGATTAATGATGATGAGAGAGTTAGAGATCAATTGTAAGTCTTGGACTAGAAAGTGGTTTCATGATTCGAGGAGCTAGAGAGGATATTTAGGAGTTAGTTCAGCAAATTAAGGATCTGAACTAGAATTAGTTCAACAGAAATTTTTGTATGAATGTAAGCCTAAAAGGCATAGAGGAGTCAGTCAGTAGTTAGAGAGTTAGGAAACAAGATTTGTCTGTAAGCCCACAGGCAGGTAGGAAAACAAAGGCCACTAATCAGAAAATCAAGCCAGAGAGAGGGAGACTCTTATGTAAATACTTGTTTATTAATACAAACAACTCAATTCTGAGTTTGTGTGTGTGTGTGGAGTAATTCAATTATAATCTGTGTGTGAACTTGAGTATTCTGTGTAACAGAGGTTGTAGGTGGAGTTCGGCAAGATACAGAGAAAGAAGAACGATATGAAGAATCCTAATGGATTGCTTGAATCCATTCGAAGGACCACAATCGAGATTCAGGTGCGACTGTGTTAAGAGTACGCAAAATTAAGCTCAGGAGGGAGTCGCGCAGCAGAATAGCAAAAGGAACGAAAGCCCTGAAGAAACCCAAAACCACAAACTAAAATTAAAGAATTGGCGTAAAAACCCAAGTGAAGAGAAGAGTGAAGAAGTGAAGTGTTGATGCACATTAACCGTTGGATCTAGAAGATCAACAGACGAGATTTGTTCATGATGGGCGGCCAAGATTAAGTCGCATAAGATGGATCTAAGAAATGAACGGTGGAGATTCAATCTAAGTACTTGCGGAAGATGAAAGGCGAGAATCGATCTGGACCATCAAATTGACATGGTGGATCAACGGTGATCAATAGACTAGTGGGAGTAGGAGAGAGCAGAAGTCCTTGTGCCTAGTTGAAGTGTCACAGTAAATCCTAACCGTCAATCCCACAGTCAATGCTTACGTCATAGTCAACTACGGGGGTTGAGAGCTGGTTAATCCGTATGCTAGATGAAGGGCCGCAGACCGGAAGATTGGATGGCTTCTGTTATCCAATGGATATTGGGTTTTAAGTTGATTGAACAATAGTCTTAAACCCAGACCCAAACATTTATAAATTGCAATCTAAAGTCCTATCGGCTCCGAAAGGGTGGTTAAACATTGCGCAAGTTTCTCATGTGATGTTGCGACAACCATTGGATCATGAACCAGATCAACGGTGGAGATTTAATCACAAATTGCATCCGGTAAAAGAGTTTGGTCAGTGATAAACCCAGATTTGTGATATTACGATGAGTTGATATTTGCGATGTTGCGATGGACTATGGTCCGTCAGATCAAAGGGTTGATCAAATCGTGGAGGTTAACTCTCGCATTTCACAAGAATCAAGTGTTGGAAGATTGTGGAAACTGTGATGTGCGATGAGCCGAGAATGCGATGAAGCATCGACCGTTGGATCGTGAAGCTGATCAACGACAGTCTGAAGAACCGCTGTTTTGTTGAGTAAGAAGGTTCCGTGGCAAAGGATTACCAAAGGGCCAGACTGGGGTTAGTTATTAACCCGTTCACATGAGGGTTTGATTAAGGGGCCTTAAACCTTAATTAATGAAGGAATGACTAGACAAGGCATTGAAATTCCTGGGACAAATGAGATTATGCATTTTATATGCATACTGTGGGTATACGCAGGTTTTTCCTGCGTCAGAAAGATACTTACTTGACAAGTGAAGATGAAATCTTCAACTTGATCACTTTGATGGTGGTTGAAGAAGATGTATTAGTGCTCTTTTTGGATGATCTTCTTCCAAATGAGAAAGCCCTTCTTCAATAGAGGAGATTGCTCCTTTTATGATGTCAATGCCTTTAGATCTAGCTTCCTTTGTTGATGGTGATAGATGAGGATGTTTTCTTCTACAAGGATAAGGAGAGGATCCTTGTTACAATGATAGTGATATTTCCTTATGGATTTGAAGATTATGATAATGCCTTCTTGCCTTCAATATACTTCGACTTCTCTTGTAGTGTAGATGTGAAATGCTTCTAGGATCTCGACTCTCTCCAAGATGATGTGATCTTCAACTTTAAAGTACTTAGAACTACCTTTCTTTGTAGATAACTTGATGAGGGTCTTTGTGGTCTTTTGATGATGACTATAGGATCCAAAAATTTTGTTGTTGTAGACTTCTTCTTTGATCTAGGTTTTGATTCTTCAATGTAGATCTTGATCTTTTGCCTTGATAACCTTCGACTTGCTTTAATTCCTTTCTTGAAACTCGATCCTTGAATGTCTCCTTGATTAGATGCCCTCCCTTTGACTTTAGAACCTTAGCTCTGAAACCATGTTGAGAAATCCAGGGCACTAACATTAGGTGATTTCTCTTCTATTAGTGACTACTTGTGAATACTTTTTACTTACGTAGATTAGGATCTTCTTCAGATTAGATTATTAGTGTTCTTCTTCATCAAATAGTAACCAATGCATGAACATAAATAGACAAGAGACGCAACTTGTAGGCTATGAGCTAGGGCCAAAACCTCTCACTCTTTGAGAGGAAAACCCACAAAAATTATTCTTATAGAGATTCCAACTGATGAATACCAAGACCAAGACCCTTGACCTATTAGCCGCTTCCAAAACCAAGACACTAGCTCTCTTGACTATCTTCTCCTTCCTCCTTTCGGTTCTTCTTACGCATTGAGATCATTTCCTTTCTGAGCATAATATGATGGCACAATTGAGATGGCACTATATCACTATCTTGACACCAAATTGTCCTTTCTTCTTATTTAGCAAAACATTGTAATACTTCTCTTAATGCTAGCTCCTTCACATCACCAAACTGTGGCTTCTATACATCCTCTAGCTATGGTATAGATACATCATCATTGTCACTGTCTACCCGAAATTATATAGAGATATATTAGCACTTATTTCACTATGGAGATCTAAACTTTATCCTAAACAAACCCCAGTTGTTACTTTTGTTTAGTCCGAACTATATACTGTGATATGACATCCGAAACTATCCATCAAAATAGAGATCCAAACTGCTGGGTGACTGTGCTAGGAGTCTGAATTCATCACTGTCCTCTCCATCCGAAAATATTTAAATTGTTGACTGTAGCTATCACCAAAAATCTCAGAGGAATCCAAATTTTGTATTTTCTTTATGTGAAGTGCCTTTACCTTGTATATATAGTGGTTGGTCTTCATAAATGAGTCAACATGAGCCATGTGAATCGTTGTGACTCCATAAGGTAAGGCCGACATGAGGAAGAGAGCTAGTGCTTGTCATTTTGGGGGCTTGTAGACTTATATACATTTGATACATATGCTAAAGAAGAGCTTCTTTATACATGACATTGACTCTTTGACAAATCCTAAGGCTCTCAATGGGAGCCATCTAAAATAAACCTCTTGCTCATGAAACCCATGAAGCAAGGCATTACAATAATAATTTTATTCTCTTCATTTCATCATTTACAAAGATCATAATTACATGTCATTATGAAGACCAAACCTAGTTACATTTTACAACATCATGCACTCACATGCTTGAGTTAGAGATGTGAGAACTTGATCTAACTTGTCTTCTTGTACTCTTCTTCATGTTGGAATTGTAAAGTTCTGGCAATATTGTTTGAACTGGGATCTTCTACAACTTTTGAATGAGTGGCCACACTTCTTTGTTCTTCTTCCATTCATCCATTGCTTTGTTTATCCAATCTAGTTGGATAATAGAAATAGCAAAAAACAATGCTTCCACATCCTCATCCTTTCTTGAGAGTGCATCTGCAACAACATTTTGCTTCCCTTTTTTGTAGATGATTTCAAAGTCATAACCCAATATATTTGTGACCCATTTTTTATGTTCTTCTAAAGATAATATTTGTTCTAAAAAGTATTTAAGACTATCATTATCCATTTTTATCTTGAAGTGTCTTCCCATTAGGTAAGGTCGCCATTTCTTTAGTGCATGTAGTATTGCCAACATTTCCTTCTCATAAATAGCTTGCTTGAGATGTAATCGTAAAAATACCCAATTTCCTACATCAAAACTTCTTTCACTGCGATGTTGATCTACCTATTGTTTCATTTGATTATGCACCAAAGTGGCATTATCCTTTAAAATTTGGAGAACTTGTTGTTGATGCTCGATGTGATCTTTCATTGCTTGAGTCTTTTTCTTCTTGATATGTCCTTCTATCTTGAGAGTTTGAGAATTGGTAATTTCCTCCAATGCATTACAAGATATGGTCGGATTCATTTCTTGATACTCGATGTGATCTTTCACTTCTTGAACATTTTTCTTCTTCATATGTCCTTCTATCTTGATAGTTTGAGGAGTGGTAATTCCAGCCAATGCATTACAAGATATGGTCGGATTAATTTCTTCTTTCTCTGGGGTTTTTCCTGGTGTATATCCTCTCCTTTTAATGTTTCTTGATCCTTTTCTTCCTCCTCTTCATAATATATGTAAAATAAATTCTTCTCATCACACTTATGACCTTTAGTGTATTTGCTATCACAATCGTAACAAAGCCCTTTTTCTCTTTTTTCTTCCAATTGTTGTGGTGTAAACCTTATAGGTTGTGGAAGGCTAGGAGAAAAAACACTTCCATAATTATAGTCGTGAGTGGAGGGATTCCTTGTTTCCATAATTCTGCTTTCAATTTTTCTTTCCAACCTGCCTTCTCCAAGAATCAAGTTCCCAAAGATGAACCTCATGTTGAATGTTATCCTTTAAAGTCCCTATGAAGACATCAAGCATTTTGTTCTTTAGAATATCATTTACCCTTATATTCAATTTTTGGAAGTCCTCAATGTGTTCTGCCATTAAACCCCTTTGTGTGAGATTTATTAATTGGCTAAAGAAGGTGTTACTCTTTGTATCATCATAGTGTGTTATCATTTCTTCCGTGAAAATTGACCAAGTGATAAGTTCTTTACAAGAACAAAGCCCTTTATACCATAAAAATTGATTATGTTATAAATATAAAGATGCAATATGTACCTTTTGTAATAGTTGTACCTCATGTATATCAAAATATTCCTCCATCTGTATTATCCAATTTACCGAATCCTTCCCATCAAACTTCCTCATATAGCCTTTTCTTGATTTTAGGAGATCGATCTTGAAACGACTGTAACTCTGTAATTTCAGATATTTAAGTTCTAAAATTTTGGCTTGTGATAGAAGTTTGAGTCCTCTTTCTAACCCCACAAGTCTAATCGCAATTGGATACTTGAAGAAATAGTTATTCCCAATCTCCCGTGATGACCTAATTATAGACTAGTTCAGTACAACGAAATTGTACGACATGCCACACGTCACTGTTTCGCCCTTAGGTTCTAAAAATGATATCCAACAAACAATAGTCCATCTAATTTTTGTCACGTTTTATGAAATTTGAATCAGATGCTCATAGAGATAGTTATGACGATTTTCCCAAGGTCATCAGTTTAGAATGTAATTCGGGAGTTTACAGAAACCCTAAATGTCTTGGACTGTATCTCCGAAAATATAAGAAAACAAGGTCTGATATTCGGGTCCAAGCTTCAACACGTTTTCGAATCAAATGGGTTTCAATTTTAGAGGCTGAAACTCTGTAGAAAAGCAATTATAGAGACAATTCCATGATTACCTATTTGAGATGGAATTCTAGAGATTGCAAAAATCCTAACTTCCTCAGATCATATCTATGAAAATATAGCGAGAAAAGTTTTGAAATTCGTACTCAAGGTCCATAATGATTTCGGCTCAAATGGGTTTTTGTTTTAGCTTCTGAAACTTCATAGCAAAAAATTTATAGCAAAAATTCCACAATGACCTGTTTGGAGAAGCGAAACCCTGGAATCCAAAGCTCTGATACCAAATGTTATGAAACCAACTCACAAAAAGATAGAAAAGATAGAACAACGCCTTAGAAATCAACCTCTTCGAGGGGTAAATCTCCTTTACATTAAACAAATGAACAATTCTTGGATGATACAAATGACAAGACCTCCTTTCTATATATAGGAGTCTAAGGGGTCATAATATAATCAGAGCCTACATAACAATAATAATGTAAGGGCACAATAATAAATATAGTGGGCTTCTATGGGGCACAATAATAACAATATGGGACTACATGGGCTCAAAAATATAATAAAGGGGTTGTACTAATAACAATAAGGGGTTACACTAGTAGTATAGGGACCTAACATTTAATCCTTCAAATAATCTGAATCAACCCAATTAGCTCTGCTACCCGCATTCATTAACTCCTGCAAGATGATTGTACATTGGACCTTAAAGAATATTATTCACAATTTCATTTGTGAATAGAATTCAAGATCTACGCTTGAAATTCCATCTTCTCTTAGCATATCAACCCCTTCACATTGTCTCACAACCTTCTCTCTACATGATTTACTTTTCTATCTTTGTTCTAAATCTAAGGTTTATCTTCGCTGCCTCCAGGACTTAGGTCCCCTATAGACCTCCTGCGCAAAACCTGAGGTATTTCAACCTCCTATAGTAGGAAATTTGAGGTTGTTTAATCCTTTTCCTAGGGCATGACCCTTCTCCCTTAACATAGAGTAGAACCATACTATAGACAAAAAAATTTGGTGGTCTCTTCCTCTTTGTCTTGGCTTGGACAAAGCCCTCTTAGGGCATTGATCACACATGAAAGTATCCATTATCACGAAAGTATCACAAAACAGACCATAAACCCTTATCCCTTCTAGTTTTTGGTGTCTCTAATATTTTGCATCTCTCCTTCCTAGGCTAATGTGACATAAGAGGAATTGATATTGTGTTTGAGATCTGACTCACTCAGGGAACACTTTAACTTTCCTTTAGATGGCCCTTTAACAATTTTTTCCTGATCTAGTCTTCCAAACAAACTCTTGAAGGTTCTCAACCCTTCCAACAACCTCCATACCATGGCCCTAACTCTTTGTTCTTCCTGCCAACAATCCTAAGACCCTTGGCCTACTTCCTTCAAGCCTCGACCTCTCCTTTAGGCCTTAACCCTCAAATATGATGGCATTATGGCTCTGGTGTTATCCTTGATGGAAACCTACTCTGATGTCGACCCTATCTTGATGTTTGATGCCTTCATGGATTGATGTGCATATGTGTCATAGTGAACATTGATATTGGTATTGATCTTCAATGATTTAGTTTGGAATTCATTCGGTATATTGAATTGATCTTATTATAGGGTGTGGGTCTAGTTTGAAAATATGATGAAAGGTGGCCTATAAGTTGCTTAATGGTTGATTGATAGGTGGATCCGGTTTGAAACATTGTGAAAAATGGTCCATGGAACTGCTGAGGGTTGGAGCTTTTAGTAAGGGAGTAGATGCTTCCTTCTAGTAGGAGCCAATGAACTTGATTAGGGGGTTGTATCTCCCTTCTAGTGGGTACTGGAGAACGAGTGGAGGTTGTAGCCACCTATAGGTAGGGGCCTGTGTGCTAACAAGAGTTTGTTCTAGTACAATATTGTAAGAAGAACTTTATTTATAATATAAGAAGGATAATACAGAACGACAACAATAGTGGTTTTCTCCCACATTGGGTTTCCACCTAAAATCTCAGTGTTCATATGTGTTTGATATGTTGATGTGATTTATGGTTTACATGCTTTATTCTTGATGGTTCTCATGGTTTATTGAATATGCTCACATCTATAACACAATAAATCACTAATTAAGTAATGGTTCAAAGACAAATGCAAATTCAAATAATGAGTTAAGTAAATTTCAATTGAGAATGAAATACAAATTCACCTCCCCCTCTCAGTATTTCTAACAATTGGTATGAGGGCATGTCTCTCCAGTAGAATCTTATCCACTTGAGAGTGGATTAGGAACAATGGGAAGGAAGCACAAGAAGAAAGTAACACAGAGGAAGAGGTCAAGTCAGGAAAACTGTGAGAGTGATGTTGTGGAAATATCTGCATTCATAGATCAAGGACAATCTATTGTGGAACAAGCCAAATTAGAAATTATGGATAATGAAGGTATGATCATACTCAATGATCCTAATTACCAAGATTAGAAAGAAATAATGAAATCTAAGTTAATAGCCCTTTGATCTAATGTTTGGTATATAATATGTAATGGTTGCACTAAAACTCCCCCATTAGGTCAAAAATTGAAAATGAATCTTTAAGCATTAAATACAATTTCTTGTAGCCTACTCTAGATTTTCCTATAGATTCACAGCTCATGTAATGCACTAAACCACAAGACAAGAATATACTCTACCTTTTAGTAAATTAGTAAATCTAGGAACTGATACCAAACCACAGAATATCAATCTAGGCCTTGGTCTAGCTCCTGAAGAAAAATTAGCGTATATTCGTCTCTTGAGACAATACAAAAGTGTCTTTTCTTGGAATTACGATGAACTCAAAACATACAACACCTCCATCATCCAACATACTATTCCAATGACAGACGATGAAAAACTTGTCCAACAAAAGTTGAGAAAGATCCATCCCAATCTAGAAAACCAGATCAAATCTGAACTCAATAAGTTATTGAAAGCCAAAATATTTTTTCCCATTCGACATTCCAAATGGGTTTCTAATATGTCCCTGTTAGAAAGAAAAACAGAGACATTAGAATCTACATTGACTTTCGAAATCTTAACAAAGCCTGCCAAAAGGATAATTTTCCTTTACCTCCCATGGAACAAATACTACAGTCGGTCGCGGGGTCAGAATTAATGTCATTCTTGGATGGATTCTCAGGATACAATCAAGTGTTGGTACATCCCGATGATCAATTAAAAACCACGTTCAAAACTAAATGGGGCACATATGCATATCAAAAGATGCCATTTGGTCTGATTAACACTGGTGCCACATTTTAGAGAGCCATGGACATCGCATTCAAGGGTTTAGTTAATAAATCAGTGGTAATCTATTTGGATGATATAATTGTATATTCCAAAAAACGAAACAATCATCTTAGAGATTTAAAACAAATCTTCCAACGTTGTCAAAGGTATGGAATTTCACTTAACCCGAAAAAATCATTTTTCGCATTAAGTGAAGGAAAACTTCTCGGATTCATAGTGTCAAAATCTGGAATTCACATTGATCCTGACAGAATCAAGGAGATTTACGCAATACCCCTACCTCACAACAAGAAAGCCATGCAATCTTTCCTTGGCTAGATTAACTTTGTAAAGAGATTTGTTCCAGATTTTTCAAGAATCGTGTCTCCTTTACAAGCAATGATTAAAAAGAACTCAAACTTTAAATGGGGCCAAGATGAACATGAGGCATTCAATCTGATCAAACAAGCAATTGTTAATGCTCCATATTTAGCAACTCCAAATTTTTCCGATCCTTTTATTTTATATACATTGGCCTCTGATAGAACATATGCTGCGATACTCACTCAAGAAAATCAAGAAAAGGTAGAAGCTCCAATTGCTTTTTTCAGTTCCAATTTACAAGGGGCTGAGTTAAATTATTCAGATGTGGAGAAACAAGCTTATGCTGTTTTCAAAGCAATTAAATATTTCAGACCTTTTTTACCCAAAACACATACAAAAATCATAGTACCGTTTCCAGCAGTAACAAATCTTCTAGTAAAGAAGGATGTGGGTGAGAAAAGAGCCAATTGGGTTACTGCTTTACAAGAATATGACGTAGAAATCAAACCAGCAAGTATTGTAAAAGGTCAAGGCTTTTGCAAAATGCTGGCCGAATCATCGCTTATGTCTGAAATTCCATCTGCAAAGATACAAATGCACGAGGTAAGCCTAAACGATGTTGAGTCATTATACGCTGATATCATTTATTATCTAAAGAATGGATATTCTCCTTCAAAACTCGATCATACCAAGAAAAGAGCTCTAAGGTTGAAAGACAAACAATATCAGCTCATGAACGATGTTCTTTTTAGAATAAATTATGATTATGTTCTCCTTAGATGTCTTGAGAAATCTGAAGATGAAAAAGTCTTGCAGGAACTCCACGATGGGCCAGCAGGTGGACACTATGTTGGAGACGCTACTGCTCATAAAATCTTATGCACGGGCTATTACTGGCCCACATTATTCAAAGACTCACATAACTACATGAGGAAATGTCAAGTCTATCAAACCGCTGCTGGGAGACAAAAGAAACCATCCTTGCCACTACAACCAGTTAACATTGAGCAGCCTTTCAGTCAGTGGGGATTGGACATAATAGGTGAGATCGTTCCTCACTCTTCTAAACAACATAGATATATCCTTACAGCAACAGATTACTTTACTAAATGGGTAGAAGCAGTTCCACTCAAGACGGCTAATGCTGAGCATATTATCAAGTTCATAGATCGGTTCATAATCACCAGGTTTGGGTTGCCTTCTGCTTTAATGTTTGATAATGCATCATATTTTCCTGGTAATCTAATGACTGAATTTGCACTCAAAAGGGGTTTCAAGCTTAAATACTCTGCCAATTAATATCCACAGGGGAATGGATTAGTTGAATCTACAAATAAAAACTTAATCATAATTATTAAGTGAACTGTTGACCAAAATCATAAAAATTGGCACAAGTCTTTAATATATGCTTTATGGGCAGATCAGATAACGCAAAAAGCCTCCATTGGCACTTCTCCCTTTAATTTAGTTTATGGGAAAGAAGTGGTTCTTCCAACTCATTTAGCAATCCACTCTTTGGCCTTAGTTCAATATATTGATGAAGCACCAACTTCTTCCTTACAACTAAGGCAGCTGGAAATAATTAAGTTAGAAGAACAACGAGAACATGCCAAAATAACTCACGCTCATCATCAAGCATTAGTAAAAGCCTCTTTTGATTCAAACATGATATCCAGAAAAGACTTTCAGATGGGAGATCTAGTTTTAAAATGGGAGAAGGCTCATGAGGAAAAAGGGAAACATACAAAATTTCAAAGAATGTGGCTTGGCCCTTTTCAAATCGTAGAATTCATAGGTCCGTCCACTTTTATGTTACAGGATTTAACAGGAAAAATAGATTCTTTACCTATTAACAAACGGATCCTCAAAAAATATTTTCCATAGGAGATCATCCTTCTATTTTGTAGATTAGTTTTTGTTTCCATAATAAAACCGGTTGTAAATGGTTACATTTGAGATTTATGAAAAAGACACAAATTCTCTTTTAGATTTTGTTTTTTCACTTGTATAAATAGAATTATTTTAGAAAATTGATCATTATTATTGAAAGATACAGTTAAAGACTCTAGGCCTAGAAATGATACTAGTTTCAACTTTGTAAATTTTGACAAAAAACGACCTTTAGTAAGAAATTGTTTTATATCAGTCCAATGAAAGGTATCAATAACAAAAATGAAGATTCTCTGTAGAAAAGCCTTTTCCAAAAACTCTACCATTTTCGTCTACAGTTGTCTTAAGGAAACAATGACTTCCTCCCCTCCTAGGAAACTTCAACGCTCAGAGAACAATCCAATGATACACTTTAACTTAAAGAGTAAGATGTCTCATCACGAGCCGGCTTATCATGATCATAGATATTATAGCTTGCTAACTTGGCCAATACTGCATACCACAACAGGGCAATGACTCAAGATTGTTGCAATCAAAAGACAAGGGGTTTCATCACGAGCTAGCTTATTCAGCAAAGCCATAAATCAAGTGAATGACTGTGTCATAAATTGGCTATCAAACCAGGACATTGTTCTTTAAGGGTAAAAAATAAAATGAAAGCAATAAGTGTGGATATGGAGTTCTCTTTGAAAGTTGTAAATATCTCTAAGTAGGATACAGGATCATTGATGGGTAACAGGTAACCCTATCGAGGCTATAAATGCTTGCTGGCAGCAGAGACTCTACCTACGACAAATGAGCATATTCAAAACTGATTTACAGAGAAGGCTTCGTTTTTATCTTTATAAACCAAGTAATGATTGATGTAGATACAAGGACTAGCTTGAGGGAGTAAATAATCAAAGTTGAAAATATAAGAAACAAAATATCATTCATAGGTAAAAGCATAATGTACTTTGTCTTTCTATAATAAAGTTTAATTTTCTAGAAAATTTTCTGTTTTGGAAGTTTAGAAAATCACTGACGCTGAAAAACTTTAAACAGCCGATATGTGATGGCGCATATCACAAAACGCATTTCACAGAAAACAAATTAACGAATGATTGACATATATTGTGCTCCAGCGATTTGCGATATAGCGATATTACGATATTGTAAATTTGCGATATTGCGATATAGCGAGCTAGCAACCTTGCGATGTTACAATTCTACGATGTTGCAATCTGCGATATTGTGAAGCAAATCGCAAAATCGCTTCATTGCAGATCTTTCGAGCTCGTTGTTCAAAAAAGTATTTTCCATAAACCAAGACCTGGTTATGCGCTTTAATGCTAATTAATGAGTTATTTGCTAGTCATTAATGGAATATGGTTTTGTGCTTATCAAAAAGCCAGTTCACGTAAGGTGGTATATTTTATATGTCTTCAGCATTTAAAGCTTTCCCGTCACCTTTCCTTATCATTATTCTCACTTCACTTGTAAATTGCAGGAACGGAGAACAAAGAAATATACAAAGCAGTACGCAGGATATTATGGGGAAGAAAGGCAAAGCTCCGAGCTCTGACGACAAAGAAATGACGCCCCTATATACAGACACTGCCTGTAACAGAGACGTTGGTATTACTACTTGGGAAGGCATGTATAATCTACTTGAAGAAGAGAATCCCAAGGTGATGGAGGTTACAGCTACTGCAGGTTCACATGGTTCTTCTGAGGCATCGGTTACAGAGCTAGCTTGTTCGTTCTTACACAGGATAGCAGCGAGGCCCAAAATTCTCCCATAAACAGACATGCTTAAATAGGTGCTGGATAGCGCTAACATAAAAAACAGACAATTTAAAACTCAGGGTCAAGAGCTTACGGAATCATTATTTTCACAAAATTTGAGCTTTATATCCGCTAAAAGAAAATGCGCAAAAGGCGAAAAATGCACCAAGGAAGCCCAGATCAAGAAACGGAGGCAGTTTCCGATGCGCTAGGTGCTAATCGCACATCGTTGGGCAAAAATTCTTGAAAAGGAAAGCTTCTAATTGCTCAGTCACCTATAAGCCCAGAAATTTGTAAAAAGAATGCTAGAGGTTAAATAAAAAGTAAAACTTGAATCCTAAAACTAGTAGTAATTGTCCGAAACATCTTCAATATGGTATGTACATATGAATAGCAACTGCAGACAGGCTGGAGACAGAAAGCTCAAGAAAAGGCAGAATCAATCCAAAGGTTAACCAAGTTGAATTAGGATTCTTACTGGGCATACTTGGTAAAACCACACAGCCAGTGCATGACTCTCAAATTCATCATCAATTATGCCGAGATGGCGCTAGCTCTCGCTGATTCCATATTTGTAGGACAGTTAAAGTCTAAAGTCGGTCAGTTGACTCTTCTCAAGAAAATGCTGAATGCTTGCGATTTCAAGGATCAGATACAGAAATAGTTAGTTGTTAATTTTAGATTCAGTTTTAGTTTTAAATTTATTTTTGCCTGAAATGAGGACGGTCATTTAAACCGCATCCTACATTTTTGTAATAAGTTATTTTTAGACTTATTTAGTAGTATTTAAACCCTTCTCATGCATTTAGAGAAGGGTCCTAAAATTTGTCAAAAACTTATCCCCAGAACATGCACTTTTGTACCCTCTGAGGAGGTTTTGATGAATGAATGGAACAGGATTTATTGATATTTGCATTTAATATCTACTACTGATGTTGCACTTTTGTACTCTTAGTGGATGTTGGATTAAGAAGAGATAAATCATTATCGCTTGAAGCTCATGAGTAGAACTAGTTATAAATGATACTTCTATCTCTTAACTATTTCTGCCTTTGTGTTAAAAATGATATTCATGTTCAGTTGTTTATATATTGATGCGTGAATGCTTGAGTTATCATTTGGCACTATAAAAGAGGAGACTATGAGTTTGTTGTGCAGGTGAAATCGAATTTGTAGTTTCATACTTCAAAGGCAGTAGGATGTAGTTCTATGGTTTGAGACTTGAATACGCTATTGAGGGTAGCTCAAATTACATAGCTTGGAAGGACATGATCGAGGCAATATTGGAAGACAACAAGATGAACGAATTCATAGATCATGATATCCTGAAGCCTCCAACATCTAATGTTAAATATATGGAAGAATGGAGAAAGTGTGTGGCAAAGGCGAGAAATATTATCCTAGAAGGAGCTCGAGATCATATTGTCTCAAATATCCACGGTAAGGAAACTCCATTTGCAATGTGGAAGGAATTGATGGGCTTGTTTCAAAACAATAGTGACCACATGAAGCTAGCGTTGAAGTACAAACTCATAAAGATCAAGATGGAGAAGGGAGACTCAATTCAAAAATACTTGACCAAGTTCACCCAATGTCGGGATGAGCTTGGAAGTGTCAGGGTTACTGTTGCAGAAGATAATCTGGTGAGTCTAGCACTTTTAGGACTTCCCAAGAGCTGGAAAAACTACTAGGACCCATTTAATGGGAGAGAGAAGCTACCAAAGTGGGAGTGGTTATGGTCCAACTTGGTACAAGAAGATATTTGGCAAAACACTAGAGATGGGACCTCATCCAAAGAAGTGGAAGAGGACTTTTCATTAGCCAGCAAAGAAGAGAAAGCCAAGGGAAAGAAGTCCCAAGGAGAGGAGGGAGACAAGAAGAAGGACGTGTTGAACATCAAGTGTTTTCAGCATCACGAGTTCGAGCACTATGCCACGAAATTCAAAAACAGAAGAAAGAAAGAAAGAATGAGCCTATAGTAGCAGTACTAGGTGAAGCTTTATCTTCACAATTTGAACTTGATTTCAATCTCATTCCATGCATGAAAAGAACTATAATGGGAAGAATGTGGTGTCTCAACAATGATGGCTCATTCCATATGATGGGGAATAAATATCTCTTTAGTGACTTGGAGGAGAAATACCTTAAGCAGAACATAGAGTTTGGAGATGATGGAAGGTATAGCATGAACAACATCGATACTATTACTTTTCAGAGGGAGTCTAGCTCCCCTCTCAGACTCACAGATGTGATGTTTATTCCAGAACTAAAGAATAATCTTGTTTCTGTCACAGTATTAGAATACCATGGCTACGATGTGACTTTTTAGCAAAGGAAAGGTTTTCCTGAGACACATCATCATGTGACAATTGAAACATATTGGTGTATGATTCAAGACAATAGTAGTATTAATTACCCTATGAGCAGCTCAAACATTTGGTTCTCTTGATTTTCCAAACATAGAGTATAATTTTGATGTATTTTTTGTGACATTCATATGCGTCTTCCTTCTTTTAGCATCTTGGATACCCAAAAGCTTTATGTCATGTTTTAGTTTCTTATGTTTAATCAACCCATGCAGTATCTGATCTTGTGAAACAACTGATAGTTTCTCAAAATAATGTTGAATGATGTTACTGACATGCTCTCTAATAGTGCGATCAGGGATAGGCTCCCAAGGTCCTCTCTTGTGTTTGCATACAAATTTTCTACAAAACGTCCAACCCTTTCCAAACCATTGCAGCTCTCTGTTATCCTATCAACTTTCCTCCTAGTTAAGCTATGTTTGTGTGAAATTTTTCAAAGTAAAAGATAAACAATTACTCTACTTGTAATGGTTAGTAATTTTTTTAATAGTGATGGTGTGTGCAAGGTGAATAGTGGACATATAAAGTGTTTGAATTGCAAGTATGTGGATATGTGATGATCCTTTACAATTCCCATAATTACATTGGGATGTTTGTTCCTTGCAAAAGAAAATATGTGTGGATAATGGACCATTTACTTTTCCTAATTATGCTATGTGAGCACATAGGGAGATGGAAAATTAGTGCTTTGGGAAACATTATATTTCAATTACCAACTAAATTGAATTACATAACTTGATAATTAAATATTCCAAAAGAACCATTCAAATATCTATATACTTACCTTTTAATATGCATTTTCTTAATATTTACTCAAATTAAACATGTTAATGACTAGAACAAATCGGAGTCAAATGAAACCATTAAATTTTAAGCATATGAACAAATAAATTTTATCAAACCACACCATTGAAATAACTCAATTTTTCTTCTTATGCATGTCATGATTTAACTTCAAGGGATGCCACAATTGAGAACACCCAATAGAGGAGCACACACATGGATAAAATGAGTGCACCATATCATTCAGGATATGGGATCAATGCCTTTCCTTATAGCTAACATCCAAAATATGGTTTGATGTCTTTCTTTATAACTACTATCCAACCCGGATGCGGGTGTTCATCCCAGGCATTAACATGACCAGACAGCAAGGCGACGAATGGGTTGGCCACATGGCCCCTTGCAACTTCCCACATGCCACTCTGAATGACATTCATGGCACCTTGCAAGATCCATTTAATGAATGCACAAGCTGAGGCAGAACCAATTCCCACATAACAATGGAGCCTGCGAATTTCTCTGTTATTCCTCCCCCCCTGATTCATTGTGTTTGTCCTCCACAGGTGGGAGAGCCTAATGTGCGCACCGTCACAGGTAGTCGATGTTGGCTGTTAAGTTGCATCGATCTGGGTAATGGATTCCACCATTCCCACACCAGCCTCTGCAATCTTGCTCATGTCCACAACTCCTCTGTAATTTCCCCGCACCGCTCCTCTGTCAATTCCTCCACCATTCCCACTGCTTCTTCCCCTGTTTCCATCCCCATCATGGTTCGCCACCATATGAGAAGTAGAAGAGGGGGCACAAGAGGCGGAAGCTCTCACTCACCTGCAATGCCTAGCCCCGATTCGGTTTCCCCTGCCTCCTCAGCCGATAACCCCAACCCACTTAGTTTCGCAGGGCGTTACCTAGACACCCGAAGCGGCAGAGGCAGAGCATGGCTCCATGGCACAGGTCATGGAGATGCAGCGGTCCACACTGCTAACTTTCCCCTTCCGCTGCACCCTACTCCTCATACCACGCAGTTTCGATTTTGCAGCTCCCTGAACCACCCAGTAATCGTCGCCACCATCTCAATTACCTTCACGGAAGAAATTGAGCCGCCAGCTCCTCTGGCTGATCACACTGAGGAGGCGAACAGAGCAGAACCAAGCAGCAGGAGCCGGGGCAACACTGGTGATTGGGAAGCTGATGAAGGTCGAGCCACCTTGCATGGTAAAGCAGTGGCTGGCAGTTAGCATGGTGAGAAGGGCAAGCTCAGTTAGATGCAGGGTTCTGGTAGTCGCGGAGGAGACATGTCAGGACCGTGTGTAGGAGCATGCAGCATTGAGGGAGACCATCCAGCACATGGACTTGGCGCTTCAGACGAGGATGACGATCTGGACAAGTACGCGTGTCCGATTGTGGAGGAACCAGCCCCGGACAACTGAGTGCCAGGTGTCGAGTTTGCCAAGTGGACATTTTGTCTTGCTGACGGTTCAGTTTCTGTTCAGTCTTTTGTGTCTTCTAGTTAGGATTATGATTTGGTTAAATTGTTTTTGTTATGCTGTGATCAAACTGGTTACCCCTACGTGGGCTATTTTTGGACTCATACTTTTTGGACTGGTTTCCCCTCTGTTGGGGCAGTCAAAGATAGTTATTATGACTGTGTGATGAATGATGCTCAGATCCTCTGAGGCCGAGCCTCACTGTAAATCCTTTTTTGTATCATATTAATAGATTAAACTTACTTAGAAAAAAAACCATTATCCAAATATTTTTTTAAATGAATTGGCTATTATGGATTGATGTATTTGGCGAGTGGAAAATTATAATATTTCAAGAACAATAATCAAGTATCTTGGATAAAAAATTATGTCCAAAGAAGATGTCAAACATTTTTATCAAAAGCTAAAAATTATTTTATAAAAATGTTATTAGAGACTAAAAGTATATTAAAAGGATTAAAGTCTTATAATTTGTATGGATAATTCTTCCTCAAAATTTTGAAATGTTTCTATAATGATGAAAACATTGTTTAATAGTATTTTTTTAATTGTTTGTCATTTAATTTATTGTCATGAACTGTATAATGGTTTTAGCTAGGTTATAAAGTTCATTTGAAAGTTATAAAAGGTTTACTTAGTATTTATTTGTAATCCAACTTTATGTAAAGAATAATAAATTTGCAAACTAGTTGAAGGTATGTAATTTGTAAAATAGTTGCAAAGTTAATATACCTATTTCCTAAGTAATCTAGTCCCACAAACAATAATCTCTCATCGCTCTCCCCCCAACACATGTTTAAGAAATGAAAAAACTTAACCATTTAGGCATAGGATTGAAGAGTGTGTGATAAAGGTGATATATAGTTCTATAACCCCAAAAATTTACTAATGAATAGGTTTGAAGCTTTGTTTGGTTTCACAACAAGTCATATTTACCAAGTGAAACATTTTACCTTTTTCAAATTTAGTTCTTCTTAGCAAAAATTTTCCATTTCTTCAAAAGACTATATAAATCCAAATCTAAAAGTGATCCCTACAACAAGGATGGTATTATATTTTTGTTCATATATCTCATTCACCAAACACTTCAATTAAAATCCAATGCCAAGTAAAAGGGATTGTGATAAGAGAAGGAAATAGATAAGTGATAAAAAAATAATAGGTGTTAGGAATAAAATTAGAAGAAATGGATAGTAAATAATAACCTAAAGAAGCCAAAGAGAGTGGCTAACAATTGAGAAGAGGATAAAGATAGAAAAGTTGATGAAGAAGATATTGTATAAAAATTTGCAAGGTTGTTGAACTAAAGACTAATATAAATTAAATTTTATTCTTATATAGGAAGTCTAAACACATGTTGAGGGAATTATTACTAACTTAATGATATAGAGAATATTTTGAATTTGAAAGAATGAGAGGTTCTTGAAAAATCAAGCTAGTGATTACCAAACTTAAGGGCCAATTTGATTTCAAGAGAGAAGAAAAATAATCTATATTTATATTTATACAAATTTATATTTATATTTATACAAATTTAATTATAAGATAAGTTGCGACTAAAAAAACAAGCAATACATAAATACACACTCTATACAAGAAGGAACCTATTCAACTAGTTTTTAAGTATGTTAATATTTGAAAATCACTATTCAATATCAAATTAGTTGGAAAAATGTTTCCTTATTAGAAGCACCATATCGTTTAGCATTTTAAAACGTGTAACTAAAATTACCATAAAACAATAGTAAGAAGAACTTTCTTAAAGGAAGAACTTATCATAACTATGAAGAATTTCACAATTCGAAACAAAAAATGGAAGAAGTGTGGGATGAGAAGTATGAGAAGAGCAATGAAATTGTTGATAAGTGAACGAAAAAAATCAATAGATGGAGTCTTTAGTGGATTTAGAGAACAAGGAAGATGCTTCAAGGTCTTATCAACAATGGATGTACATTGTTATCATTTTTGGTGAAGAGGGGCACAAGTGATTTGAGTGTTTTTTCGAGAGAACAAACATGGAAATTTGAGCAAAACAATTAAGTAGGGCACAAGTAGGGGTAAGAGGATTTTAAAAACTATATGTTTATGCAAAGAAGCTTTTTTATGCATGTAAAAAGAAGGATATCCAATGTATTTTATGTTTTCAATTCTTTTCATCAAATCTTGACAACTTTATAACCTCTTTTCTACTTTTGAAGCATACTTTGCAATATATTTCACGATTACATGTTGAGAAACAACTAGATGAAAATCGGCTATGAATTTCCCTAGTCTAAGAAGATTTACATTGTAAACATTTAGCATATCATCAATACGTGCATAATAATTTATTTATTTTTGCATTTATAATATATGAATTTAATATTGATTAATCACATGAGCCTTCCATGGAGCATTGTAGTGATATGAAATAATAGACTCCTTTTTGTGCAAGCACGAATCTACACTACACTTTGTATGTCTTTAAAAAACATGCTCTCTAACAAATTCTCATAACCTTCATTAGGATTGAAAGAAGAAACTTGTGAGGTTTTCAAAGGTAGGGATCATCATTTAGGATTCAAGGAACCATTATGTTATGATGATGGATGTCACGAATATTTAATGTTGTTATATGTTTAACAAAGAATGTCTTCTGAATATGCACATTGGAAGGAGGGATACTCTCTCTTTCTAGATCTTGACACCTTTTCTCTCTTTTAACTCCCGCAAGGATATCAAGCTTAAATAAAACTAATGTTTATAAGTTTTGGAGCACCAATGTGACAATCCTTTTTGTTAATCCCTCTTTTAAATATTGCCATGAATTGTAATTCATGTAAATAATATATGGAAACATAATGGTTTTATTTGGTTAACTCACATCCTTAGTTTTTGTTGGTTACCCTCAACCATTGCAATTTGAAGGTGGTTCACAATTTATATGAATTCAAGTGGTTTTTGATTTGCAATGAACCATTTATCATACCAAGTGATTTTTTCTTTAGTTTTTGTTATATCTCAATTTTTAACTACATGGTATTACTTTTAATACTTATTTTATCTTAATTCTATTAATTCATTCTCCCTTTTTTTCTTATTTTAAATCATAATTTCCTAATGCATACAACATGGAGTAGGTAATCTAAGAAGTGAAACAACTTGAATTTCCTATATTTGCATGAATTCGTTGAATTGAATAATCTTCTTGTTCTCTCAATGTCTGTCATTTTTTCCTCATCCTTTCTCTAACTTTTTCTCACACTTCCTATGTGCTTGGAACTTGTTGTCCTTTTTGAGATTTAATTCTCCAATTTCCATGGTTTTTGTTAGTTTTTGTGTAATTTCTACATTGTGTAAAGTTTCCATGAATGAACGTTCTCTATTATTTTTCTATGAATGAACATTCAACTTTGTTTTGTCTTGTTTTTTTGGATAGTTGCAGGAGCTCAATCGAGCTATTTGTTGTTTAACCATGTTAAGGGCTTGATTGAGGGTTTCTTATGTTGGAAAATGTAACTAGTTTCGGTCTTCATTAATGTATTTGAGTCATCATGTAATTATTATGACTTATAATGCACGAGTTTCATGCTTGGGTCATCATGTTTTAGGTCAAAGTCCCCATTGAGGACTTCTAGGATTTATTCTGATTTAATAGAGTCATTGTACTTTTAAAGATGCCCTTATTGGCCTTTTGAATCAAGTAAAAATGTTTAGTATTGAGTCAAAAATGAAATATGTTGACTCCACACCAAGTTGGCCTTAAGATGATCAAGTTGGCCTCACAGAGGGATATTAGACCTCACCTAAAGGCTATAAAAGAAGAAGTTCAAATTCATTTGGAAGAGAATAGTCTCAAGCACATTTGATATCTCTCTCAAAGCCGAAAAAAGTTTGAAGTGAAGGAAGTGGGCTAAATAAGTGTGAGTTTGGTCAAGGTGAAGGAAGAAAGGAAAAACAGAATTTTGGTGCATCTCTCTCTCCCTCGCGCCCTAGATTGGAAGATCAAAGTTCTCTTGTTGATGTCGCTGCCATTTGCTACATGTTGTCGCTGCTAGAACAAGTACATGTTGAAGTTGTTGTTGTTGGGTGCTGCTACCTCAAGAAGTTGTATTGCGCCAAGATCAAAGTTCCTAATTGAAGATCGAAGTCTTCCAGCCAAGATCAAAGTCTCCAAAGTAAGGTCTAAGTTACTGGGTCCAAGAAAATGATGCATAGTGTTGTTGTTGTTTTTGTTGCTTCCAGGTCAACTAAGATCATCTGCAAACGAAGAAGAAGGCTGACTTGGTGTGGAGGAAAGTTTTTGTCAAGGTCTAGAGTCTTGGATTATCTCAGGAAAATTATTGAAGGAAGAATTACCGACTGGGTTTTCCCCTAGAGATGGGTTTTCCCCTCGATGTGCGCCTATATCCAGTGTCCATTGATTTACATGTTATTGCTTTTATAATTACTTGATGAACTAAAAGGAAAAAATATATAAAGGAAATTTAATAAGAAATCAAGAACATCAAAAGTAATTATCAAGTATAAGAAAATCTTTTTGCCTTTCTAATTTTCTAACATCTTAAACGCTCAATCGATCTATTTTAATTTTTACCTTAAATTCTCTATAGCTCGATCAAGTCATTGTTTAACCACGTTTACCTTAAACACTTGATTGAGCAACTAAGGACCTAAAAAATGGATTTTTAGCTCCCCTTCTTCATATTTCGCTACAACACCATTTTGTAGCCTAACAGACTTAAGGCAGTATTTTCCTTAGGTGGTGGAGTTGATCATGTTGTATTCATGAAGGAATCCTCTATCCAATGGCATATTAGTTTGACATTTTCGAATTCTTATGTAGATTATCTTCCGGATACATCGCATTAGGTTTCTTCTTTATCAACATTTCGAACCAGCAATGGTGGTTCATCTTCAGGATGTGATAGATTATTGAAAGACTGTTCTCATTTTTCCAAATATATAGAGATGTATGAGATACTTAGCCGACAGGTATTAGGATTTATTAAATTATTATTTTGTTTGTTTTAATTATAATTTTAATTGTTTTATTGTATTTTGTTAATTTAATTATATTTTTGTGATGTTTAGGGTTTAAAATTGTGATAGAATTAATTTAATTATTCTATTAACTTTTGTAAATTTAATTGTATTTTTGTGATATTTAGGGATTTTTAAAATTATTATCGAATTATTATTTTCATTAGGGTTATGGCTATATTAATAATATTTGTATTAATTATTTCATATTTTAATTATAATTATTTAATTAATTTTATAATTGTTTTAATTATATTTATTTTAATTATTTATTTATGTTTTATTGTAATTGTTTTTACTTTGTATTTATATTAATTTTAATCGTCTTCATTTTACTTATATGTTGTGATTATTTGTTAAGGCTTACTACATATTTGTATTAAATATCTCATATTTTAATTAATTTTATAATTATTTTAAATATATTTATTTTAATTAATTAATTATTTTTAATTTTTAATTAATTAATTATTTTAATTATTTATATTTAATTAATTATTTATGTTTTATTGTGATTGGTTTTTATTTTGTATTTATATTAGGGTTATGGTTATATTAATAATATTTGCATTAATTATTTCATATTTTAATTATATTTATTTAGTTAGTTTTATAATTATTTTAATTATTTATGTTTTATTGTGATTGTTTTTACATTGTATTTATATTTTACTTATATTTATATTTAATTATTTATTTATGTTTTATTGTGATTATAAGTAGAACTTCGGCGCAAATCACATATAGAAAGACCTTTGTCGACGCATTTCGAACCAACCAGTGTGGTCCATCATCAGGACAAGTTGAAGAAACAGATCCATCTTCGCATGTTAAATACTCTGAGCAGAGCCTCCAACTACTATCTTGACTAACAGCTACTTTGACTTAGGTACCAGAGTCAAAAAGTCAATTTGATAATATAAAGGAAGTTAGTTATCATAAGTGACCATACCTTAAAATATATATAAAAAGTTATATACATGAAATAATTTTAGATGGTGTTTACATTATTATTTAGTTAAAAAGGTATAATTTAATATTTAAAAAATTGTAATTTAAATAGGAATTAGTTAAATTGAAGACCTAACTTTTTTATATAAATACATAATTATATATAAGGTAATTTCAAGATGATATTTAGTTAGAAGAATTATATAATGGAACGAAAATAAAATAAATTAAAGAAAATAAAATAAAATAAAAATAAAAATAAAAATAAAAAATAAATAAAATAAAATAAATAAATAAATAATAAAAATAAAAAATAAAATAAATATATAAATAAATAAATAAAAAACACATAAATAAATATAGAGTAGAATAAATAAATTCAATTAAGAACGTAGCTGGTAAAGGTTCAAAATAAATAAATAAATAAAAATAAACAACAAAAATTTAAAAAAATAAATAAAATAAAATAAAAAAAAAAATATATATATATATATATATAATAAATAAAAATAAATAAATAATAATAATAATAATAATGATTTTATATATATATATATATATATATATATATATATATATATATATATTTATTTATTTATTTTAGTTATGATTATAAATACTACTATCTATCAGGAACAAATAAAAAGAAAGAGCGACCCAAAATAAAAAGAAGGAGAAGGACCGGAAAAAGTCCAGAGCGAAAAAGATGAGGGGGGGAAGAAAAGAAAGATTAAGACGAAAGGGCAGGGATCCAACATCTACTAATCTTCCAGTCGTCATCTCTATTGAGATTGTTAGGCCTTCTTTCGATATGAATAGCTTCCTTGAATTTACAATGATGGAACTGAGCAACTTTGGCAACAACCTTGGCCTCCTCTATACACACTTGATGCTTGGTCTTTTCCACATTTTATGCTAACGCTGAAGACTTGGTTCTCCCATGTCTTAGGTCAGCTGCATGTTCGTTGATCCTCTGATGGATGGAGCACCCTGTTTCCCCGATATAGGGGGTCCCACAAGAACAAGGGATCAAGTAGACCCCCTTCATGTCCTTAGGGTTAACGGGATCTTTCACCGATCGGAGGGAATTATGAATGGTGTTGAGGGGCCTAAATGTTGAGGGAATATCATACCTCTTAAGGATCCGAGCAATCTTGTCTGTGGTTCCTTGGACATAGGGAAGATGGACACCTAGTCGGCGCTCCTTTGGTTCTTTCTTAATTACCGCATTTTTAGAGGCTTTAAGGAAAGCCTTCTGACCTAGGCGCCTACTATATCCATTCTCCACAAAGACATCAAGGAGATGGGATCTCTCCTTATCAAAGCTCTCATTATCAGAAATCCCATCTCCTTGATGTCTTTGTGGAGAATGGATATAGTAGGTGCCTAGGTCAAAAGGCTTTCCTTAAAGCCTCTAAAAATGTGGTAATTAAGAAATAATTAAAGGAGTGCCAACTAGGTGTCCATCTTCCCTATGTCCAAGGAACCACAGACAAGATTGCTCGGATCCTTAAGAGGTATGATATTCCCTCAACATTTAGGCCCCTCAACACCATTCGTAATTCCCTCCGATCGGTGAAAGATCTTGTTAACCCTAAGGACATGAAGGGGGTCTACTTGATCCCTTGTTCTTGTGGGACCCCCTATATCGGGGAAACAGGGCGCTCCATCCATCAGAGGATCAGCGAACATGCAGCTGACCTAAGACATGGGAGAACCAAGTCTTCAGCGTTAGCAGAACATGTGGAAAAGACCAAGCATCAAGTGTGTATAGAGGAGGCCAAGGTTGTTGCCAAAGTTGCTCAGTTCCATCATCGTAAATTCAGGGAAGCTATTGAGATCGAAAGAAGGCCTAACAATCTCAATAGAGATGATGGCTGGAAGATCAGTAGATGTTGGATCCCTGCCCTTTCGTCTTAATCTTTCTTTCTTCCCCCCCCCCCCCCCCCCCTTCATCTTTTTCGCTCTGGACTTTTTCCGGTCCTTCTCCTTCTTTTTATTTTGGGTCGCTCTTTCTTTTTATTTGTTCCTGATAGATAGTAGTATTTAAATCGTAATTTATATATATATATATTATTATTATTATTATTATTATTATTATTATTATTATTTATTTATTTATTTTATATCTATATATATATATATTATTTTTTTATTTTTATTTTTTTATTTTTTTTATTTTTTTTTTATTTTTGTTGTTTATTTTTATTTTTATTTTTTTTAATCTTTACGAGTTCTTAATTGAATTTATTTATTCTACTCTATATATATATATATATATATATATATATAATTTTTATTTTTTTTCTTCCCGTTCCATTATATAATTCTTCTAACTAAATATCATCTTGAAATTACCTTTTATATATATTTATATATTTATATAAAAAAGTTAGGTCTTCAATTTAACTAATTCCTATTTAAATTACAATTTTTTAAATATTATATTATACCTTTTTAACTAAATAATAATGTAAACACCATCTAAAATTATTTCATGTATATAATTTTTTATATATATTTTAAGGTATGGTCACCTATGATAACTAACTTCCTTTATATTATCAAATTGACTTTTTGACTCTGGTCCCTAATTCAAAATTAGTCGTTGGTCAAGATAGTTGTTGGAGGCTCTGCTCAGACTATTTAACATGCGAAGCTAGATCTGTTTCTTCAACTTGTCCTGACGATGAACCACACTGGTTGGTTCGAAACACGTCAACAAAGGTCTTTCTATATGTGATTTACGCCGAAGTTCTACTTATAACTATTATGGATCACAGAACCTCAATTCAACAATTTTATTGTGATTGTTTTTACTTTGTATTTATATTAGGGTTATGGTTATGTTAATAATATTTGTATTAATTATTTCATATTTTAATTATATTTATTTAGTTAATTTTATAATTATTTTAATTATTATTTTTTTAATTTTAATTAATTATTTATTTTACTTATTTATATTTAATTAATTATTTATGTTTTATTGTAATTGTTTTTACTTTGTATTTATATTAATTTTAATCATGTTCATTTTACTTATATGTTGTGATTATTTGTTAAGGCTTACAACATATTTGTATTAAATATTTCATATTTTAATTAATTTTATAATTATTTTAATTATTTATTTATTTTTAATTTTAATTAATTATTTATTTATGTTTTATTGTGATTGCTTTTACTTTGTATTTATATTTTACTTATATGTTGTGATTATTTGTTAAGGCTTACTACATCTTTTCTAGGTCATAGTGTGTTATTTAATTGTAATGGATTAGACCTTTTATGTCTTTTATGATTGTCCTAGGTTAATTAGAGGAGGATTATAGTTAGGTAGGGGTAGTAAAAACAATCACAATAAAACATAAATAATTAGTTAAATAAAAATTAAAAATAATTAATTAATTAAAACAATTATAAAATTAATTAAAATAAATATAAAGTTAATTAAATAATTATAATTAAAATATGAAATAATTAATACAAATATTATTAATATAACCATAACCCTAATGAAAATAATAATTCGATAATAATTTTAAAAATCCCTAAATATCACAAAAATACAATTAAATTTACAAAACTTAATAGAATAATTAAATTAATTCTATCACAATTTTAAACCCTAAACATCACAAAAATATAATTAAATTAACAAAATACAATAAAACAATTAAAATTATAATTAAAACAAATAAAATAATAATTTAATAAATCCTAATACCCGTCGGCTAAGCATCTCATACATCTCTATATATTTGGAAAAATGAGAACAGTCTTTCAATAATCTATCACATTGTGAAGATGAACCACCGTTGCTGGTTCGAAATGTTGATCAAAAAGAAACCTAATGCGATGTATTCGGAAGATAATCTACATAATCATGAAACTCGCAGAAACCTCAAAGACAAAATTTTTGAATTCATATAACATTTTTCATCTAACTTATTTTAAACATTATGCTTGATTTTTTTTGGACAATTTCAAAGGGGCTGAATGAAAAATAAATAACATAAAATATACAAAATTCCAAAAATACCACCATCTTCATTTACAAGTCCTCTTCAAACGATTAGTCTTGGTTTTTGAATTTATTTAAATAACTATTTTTTTTTACATCAACACATGCCTCTCAAAAATGAAATTCAAATATTAATTTTCCAACTTTGAAAAATAAAAAATAATATCATTTTTCATAAAATAAAAATAAAAAATAAAAAATTAAATAAAATAATAAAAAAATTAAAATTAAAATTAAAAAAATAAAAATAATATATATATATATATATATATATATATATATATATATATATATATATATATATATATATATTCAATATGCATAACTTAGTTATCTCTATGTAGATCCTTTTTTCCTCAAGGAAAAATCATAATTTTCACTATAGGATAAAAATTAATAGTTGTATGTGCCCTTGAGGCACATTAAAAACTGTTGAAATAAATATATTAGATACATTATATAGCAATGTCCAAAACATATAGGTATCATATAAATAAAGTTACATAAATAAATAAAAACCTGTAGAAATATTGTGTCCAAAAAAGTTATTTTGCCATATAGGGAACAAAAAACCATGACCATGAACATCCTTGCTCATGAAAAAATTGTCACAATTTGCAAAAAATGTCCATCGATAGAAAAACACCTACGCATTTCATCTCAGACTTGTCCAACTGCATGATGGGAGTTTTCTATAAATAATCTATGGTAGTATGCATAATTTCCATGACTTATTTGTTCCAATATCTGCCATACACCCTAGTCCTAATGCACACCTTCCTTGGAAAGTTCGTGATAAATAGAATTTATTTCCCTGTAAATATGTTGACAAGAAATATGATCAAAATTCCTTTTAATCGTAAGCACCTCCTCTAGAATGGGCTTGAGTGTGTGCATGTGACATGCAAACTATTGATTGGAACAATTTACAACTATACGAGAGTCTGCAAAAAATTGTAGTTGATGACATCCTTTTTCATAGGCAAAGAGAAGAAGTAATTTAAGGCTAAATAGTTTAGCATAATTGTTGGTCCCTTGGCCCAAACCACTTTTCAGTTTATGAGTGATTTTCATTCATATGTAAAATTGTGTCACCACCACATCTACCTCCTTCCTGTGACGAGCCATCAAAATAGGCCTATGGCCTCAATTCATCAATCTAATCTTCAAAAATATTATGGTTTCTATTATGATCTTCATTAGCTGAAATAAGCTAAAAAATTACAATCACTTGATCAACAATTGAGTCAAGACAAAAAGGACTGTCATGAAAAATAATATTGATCCTCCCAAGTCAAATACCCCAACTAATGATTAGAGGTAGATTCCTCAGTTCCTTAGGAGAAACTGAGTTCCACCAAGGTTTCTAAGCCAATTTGTAAGAATCACCTTTCCATAAATTTCCAATAGATAAAGCGTTACACACTAGGCCCCAAACTTGACGAGAAACTAGACAAGACATAAATAAATGGTAGATTGATTGTTCAACTGCTTTGCACAATGGATACCAACTTGGACCATCAAAATTTCACTTCTTGGACCATTGGAGCAACCAAGATTTTTCTAGGCATTTAAGTCTCCATAATGGATTCCACCACCACACAAGTTCCTCAAGTTCCTTTGTAACGTTTTAAAAAAGATAACCTTCCTTTAGGGCATATTCACCATAGGCAGTTTACCTCCATTGAAGGTCACCCTCCAGATCTTGAAGTTTGACATGAGAAATATTTAAGACCAAAGAATAATTATGCCAAAGCCCATGCTATTCATTGGGAAAATTAAGAGCCTAGGGATACATACATCCTTGAGCCAACAAAGTAGTGTTCTCAGAATCAACCACCTGATTTAAAGTTTTCTTTCCCTGAGATGCTTTAAAATCGACTAATTCCTAGGCTAGCTGATACCCATAACCATAGGCAGTCCATCGATTTTACCCAATTCTAACCTTCTCTCCATTACCCACTCTCCATGTGAGACCACTACCGATAATATAGAAAGAATCAACCAAAACCTTCAATACAATTGACCCATTTAATCTTCTTTTGAGGGGTAACATGATCTAATCTTCTAGATAAATATGAGAGATATATTTTATATATACCACCTTAGTCTACAGACTTTCTGTAGATATCAACCTCCAACCAACTTTTGCAGCTAGGGACTAGGAAAAACTAATCAAATTCTTTAGACCCCATCCTCACCACTTCTTAGGAACGACGATCCTGTCCCAACTAACCCATGAAAAATTATTTATGTTCTTTACCCTATTTTTTCCACAAAAATATGTCGCAACACTTTCTAATCAAGTTTAATATCCCTTTGGGGATCCAAGATAATGACATCCAGAAAATTGGAATTGCCTCTAGAATAGATTTCATGAGCACTAACTTTCCAGCATGAGAGAGCCATTTGAAGCTCCAACCCTTGAGACGCATCTCAATTTTTTTAGAAGCCACATCTTGTCCACTTTCTTATAATTAGTCAACTTCAGATGAAAAACAAGGTATTTCAAACGTTCATCATAATTCATAGATTGAAAAGGGAAGAGTGATTGAGCATGAACAATTTCATCCCTGGAACATCCAGAAATTGATATGGTATACTTGTGAACATTTATTTCCATGCATGTGCCCTTACAAAAAAGGCAAAGTGCATTTTTTATAGTATTTCAGTCTCTCGTAGATCCATCACTAAACAACAATAAATCATCCACAAAGAGAAGGCGTGAGAGATATCACCAACCACAAATGACCCCTTAAACTCACCTCTTCTTTTAACACCGTTAATAATTATACTAAACCCTTTACTAATGAAGAGGAATAAAAGTGGTGATAAGGGGAAACCCTATCGAAGTCCTCTCTCAAAATTGAAGAAATGAGTTGTTGCACCATTAATTAGAAAAAAGAAGATACAATAGTAACACAACTCATAATTTAGTTGACAGGCCAGGCAGTAACTCCTCAGAACAAATTGATTCGTATATTATTCCTTCAGGTTGGTCTTTATTATATACATGAGGGAGAGACTGTTCACTTCATCTCTCGATGACTGTTCATATTACTTATTATTTATTTACATTAATTATATTCACCCAATCCTGATGATTAGGTGTCAACATTCCCCCCTTAATCTGAAGGGATGTTGGTGAGTCCAAGCATCATTCTGAATCGTTCAAGCTATTATCTTCCAAGCGCTTTGGTGAAGATCTCTGCAATTTGCTCATTAGTGCAACAATGATGGAGATGGATTGTTTTGTCCTCAACATGACATCGAATCAGATGATATTTAGTATTGATGTGCTTCATTCGATCATGGAACTCTGGTTTCTTGTCCAACTTTATTGCAGAGGTATTGTCAATCATGAGTGGAGTTGATTGTACTTGTTTTACCTACAAATCTTCAAGAATTTTCCTAAGCCACGCAATTTCTTTTGTTGCCTCAGCTGCTGCCACATATTTTGCTTCTGTTGTGGAATCTGTTGGAACTGATTGTTTGCGTGATCTCCAGGAGACAGCTCCTGATCCAAGACTCATAGCATATCCTGAAGTAGATACCCCAGTTTCTTTTTCTCCATCGAAGTCTGAATCAGAGTATCCAATCAAGCTGAAGTCGTCCACCTGTGTATACTTAATTTCAAAGTCTTGAGTTCCCTTCAAGTACCTTAGAACTCTTTTTGCAGCAGACTAATGTCCCTCACAAGGCTTTTGCATAAACTTGGAGAGGATTCCAATAGCAAACGAAATGTCTGGTCTGGTAGTAGTTAGGTAGTTGAGACTTCCTACAAGCTGTCTATACTTTGTTGCATCCTCAAATTCTTTTCCTTCAATAGATGTGAGCTTTAAGTTTTGCTCCATTGGAGTAGTAAGAGGATTTCATTCTGTCATGCCAAACCTGTTCAACAGATCTCCAATGTGCTTCTTTTGAGAAAGAAATATGGACTTCGGATGTTGGGTTACTTCAATACCAAGATAGTAATGAACATGGCCCAAATCAATCATTTCAAAACTTTTCCCCAATTCCTTCTTTATGGATGCAATGTAGCTTTCATTGTTCCATGTCATCAAAAGATCATCTACATATACCACAACATATACAACTGTTTTTCCAACTTTCTTGACAAATAAAGTTGCATCATCAAGATCATAATGTTTGAAATTGAGTTTCAGAAGAAGCTCAGTTAGTTTTTCACACCAGGCTCGTGGTGCCTGTTTGAGGCCATAAAAGGACTTCACAAGTTTTCATACTTTATGTTCATGTCCTTTCACAACAAATCCTTCAGGCTGGGACATAAAAACATTCTCTTTTAGATCTCCATTCAAGAAAGCAGTTTTCACATCCGTTTGATCGACTTTCCAACCATTTTGAGCTGCTAGGGCAAAGAGTGTCCGGATGGTAGCCCATTTTGTTGTGGGAGAAAAAGTCTCCTCATAATCGACCCCTTCCTTCTGTGCAAAACCTTTTTCCACAAGCCTGCCTTTGTGCTTGTCAAGTGAGCCATCAGCTTTATACTTGTTATTGTAGACCCACTTGCAGCCAATTGGTTTGGTTCCTAATGGAAGATCAACCAGCTTCCAAGTGCCATTATTTATGAGGGCATCATACTCCTTTTGCATCGCTTCTTTCCATTCGTCATGAGAAGTAGCTTCTTTGAAGGAAGTTGGTTCAAAATCTGTAGACAAGTTCAATTCACAATCATAATAAACATCCATATCAACAGGTGAATTAGAGTCATCTACATCACCTCCATTTTGTCGGTTTGAATTTCTAGTTCCTGTCTTTCCAACCTCATCAGGATGAACACTTTCAAGTGTATTTGTCAGCCACTTTGGGGGACCTTTCTCAGATGGTCCAAGCTGCTCCACTAATTGAGTTGGGACTGAATCAAGGTTGAATCTCCCAATTCTATCAATCACATCACTTAAAGCATCATCCATTGTTGGAGTTTCATGCAGGGGAGAGTGTTCTTCAGAAGAAGATTCCACATGTTGATCTAGTATAGGAATCACCCATTCAAGATGTGGAATCTAATTATCAAATTCTTGAAATGATTTTTCATTTGTGAATCTATCCAAGCAATCAAGTTACCACTCAACATGGTTGTCAATTTTGGATGATTCAAGAAAAATTACATCTCTAGATACAACAAACTTTTTATTGACTTCATCATAGATATGGTATGCTTTGGAGGTGTTTGAATACCCCAGGAAGATACATTTACAACTTCTAGCACCAAGTTTTTTTCTATGTACCTTTGGTATCAAGGCATAACAGGTGGAACCAAAGACCCTGAGATGCTTTACCGAAGGAACATGTCCATACCACATTTTATATGGAGTCTTGTTTCTAATAGCATTAGATGGACACCTATTCTTTATATATGCAGCACATAGAATAGCATCAGCCCAAAACATTATCTTTACATTTTTGAAGAAGAGCATGGATCGTACCATATTTAAGATTGTCCTATTCATTCTTTCAGCTACACCATTCTATTGGGGATTATAAGGCACAGTTGTTTGATGTTTGATCCCATGTTGGCAAAGATAGTTTTCAAATTCATTTGATGTGTATTCTTTTCCATTATCAGTGTGAATAAACCCAATATGAGATTGTTCATCATTTTCAATCCATTTATGAAAGTTCTTGAATGTTTGAAAAGCATCAAATTTGTTCTTCAATAAATAAACCCAACACATTCTGGTGTAGTCATCAATAAATGTCATCATATATTTATTTACATTTGCAAAAGGAATAGGCATCGAACCACATAAATCTGAATGAATGAGTTCAAGTTTTCTATGTGATCTTGAATGTGAATCATGAAAACACTGTTTGTTATGCTTTCCTAGAATGCAAGCATCACATTGCATAAGCTTCCTAGGAATTGTAGGCAAACCAGCAACACCATTTTTCTTCAACAAGCGGAGGTTGTCATAGTTCAAATGTCCAAATCTAACATGCCATAATAAACTTGATGGAAGTGTACCTTCTTCATAATGAGAATTGTATGAGAAATGTTGTGCATGAGCAGAGGTTCCTTGCATCTTGAGAAGCCTTTCTTCTTCTATTCCCCTCATGACAAGTGAGAGGTCATATGCTTTTCTTACCTCAAGCTTGCCATCAAACATATGAATGGAGTGACCTTGCTGGCGGATTGGACCAAGGACAACAAGTTTCTCTTGAGCTATGGGAGATATAGAACATGATGCAGAAGAAAGTCTAGAAGACCAGGAAATTTAAGCCTAATTGTGCCAAGCCCTGATGGCTTGATTTTTATTGGTCTGCAAAGTATACTGCTCCATCAACATTGTCAGTGAATTTTTCAAAAAAATCTTTTCTATGATTCATGTGACAGGTTGCTCCTGAATCAAGCAACCAATCATTTTTCCAAGAAGCAAGTGAAGCATTAAATAAATCTTCATTTACTCCAATATTACATTGTGCCACAAAATAGTGAGCAGATTCAGGTGCTTTAACTTTGTCTGTATCATCAGTTTTACCTTTCTATTGGTTTCTTTGTTGCTCAATTTTTTTCCATGGTAACTTGCATGTAGAGGCATCATGTGATCCATTTCTTTTGCAGCGTATGCAGTGCAAAGTTTCCTTTTCTCCTTGAGAGTGTCTGCCCCCTTGCCTCTGAAACATCTTCCTCTTCCTCTTCGACCACCTCTTCCTCTTGAAGAATCTTGAGAAGGATGCTTTTCTTTATGAGCAAGGCACACAACCTCTTTAGAAGATTCAAGGGCTGCCTTCTTTCCAAAAGCTTTCTCTCTTTTAGCAAATTTTTTCACAAGAGAGTCAAGATAATTGGAGTAAGTAGGATAAAGTGCCTTGATAAAAGCGATAAGAGGAATATCCAAATCAATTTTAGTGGCTTGGATATCATGCATTATAGACTTTACTTCAGATGCAAGAGCAAGAGGATCATTATTTTGCAGTTCAAGAGTGAAGAGTTTAATCATGAGTTGAAAAACTTCAAGTGTAGAATGTGAGTCATAGAGTTCTTTCAGCTTTTGTAAGGCTTCGAAAGTAGTTGAAAATGGCGTAATATGGCAACTCACCTCTTCACTTACAGATGCTGCGATTAATGCATAGGCTTTGTTGTTCTTGTTTTCCCAAATGTTGATCTCTTTGTCTGATGTAGGTTGTTCTCGCTGTTTGTCTCCGTCTCCAATGCACGCTCCTTTCCACAACTCATTGAAAATCAGGGTGTGTTTTATCATCCGGGACCACTCAAGATAGTTCTCCTTGCCAATGAGAACTATTCCCACAATGGATATGATTGAATGCATACTGTAACAAAAAATTCTGCTACAAAACTTTTACTCTTAGTGGGAAAAAATATAATTCTGATATGACTGGACAGCGAATTCAACTCGATAGCAAATGTCAATACCCAAGGCTGTAAATACAAAAATATTTACAACGCATTCAACACTTCATGCCACAGTGCTTTGACCCATGACCTAGTTTTTAAAAAAATTTATTCAATACATGGCATTCAACACATTTTATATGCCAAAAAATTTCAACGCATACACAAGTGGGGCAGCGTAAATACAATGTAATGATACCATCGTTATAATGATACCAACATTATATAATACCAGCGTTATATAATACCAGTGACCACAAAGGCAAACACAACACATACACAAGTGGGGCACAGTAAATACAATGTAGTGATACCAACGTTATAATGATACCAACCTTATATAGTACCAGTGACCACAAAGGCAGCACTTCCAGAATCTTATTGCAATCTAGATTGTCAAATTGTAGGTCTGGTTTCTTGGTCTAGAGGTCTCTGTGTGCATTCTCTAGGCGTCCATGGAGCTGCAATGGACAACATTGCCTCTGAAGATCGATCTGCACGAGAGAATGTTGATTGCAGAAGTTCTACTGTGAGCGTAGACGCTTCTGGTGATGGCACGGGCTCAGAGACATTAAGCCTTGGTACAGGAGAAATGCATTACTCTCACGGTCATGGAGACGACATTCCGCCCTTTGTTTTTTTAGGCAACAAGAAAACAGTGGACAGATTGCGCAGTAGGCACGCAGAGAGGCAGTGGACCACGATGATTATGCACAGAAGACATGCAGAGAGGCAGTGGACAGACTGTGCAGTAGACAGAGAGCACAGTAGACAGTGGACAGAAAGCGCAGTAGGCAGACTCCACAGGGGGCAGTGGACAGACTGCAAGAAACTGGCAGAAGGGAGTTACAACTAATTTTGGAAGTTGGCTCTGATACCATGACAGGCCAGGCAGTAACTCCTCAGAACAAATTGATTCATATATTATTCCTTCAGGTTGTTATTTATTATATACATGAGGGAGAGACTGTTCACTTCATCTCCCGGTGACTGGTCATATTACTTATTATTTATTTACATTAATTATATTCACCCAATCCTGATGAAATTGATTTCAAAACCAAGATGGGTTTGAAACATCCTAATGTACATCCAACTTGCCCTATCATAAGCCTTAGATAGGTCAATTTTGAGCACCATACCTTTGACTTTTTTGGTGTTCAGACTATGCAATCCTTATTGTGAAACTCCTATTTCTCATGAATTTGTCTGCGTTTCAAGAGAGGAAACTGCTCTTTGGAAATGTACCGTGAAAGATTGGCTTCAAGATTTATCAATAATCTTTGCTATGATGTTGTAGATGTAGTTGCAAAGAGATATCGGCCTAAAGTCATCAAAAGAGTTGGGTAAGTCAATCTTAGGTATGAGTGCAATAAAATTTGAATTGAAGGCTTCATACATTCTCCTTGTCATTCTACTTTCCTCCACCATATTTAGCAGATCACTCCCCAACAACTTATAAAATTCCACAAAAAATTTGACCCGTCATCCAGAAATTTTGTCCCTTTTGAACCCATCAAGGACTGACTCAAGTTATCCTTTAGTAACATGCTCCATAAGATATATATTTTTTCTTCATCTGCATACCTTGGAAAAAGTTGGACAACTCAAATTGCCTCTACAAGGGATGCCTCTTGAGGGGCTTGGAACAAAGTATGAAAATGACGAACACTTAGGTGGGCTAAATCCTGGAAATTTGAGGCCCTCTCCCCCTCAGGATTTTCCAAGGCCCAAATGGTATTGATAGCTCTCCTATCTTTCGCATATTGATGAAAAAATATGGTATTTTCATCCCCAACTTTTAGTCATACATCTTTGTTTTTTAGCCTCCATGTTTCTTCCTTTTCGTCCAAAATTATTTTCCTTTCCATCTCTAAACAAATAATGTATTTCTTAGATTTGTGCATCAAGTAATATTCATTCCAAGGGTCTTCCAATTTTTCCAAATCTATTTCAATATTCTTTATGATTTCTTCATCCCTCTTATCTTTTTTCTTTTCCCATTCCATAATAGCTAATTTTGTCTTATTAAGATTTTTTTCAAATTGCATAGAAAAAGTTCTCCCTTCCTCCACAGCACAATGGAGCCAATTGTCTCTAACTAGTGCCTAATAGTTCTCGTCCTTTATCCATAGAACATTTGAATGGGGCCTTTGGTTTTATGATAATCCCATGGGTTCTGGAAAATATGGGCAGTGGTTAGAGCATCCTCCCACTCGAACCCATTGTCGAAAAAGGGATAAATTTTCCAGAAGAATAAATTTAATAAAAATGATATCAATTATGTGGGTAACTATAGCTTTCCCTAACTTGCAATTGCGCCAAATGGGTTTAAGTTTGGGAATATCTATGTAAATGAGAGAATGGTTCACAATTAACTGAGTAAAAAAATCCTCATGTTCCTGTGCCCCCCAAATTTCAAACTTACCCATGAAGAAATTGAGGTCTCCACCCATAATGACATTATCACTCTTACCCATGAAGAAATTGAGGTCTCCACCCATAATGAGATTATCACTCTGCATGAAATCGAAATTTATCAATTTATTCTGAAAAGGCACTCTTCCTTGATTTGGACCATAAACATTAATTATAAAAAACTATTTTCCAATATCTACCATTAGAATATCAACAACAATGACCCCCTCACAACCCTAGGAATTTAGGATCTTTACAGAATGTCAGTTTAATCCCAGGGCGAGTCCTCTAAATTTTCCTTTGCCATCCACAACCAAAAACATCCATCTCAGTAGCAATAATTCCAAAACTTTAACAATATCCTAGCTCATATCTAAGGTCTCTTTAAGGAGAATCACATCTATTCTATCTGGCATCACCAATTATTTTAGGGCTATTCTTTTGGAAGGAATAGCCAACCCTCGACAATTAAAGAATAGAAATTTCAATAGGGACGAGTAGCAGGGGTATGCACTACTATAAGTACCCCATCAAAAGAGAGTTGTTTTCTAGCTGCATTGCCCTGGTCAACTTGGACAATAGATTTTGAAATGGGAGATTGACACCCATAGGTATTCTTAATAATTTTAGATGGTGAAGGAGTGCCAAGCCCCCTGTAGGAGTTCCATGAACTATGATTTTTGGCTTTGAAATGTAAATTGTATTGGGGTTCAACATGAGAAGAAGACGATATGTCATAGGAGGCAGACAGAGTGGATAACTGAGATAGACAACATACAAGATCATAGGAAATGGAACATGATGCAAAGTAAAAATCCCCTTTACCCAAATCACTCCCCCGATGTATTTTGAACAAATAAAATAGGGAATTGCATAACCATAGATGACATGGATATAATGATATTTTAAATTGGAGTTGAAGATAAAAGAGTACCTAGAGCATGTGGTACACCATTGCTAGTTAGGACATAAAAGGGTTCGATATCTTGTAGGTACGAGTGACAAAAATCAGAGACTGCATTCATTAAGCCCATCCCTCGATCATTCGAAGTTCGAACTGGAACACTCTTCACCACACCATTACCATTAGTCACCAAACCTCCCACATGATTATCTCGACTAAAAGGCCCTTTCCCTAACTTCCTATTGAAAGGGAGAGGACACTCTTTCAAAACATGACCCACTTCATGATAACATTGACATCTAAATGACACACCTTCATAATCTACAATTTGAATATGAGTAAAATCATGATACTAATTATTTAAGCTAGAAACCATATTTTCTCTAGTATTCATGTGTACTAAAACCCATGCATGAGCCATCTTCCCAGTCTCCTCAAATGATCTATCAAAACCCAAGAACAACCCAAGCTCGTTACCAATCAGCCAAAACATGTTCTTAGTCCAAAGATACATTGGTAGGCCCAACATCCAAACCTAGATCGACCCATGCCATAACTATTCCCTGTCAAGGTCAAACAAATGTGACCAACATTTGAACATAACTAATTCCCTATCAATATGACAATATCTCGCTAAAACCCAATTCACATTTGTATCCAATACAAATCTACACTCAAACGAGCCTCTTGATAGGGTATAGACCACTAGAAGAGAAATTATATCATTCCCCCATTGATATTTTACCAAATTCCTCAATGTTATAGCTAAGTAAACCCTGTATTCTAGTGATCTAGGTGTCATTCCTGCATCCATAGCGGTGTGCTTAAGTGGCAGATTATTGAAAAATGCAGCAATAAATTCTCAATTTGATTTTGCCTTGATTAAATTGAGAAACTTAAATTTCCACATTAGTAGACAACTTGGATGAAGTTAACTTGTGTGACATGGCTTGTGTCACTCAATTTACTTAGTAAATTCGAACTGGAGGAGTTAGATTTCAGTTAAGCATGTGTGATTTCTAATTTGTAGCAATCAAGGTCAATTATTTCAATTTTTTTCAGTTAAACTAGTTCCAACTGTTGGAGGAACTAGTGGAAGGTCATTTTTGTAGTGCTCAATGAGCATCTAGCTAACTGATCAATCAACCCAAAATATATAGTGCATATAGAGAACTCTAGTTCTCCAGATGTGGTGGATATTACAAGGTAGTGTAACATTAGTTTTAGACTAGTCTTGAATGTACATGTGTTTCATGCAATTAGATGATCAACCTTGGGAATTGCGCAATTCATTTTGGAAAAATTCCTAAATAATAGGGGCCTAATTTCTCAAGGAATTGTGCAAGGAAATAGGGGCTCAAGCAGAGGCAGCAATTGACTAAGTCTGGGTCAAAGGTTCTCATTGAGCAGAGAGATAGGTTATTCACTTGTAGGTTGTGCTAAGTTGAGCAAGGAAATTGTAATACAACTCTATTCAGCAGATTAATGCAAGTAGGAAAAGGGGTTTTTAGCAGATTTCTTTCCCCTAGAAAAAACATTGTGTGCATGTGTGTTATTTCTTATTGCATGTTTGTGATTGATGTTCTGAGTTCTGAATTGGATTCCATAGAGCAGTAGAGTAGGTTTGTGTCTTGTTATTTTTATTAAAAATTCATGAGTAGTTGAAAATCCACACCATAATTTATATATGGTATCAGAGTAGGGTTCACATTAGAGCAAGAATTTCAAAGTTGTTTCTCAAGAGAATTGAATTTGTAGTTCAGTGTAGAAAGATCTCTATAGAGTTAGGAAGATGACCTTCAATGGGCAGAGGCTAGAGTATACCTTGGAAGGAAACTCTAGTTGCATCACATGGAGGCGGTATTGGATGATAATGGATTACTATAATACATCAAGACATATGTTGCAAAACCACAAGCATATGATGCCCAAAACCTTGCTTAGTGGAATAAATATGTATCCAAGGTGAGGAGAATAATATTGGAGGGAGTATGACTCCAAATTTTCATCAATCTTGATGGGAAATAAACTCGTAATGCATTGTGGAAGGTAGTCACAGATTTGTTCCAGAATAGCAGAGACCATAGGAAATTGGCGCTCAAGGATAAACTTTGAAACATCAAGATGTAGAAGAATGACACTATTCAAAAATATCTAAGCGAGTTCACACAATTTCGTAATGAGCTTGCAGGAGTTAGTGTTACTGTTTCAAATTATGATTTGGTAATCCTAGCCCTTCGAGGCCTTCCCAAGGGTTAGCATAGATACCATAATTTGGTGAATGAGAAGGAGAAACTATCAAGTTGGAAAAACTTATGTTCCATTTTGGTACAAGAGGAAATCAGGTAGAATACCATAGATGGAACTTCATCCAAGGGAAAGGATGAAGAAAACTTTACATTGGATGGAAAGGGAAACAAGGGAAAATGGAAGAAATCTCAATCCAAACCAGAATCCATCCAAGGGGGCAAGAAGAAAGATTTGTCCAAAATTAAATGTTTCCATTGTCATGAATCCAGGTATTATGCCACAAAGTGTCAACACAAAAAAGCAAGCAAGAAGACCTCATGAGCAGTAGCAAGTGAAGCCTTGGTTTCATAGTTTGATCTTGACTTCACCTTTATCACATGCATGGGCAACACAGTGATGGGGAGCATGTGGTACTTGGAATTAGGTGCATCATTCCACATGACAGGGTGTAGAGAGTTTGTTAGTGACCCGAAGGAGAAATATTTGCAGATGCACATTGATATAGACGACGACTAAAGGTACAACGCGACCAAGGTTGGTACATTCACCTTTCAGAGAGAGTTAGGATCCCTTCTTAGACTCAACGATGTCATGTTTGTTCCAGGCCTAAAGAAAATTCTCATCTTTGTTGTAGTTTTGGAAGACAGTGGTTATGATTTGATCTTCAGCAAAGGGAAAGAATTCCTAATACACATAGGCATAGGACAGGTGAAGTATATCGGGGTTCATGTGAAAAACATATATAAGATAGACATGGAAGGTTGTGTTGCATTAAGCACTAAGGTGGAGAAAGTGCATAGCCACAATATCAATGAACTTTGGTACAAAATACTTCGCCATTTGTATCATGACACCTTAAATATTATGCAGCAAATAACCATTGGCCTCCCTAAAGGAGAACTTCAGCAACAAGATGTATGCAAAGGGTGTACCTTGGGGAAGTACACAAAATCCACATTCCATGATCGGGACAACAAAGCACATGTAGTCCTAGAAAGAACCCACTTTGATGTCTGAGGACATTTCTTGACAACTTCCACTGCCAAACACAAATATTTTGTCATTTTTATTGATGATTTCTCATAGAAGTGTTGGATCTTCTTCATGGAGAAGAAAGATGAGACATTATCCAAGTTTGTAGAATTCAAGCCACTAGTTGAGAAAGAGATTGGAAAGAAAGTGAAGGCTCTCAAGAGCGATGGAGGTGAGTACGTGTCGAATGAATTCAAAAATTTATGTGTGAAAGAAGGCATTCAATGAGAAATTACAACACTCCACAACCCCTAACAGAATGGGGTGGATGAGAGAAATAATTATATCATTGTGGGAGAAGTGAGGGCTATGTTACATGACCAAGGCCTACCACTACATTTGTGACCAAAGGAATGCAATACAATAGTCTATTTGCGAAACCAGAGCCCTCATCAAATTCTTAACATGATTACACTGGAGGAGGCTTTCTCAGGGAGAAAGTTGGATGTGTTGCACTTCAAGATTTTTGGAGCCTCTGTTTACTGCCATGTCTCCAAAGAATCAAGGAAGAAGCTTGAGTCAACAATAGAATTGAGGGTATTTATGGGTTACACGAAAACTCCCCACAGTCCCTCATAATGATAGTTGTGCGAAGGGATATAAAGTTTGATGAGGAGAAAGCGAAGCGGAGCTCTCCTGAGAGGGAGCTTCATATCCCACCAAAAGAGGATCTTTCAGCTCCAAAGGAGCCTCAGGAAGTTATGGAGAAACCACAAGTAGAGGAGCAGAGAGTGGAGACATCCACTCAAGAAGAAACATCCAAAGAAGGCAAAAAAAGAACCAGGGAAGCTGATAGACTTGTGCAAGATGTGAGGGAGAATTTGGGAACTCCTTCAAATTTACACAAGCAGAGGAGGTCACTTGATTGGTATACTAGCTACATGGCTCTAATGACCGAGCTTGTAGAGACTGAGCCATCCTCTTTCGAGGAAGTAGTAGAACAACCTGTATGGGTTGATGCCATGGTGGAGGAATAAAAATCCATTGTAAAGAACAATGTTTGGAAGTGGTCCCAAGGGCGACAAATAAATTAGTAGTGGGTTCGAGATGGATATTCAAGGCTAAGCATGTAGAAGATGGAAGCATATAGAAGTATAAGGCTAGATTTGTGGCGAAGGGGTACTCTCAAGTTGAGGGAATTGACTATGAGGATACCTTTCCTCCAGTAGAAAGGTATTCATCCATTAGATTAATTTTTTCTCTAGCTGCATAGATGGAGTGGAAGATCCACCATATGGATGTAAAAACAACATTCCTCAATGGAGTTATTGAGGAGGAGGTGTACATTGAGAAACCAAAAGGTTTTGAGAAATTTGATTGGGAGTCTCATGTGTTCAGACTCAAGTGAGCATTGTACAAACTCAAAAAAGCACCTTGTGCTTGGTACACCAAGATTGATAGCTATCTCATTGATTTTGGCTTCACCAAAAGTGAAGCAGATGAAAACCTCTATCATATCTTGGTAGAAGGTAAATTTCTTATTATTGTCTTCTATGTTGATGAATTGATTTTAATAGTGCTAAGAAAATGATCAGATCTTGCAAGGAGGACCTTGCAAAGGAATTTGAAATGAAGGACATGGGTCTCATGTGCTACTTCCTCGGGTTGGAAGTATGGCAAGGTGATGGGGAACTGTTTGTGTCTCAAGGAAAGTATGAAAATGAGATACTACAAAGATTCTACATGGAGAGTTGCAAACCCATGGAGACACCTCTAGTGACCAACTAGAGGAAGGAGGATGCCACTTCAGGTGAGGAAGTGGATGCTACCATTTATCGACAGCTAGTGGGTTCACTAATGTATCTTGTGAACACATGACCATATATGTGCTATGCAGTCAACTAGCTGAGCCAAGCTATGGTTAGGCTGACCAAATTATTTTGGAAGGCAGTTAAGCATGTTTTACGGTACCTTAGAGACACTACCCAATTTGGACTATGGTATAGACAGACAAAGGGAGTGAAGTTGTGTGGCTTCACAGATGCAGATTGGGTAGTGATTCCATCCGTTCGAAAGAGTACATTAGGTGGAATTTTAAATGTTGGGTCAGTTGCTTCCTAATATAGCATGAAGAAAAGATCTATGGCACTTAGCTCAAAAAAAGCATAATACATAGCTGCAAGTCAAGCAACATGTGAGGCGATATGGATGAGAAAGATACTTGTGGGAATGTTTGGTCAGATGATGGATCAAACTATGATCTACTATGATAATCAGAGTTGCAATAAGCTCTTTAGGAATCCTGTATTTCACAATCATTCCAAGCATACAGATATTCGGTATCACCATTTATGGGACTATGTGTAGAGGTAGATAATGTTTCTACAATGCATTCCAGTAGAGGAACAAGATGCTGACATTTTGACCAAGGCCTTGTCAAGAGGGAAGTTTGAGTTCCATAGGTGCAATATAGGATTGGTTTATAATCAATTTCTCGCTGAGAGAGAGTGCCGAAAAATGCAGCAAGAAATTCTCAGTTCAAGTTTGCCTTGATTAAATTGAGAAAAATCGAATTTCCATATCAACAGACAACTTGGATGTAGTTAACTTGTATGACATGGCTTGCGTCACTTAGTTTACTCAGTAAATTCGAGTTGGAGGAGTTAGAGTTCAATTAAGCATGTGCAGTGCTAATTTGTAGCAATCAAGTTCAGTTATTTCAAGTGTTTTCCAGTTAAACTAGTTCCAACTGTTGGTGGAACTAGTGGAAGGTCCATTGTGTAGTGAGACTTCAGTCCAACCTAGTGATCGTCTAGTTAATTGATCAATCAACCCAAAATATCTAGTGCATGCAAAGAATTCGAGTTCCCTAGCTATGGTGGAGATTAGAAGGCAATGTAACACCAATTGTAGACCAGTATTGAGTGTACAAGTGTTTCATGTAGTCAAATGATCAACCTTGGGAATTGTGCAATCCATTTTGGAGAAATTCCTAAATAATAGGGGCCTAATTTCTCAAGGAATTGTGCAAAGAAATAGGGGCTCAAGCAGAGGTAGAAATTGACTAAGTCTGGGTCATATCTTCTCAGTGAGCAGAGTGATAGGCTATTTACTTTCTGTTTGTGCTCAGTTGAGCAAAGAAATTGTAATACATCTCTATTCATCATATTAATGCAAACAACCAAAGGGGTTTTTAGCAGATTTCTTTCCCGCTAAAAAAAAAAATTCTATGTGCATGTGTGTTATTTATCATTGCATTTTTGTGATTGATGTTATAAATTATGAATCAAATTCCGCAGAGCAGTAGAGTAGGTTTGTTTCTTGTGATTTTGATTAAAACTTCATGAGCAGTTGCAAATCTACGCCATAATTTTGACACAAATATTTATATATGGGCTCAAAATCAATGGGACCTAATGAATAATCAACTTGCATCTCATTCCCTTCATCCATCATTGACTATAACCAGTCTTGACAAGGGATGACTTCATTACTCCAAGACAACACATCACCTCGTCCAAACCCTGCGATTTCCACAAACATGTTGATGTGTGCCACAAACAACCTTTCTCTGTGTGTAGATCGTGCACATATATATATGTGAAAATTTGTAAGGACAAGCATTTCATGTTGGAATAATAAATTACTAAAAGGGTGGGTGAATTAGTAATAGTGAGGTTTTAAATATTTAAGCATAAATATTTCTCTTTTCTTACAACTAATTACTTGTGAGTGCATTCATAATACAATATAGGTAAACAACCAGACAATCCAATCACATGTACACACAATCCATCAAATGAGTAGCACACACATATTAACACAAGTAATTTTTAGGTGGAAACCTAAAGGGAGAAAATCACTAACATGTTTGCTGTTATGATGTAAATTAAGCACCTACTTAATTACATCAATTTTTTTGTGACAAGCCACTCACAGGAGGCCCCAACCCCCTTTAGATAACAAGATGTTGCTTGCCAAGAGGCACCAATCTCTTAGGAATGCAGGCCACTACCTGCTCTAGCCAATGTTCTACTTTTCATTCAATTTTAAAACTGAAAACAAAGGCTAATACATATACACATAAATATATATATGATCTACTGCAGTAACCACTCCTTTCCTTCAACTCTGCAATTCTCCTTTGAGTTATACTCTTTGCTACTCAATGGTTCTAGTCTAGACCTTCTACTCCACTGTACATTTTAGTTAACACTTGGACTCAATTACTTTTTCTGTTCACACACTCACAACGTTGCACCCTTTAGCTCACAACAATTCTACATTCCTCCACTTTTCTCAACTACTCTCAATTGTTTTGTTCCTCTACAATGCTAGAAATGATTTTGTCTCACAGTGTCTAAGAGTATATTCATCATGTCTCTTCATGTTGTTGTTACATCAAGTTTCCTAGTCACTACAACTACATTAAATGACATAATGGGCATCTGAGTGTATTCTATACTATAACAACTTAAAAAAACATTATAATTAATGTAGATAATGACCACCTATGTGTCTCCCATACTGAGAATAAGTTCCTAGTCAACCTACACACTCCAACAAGTATCTCTATGCTTATTAATTTGATCGTAGTTCTTAGAAAGTAATCCAATATGCCTCTATTCTTTCTGTGATAAAATATCTTATCTCTGAGGCTATATTCTACATTTAATGCAATAAAGAGTGCTAGTAATATCAGGGATGGCTTGCTTCAACTGATTACAGGCCCATTAATCTTTTTTTGCAAATCATGGTCCTTTTTGCCTGGACTTAATGATCTATGTAGTCGCCATTACCACAACAACCCCAACTCTTCTGCGTGCATTTACTTGATTATTCCAGCTTTGGTTATCCCAACTATGACCATGGTCAATTTGGCACACAATGCCCAATAACTGTCGACTCATCCATGCCATTAAACATAAGTTGTTATTCAATCAGACCTCGGAAGCCCTGGTGCCCGTAGCTCTTCTTTAAATGTAAATTCATAAGACTTACGCGCTCACAGGGTTCCGAGCATGACCCACCTAGCCTTAACACCTTCCCTTGACACATTTCCTCTGACTTTGGCCCGCGCTACTTTAAATGCTTGCCTACAGTCTTATTATTTTATTAATAGCCCAAAGACCCTTAGTCACCATTAACATAGGAAACCACCACAAAAACAAGTCCTATGTGCGCCTTTCAACTTTTGAAGGAATGTTAAATGTCAGAAAAAACTCTGTCTCCTGTTGTTTTGTTAGCTAATGATCCCTGGTGCCTCGAACCTTTAAGAAATTCATTTAACAAATAGTTATGGGGTTTTCAACCTCTGGGGTATGCCCACTACCAAGGTGACATCCTGTTGATTTCATCCATATAATGTGTCAACCTATGAGAGGTCCATGTGTCACCCATATATGGGTCTTTTGGGTACCCAAGAATGCCAAAACCACTTTCCACGTGTCCAGGGTAATGTCATGTTAATGTCATCTCCAACCAAAAATATGTTGTCACCTATCCTGTTAGAGGAGAGAGAAAGGGTCCCTTAATCCTTGGTTTTCCAAGTGATTTCTTTTGTAAATGGTTCAATGTACCCGCGACCTACTACCAACTGTAATGCTCTAAGCCCTCAATCCTGACGATTTCCAATAATTCCAGTTCTAAAAAGCTACAAGATTCCAAGATTTTAGGATTCTATCGTGCTATACTCCTTTGTCTCCCGACTCTATTTTCCTGGTTTTCAACTGAAATATGTTATGCGTTTTATCAGTTAATAGTCCATTACTTAATGTGCCCTACTAGCCCGACTCCTTGCCATCTCATAACCCCTTTTAAATAAACCTTCGAGCTCGGACCTTCCGGGATTCTAACCTTCTAGGCTTCTGGGTTTCCTGGGTTTCAAAATTCCCACTTCCCTGACTCACTGTAATCCTGAAGCATTTTTAAATGAGCTTCTGGGCTTCCGATCTTCTGGGCTTCTGGGGTTCTTGGAAGTTTGACTTTTGTGGGCCCAAATTTGATTGCCTCTAACTTTTGATCCAGAGGTCCAATTGCAGGATTCCTCATACTGTTGGAAAGATATTTTCGGGTACTTTCCAACTATGACAATTTTAGGAATAAATGAACTGATCTCTTGATACGTAATCTCCTCAAAATTATAGGAATCCCCAACCATCATAATCATGTTTTTATGGCTTCTCCACTAAGTCTGCTGCTATGATGATTCTCTACAGAATACTGTAACAACCATGAGACTCCCCATGAATAACATTCTCATCAATTCTAACATTTGATGCTTCTATCCTTAATGAAAATTCAATTGACATCAATGCCAACATACCAAGTGCCACACACCATTCAATCAATTCCAATTGTCCAACATTTCATTTATTGGAAAATTGACAAATTATATGACACTAAAGTTTTTTGCAAAAAATATCATTAGGACAACAACATAATTATCCACAAATTGTCTTTTTAATAGGAATCAAAATTTACAATGCTTATATGAATTTTGAGGGCGTCAATTCGATAAAAGAGTAAAATTTTGAAATTTCATCGCCACATTTGACCCAAAAGTGTAACTCATCTTCATGCATAGGCCCTTAGTTGTATTATGTTTATGTAGAAACTTCATTTGAATTTATTTTTCTTTAGCACAATAGATTAGTTTCATTGTTGATAGTTAGTTTTCTTGTTGTTAGTTAGTATTGTTATAGTTACTTTTATTTACTTAATTAGAGAAAATTTCAATTTTTTTTTACTTTGTATTTGAATCAAAACTAATTTAGAATTTCAACTACATGGTCTATATAGTTTTTCTTGTAAATAATTGTATATAGTTTCCTCTCTACCTCGAGCTAGGAATGCATAAAGCCAAAAATGCATATATTTTGTTGAAGGTTTTGTAAGTAAAATGACCTACGATTGATATTAAAGTAAGTTTTCTAAGAACATTATAGGATCCCATCAATTATAATAATTTATTATTTAATATTAACTCCAATGTTATGAAATGGAAATGCACTTACCCAAATAACGTATACTTACTCATTATGCCAAATATTCATAAGTGATATTATATTCTCCTCTCCTTGTAATAACATCATCCTTGGTGTTCAAATTTCCAATAATAAATTCATGTCTTCATTCTTAACTACTCCTATAACAATCATCAAGTAAAATATGCTTGTTATAGCCATTTTTATGCAACAATTATTTCATTCATAAGACCTTCCAACTCCACAATGTAAGAATGTACGTATATAACATACAAATAAGTATGATTAGCCAATACTTATCTATATGAATATTTCTTTGCTTCACAAGGCTACCATGGATAGTAATTCAACTCATTATCCTTTCTGAGACACCCTCTTGATTCTAGAAAACATGCCTCATGAATCTATCATAGTGGGTTCATTTAACTTGTCTCTTCTTTGCAATAACTCATCCTTATATGCTCATGCATTCCCTTAATTTCTAATAGTCCCTTAGGTGATCCATCTTTCCAAGGCTTCCACATGCAATAAAAGTTCAAAATTATAAATCTTTACTACCAAGCATCCCACTAGCAACCTCTAACTCATCAATTACGTATGGTGTTCAAGATATATTATAGGGTTTAGTTACCATCACTATGGCTTTCTCCCCAATACTTTTAGCTTACAACAACCATCATCTATACTTACTAGGTAGATCTGCCATCCACTCGTGTCATATCCATAAACATATAAATATTGTTTGTCATATCTTTATCTTTCAACCATCTTTGGAAACAATTATTACAACAATTATATTTCCAAAAAATATAAAAATTTCATTTATATTTAGCATTTAATTGTGTACATAATAGTCCCTATCTTGCCATATCTAAGACATCCCTTTTTATAATTATATTCTCCCTACATAAAACTTATGTAGTCAAGAAAAATGGGATTTATTATACATATAGTCCTTTCACTACAACATCCACAACAAATATTGAAATGATTTTACAATTTATGAATGCCAATCATTTCACCACTTCAACTATCAATATATTAACTACAATGAAACATAGCACATGCATGCAATCAATTCATGTAATCAAACATATTGGAAATCACTTGTGAACGCATAGTCTAAACATACATAATTGACTTATGCACATCCACTTAATGCCTCCTTACATTGATTCTAGAATACCATATTTTCATGCCATGCATTACACCATGATGAGCTATAAGGTCTATCTAATGCCTCAGCACATCATCCAACTACATCCTTAATTTTTTCTTTAACATATTGAAACCTTCTTGTTCTTCTTCCAAGGCATTTTCTAGGACATTGACATATTAGGAGACCATTAGACACTTGTGCAACAATATAATATTTCTTTATCCAACAATAATATTGCCTCACACCTAGCTATCTAACTTTCATAATAGGATAATAAGTTGTGTCTTGTCTTGAATAATACATCATAATGAGAAAAACATAGCATGGAAATATATTCCATATGATGCATTCTAGATTTTAAACAATCTTTATACATCCAAAGTTTCCTACCTTTACTAGGTGGGATATCATTCACACAAATGCATTCAAAACATATAAACATATCATTTTGTGGTACCAATCATCAATGAAGGAATTCTTACCTAAATTTCCTTTGACACTTATGCAAAATAAGTGTAACCAAATCCATATTGTCAGCTTGGACATCAACTTATTTGATGTTACCTTATCAATTAACATCTTACAATAGCTTACATAATCATTTCACCAACCTCTTGATCAACGCTTTTTTGACCTTATCCTTTTTCTACAAGGATGACTATTATAAATAGTAGCATCATCAACATTTTCAGCAATTTTCTTAACCATTTATAGTTACACAACCATATTAATTATACTTGATCATCAATCCATACTCATGTCATACGCAATACCATACTACTCTATGTCAACATGAAACTCATATATATATTCTCAACATGACCAATAATGCATATTTATTCTAGCTATTTTATTCCCTTCAATATTCATATGCCTTAAAACATTATATACATGGTAACTTTCTTAATCTTAATCTAGCCAAAGAAGAGTTAAGAATCCTCCCCCCCACCTTTTTTTTTTTTGCATAACATGGACTTCCACATCATAGCTAATTCAATTCATGTTATTTTTCCAATCATACAATGGATTACTAGTTGTGATTTTCTTACCAAATAACAATTCTCAACAAGTATAAAAATTTATACTTCCTACTTTTATAAGCATATGAATCTATTTCTATCAGTGAAAGAAATCTTAAAGAGAGATAATTCCCCTCATTAGTAAGCATATCTTCACCATTTTCTATTGCAACAATTCCTTAACATCATGTAGCTTCTTTTGTTATCTCGATATGATTGCATGTCCCATTTGACAATGGAAACAATATTTTCTCTTATTTAAGTTGCTTCTACAATCTTTTTCACTTTTTCATTATTGCTCCATTTTCTTGAGTAATTATATCCATGCCCAACTTGATCTATTTTAATTTCCAAACCTTATTGTTATTATAACCTCATTAGCGATTTCTTTCTTTAGTCAATATTTCCCCAACCTTAAATTCATTTGCAATAATTTTTCACACATTATAAGGCTATATACTTCATATCATTTCAGTTTCATATGGACTTGTTATGAAGTTGACTCAAATTGACAACCAATAATTAGCATAGATTTTCTTCCCACTTCATATGGATTTTTTCTCCATACTTGGAAGTAACTACAACTTATATTTCTTCTTTGATTTTCTCTTTTTATTTATTTATTTATATTGCACTCAACATTCATTATCTTTAACTCATTCAAATAATTCTCATTTATTGTTGGAATCATCTTCTAATGTTGCAGTACACCTTCCAACAAGCTTAAGAATTCATCATATGACATCTCATTTTACTTACCCTTAGTTATCTTCAAGCTTGATCTCCTTCTTGATTTTCATGTCATTAAATTATTCTTTATGAAGTTCAACTCTATCTAGCAAGACAAAGGCACATATTGAAGTGCTTTATTCCACCATTATCGATTGCCAAGTGAATGGAATTTCGTTATTTTCTTCACATTCTTTACACATAACTTGCTAGCTTATATCCTACATTCAACTCTTATAGGTATACATATAACTTTCCCACAACATGAGTCTCTCATCACATTGTTCATTCTTCACTTCATTCAAGTTCTCTTCTTCCTAGCAGCTTCCATATACCATGTATGTTTCCATAACTTTCTCCTTTGCAATCAGGTTTGAAAACCCTCCACTAATTGTTTCCATTTCCTTACCTCTAGAGGTTAAGTGCTTTCACCCTTCTTTATGCATAATAATTCCATTTTATATATTAGTATCTTTTGGACTCCATGTACATGTCATTATTGTTTTTTAGTAGTTAACAATTAACTAAATGATCATGACTTGCACAACTCTTATTTGAGACCCGATTTTCATATGTTGAGCATAATCAATGCCTTGATTTCATTTCGGCTAAAACATCATCAAATTGATCCCTTATGTCTCCATAAGTGATCCTAAAATCAATCATTAGAGAAATTTTGAGGTAAAAAATGAGCCTCAAAACAAAAATGTACAACAAAAATTAACTTTATAAGAACCAATAGGATTCAATATGATGATGTCAACCATGGGGAATGATTCACCATTTCTAGAGTAAAAAGGTAAAAAGATAAATAAAAAATAACTACTTTTTTCAACTCATATTTTCAACTTATATCATTACGATTTTACTCAAATTTTGAGTAGGAGCACTCATTGGATACATAATTTATTTTTTCATCTAAGGAGTACCCATGTTGCATACTTTCGATGGACCCTACTATACGAAAAATGTGAAATACATGAAAAAAACATTATTGTAATAATGTTTTTTATGTATTTCACATTTTTCGTGTAGTAGGGTCCATCGAAAGTATGCAACATGGGTACTCCTTGGATGCAAAATTAAATTTTGCATCCAACGAGTTCCCTTGCTCAAAATTTGAGTAAAATCATAGGGATATAAGTTGAAAATACGAGTTCAAAAACTAGTTTTTCTTTCTAAAACTTAAGTTAAAAATACGAGTTCAAAAAGTAGTTTTTTATATTTTCCATCCAAAACTTGATGAGGTAATCTAATCTTGTTTTATTATTTCCATTATTATTTTATAATATTCCTTAGGAGGCCCATTTTAGACCTCAAAATTTATCTAATGACACAAGGAACATTGGTCTTGTTTCTTTAAAGAATTTAACCATCTTGTTAACAAATGTTGTTATAATACCCTCAACTTAAGTATTCCTTCACATCAATAACACGTTAGTGTTTATAGGTAATCTTTAGGCATCCATGGCCCACTATTCAACTTGCTAGTTAATATGCACCTTGAATTGCCATGCTTTTACACATCCATTTATGCCTCCATATCTTTGTGATAACACCTTTATGAGGCATATGCACTCAACCTTAGTTATCTTCTCATTTGGTATACTCATAAATCATCCTATACTCCTTTTCCTAAGGTTAATGACAAATGGGTAAACCATAGAAAGTAGTCATGAGGAGTAGAGGTATTTTCAACATTAAGTGACAAACTAAAAACTTTGGGTTACTAAGATGGGGAAACTAACTAATGAAGACTTGATGGGCTAAATATTGAAAAGAGAATTCAAAGGAAGCCTCATCCACCTCAGATTGATTCAGTGTAGCCTATGTACTCTCCACCATTACATATAGCTTGAAATGATGAATATGATCTGGTCTAACCTAAGTACCCTCGACCATCCCATATGACTTGAAATGATGAACATACCAGGTACACTCCATAATTATGCTCTCTTTGCTTACCATATGTAAAAGGAAAAAGAAAGACATAACACATTATAGTTTAATATGATACTAAATATACTCAATTCAAAGTGGTTGGTAAGTACCTAAAACGACAATCTCACAATTATGTTCTCTTTATTGACGGTGTAAGAGGGAAAGGAAGCCAAAGAAGTCCCAAGTTGTAAAAAAATATTATAATTAATGAAATAATAAACAATAATGCATGAGTGCTACAAGCTTGAGAGTTGATATATGCCATGACAATCATGAATTATTAGAAAGATCTTATATGGTTGATAATGCATTTTTTTTATATTTGTTTTTAAAATTTCAAAGTTTTAAAATTGTCTTTAAACTTATTATTATATTATCATAAAAATAAAAATATATTTGAAAAAAACAATTAAAACCATGTATAAAACTTATTTTAATAAAAAAATTTGAATTAAATAAATAAAAATAAATAATAATAATAATAATAAAATTACACAATAAAAAATTATTATAATTATTGAATCATTCCATAACAAGCACTAATTATTAGAGTGATCTTTTTAGCGAGAAAGGTTAAGGGGTATGCTTAAATGGAAGTGAGAGATATTCTCCCTCCTTGAAATGAAGAATATTATTAAATTGAAATAAAATAAAAAAATTAGAAATGTCATCCATCCTTGAAAGGAGGGATATTAGGATATTATTAAATTGAATTAAAAGCTATAAGAGTCCTTGCTATGTTTATTGTTTACTTTCACACCACCTAAATTGCATTGAATTTTATTAAATAACATACCATTTCATTTATGTATAAAAATAAGCCTTATTATAATATTAAATAATTTATTAAATAAAATAAATTTATTGTTTACTTTCACACCACCTAAATTGCATTGAATTTTATTAAATAAAATATCATTTCATTTATTTATAAAATAAACATTATTATAATATTAAATAATTTATTAAATAAAATAAACTCATATGCATTGTTGCTTGAGTTTTGTGATATTCGAGGGTGCTCAGAATTTCTTTACAGAGTTAATCCAAAAGCTCAAACAACATTATAACTTATTATGATAATTATTTCTTTACAGAGTTAATCCAAAAGCTCAAACAACATTATAACTTACCATGATAATTTATACTCACAGATTTATGCAAATTGGTTTAAATCCAAAATTAAATCCAAAATTTTAGACAACATTATGATTTACTATGACAATTAATGCTCACAAATTCATGCAAATTGGTTTAAACCCAACTGAGAAAGAACTTTTAAAATGGAGTATAAATTCATGCAATCTGTTTAAAGCCAACTAAGAAACAACTTGCAAAGTCCTCAGATATGCACTATTTATAAAAATAATTCCTAGAACAACAACCACATCTTTCTTCATTGCCAATATACTGTTAAGGTATGGAAAAAGATAACTTCCCTTATTGGCTTCCCGTACATTCACCATAATTGCATCAGGGACTCATTAAAATGGTGGAGTGCACAAAAATCTGCCTGGAGAGCCATTCCCCTTTCCTCTTCTGGGCCATCTGGAACTGGAGAAACAATTACATCTTCTAGAACTCTCTGGAAGATTTCCTTTTGGTTGTTGAAAGAATAGCCACTAACCTTTAAATATATGTTACTCAATCCCATGCACTAATATCAGTGCACAAAAGCATATAAATATACAATTCATGTACCTGATGGGGTTTTTTGATGGGGCAGCTCAAAGGAACTCCTGTGCATGTGGCTTTTGGATAGCTATGACTGTTGATTTGTCATACGGGGTCTACTGGAATGGTGGTTGTGGTACCAATAACAAAGCAAAAGCATTAGCTCTCTGGGGGCTCCTATGGTTCAACAGTTTCCTTAGAAACCCCATTTTTCATATTTATGGAGATTTGAAGATTATTATTGATCAGGTCATGGGGAGGGCCTCCATCAATAACCCCATGCTACAAGGATGGCTGGAAAGGATTGAAATTCTATGGCAACTCCACGGCTGCTCCACAATCCAGCATATTGGAAGGAATCTGAACAAAGAAGCGGACAGATTATCCAAGAAAGGCTTACTGGGGTCGATTGGCAAATGGTACTTGGAGATCACTTGGGAACAATACATTTTTGATATGGGCGACTTCCCATTTCTGGGTTAAACCACCAACTTCCATGTTCTCACACTTTTTGTAATTTTGTGTAATTGTTTATTATTTAGTTTTTCTAATGCCCATTGAGGGAATGTGGCATATAGACAAGACTGGTATGCTTTCACAATATGGTTTCTTACAGGTGTTTCAGAAATTTTGAATATAATATCTCTCAGCTGAATTGATCATCTTTCTTGGGATTTTGATTGTAATTTAGATCACACCTCATCCTCCTAATACTATGATTGAAAGATCATATACATTTTGATGAATATTAATTGTATGTAATTGTTATAAAGTTTTCCTGATAATATATTATACCTTTTTCCCACTCGGAAAAAAATAAAAACCACTCAGAAGAAAAAATAAATAAATAAATACGCAAATATATATAATACCTCATATTTTTAGTGTTTGCCTTCAAGCTACCTAAATCGCATTGAGTTAAGTGCAAAAGGTAATTAATTAAGTAGAACAAATTCATGCAAGTTGGTTCGAAGCCACCTGGGAAGGAACTTACCATCTTTAAAATTATCTGGAAAAGAATAATTGCACAATTTTTTAAAACAAATTCATATATGTTTTTCAATAAAACTGGAATATAAAATTGAAAGTAAAATTTATATATAATAGTTTGAATGAAAACGTAAAGGTTAATTTTATTGAAAACTTCAAATTATTTTTAAAAGTATTTTTTTATAATTTATAATGAAAGATATGTCATTGTTATTTTGATATGTGATATTTGAAAGTTATATTGATAACACTAAATCATGTTAGATTTGACCATTGGAATTTATATATATTTTTGGGATTTATATATTTTTAGTATGTTGATTTTGCTCCTCATTGTAGTCATGATGATGAACTTAGATTTAGGTCCCTTTGTTCGATTTTATATATATATATATATATATATATATATATTAAATTAAAAAATACTTATTAGTATGTGTTTTTTACAATTTAATCAAAGAAAAATAAATTTGATCCTTGTTCAACATGGATTCATTTAAAATATGTACATTAATGACAAAAGAAAATATTTAATAAAAAAATTATTTCAATTCCAATTATAAATACATATATTTATACATAGAAATTAATTAAAAGTAAAAAAGGTTATTATAATATAATGGCGGCTTTTATGAACTCTAGTGTTTAATATGTAGTTATTGTCTAGCATTTAAAAAAATATTAATAACGAAAAAAATTATTCAAATACAATATTTCCATATTTACCTTAAATAAAATATTATAATTACACATATAACAATTAAAAAATAAAATATTTATTATAATTAAAACATTTCAATTGCATACTACTCAAAGTCCTTCCCTGCTAAATAGAACTAGAGAGAATTCAATGCATGTTGTGTAATGTGAGGGATATGTATAATTGGTTGTATGTTTAATATAGAGTTTACATTTGGTGAAGACCCGCGTGTATATATATATATATATATATATATATATATATATATATATATATATATATATACAAAAGTGTTTACTTTTCTGTGTTCAAACAATCAATAGATTGATACAAATCAAATTCATAAAGATGAAAATATTTTTTTTTAAACACTTACAATTTAAAAAATTTAATCTCTATGTAAGCATGATAGATTCAAAACTAAAATAAATTTACCTTAATTATTTAATTATCTTTTTTTTCACTCAAATTTGGCTCCCCACACACGTTTACTTTTCTGTGTTCAAACCATCAATAGATTGATACAAATCAAATTCATAAATATGAAAATATATATATATTTTTTAAACACTTCTCATTAAAAGATTTAATCTCGATTCAAAATTAAAATAAATTTACCTTAATTATTTAATTATCTTTATTTTGCACACAAATTTGGCTCCAATAATATTTTTCCTTCTAAAAAATAACCTAACTTGAGACATGGGAGCAAATGATAGTCCTAGGCAATTTCATCTGGGAAGCATTGTATTGTAGAGGCTAAATGTTAAGAAATTTCATCTGTGGAGCATTATAGAGGCTAAATGTTAGGTGGAGCTACTTATATATTGGTTGTGTATTGGAATTGTTATACTTAACACTAAGTTTTTGAAACAAATTTAGTTTGTAAATGGATGACAAAGCTAAAAAATTTATATTGATGGTAAATTTAGCCTCTATTCCATATTTATAATAAATAAATAAAAACTTATATTATATATATATATATAGATATATATAATTTTTTATTGTAAAAAAATAAAATAAAACAAAAATTATCATAGAAATCATAAAAAATAAGTTGGTATATTTTGATTATGCTTCATATTGATAAAATAGTATAATTTACAATTTTATAATATAATTTAACTATTTTATATGGCATTCTTTCCTAAAATTTATTTAGGATTTTGGAAAAAATAACCCATGCAACCAAAAATACAAAATGATTTGTAAAATTTATCATTAAATTAAAGTCATAAATCACTCTTCTTCTCTAGATAAAAATTTACCATAAGTCAAACTCATGTGTTAGTAAACTTCACTCGCTAAAAATATGATGAACGAGAATAACTACTAAATCACCGAATGCTAGGGTTTGATCAAATTATCTTGAACTGTCCCTCAAACGTTAAGAATATATAACCCCAGCAAACGCCTTTTCCAGGTTATTATATTACCAATGGTCATCATGGCGACCCATTCTATGACCCTTTTCAGGGGTTCACTAAACATGGTCGGGTCATCCAGGCAGAGGGCAGAGAGCAGAGAGCAAAAGCCCTGCGAATGTGCTACTCCTCGGAGACACTGCAATGGGAAAAACCAGCTTGCTTTCACGGTTCGTCAAGGATAAATTTTCTGGAGGTCAGAGACCCACGATGGAAGAATCGCTACACAGTGGTCTATTTGTGAAGGAGGCCATGGCAAACATAGGACTAGAGGTCTGGGACTCCACTGGACAAGAAAATTATGACAGCGTGACTCCCTCACAGTATCATGGAGTCGATGCAACCATCATCGTGTATGACATCACAAGCACCGATTCATTTGTGAGTGCATAGGAATTGATCGATGAAGTGGAGGAAAGTAGAATCTGAGGCCCCTCATAATTCTCGTTGGGAATAAGAGGGACTTGGAATTAAAGAGAATGCTGTCCCAATTCCATTCTAAAGCTTATGCCTGTGAAAATGGCGTGTTGTTCAATGAAACTTCTGCCAATACTAGTTACAATGTTAGAGAGATTTTCTATGAAGTTTCCATATTGGTGAAGATGAGTGAATTAATATCCACACTCAAAGATAGAGTGGTGAAACAGGTGGAAAACAGACAGAAGCGTTTTTTCCTATTTGTGCCTTTAGATTTTCAACCATTTTCAGAACCAATAATTCAATGTAATAGTATGTTCGATATATATACTGAAGTTTCTTTATGCTTGCATTTATTGGGAACCAATAATCCAATGTAATAGTATGTTCGGTATATATACTAAAGTTTCTTTGTGGTTGCATTTATTGGGAAGATATTTTATCTTTTTTTACTAATTAAAATAAATATAATTATTATATCCATATAAATGAAATGGTTGATTAGGTCTATAGTATGTCTTATAACTGCTTTTGTTTGGCTAATAGCTCATTTTCCTCGGATATAAGGCAACAGGTTAATAGCTTAAGACCCACGGCCCAAGAGCCAGAGGCATGCATCTTGCAGGAGTGAAATTCTGCCCCCTTAAGACCACCAATAGGTTATTCTAAGTGGCGTTGTTTTCCTTGAATAATTGTGATGAGTCAACCTGCATTGGCGGATAACATCTATTGATGATTGTCCTTGAATAACTGTGATGAGTCAACCTACATTGGCAGATAACAACTAGAGATGATTGTCCTTCCAGGTGGCGTGGTTTTTCTTAAATAAGGGTGATGAGCCAACCTGCATTGGAGAGATGACTATCCTTCCAGGTGGTTTTTCTTGAATAATGGTGATGAGTCAACCTGCATTTGCGAATAAGAGCTAGATATGGTTGTCCTCACTGCTTGTTTGACAATTGAGTTATGATAGGTTTTTCCACTGGTAAAAAGCAAAAATAGTTAATAAATGTTAAAAACACTATTCCATTATAAATATCAAAACACTAATTTTATAACATATTTCACATTATTAATATTTTAAAAATCATAACAAATTTATGATACCAAATCATGAGTAAATAAATTCTTACCTAAATTTTCTTTAATAGTTATGCAACATAAGTATAACAAATTATATCTTACAAAAACTTACATAATCATTTCACTAACCTCTTGATAAGCACATTGTTGAAATTATCCTTTTTCTATAAAGATAACTATGATATATATTAATATCATCAACATTTTCAACAACGCTCTCAACCATTTATAATACACAACCATATTAATTATATTTAATTATCAATCTATATTTATGTCATACTACTCTATGTCAACGCAACCGTATTGATTATATTTAATTATCAATCATATTCATGTCATGCTTAATATTCATGTCAAAGATAATACCATACTACTCTATGTGAACATGAAACATATATATAGATATAGATATTATTTTTCAACATCACCAATAGTGCATATTTATTCTAACTATTTTAATCTCTTCAATATTCATAGGCCTTAAAACACTATACATGGTAACCTTCTTAATCTTAATGTAGCTGGAGAAGAGTTGATAATTGCGCTAGCTAATTCAATTCATTGTATTTTGCTAATCATACAATGGATTATTAGTTGTGATTTTTTTTATTGAACAACAATTCTCAACATTTATACTTGCTATTTTTATAAGTGTGTCACTTTATTTCTATCAATGAAAATGCTACTTTTATAAGTGTGCCACTCTAGTTCTATCACTTAAAAAAAAACTTAAAGAGAGAGAATTCCCTTCATTAGTATATGTACCTTGGGGTCCACTTTGACCATTTTCTATTGCAACAATTCCTTAACTTCCTATAGCTTCCTTTGTTATTCCAAGATGGTTGCAACTCCCATTTGACAATGAAAACAATATTTTCTCTTATTTATGTTGCCTCTACATTTTGTTCACTTTTTTTTATTAATGCTCCATTTTCTTGAGGAATTCTAACTATGCCCAACTTGATTTATTTTAATTTCCAAACCTTATTGATATAACTTTATTAGCCATTGCTTTTTTTGGTCAATGTTTCCCCAACATTAACTTCATTTTCCATAATTTTTGACACACTATAATGCTATATACTTCATATCATTTCAACTTCATATGTAGTTGTTATGAAGTAGATTAAACATTTACAACTAATAATTAGCATATATATTCTTCCCACTTCATATGCATTTTTTCTCCACAGCTAGAAGTTACTACAATAACTTATATTTCTTCTTTGATTTTTGTATATTTATATTGCACTCAACATTCATTATCTTCAACTCATTCGAACAATTCTCATTTATTGTTGGAATCATCTTATAATGTTCCGGTACCACCAGTACCTTTCAAAAAGCTTAAGAATTCATCATATTACATCTCATTTCCTTACCCTTACTTGTCTTCAAGTTTTATCTCCTTCTAGATTTTTATGTCATAAAATTATTTTCTATGAAGTTCAACTCTATCCAATAAGAAAAGACTACACATTGGAGTGCTTTATTCCACCATTATTGATTACCAAATAAGTGGAAGTTCATCATTTTCTTCACATTTCTTACACATAACTTGCTAGTACATATCTTGCATTCGACTCTTCCAACTATACATATAACCTTCCCACAACATGAATCTCCCATCACATTGTTCACTCATCACTCCCTTCTCTCTTCGTAAGTGATCCTAAAATAAATATGCAAGGAAGCTTAGTCTGATTCCTTTAAGGAATTTAGCCATCTTGTTAACAAATATTGTTATAATACCCTCAACTTGAGTATTCCTTCTCATCAATAACTAGGTAATATTTAGGCATTCTACGGTCCAATCTCCAACTTGCAAGTTAATATGCACCTTGAATTACCATGCTTTTGCACATCCAATTATGTCTCAAGATCTTTGTGAGAGCACCTTGATGAGGCATATGCACTCAACCTTAGTTATCTTCTCATATGGTATACTCATATATCATCCTATACTCCTTTCCCTCAGTTTAATGGCAAATGGGTAAACCATAGAAAGTAGTCATGAGGAGTAGAGGCATTTACAACATTAAGTGATAAATAAGAACTTTGGGTTACTAACATGAGGCAATTAACTAATTAAGACTTGGGTCAAATATTAAAAAAGAGAAGTTAAAGGAAGCCTCATGTACTCTCCACCATTCTATAATGATGATTATGATCTAGTCTAACCTAAGTACCCTCCACCGTCTCATTTAACTTGAAATGATGAATAATGATGAATATACTAGGTACACTCCATAATTATGCTCTCCTTGTTCACAGTGTGGAAAAGGAAAAGGAAAGACACAACACACTATAAACACATCTTATAGTTAATAAGATACTAAATGTATTCAATTCAAAGTGGTTGGTAAGCACCTATAACATCAATCTCACAATTATGTTCTCTTTATTGATAGTTTAAAAGGGAAGGGAAATAAGTTACATGTTGTAAGCAAATCTTATAATTAATGGGATAATAAACATAACTTATGAATGCTACAAAATTGAGAATTTATATATATCATGACAATGAAGAATTTTTGAAAGGATCTTATATAGTTGATTATACATTTTTTCCTTTATATTTGTTTTTAAAATTTCAAGGTTTTAAAGTTAGGTTTAGAATCATTACTATACTACAATAAAGATAAGAAAAATATTTGCAAAAAGAAATTAAAACCATGTATAAAACTTATTTAAATAAAAGAAATTTTAAAATAAATAAATAGAAAAAATTACATAATAAAAAGAATATAAATATAAAATAATAATAATAAAATAAATTTATTAAATCATTTGTATTATATATAAAATTTCTTTATCAACCAATAACATTATTGGAATGATATTTCCTTGAGAAATGTTATGTAATATTGGAGGGTATTTTTAAATATAAAATAATAATAATAAAATAAATTTATTAAATCATTTGTATTATATATAAAATTTCTTTATCAACCAATAATATTATTGGAATGATATTTCCTTGAGAAATGTCATGTAATATTGGAGAGTATTTTTGAATTAAAGTGAGAAATACTCTTATCTTTAAAATAAAGATATTATTAAATTAAATTAAACAATATAACATTATTATTTTTTCTCACCTCAATACATTTATTTTCACACTATCTAAATTACATTAAGTTTTATTAAATAAAATATCATCCCATATATGTATAAAAGGTCAACATCATTGTTATGTTAAACAATGTTTAAATAAAACAAATTCATACAAATTGTTGCTATTACTTAAGTTTTAGAATGAGTTGTGTGAAAAAATGTTTGAGAGTTCGAGGAATTTCTTTACATAGTTCATTCAAAAGCTTAAACAAATTATGAATTAATCTGAGAATTTATACTTACAAAGTCATGTAAATTGGTTTAGAAGTTGTCTTTATTGCGACATTTTGGACTTTCCTGTGCTGGAATTTGGTGGAAAATTTTGAGGTGAAAGTCATGGGTTAGCCATCAAACTTGTGATTTCAATAAATTCCTACGAGAATTTAGAGAAATTAGACCAGAAAAACCCACCAATTTTTTTTCCAAAAAATAGCATTAAAAACAACTCGATTGGTTTAAAGCCCTCTAAAAAACAATAGACAAAAAAAAACACTCGGAATTAAAATATATATATATATATATATATATATATATATATATATACACGCAAATAGAAAGAAAGAAAGAAATTATTTTAACATCCACGAGGCTACAGATAGCCTATGGGATAGATTTCTTCTTCATCTGCTTGATGTATTTGGCCATTTTTCTTTGAAGGTTCACAATAAATGCTTCCAGCTTCTTGACAAACCCCTCGCTAAATAGATTATCCCAACAGGTAGCCGCCAGCATATCTGAAAAACTTTCCCTGTTGTCTTTGAAGGCCTCACATTCTAAACTAAAAAGTTTTTTTGTTTCCACTTTTCCAGAAGAACAAAAAATGCATACGCTTTCCTCCCACACTTCCTTTGGCCTTTTCCAGCACCCTGTTTCACAACAGAGTTGATGAGAATTAGATCTTAACTGAGCAATAAGAATTTTGGCTTTCCAAGAAATATTGGCCTCTATGTATGCTTTTGGTTGATGATTATGAGTGGGATTAAACACTTCAATATAGTAATTTTTCTTTCTTCCTAGCTCCTTATCCCAAGTACGTTTGTGGAACTTTTCCATAACAAAATATTTTATCTCTTTGTTGTTTATGGGACACACGTTCAAGCAAATACCCCATTTACTAAACCATTTGTTATTTTGTTGCATCCAAGTTTTTTTGCTCTTGCACAATCTATCATTAAAGACAACCTTAGGCCATCTACCCTCTTCCATTTGCTCAATTTTTTTTAAATACCTTATGACTTGCACCATAGCAATTGATTCAACAAGAGCAATTGTTTTCGCTAAAAGCTACCTAAACCGCATTGAATTTAGTGCAAAAGTTAATCATCGCTATGATATAATTAATTAAGTAGAACAAATTCATGCAAGTTAGTTTAAAGCCATCTCGGAAGGAACTTTCAACATTTAAAATTATCTGCAAAAAGAAATAATTACATAATTTTTTGAAACTAATTTTTTATGTGTTTTTTAGTTAAGTTATAGATTTGGAAATAAAATTTATATATAATATGTTGAATTAATAATTAAAAATTTATTGCAGAATTTATATTGTTTTTAAATATATGTTTTATAAATAAATGTGAGGAAAATATGTAATTTATTTTCTATTCAATATGGTATTCATGCATGATAATGGAAAACTATGTTTTCACATTTCATTAGTACAACGGGTTGAGGATAGGTCTCGTCAGCAAGGTGACCCAAGATCAAACCTTACGGGGGTGGTTGTGCCCTGTGTTAGGGGGAGGAGACGTGCTAAAATATCCATTCAACTATGGAATGGTGTGGCCCAGGCTAGGTGTAATCCCCGGGTGACTTTGACGGCTTAGATGCCCCTGGGTCACTGCTCATCAAGCCACGGATCAAGCCTGGAGGATCAGAGACAACTTGACAAAAAAAAAACTATTGAAAACTATGTTAATAACACCAAATTATTTCATTGTTATCCATAAAAAAAAGTTCAATTAGACTTCAACTAAAATTTATATGAAGGGATGAAGAGAAATGAGCTTTGCTAAGGTTTCAAGCAAATCCTGAAGCATCTGACAGCACTAGATATGCATTCTCTACAACCATTGTTTTCTTATTAGATGGATCTTACATGTGGAAATGAGCGCCCCTGCTGGGGGGGGGGGGGGAGATCCCCTCCTATCAAAGTGTGGCAGCGGGTGAAACCAGTGGAAAAATCGGGACACTGCATGGCCATGGAGCCGACCATAATGAGGGACCTGTAATGGGAGCCCAATGGCAAGCACGAATCCGCAGGAAATGCCTCCCACACGCAACCAAAAAACCCAGATTCATGATACCCTTTAACAAATTGGAGAACTACCGCAAGTACATGAAGGATCATGCCCTGATCTGTAAATTTATTGGGATTTGGCCATCAGAAAAGGATTTGATCAAGTCAATCTAGCTAAAATTTCAACCCAAAGGCCATATAAATCTGAAGCTTGGAGTTCGAGGGTTTTTTACAGTAAATTCATCAGCCTGAAAATGGACCATACTTTTACTACAATGTAGGGATTTTTATGACCTATTGGGAGGAATGCTACAATCTGGATTGAGAACAATTTATGGTCATCCCTGTTTGGGTTCACCTCTTTGCTCTACTGATAGATTTTTGGGATCCAAAAATTCTGGAAGAGATAGGCAACTCCATTGGAAGATTCGTGAAAGTAGCTCAATCGACTCGTCGGGGGAGATATACATTGTATGCCCGCATCTATGTTTACATGAATATCACTGAACCCCTCCCTAAATTTGTAGATCTGGAATACCAAGACGAGATCTGGCAGTAGTTGTTGGATTATAAGCACATCCCCTTTCAATGTTGCAGCTGCCATGAGTACGACCATTTGTATAAAGTCTTCCCATTGAATAAAATAGAACTAGAAGTTGGGTCTCAGGCCAAAGAGCTGACTTCACCGCAAAAGGATAATGATGGTTTTCAAGAGGTCTCACATAAGAAGAAGAATGTGAAACATGCCCAAACACATTCAGTAGAAAAACAATGAAATCTGGAGAATCAAACTTGTTTTGGAGTTCTGCAGGATATGGGGGCAATTTCCAAAGTTGTATATCAGTCGAAAGAATCGGCACGAGGCAGAGAACCAACCAAAAAAATTCTAAGCCAAAACAAAAAATCCCGGATGGAACCCTCGGACAAGGAAGAACAAGAGCATCCCATGGAACTCACTATCATGGATATTGATACATAAAAGGAGGATATGAGCGCTAAAGAACTAATTCTGAAAAAATTGTTTCATGAATGGAGGAATCTAGATGAGAGGTTCATTCTGGAGGATCAAAAGAAGCTTTACCAGGACACATACCAACAATATCAGGCGAAGCATAGCCAAAATCCACTTGACCCAACGGATACCATTGGCTCCTAGTTGGGAGGCTCACAAGAACCTAGAAGCCAAAACAAGGGAGGCAAGAAACATGGAAGGAAAAATATTCAAGAATCGATCCAAATGGTAGGAGATTCATTAGTCAATTTTGGACGGGTAGTATCATTATTGGTATTTTTCCACCAAATCAACAAAGTTTCTCAATGCTTGTAATCTCCTGGAATGTGAGGGGCCTCAATAGCCTAGGTAAACCGAGATATCTACAGGTTCGCCTAAAAAAGGATACACCCCAAATAGTGCTACTCCAAGAAACCAAGGTTACAGGGGCAAAATTAGAAGCAATGCTCAGTTGGATGCATCTCAAGTACGAAGTAATAGCTTTAGATGTAATGGGGTAGTCCAGGGGGCATTTCCATTCTTTAGAACCCTATTAAGATTCTTTTTGACCATTGGATCAGTATGCCTCGTATTTGATCTTAGAGATTCAGACATATTGGGGCTAGAGAGTGGGTATTACTATCGGCATTCTACGAACCTCATATTCCAAGGGAGAAAGAAGCTTTCCTCCAAAATTTAGGAAATATTCGAACTATGAGTGAGGAAAAACTTTGGTTGATTAGGGGATATTTTAACCTCATAACCTCGCCAGAAGAGAAAAAGGGTGGGATAAGACGACAAGAGACAGAAATGGATCTTTTCCGAACTTGAATAATAGATTTAAAATTAGTAGATATTCCCACTATCAACGGGATATTCACATGGAACAACCGGAGAGGCGGAGCTCACCAAGTCGCCTCTAGGTTAGATAGATTCTTGGTTTCTGAATGCCTTATCAGTAAGGACATTTTCTTCGAAGCCTCCTTTATTCCATGTCTTTGATCCGACCATTAGCCAACCTGGTTGGAAATGGACCTTAGGTTGGGCCACCATAACCGACCCTTTAGGATCGAGTCCTTTTGGTTGCAGGACCCATCCTTCCTTAACAAAGTAAAGAATTAGTGGAAATCCAGTTGAGTTCAGGGGCAAAAATGTATGCACACCTTTCAAATCCATCTGAAGGATTTTAAGATAATAAAAAAAATGGAATAAATCATAATTTGGGCACATTTAGATAGACCAGGAAATCTTGTAAGATCACATGCAAAAGGTACAACAATAGATAATCACCCAAGGGCGTTCAAGACCCCTAACGGTAGAAGAAGGAAAAATCCTAACTCAGATCGAGGAACGAAGAAAGCAGGAGGAGATACTCTGGAAATAAAAATCCAGGGGTCAATGGCTGCTAGAAGAGGAGAGAAACACTCGTTTCTCTCACAAATCTATGATCCAACATAGGCAATACAACTGTATATTTTCCTTGCTTTATGCGGAAGGGAATCAACTGGTCCAACATGAAGATATGGAAAACCTTCTCGTTGACCATTTTCATAACTTCATGTCAGAACCATGTCTGGATAGATCAGAAGCAATCAAGCGCATTACAAGACATATCCCACAATTGGTCAGCAGAGACCAAAACCTGGCACTGATGAGGGCCATCACTATGGAGGAAGTTGAGGAGGTAGTTAAAATCTTGGAGAAGAAAAAAGGCCCCAGGACCTAACAACTTCACTGTAGAGTTCTTTCAGGAAACCTACCCTATTTTGGGTAAGGATATCTTGGAAGTGGTTGAAGAATCTCAACTATCTAGGTAGGTACATCCCGCTCTTAACTCTACTTTTATAGCTTTGATTACAAAAACAACTCATTCTGAAGATCCTCAGGGATTCAGACCTATTGCTTTATGTAATGTCATATATAAAATTATCTCCACCATTATGGTCAATCATCTTAAACCTCTTCTTCCTGCTCTGATTTCTCTTAAGTGAAACAATTTTGTCCAAGTTTTCCAAATTCTACAATGGAATTGTCACTATCCAGGAGGAAATTCACTCTTAAGAGTCTTAAATCTAAGGGCATGGTGATAAAATTGGACTTATCCAAAGCCTATGATCGCTTGAGTTGGCCCTTTCTGTTGAACATTTTGAAAGCATTTGGTTTTAACCATCGATGGATCCAATGGATTTCCTCTCCCATTTCCTCCTTAGTATTCTCGATTCTCATCAATGGATCTCCCTCCTGCACTTTCAATGCATCTAGAGGCCTTCATCAAGGTGACACTATTTCACCCTTCCCCTTCATTTTGGTTGCGGAAGGGTTGGGAAGATATATAAAATCCGCTATCCAGGTAGGCCATTTAAAAGGTATTCGTTTGTGAGGCAATGGCATTTCCTTATCTCAACAACAATTTGTGGATGATATAACGTTATTCTGTCAAGTCTCTCTTCAGGAAACCAGGGCTCTAAAATCCATACTGCAAGACTTTATGCAAGCTTTTGGTACTCAAATCAATAATGAGAAATCAAATGTCTTTTTCTTCAACACCCTGGTTCCTTCCCAATCCTTCTTGGACAGGATTTTGGGATTCCACATTGGCTCCCTTCCATCCAAATACCTGGGAATTCCCGTAGTGACTAATTCTCTTAGGACCTCCTGTTGGAAAACCCTCCTAGAGCGCATCCAATCTCGACTTCAAAACTAGTCTTTCTAATCCCTAAACATTGTTGGGTGGGTGGTTTTACTGAAGGTTGTGTTGCAATTGAACCCAATATATCAACTCTCAGGTTTAGTTGCTCAACTATAGAGGAAAGACTGAGAAATAAGGGAACTCCAAGAGGATCCTCAATTTGGAACTTAGCTTCAGAGAATAAAGAGTTAATCTGCAACCATACCTTCAGGGAAATCAGAGATGGAAGGAGAGCTCTATTCTAGAAAGATTCATGGCAACAATAGGAAAAACTCTTGAGTCACCAGAATTTCGCTGAGATCTTCCTTTTTACTAATAAATCCCACAACATGATGGTTAATTAGTTTTGGGACGCAAACCCCGAGATTCGCTAGAGACATTAGAAAACGAAACAAGACTAGCACAACCCTCCTGACTCAAATCAATGGGATGCATTTGATTATGAGTTGCACACTGGAAGGATTGCATCATTAGAAGGACAAGACATTCTCAAGTGGGGCTATAAAACCAAAGGTATGTTCACCATAAAATAGGCTTACCAACTGGCAGCATAGGAGACTACGGATCCATATAATCCACTCTGGAGGAAAATATGAACGAGACAATTATGGCCAAAAGTAACTTACTTCCTGTTGCTAGTGTGCAGTGGCAAGATTCTCACTTAGGTCTAGTTATATAAAATAGGAATCCATGGGCCTTCTTTCTACAGTATGTGCGCCTCTCAGACTGAAACTATGGAGCATATCCTGAATTTATGCCCCTTTGTAGCCTGTCTCTGGTAGAATATAGATAAGCTTTTTGGTCATCTAGAACGAGATAATACCAGTATTCTATCCACAATTGGGAGTTGGAGGAAAGGAATTTTTCTAGTCCTGTTGTAAATTGAGCCAAGTGTCTATCTCTCGACTTTCTTTTATGGGCAGTATGGAAGGAAAGAAATATAAGGATTTTCAAGGACCAGAAACTGTCGCACTTGGAAATTTGGAAAGAAATACTCCAAAATGTAAGAGAAACTATACTAGCAGAGAAATGGCATTCTAATGATTGGAAGGTCACCCCCCGAGAAGCGCGGATACTGTCTACTCTCAAATTATCCCCCCAAATGCTATTACCCTCATCTTGGAAGTTAAAGGGACCTCCCAGCCAATCCCCTTCTCGCTTATCCTACCCCCTAATGGTTTTCTCAAGCTAAACTTTGATGGGGCTTCCAAAGGTAACCCTAGAGATGCGGGCTTTGGGGGATCATTAGGGACTCGCAGGGCCTGTTTATCCAAATATATGCTTCAGATTGTGGCATGAAAAGTAAATATGAAGTTGAATTTAACATTGTTAAACATGGATTGATAATAGCCAGAAGGGAAGGGCTTAGAAAAATGGTGGTGGAAGGCGACTCTTCTCTGGTCATTGATACCATTAAAAATCTTAACCAAGGGTCCTAGTAGGAAAATATTAGTAAAATATGGAGGACTACTCGTTTGATCCAAGATATCAGTGAACTTATTCAAGATTTTGAATATATCATCCCCTTGCATGTCCATCATAATGGCAAGAAAGTTGTGAACTTCTTAGCAAACTAGGTTGTCTTCACTTAGGAGTGAATATAGATAAGTTGTGGATAAGTGAGATTGGGGAAGAAGGAATGAACCAATTGACTCTAATTTTGAACCAAGACCTGGCTCCTAATCAGAATCCCCAATCAGGGTGTGAAACAGTTGGAGTTCCACTTGGGTTTGACTGATATGACAGAGCATTTATTGGTTTGGGATGATGGGTGGTATCCCCCACACCCTCACACACTTATTCACTATGATAACATGAAGCGTCGTAGATCAAGGCAGATCCACGACATGAAGGTTGGTAACCCTCGCTACCTACAGGTGGTGGGAACAGAGGTGGAGTTAAGACTATCTGACCGGTGTATAAACTCATGTCCTCAGCTTCTTAGGGAGCCTAAGTTTGATGTTTACAGGTTCGCATGTTGGGAACGTGAGAAGTACACCCAGCTGCTGCCTGTCTCAGTTCGAGGTTGGCGCATAAAATCTGGTATGTTGTAATTCTATCTTTGTATCCTGGGTTGGGGGCTGCTACTCGTGATAAGCCTCGCATCCAGAGGGGAAAGGAAACACTGGTTAAATTAGCATTTTCTGTGAATAGAAATATTATCCTTCTCGACTATGTAATGTCGATTTCTATCCTTTTTGGCAACATCCTTTCTTGCATGGGCATGTTTACTGGTTTCCAATATTTTCTCATGATGTTTCCTCTGCATGTTGATAATCGGGTTCCTCGTTTAAAGCTTGAATTGTTTAGGCAAGCCTTGTGGAGAGTAAGGGTTCTGGTAAATGATCGGGGCCGAGTCTACGGACTCAAGGCTCAGGGGTGCATAGGGGCCACCATTTTTATTCTGGTGGTACCTACCACTCCCGAAGGTTTACTTTTTATGTATGCTTTCTAGCTCTGGTGGTGGAATTCTGAAGGGACGCAGTGCTGTCCAATGCTTCGTTTGTTTTTATAGTCATAAATTAAATTAATGCTTGTCTTTCAGGTGGTTCTCTGTATAAATCATATTCCGAGTCCACTTATGTTGTGTCCACTTCCGACCTCTGTACATTGGGTTGGTTTAAGAGTGTGGGAAGGTGGGAGAAGGGTGAAGAAAGGGGGCCCAACCTTGGAAGATATGGTGAAGTTTCAGCCTTGCAAGGGAGCCTTGAGCCGAGGCAGAAGGGGCCACAGACACCAGGAAGGCAAAGGAAAAGAAGTTGGTTCATCTTGCAGTCGGACTACGCGGTAGACGAGTTGGAAAACGAACTCTGAGATTAATCAAGCCACGGTTTAGGTATACTACGAAGGGACCCTGACTTAGGTGAAACAATGGATCGCGACTTGGGAGGCAAAGTTGAAATTGAAAGCTGAGCTTGAACTGTCAATCAAAGACTAGGGGGAGCTATTCACAAACCTGGGTACTCGTGACCGTCTCACCCTGTTTACACAGTGTGTCCATCTCTACTAGTTAATGGAATGCATAGTGGCCAAAGCAATGACTGAGACCACCAACAAGACAATTCAAAGTGAAGCCAAGTCGAGCCTTCGAGACATTAAAAAGGAGCTCCAGCTAATTCAACTTCAGTTGCAGAATGAGAACGCTCACCTGGGCTGCATTGAGAGGCCTATCCCGACAATCTGAATTGCTAGGATCAAGTGCTAAATATGCTGCTCAGGTGGAATCATTAGAAGATTAGTTGGTCGAAGTTTTTCCTGTTAATTTTGGCATAATTTTGGTTGTATATGTCGAGTAGCATTTATGTTTTCAGTGTTATGCTTACTAATTGGTTTCCACACTATGATCCTTATAAGGCTTGGTTAAATAGACTCAAACTATTTATGTTTTGGATGGCTTATAATGTGATTCGGTGGCTAACAGACTTAGTGTCCCATTGGGTGGGTTGAGGCCACTGAACGAATTATATATTTGTAACCTGCCTGTTTATAGATGAATGAATGAAAGGTACTGCTAAGCTTACAAAAAAATTAAATGGATTTTGTATATAAAAAAAAAGTAAGTGTAGCTTAAAAAAATTATTATTAGTGTGTGCTATTTACATCTTAATGCAAAAGAGATAAATAAATTCATTGTTTAAGATGGAGTTGATAAGTGTCATATATATATATATATATATATATATATATATATATATAGATATGGGGCAAAAAATTATTTGAAAAAAAATTATATTTCAATATCACATGTATGTATAAATATGTAGAAAGTAAAAAAATATAATAGGTGCTTTTGTGGACTCTAGTGTTTAAGATAGATATTATGCCTAACATCTTTAAAAATGTATTAATAACCAAAAAAATATTCAAATACATTGTTTCTATATTTACCTTAAATACAATACTTTAAAATTGTGTATATATATATATATATAATAATTAAAAGTAAAATATTTCTTATAATTAAAATATTTCAACTGCATGATACTCAAAGTTTTTCTATGTTTAATAGAGAGAGAATTCAATGCATGTTTTGTAATAGAAGGAATATGTATTAATATACAATTTACATTTGGTATAAGCCTCATACACACACATATATAAAGAAGCAAAATTATCAAGGTTGAAGTATCTTTTTAAAATGTAAAATTTTAAAAAATGCTTACAATTTAAATAATTTGATCCCTCTCCACACATGATCAATTCATAATTAAAATCTATCTACTTTAATTATTTACTTATTTTTATTAATTGAATAATACTAGTGTTACATAGTATTTTTTCACGCCTCCTGCACTTCCCTGTGACATACCCTGAAGTGCCCAAAACATGATCATTATACAGTATACTCATCAATGTATACAGCTCAGATCCCTCCTTTAACTTTGCTTGGAAAATATCTAGAGCTTTCCCTGAAGAAATAGCTCATGAAACCCTAAAATGAGAATCATCGCCCTTATGAAGCTCAAAACCACGATGATCGCTTGTTGCACCTTGTTAAGCCAGCGATGGCATCACTCTGTTCTCTCTCATACTCGCGATGGTCTCAAAAAGGAAGTTTTCCCAAAGAGGATGAGAAGCTTCGTGATCTAGAAGCTTCGAGAGCAACGAGCTGGAGGTGGTTTCACATAGATGAGGTTGAATCCTCTTAATTTGACCTCTTGGTCTCATCCCTATGAGCTACCTCCTTAAGATGTGGACCTAATCCTATCTTTGGAGGAGGTCCAACTCCCTTTCCCAACCAATAAATTTCCCCTCTACCTTTCCCAAATGGTTGATCAATGTCCATTTGCACCCTTATGTTGAGCTTATGCTAGAGACCATTCATTAGACTTGGAGGAGTGTTGGAGAGTTTCTTCTCTTGGACTTGGATTACCACTCAAGGAGAGCCTTTCAGCATCAAGGTTATGGTTGTAAGCATCCCTTTCATTTTTTAAATAATAATACCACTGTTGGTTCATCTTCCCAATATATATGTTCATGTATGTATTTGTTTGGCATTCCTTGATCAACTAAATAGATTATTATTGGATTTGTTATTGGTTTTGGTATGATTTGTTGCCTCTTGGTTGTTTGTGCAGATACATAAGCGCTAAAACAAGCAGGAACAAGACCTTGACAAAATCAGTTCAAGGATTTCAACAAAGGGAATCGGATTAGCATCAAAGCAAGGTAGGCCTCCTCTCTTGTTATATTTTTCAATCATAATCTAGGAAGATGTCTAGTTGATTGTCCTCTCAAGTTTCTAGACCCACTCATTGGGCTAGAGGGATAGTCTCTATCTACAGAGAAGATTAACCTTGACAACAAAATGGCAACTCTGTTGGGGAGCCTATGACCTTTTCCTTCCTCTCCTTCACCGTGTCTTTTGACAACCTTGGTCAACCATTGATTTTTAGACTTCATTGTTATCTTGCAGTCCATGTCATTACCTGGTAGATTGGTGGGCTCCAGTATTGTAGCAATAATGCTACAACTCCTGGGGCTTCCTATCTCTAATTTTATCAACCCGGTAGTTCGTACAAACTTGGAAGCGACGGTGATGTATGCACGAGTACTAGCTCTTGTCGCAGCTGTCACTTGGTCAGCTGGCACAAGTCCGCTAGGGCTCAAGCCAACTTCTATATGCTCTCAGAAGAAGCTTTCTAAATGATGGACGAGGGCTATCTCAAAGGAAATTAATCTACTTTGCAAAAATGAACTGAAAGCCAACCAAAACATGGAAACCCTAGTAAACCCTAATCTGACTAGCTTAACCTCTATGATGCAATGGTGGGAGTGCAAGTGTCTGGAAATGATGCCATTACTTCTAATGATGTGAAATGCATGAACTTAAACTACTTCTATTGAAAAGAACATGTTTTTGTATTTTTGCTTAAATGGTTGGAGTGATGATGATTTTGTTTCTTATTAGGGTTTGGTTGTGCAGAGGTGGTGCGAAGGGAAGGAAAGCTTGGGAAAGGTCAGGGGGGCTAGGAGAGGTCCCAGGGGATCCTTAGCATCAGTCCACAGAAGTCCACAACGTTCGGATGCTCGGCAACCAAGTTTGCAGGCTTCTACAGGATGTCTGCAGGGGATCCTATAGGAAACTCAGGGATTCTACAGGAAGTCTGCTAACTTCTACAGGATGCTCTACCATGGGAGTTTTAGGTGATGGTGAGGTGATGGAGTGGTATGGGTGGATAGGTAAGGTGGAGATGGAGCTTGTGGTGACTCAGGGGCAGAGAAATAGGACGAAGTTGGTAGGTGGATAGAGGGATGGAAACAACGAAAGGTCAAGGGAATGGAGCTAGGTGGGCAATGGAAGAGTTGGAAGGTAAACGAGTTGAGCAGAGGTCGAGTAGGTGGCTTTAGGCGTGGTTTAGAAGAAGAAGAAGGAAGTGGAATGATACTGAGCAGTGTAAATAAAACAAATTGCTTATGTCTTGCACCAAAAACGAGAATCCATTAACCTGTGCTACCTGTGCTATTAAACCTATGAACAGCAATGTAAACCGTGAAAAGAAGTTGTGCATGGAGTTAAAATGAAGAAGTATGGTTCAAGATCAAAGTGCATGGATGGATCTATAATTAAAATGACTGTGTTGCAGCTTGCATGGAAGTAAAAGACTGCGTTCTTTTTGGTGGTTGGTATAGACTGCACCCCAATCCCTAAACAGAGATGGCAGTGAAGGCACTAACAACCTTTTTCTTGGAGCTCCAGTGAATTACAAACCTCCTATTCTGATCTAAGCAACTGAAAGCGTTTTAATCATAAGCTAATCCTACTCAATTCTCATTAACGAAATCAAATCAGCAGACTGTGTTCTTGAAATGCATATCAAACAAAGAAACAAAGTGCTGGAAAGAAAGGCAAATAACATTACAAGAAGAGGAGGTCTATTGCTCTCAGGTTGGGCCCTAACCTGAGAGCTATAGCTCCCTTAAAAACTCAGAATTAGATCCAAATCTGCTTGCCTTTATTCATAATCAAAAGTCTAATGTCATGCCAAAACTGGCTTACAAAACAAACAAACACCGAGCTGTAACTCGTGCTCAGAGATTACAATAGTAATTCAAAAGGTCAAAAAGCTTCTAACAAAGGCTACGGCCTTCATATTTATACACAATGAAGATCAAGCTGGCTTCCTCCATTCGTGGAGCTTGGCTGTCCAACTGAAAGTCGAACTGCTGTAAAACTGCTGATCCTGTAGAATGTGTTGGCTGCCTTTAAGCTCGGTGGGGAGAGCTGTTGGAGCTCGGAGTTAAGGTGAAAATCACGAGGGAAGTCATTTAAGGCTGTAGACAACCTCCCTATAAACCTGCAATGCCACCTTTGTTGTCTCCTTGTCTCCTTCTGCGTGGTCTTTTGCTCTCTTTAATGCCAAAAACCTGAAATCATCATGTATTAGCCACATAGATATAATGCCTGCCCTTCTTCCTACAAACAACACGAATATACTAAGAAATGAATGCATAAGTGATAAAAGATGAATGGTTGAGCAAGGTAAGTAGGCCAATATGAGCCCAAATTGTACCAAAAATTGGGGCTCATCATCACCCCCCAGCTAAAATATTTGCTCATCCTTGAGCAACTTAGTCCAAATCTTCATCCTTCATTGCTTTTACAGCTTCCCTTACATCCCAAGCCTCTGTGGTAGTGTCCTCCTTGCTGATATGAAACCCTGCTTTCCTGTTCACCTCTTCCCATTGTTCACTGTCATCCTCCTCTGTATTGCCTTCAGTCAACCCTAGCAGTAGTGGTGGGTTGAGTTTAAGGCCAATCCAGCTGGCTTGGAGGCTTTGCATGGATTTCTTGTAAAGGTCTACCCTTGCCAAAGCTTCCCTCATCCGAATTGGGGTGTGGTATTCTCAGATTTTCAAACTGTGTGCCAAGGTATTCCATCTGCGTGTACATGCTTGGGCAGCACTTTCTCCTAACAATCTTTCCATGTCTTCAAAATGAGCTATGGCTTGGGCCTGTTGGTCCATAAATCTCAAGGAATGGGATCAGTAGACCACTGTTGGTTTGCTGAGATGAGTGCAACCGGATCCTCTGGTTCTGCTCGAATGAGCAGTGGCTCGCTCAATTCTCGGTTCATGACCGATTTTGCTTCAGCTGCTCTTTGATCCTCATGGTTCAACCATGAAGCGAACGCCATCAATTGCATATCACCCAAGGCAATATTGGGATCCCAGGAGACTTCATTAGGCAAAGCCAAATTGTGGAGGTAGAACTCTGCTAATTTGGCTTTGTCTTCTGACGAACTAGTACTGCACAATTCAGAAAATTGCTGGGGGTTTTGGATCTGAGAAATACCTCTTTGTGCCAAGGTGTTTATTTGGAACTGCAGCCATTGGTCTTTTAAGTACAAAGCATAGGATTTTTCAGGTTGTCTGCACCTTATTGCCTCCATGGCCCAACTGGCCATGCAGGCCAATTGTTCTTTCCTTTGTTGCAGCTGTTCTTTTAGAGCTTGCACTTCAATTTGGCTTTGTTGTTCTGCTTCCTGTAGAAGTGTCATTGGCTCCTCAAGACTGGTGGTCCGCTCCTTTTTGCCCTGTTGTTCTTCTGTGGTGTCTTTAGAGGATGTACCTACCCCTGCCCTTAGCTCCTGTAGCTGCAATCTCAGCTTCTGGTTTTCTTCCTGTAGAAGCACACGCTGGCAATTAGCCACATGCTTAGCCATGGCGAATTCACTCCTGACCTCCTTGAGTTTCTCTTGTAAGGGGCCTATGTCCGCCACACCCTTTGACTTGGCGATCTGCATCCATGTGTGGGTACAGACTCTTTCCTCCTCTAATGCAAAAAATAGAGGCACAGTAAATTTCTGCGGTATGATTTTGCCCGCCTCTAAAAAGGTGTAGTATGAACTCAGACTAGGCGAAGGGCTAGGTTCTGGTATATGTTCTCTTTCTATCTCTTCAGGTGGCTCTACCTCACCCTCCCTTGGTGGTGATGAGGGTCCTTCTCCTTCCCTCTTTTTCGTTTCCTGTAGCCGGGCCAGAGTATCCTGTAGAACATTTTCAGCTTCTTGTAGCCGAGTTTTTTCAGTCAACAGGTCTAACCTTTCTTGCCATGTATTTTTCTTTGGGCTCCCCTTTTCGTAGGTGACTGTTATCCTTGAGGGGGACTTTTCCTTGGGAGAAGCAGGGGTATCTTCGATGACAATCGGGCTGCTGGACGGAGGCTGTGGCTTGCCCGTCTTTATCCTAACACTTCTTCGAGCTTTAAAGTATAGAGGGGTCTCCCTCTTCCTCTTTTCTTTTGGCTTAGGTGGCGTGCTGAGGCCAGCTAATACAGCTGCTGCCTCCCTTGCCAGAATGTCCACCTTCTTCTCCTTGGGTTTCACCTTTTCAGGGCTTCCTGTAGAAGCCCCTGTTTTGGTAATTTTCGGGCTTCCTGTAGAAGACCCTTTTGCCAATTTCGGGCTTCCTGTAGAAGACCCTTTCTCTGTTTTCGGGCTTCCTGTAGAAGCCTGTTTCTGCTTTCCTGTAGACACAGGTGTCCCCACCTTGGCTTGCTTTGCTGCCTGAGTTTTGCTTTTTGGCTTGGTTGCAGGTGCTGATGAGGTACCTGGGCTGATGTGGACCACCTCAGCTTTGTCCGTTCTGCTCTTCAACCTCTTTTCTCTTGCTGACAAGATGGGTGTGTCACCTTCTTCTTTGTCATCCTTTTTCTCATGCTTCTTCTTTTGTTCTTTCTTCTGCACTGTGGTCGGGGTCTTCTGGCCTGTTTCTTTCTTTCCCTCGGCCACTGATTCTTTTTCCTCACTGCTGGAGGAACCACTTTCTTCAGTCAGCATCCTTATGTCTCCATCTCTTGTTAAATTCCTGAATGATTCCCATGAGAGGGGAACCTTATATGAATGAAGTGCATCCTCCACAAGAATTTTGATCAACCCATGGTGGGCTACCTGATCTGGTATGCCTTCTTTTAGCTTTGTAGCACACTCAATCAAAGACTGTAGCAGGAAATAAGGAATGCTCAGTTTCTTTTCTACAGGAAGATCAATCCGGTGCCTCAATTCAGTGAGCAACCGAAAGTGATACCCGTACACGATGCTATAACGGCCTTCACAGGTTATATACTTCATGATTTGCAGGCTAACTTCGTTCCATGGTGGCAACAGACTTGTTCTTCGCACCCCATTTTTGTCCTCCGAGAATTCCTCCTCAGGTGGAAAGAATTCTTTCTTGGCCTGCTGGCTCAACTTCCGTTCTTCCTTATCCCACGGCAGACCCATTGGAAGTTCAGTGATTCGACTGATATATTGCGGGGTGAGCTTGAGGCTTAGGCCCCTGAAATTCACTGTGGCCAGTGTCTTGGATTTCGGCCTCAGAGCCTGCAAGAATTCTTCGGCCACTTCATCGTCGTAACCCTGCAGCTTATCACAAAAGGATATCCATTGTGCTCGTGTGAAGAGCTCTACCACCCCCTGGTTTTCCCTTAATTTGGTTGAATCAGTGGGTTCTCGTCTAATAAACCCACCCGGCATGATAACACAGTTTCCTTAACCAGAGGTGGTGATTGTGGAAGGAATTTGGTCTACTGAGGTAGAGCGTAGAATTACGCTACTGTCATGCACATAATCCACAAAGTTTATCCCTGAGGAACTTAACACAGTTTGACTACCCTGACATCCTGTAGAACGACAGTATAGGCACAGCAGACAATAATTTCACCAATTTCCTATGACCAGACTGTGGACGACGATTCTGCCACCTTTAATAACCAGTTGCATGAAGAGTTCAGGGTTACCTTTTTAATGTGCCACCTTTTTACGTGAGGCACCCGCTTTCCTGTAGAAACTGTGTTCCTGTAGGATGACAGCGTTCCTGTAGAATGACAGCGTTCCTGTAGAATGCAGCGCGCGATTTTTCGGGATGACTGCAGTCGGTCTGCGCCTTGGGCGTGCTTCACAATCGTTCTGATAGCCAAAGGCTCGGCGTATCGAACTGCAGAGAGATCAGGATAGCCGCTCGAGTTCAAAACGGTGGTTGATAAATGCATGAGTGCAATCTAGCCGATTAGATTTTGAATTCGGCGGAATCCGTGGCGCGGGGGGTGAGCTGTCCCCGCCGGACCGTTGGGTGACGTCAGCCCATCATTCAACTGCGCGTTCACTTGCTGCCGCATCAATTCCCGCAGATCTGCCGCCGCCTCTTCGGTTAAACTCGTTCTCTCGACGGGATCGCTCTCACGTGCATGCTGCCCATTCTTTTTGTCATGGCCGCCACCCACACATCCAACTAGACCATTAACTGGCCGACGTGGCCGGCCAAATGGCCATACGGCCGCTCAACCCATTCACCTTTACACTTAGCAATCAATCAAAGTAACATTCATGCAATCTGATGGAAGGAAGGGTCAAGACACTTACCTGCGCGGCTGTACACGATGTTTCGGTTCTTTGGACGCTGATGAGTCGATTTACCTGCTGCTGGCAGACTTACATAGGCCCGGAGGTCCATGTTCACAAGCTGCCGACGATGGATGGGATGCTTTAGTTGCATGCGCCCACGTTTCATAGCATTTGGCCTGCGCTGTGAATGGTATCCACTCTAGCAGGTTTAAATGTTACAGGACTCCCGCGGGATGTCTTGGAACAGTTCTTCCTCCTTGGGTGCATGCTGCACGACGATGGATGGCCTCACGATCATGTTCCCGGAGCTTCTGGATGACTGTGATGAATATGGTGTGAGATCTCTAGCGTTTTTTATTTACAATTTGCTTTTTCTTGAGAACTCATCGATCTGCTTTGCTGGTGCAGGTAACTTTGTTGCATGGCGACAAGGATGGTGGAACAAGATAACAACAATGTGCAAGGGTGACAACAGTGGCTTGCATGCGTCCAAACCGATCCTTAGCCGTTAGATCTCTTCATGAAATGAATTCTGGGCCGTTCTGGGCTTCTACAGGAAGTTTCCTGTAGAAATACAGAGCTTCCTGTAGAAAATCTGCATCTTCCTGTAGAAACTCTGCATCTTCCTGTAGAAAATCTGCGTCTTCCTGTAGAAGACTCAAGCCGTAATAAAATTGCACATACCTTGGAGAAAATGAGTATTCCTGGAGGAGGGGCTGGTGAGGTGTCTTGACAGCATGATGAGGACCTTTGGCTTTGAGTTGAGAGGCTTCCTCTCCTCCATAGACACCTGCAACCTGCATGCAATTTTACAATATGAACTTGCTAACCTTGTTTTTTTCTTCTTTTCTCTTTTTCTTTTTTTTCTTTTTCTTTTTTTCTTTTTTTTTTGAAAGATAACAGGGGCGCCTCAATGAGGTTTTCACCCTTGCCATCTGCCCTGAGCGCCTCGGAGAGGTTTTCACTCAAGGATCTTTTCAAATCTTTATCTTTTTTTTTTTTTTTTTTTTTGAAAAGACAATAGGGGCGCCTCAATGAGGTTTTCACCCCTACCACCTGCCTTGGGCGCCTCAGAAAGGTTTTCACCCAAGGATCTTTATTATTTCCTTATTATTTTTTCTTTTTTTTTTCTTTTTTTTTTTTAGATTTTTTTAGATCTTTCAGGGTATGCCCAAAACAGGGGCAGAACCCTTCTCTATGACCAACACTGCCTTCTCCATAGTTTTGATGAACTCTTGTCTTGAGAGAGGCTTCCTGTAGATCTTCAATCGATGCCCATTGACAAGCATGGGGATGGCTTCCTCATCAATGGTCCGAATAAGAACAGATCCATTGTCATGACATTTTTCCACTGAATATGGCCCTAGCCATCTGGTTCTCAGCTTCCCCTTGAAATCTTTGTATCTGGAGTCATACAACAAAACCCAATCTCCCGGCTGAAATTGCTTGTCATGGAGATGTTGGTCATGCCACACCTTTCTCTGAAGTTGAACCACTTCCGAGTGAAGGAGGGCCTGCATTCGGTGCTCATCCAGTCCATTCAGCTGCAATAACCTTTCTTGTTGTGCATGGCTGAGATCTAGGTCCAACTGAGCTGCCATCCTCAAAGTGTTGTATTCAAACTCAATGGACAGCAAAGCTTTCTTCCCACAGACCAGCTCATAAGGTGTGAAGCCGGTGGTGGTCTTCCAAGTGGTGTTGTAAGCCCATGTGGCTTCAACCAGGCGATCTGCCCAGTCCTTTCTGCTGCTGCTCACCACCTTAGTCAAGATCCCTTCTAATGCTCTATTGGTGACTTCCACCTGCCCATTTGCTTGAGGGTGATAGGGGGTGGAAGTCCTATGCTTGATCTTGTGATGAGCTAGTAGATCTTCAACCAGGTTGGATGTGAACTGGCTCCCTTGATCGGTGACCAGCTCTCTTGGATAGCCAAACTTATAGAATACGTTTTCCCTTAGGAACTCGGCCACCTTTTCTTCTGTTGCTGCTTTGATTGCTTTCGTCTCTGCCCACTTTGTCAAGTAATCAGTACACACAATGATGTAAGACCTTTGCCTCGAAGGAGGGTTGATTGGGCCCACAAATTCCATACCCCACTTCTCAAATGGCTCAAGAGTCACTTGAGGTTGGAGAGGCATCTCATCCCTTTGGGTCGGTTTCCCCATTCTTTGGCATTGGTCACACTCGCTGATATATCTTCTGACATCTTGATGAAGTGTGGGCCAATAGTAGCCTGCCTGCAGGATTTTGAAGGCAATTCTCTTTGCTGCAAAATGTCCTCCACAAGGCCCATCATGACAAGTGAGGAGGATATCAAAGACTTCCTCCTCCCTTACACAACGCCTTAAGATCTGATCGGGGCCAAGCTTGAACAGATTGCCCCCGATCCAAGTAAATGAGGCACTTTTTGTGATGATTCTTCTCTTCTCTCTTGAAGATAGGTGCGGAGGGAACTGTGCTGAAACAAGGTAGTTTGCTATATCAGCAAACCATGGAGAGAATACTGAAATAGCAAACAGATGTTCATCGGGCATCTGGTCATCCACTGTCCCATCCTCATCTGCAGACAAATCCAATCTAGATAAAAAGTCAGCAACAACATTTTCTCTACCTGGTTTGTCAACAATGGTCAAATCAAACCGCTGCAATAAAAGTAACCATCTAATAATACGAGCATTCACATCTGGTTTATTCATTAAATATCTAATTGCAGCATGGTCTGTATGTACAAAGGTTTGATAGCCAGTAATATAATGTCGGAACTTGTTCAGTGCATGGACCACAGCCAAGAATTCTTTCTCGGTTACAGTGTAATTCAGCTCAGCTTTGGACAAGTTTTTGCTAACAAAGTAAATGGCATTTGGAAGTTTTTGCTCATCTTGTCCTAAAGTTGCACCTATGGCTTTGTTCGAGGCATCAGTGTGGATGTGGAAAGGTAGGGCCCAGTTTGGACCTCTCAGTATTGGGGCTGACACCAACTTGTCCTTCAATTCATTTAAAGCCCTCTGACAATCGTCAGTCCATTTAAACTCCACATCTTTTGCCAACAGGCCAAACAATGGTGAGGCTAGCTTGCTGAAGTCTTTAATGAATCTCCGATAATATCCTGCTAATCCCAAGAAACTCCGGACATCCCTTACCTTTTGAGGAGGTGGAACCTTTTTTATGAGAGTAATTTTGTTAGGATCCACCTGTAACCCTTGGCAAGAAATGGTATGGCCTAGCACGGTCCCTTCAGTCATTAGGAATTCACATTTTTCAGGACTAAGGGACAAGTTCATCTCAATGCATTTGGTTAGGACTTTTCCCAGGTTGGACAATGCTTCCTGGAAGTTGGCCCCATAAGGAGTAAAGTCATCCATATAGATTTCCATTGCATCATGGACCAGCTCCGAGAAGATGCTCAAGACAGCTCTCTGGAAGGTAGCAGGAGCATTGCATAGCCCAAAGGGAAGAACTCGGTAGGCAAAGGTACCCCAAGGACAAGTGAAGGTGGTCTTATCTTGGTCTTCCGGACTGATTTGGATTTGGTTGTACCCGCTAAACCCATCCAGGAAAGAGAAGAACTTCTTTCCTGCCAGTCCATCCAACACTTGATCTATGAAAGGTAGAGGGAAATGGTCTTTCTTGGTAGCTTTGTTCAGTTCTCGGTAGTCCACACAGATTCTCCATTTCCCATTTTTCTTGGGAACCAACACCAGAGGGGACACCCATTCACTATCTGAGATAGGGTAGATGAATCTGGCATCCAACAGTTTTTGCAATTCTTCCTTGACAATGTCCTTAAGAGCTGGATTCATTCTCCTCTGAGGCTGCCTAACCAGTTTACAATCCTCTTTGATGTATATATGATGGGTACAGACCGAAGGATGGACTCCTTTCATCTCCTTATAGCTCCAAGCAAAAGCATCTAGGTGGCTGGCCAACAGGCTACACAGCTCCTTTTCCTGGGAAGGAGATAGGGAGGAGCTGATCTTCAATGCTCTCTCAGGGCCGAACTCCACATTCTTGACTCTGGGAGTAACAGTGTTGGTTGTACAAAGATCCACTAAGGTGCTAGCTTGGGCATCCTCCACCAATTTCTCTAAGGGTAGTGCACTGGAAGGTGGATTCTGGATCAAGGTCTCGATCAAGTCATCCTCGGTTGGGGGGTCTCTTCTAGTGGTATCTAAGGTGCACAGAGGTTCTGAGTACACCTCGTCTTCCTCTCCTTCTTCCAACCAGAGTGGTAAGTCATGCTCTAAGGAGGGTTGGGCAGGAGGGTATAGGACTAGCTGCTTGGACATGGGACCATTTTTTATGGTCATGTTTCCTGCACGACAACTTATGTAAGCATCTGCAGTAGCTAACCAAGGCCTTCCCAAAATGAGAGGATATCCAGTAAGCTTTGCCTTTGGTTGCAGAACCAGGAAGTCTGCAGGGTATTCCCAAGAGTCAATAGAGACCAAGACATCCTCCACAATCCCTTCGAGAGTCACAGTGGAGCGATCTGCTAGTTGCAGTACTGTCGAGGTCTTCCTCAAGGAACCCTGAAGATTGAGTTTGAGCATGGTATCCCTGGTCATCACATTAATGGCAGCCCCTAGATCAATCAAGGTGTGAGGTATGATGGTGCCATTGATGTGGACATCTACTACAGGACTTCCAGGATCTAGGTACTTTGGGCAGATGACTTGTCCTAGCATAAGGTCAGACAGTTGTCCTATGACATTAATGGTCGAAGCATCTTTCTTCCGCCTGCCTGGGTGTTTGAAGCACTTTTCCTTAACCAGTTTGTTGTATATTGGCACATCCTTGATGGCTTGGAGAAGTGGTATTTTCACACACAACTGCTTGAGCTCACCCAGAAGCTCATCCTCCTCTGGGTTGGGTTGTGTGGTGGTTGTTAGTCTGTCAGGAAAGGGTGGAATAGCCTTTGGTTCACTTTCCTGTTTATCTTCCTCATCCTCTGGGGGAGGAGGTTGGCGATCTGAAAGAGTCTTTCCAGATCGAAGATTAATCTCCTGGATCTCCACAGCATAGGTAGGGCATGAGGTTTCCCCAATGTATACCTGTTGAGCCTGTCTATTGTTGGGGTTCGGGTTCGATTGAGCAGGCATTTGAGGTTGCCTTGGAGGAGCAGGAGGTAAAGGCTGAGGTTGAACTGGTGGTGGAGGAAAAATGGCAGGAGAAGTGTTGTATTGGGGCCTCCACCCCGACTGAGGTGCATTCCACTGAGGCTGTGGCTAGGCATGGGAATGATATGAATGAGAAGTAGGTTGAGTAGGGTACTGAGGTGGATAAGACCATGGAGGAGGCATGGACCAAGAAGGATGAGCAGGGGGACCCCAGGAAGGCATAGGAGTCGATTGGTTGGGGCTGTAATAAGATTGAGGTGCCCCTTGCATCCCCTGCTGATAGGGTCTAGATCCTTGTGGCCTCCTTTGGTTGATGAAATAGAGAGGTTCAGTGGGAGCTTCTGTCCCTTGGTACATGGCTTTAAACCCAGGTAAGGTTGGACACTGATTTGTGGGATGGTCCTCCTCACAAACGAAACACACTTCAACCGAATGCAATGGGCATTCGTTCTTAGGGTGTCTCCTTGTGCACCTAGGGCAGAAGACAGCCAAGGCTCTCTCAGCTTCTTCTTTCTTCTGCTGGATCCTGAATGTGTCCAGCTACATGGCAATGGTCTGTCTCACCTCACTCTTGAGATCTTCTAATTGATTTGCAAGCTCATGTTTGGAGAAAGGGACACTAGTTGAGAGGAGGTTTCCTCTACCTCGTTTCCGAGCTGCCCTGGAGTGGTTTCTAAACACAGTCTTGATGTCCTCATAAGGCAGTTGGTAAATCTCCCCCCCAGCTAGGTCTTCAGGGACTCCTCGGAGCAGGACCAACTTGAGGGATTCAGGGTCAAGTGTGCACCTGGCCCGCTTATAGCTAAGTTGGAACCTCTCCTCATAATCCTCTAAGGACTCATCATTTCCCATGGTCATCTGAAAGATTTCTCCCTTGGTTTCCTTGGACCTACAGTAATCCCTGTACTTGGTATTGAAAGCTTGCTGCATCTGAGCCCAAGTGGTGATACTATTCCCAGGTAATCCCATGAACCAGCGCAGTGTTGCATCCTTAAGAGTTGAAGGGAAGAGTTTCAGCTTTTGCTCATCTTCAGTATAGTCATAGGTTCTACAAAGGACAGCAAACTCAAACAGGAAGGTATCTGGATCTTCAGTAGTCAGTCCATGGAAGTGAGGTAAGGCGAAGGGGCTAATGTTCTTCATTTTCATCTCTCCATTGGTCTCTCGGATGGGGAAGGCACCTTCTATTCTCTCATCTTCTCTTCTATTGTCAGCCATAGCTTCAGATGGAGTGGTCTCTAACTCTTCTTCTTCTATAGGATCTTTGTCTGTCTCAGGATGTTCACCTATAGGTTCTTCTGGGTCACTGTCACCAAAGAAGAGAGAAGGGTGATTCAGTGATGTGGTGGGGGTGTTGGGTAGGAATTTGCCTGATTTATCTCAGTTTCTACGAGGCATGAAATGGAAAAGACTTTCTTTTTTCTTTTGATTGCGTTTGCTTTTTTCTTTGGTACCTGCAAAACTGAAACAGATTGATCTACAACTAACTATAAAAGATGCAGAATTAAACTGAAAGCAGGAAAGAACTAATCTACTTTGCTCAAATGAAATTGCAAGAATGGAAATGCTAGTCTACGCTTGCAGAAATGAAATGCTAGTCTATGAAAGCAGGAAATGCTAATCTATGAAAGCAGGAAATGCTAACCTATGAAAGCAGGAAATGTCTATGCTACTTTTGCAGAGTGGAAATGAAATAAACTACTTAGCAGAAAGTAAGAGTAAGAAAATGGAAGAAAAGCAACAATTACTAATACTCTGACGCTTCCCCGGCAACGGCGCCAAAAAGATGGTGGGCTCCAGTATTGTAGCAATAATGCTACAACTCCTGGGGCTTCCTATCTCTAATTTTATCAACCCGGTAGTTCGTACAAACTTGGAAGCGACAGTGCTGTATGCACGAGTACTAGCTCTTGTCGCAGCTGTCACTTGGTCAGCTGGCACAAGTCTGCTAGGGCTCAAGCCAACTTCTATATGCTCTCAGAAGAAGCTTTCTAAATGATGGACGAAGGCTATCTCAAAGGAAATTAATCTACTTTGCAAAAATGAACTGAAAGCCAACCAAAACATGGAAACCCTAGTAAACCCTAATCTGACTAGCTTAACCTCTATGATGCAATGGTGGGAGTGCAAGTGTCTGGAAATGATGCCATTACTTCTAATGATGTGAAATGCATGAACTTAAACTACTTCTATTGAAAAGAACATGTTTTTGTATTTTTGCTTAAATGGTTGGAGTGATGATGATTTTGTTTCTTATTAGGGTTTGGTTGTGCAGAGGTGGTGCGAAGGGAAGGAAAGCTTGGGAAAGGTCAGGGGGGGCTAGGAGAGGTCCCAGGGGATCCTTAGCATCAGTCCACAGAAGTCCACAACGTTCGGATGCTCGGCAACCAAGTTTGCAGGCTTCTACAGGATGTCTGCAGGGGATCCTACAGGAAACTCAGGGATTCTACAGGAAGTCTGCTAACTTCTACAGGATGCTCTACCATGGGAGTTTTAGGTGATGGTGAGGTGATGGAGTGGTATGGGTGGATAGGTAAGGTGGAGATGGAGCTTGTGGTGACTCAGGGGCAGAGAAATAGGACGGAGAAAGAGTGCACGAAGTTGGTAGGTGGATAGAGGGATGGAAACAACGAAAGGTCAAGGGAATGGAGCTAGGTGGGCAATGGAAGAGTTGGAAGGTAAACGAGCTGAGCAGAGGTCGAGTAGGTGGCTTTAGGCGTGGTTTAGAAGAAGAAGAAGGAAGTGGAATGATACTGAGCAGTGTAAATAAAACAAATTGCTTATGTCTTGCACCAAAAACGAGAATCCATTAACCTGTGCTACCTGTGCTATTAAACCTATGAACAGCAATGTAAACCGTGAAAAGAAGTTGTGCATGGAGTTAAAATGAAGAAGTATGGTTCAAGATCAAAGTGCATGGATGGATCTATAATTAAAATGACTGTGTTGCAGCTTGCATGGAAGTAAAAGACTGCGTTCTTTTTGGTGGTTGGTATAGACTGCACCCCAATCCCTAAACAGAGATGGCAGTGAAGGCACTAACAACCTTTTTCTTGGAGCTCCAGTGAATTACAAACCTCCTATTCTGATCTAAGCAACTGAAAGCGTTTTAATCGTAAGCTAATCCTACTCAATTCTCATTAACGAAATCAAATTAGCAGACTGTGTTCTTGAAATGCATATCAAACAAAGAAACAAAGTGCTGGAAAGAAAGGCAAATAACATTACAAGAAGAGGAGGTCTATTGCTCTCAGGTTGGGCCCTAACCTGAGAGCTACAGCTCCCTTAAAAACTCAGAATTAGATCCAAATCTGCTTGCCTTTATTCATAATCAAAAGTCTAATGTCATGCCAAAACTGGCTTACAAAACAAACAAACACCGAGCTGTAACTTGTGCTCAGAGATTACAATAGTAATTCAAAAGGTCAAAAAGCTTCTAACAAAGGCTACGGCCTTCATATTTATACACAATGAAGATCAAGCTGGCTTCCTCCATTCGTGGAGCTTGGCTGTCCAACTGAAAGTCAAACTGTTGTAAAACTGCTGATCCTGTAGAACGTGTTGGCTGTCTTTAAGCTCGGTGGGGAGAGTTGTTGGAGCTCGGAGTTAAGGTGAAAATCACGAGGGAAGTCATTTAAGGCTGTAGACAACCTCCCTATAAACCTGCAATGCCACCTTTGTTGTCTCCTTGTCTCCTTCTGCGTGGTCTTTTGCTCTCTTTAATGCCAAAAACCTGAAATCATCATGTATTAGCCACATAGATATAATGCCTGCCCTTCTTCCTACAAACAACACGAATGTACTAAGAAATGAATGCATAAGTGATAAAAGATGAATGGTTGAGCAAGGTAAGTAGGCCAATATGAGCCCAAATTGTACCAAAAATTGGGGCTCATCATAGATGTCTGAAGATTGTTAGCTTGAGCTATTTTTGAAAATTTTAGATTTCTTTGTCCTTTTCCTCGACCATCGCAGTTATGGGCTTGATAGTTGCGATGATATCGTGGGTTTTGTAGTTACAATAGCAATGATCACTACTTTATTACTGACAGGTGCGATGATTGCAGAAAACTTAGAAATTTAGGGTTTTCTCTGTGATTTTCAGTTTCAATCATCTTCTCCTTGTGATTTACCTGTGTGTTTGTTCATTGGCTCTCTCATTGTCTACTTGCAAGTGCCTTTTGACTTGGCTTGAGTGTTTTTGAGGTTTGATTATCCTTTTAGGGTTCTAGGTCTTCTAGGTCAACCTTAGTACACTCGTCAGTCTTCCAATCACATATTGTTTGCCTATGCCCAAAAGTCTTTGTGTGCTCAGACGTGCATGCATATTACTTTTGGTTCTTATGACTTTAAGTTGTTTTCATTAGAGGATATAGTGTAAGTTTCTTAAGATTCATTGGACGAATGATAGATTACAATTCAGTTGTCTTATTGGATCAAAAGGGAGTGTTTTCTTTGAAGTTGTTCATGTTCCAAGCCGAAAGTGAAAGTGCAATTCTTTTCTTATTTTTTGGAACATTTTGAATTGCATTCAAATCATTGATGTGAAAGTGATTCTCATACTTCTTGGTTTGCTTGCATTCTCTTTCCCTTTTCACTAGATTACGTTTGTTGCATCTTGAAAAGAGAAAAGAAAAATCATCATTATATCTTAGAGATGTCGCTTTAAAGATTTTGCATTGCATTTTCTTATCATATGAAGGCTTAGATTTCATATTTTGCATTTTGCACTCGAAGATAGTCATAGATTCATATTGAATTTGGTTTGGTGCATGATTTGAGTGATTTTCTTCCCTACGTAGCTAGCCTTCATCGAATTGAAAGATTTTATTTCATCATCTAGTTTGCATTTTACGAAGAAACAACATCATTAAGGCCTTGAAATTAAGACATAATTACAAGATCAATTTTAAAATCTATCAATTAACCTAGGGAGCATTTGAAACATTGACGATCATATCTAGTGGTCTAGGTTAGAGACGTGTTTCGCGTCTTTGAAATAGCATGAACTTGTGCTCTCCGTATGTCACGTATATAAATGGAGAGCCCTCTAGGTTGCAATCCTTTATCCATAGGAAGCTGAGTCTGCCACCCTATAAACGTGATACACCGAACACAACATTCTGGGAGATTTCTTGCACGTACGTCAAGTCCTTTTTCAATTCATTGGCTGAGGTGTATATTGTAGTTCATGGTTACTTGGTATTCCTTTTACCTAGATTCACCAAAGTAGTCATTTGATCTTTTCTGACTCTTTAAATTTGAATAGATCATTGAGAAACTTGTCCTTTCACGCTCGCAAAACTATTGAAAGTGACTAGAGTCAACTTTTCACCCTTTTCTTAACTCTTAAAAGATGAAAAGGCATTGTTTTTGTTTCTAAAATATAACTACCCATGGTAAACATGACATCCCAAGCAGTTGCTTCTTAGACCAAATTAAGTAATTCCCTGTTAATTTCAAGATTGTTAAAGCCTTAATCAATTTGTTTCCTTTCCCTTTTTTTGTTGAGGGGAAGCCATCATGGTTGAACAATTGAATCCATCTCATAGTCCCCCTTTGTTGTCTGATACTAAAGGGTCCTACGAAGGAGTTCATCTGGAACTTCCTCAGTCGCTTGAGAATCAAGGTGTTGAACTTGGAATTGTTCTGAGCATCCAACCTTTGTCTTCTTGCCCGCCTCCATCAGATTCATGGTCACCACAAGAATCTGATCCGGATTCCTCTGATAATCCCATCTGGACACCCGAGAGTCCGTAGACTCTAGAAAGTCTGCAAATATTGATTATTTATCCACCGAACCCATTATTCGATCCTGTTGTGACATTTCCACAACATCCATACAATCCATATGATTGACCTAGTATTCCTTTGGAGTTATCTCCTTGGACATCTCTGGTTCCTCGTCACCAGTTGTTTCCATCCATGGAGTCAGAAGGCGAGATCCTAGTCTCCTCTTTGGGTCATTTGGAAGTTTTCGCTACACACACTTCTCACGTAGATGATGAGAAGGGATATGAGTTCCCTCCAGAAGGTTTCCCTCTTATGGGAAGAGTTTCGTCTCTCTCTTATCCTGAGTTTAGTGAGCCCATATTGTCGCATGGTTATACCTCTCTAGCTCAATTGGTTTCGGGCACTCCTAGTTCCTCGTCATTGTATCAGAATCCCATCTGGTCTTCTAGCGTTATGCCTACATTAGGTTCGTTCGTTCAAAACATGACCTCTCGATCGATTGTACAAATTTCCACCACTTCAATTCCCGTTCAACCTACCATTCTGCCTCAACCTATCTTGTCATTTTGGTCGAATTTTCCGGTTCAACCGACAGTCTCAAGTCAGGTCTCGGTAATTTCTTCTACCCCTCAAGTGAGTGGACAGACTGTGCCACTACCCAGGGGGAAAGATCCGAATATTCCCATGATGTTTGGCGAAACCATTGTGAGTGGATTACAAACTCACATGGTTCAAATGAATCAACCCTTTTATGTCATTATTCCTAACCCTGTTGGTCCATCTGGGTCAGGTAACCTCCAATATCAGCAGCCATATATGGCTTGGGTCCCATTCCAACTGGATTATGTCCCATATGGTTCGCAAGCTATGGTAAATCCTCCTTACATTCTTCAAGTTGGGCCTTATGTTCAGCCTGGTCAAGCCACTGTGCTTGGTGGATATGGCCAAATCCAATTTGGGAACTACCAATACCCTCAAGGAATCACCCCAGGAACTGTCCAGACACCCTTGGAGCAACAAGGACAACCTTCACAACAGCAAAGGAAACTTTTGCAACAGCAAGGGCAATCATTGCAGGAACATGGGCAATCATTGTAGCCGCAAGTACAATTGCTACAACTGCAAGGGAAGCCTTTGCAATATTCACAACAAACTTTTCAGCTGCAATAGTAGATTGTTCAGCATTCCTCCCAGCCTTTGTCCTCACAAGGCCAGCCTCTGGAGCCGCAAGGCCAACCTTCACAGAAGAAAATACAACCTTTGTAGCAACAAGGTCAGCCTTGGCAGCAACAAGCCTTATATGCATACCAGCAAGGTTAGCCTTTGCAAGGTCAAGGTCAACCCCTACATCAGCAGGTTCAAAATCCTTACGTCCAGGGTTAGTAGGTTCAGCAGCCTTATAACCCGTATGTTGTGAACAATGTTTAGAAGTGGCCTATGGGCAGACAGTTTCAAACCTACCCAGGATTGAACCCTCCTTATGGGCAAGGTAACCCTCAGTGGGGACAAAATCAGATTCCATATGGAAAAAATCCGCCAGTATGGGGGAAAAATCCTTACCAACAAGGGTGGACTCTGCAGTTTGGGTCTCCTCAAAGGCCCTATATTCCATTTAACACGCAATTATCTTTCTTGGCTACATTGGAGCTGCCCGGTGTTTCCAAGCTCATGAATGATCCCATTCTTCATTTGCCTTACTGGCCTCCAGTTCCATCGAATATTCCAAGCGATTGCCCCAAGTTTGAGGGAAAATCAAAGGAGGATCCACAAGCCCATGTGATGACATGTCACCTCTAGTACTCCTCCAATTAGTATGTCGATGATACTATCTGTCTTCGACTCTTTAAAATAACTCTCATAGGTGTTGCTGCCAAGTGGTACAGCAAATTTCCTCGAGGTACCTACGATGACTTCAACTCTCTTGTTATGGCTTTTCTTACTCATTTCCAATTGTCAATTCGCTATGAAACTAGCACCCATCTGCTTACATCACTAAAGCAAGACACCGCGACCCACATCTTTGATCATATCCATGAATGGAGATGTAGTAGTCGCCTCATCAAGTTTAAAATTGTTGATGAGTTGAAAAAATGGTTCACAAAATCATTCGTCGACAAGATTTTTAAGGACATAGACATGGGTGGATGTGTTACCGAAGAACAAGCTATTGCCCGTGCTCAGTATTTAGACCTCGTCTATTTGCAATTTGGCACATTGTATGAGATGTTACCTGATGCTCTAAGACCATCATTAGATATGATAGCATCGAAGTCTCCGGATACACCACTTGTTGACGATGTGATTGATTCCATGTCTCAGACTCCCGCGAAAGCTTCTTCGAAGTAGAAAATGGTCTCAAACACTGGTTCCAATAATCCCTCTAAGAATTCATCCAGTCCTGGTAAAACCTCTAAGGTACATGCTATCCAGTCTACCACAGCAGATAAATCCTCCAAAGGTAAAAAGAAAGGCAAAGGTAAGGCCAAAGCGATGCCCCAAAACAGGACCCTCCTAAATCTTCTGTTGATGACGCTTCTCGAAGAAAGCCAAAGTATCCTTGCCTCATCTATGAGGAGGATCATTACACTAAATATTGTCCCCGATGATCTGAAGTTAGTTGCTTGCTAAAAGGGACTCCGACTATCTTAAAAGAACCTTTTCCATCATAGCAAACCCAATTGGTAGACCAGCCTTAGTCTTCTGCTTCCTCAGGTTCCCAAGTATTCATGATGCAAGGTTCTTCACCTATTTCGATTCCTACTCAAACCAATGACTATCAAGAAACATCTAAATAGACTACGGAGAAAGAAGCCCATGATGCTCCTTCTACTTCTACTCTGTCTGCTCCGCTCCATATCGAGTGCCCTAATGGTAAGTCCATCATCTGACCACCCCCTAAAGATGTTCTTCGGAATTCATCTTACAATTTTAATTCCAGAGCTGCACAACATTACAATATTGTTGAAGATTTAGCTCAGGAACCTTCGGCGATGTCTGCCTTGGAGGTTCTCCAATCCTGTCCAACGCAACGGAAATCATTGTTGTCTGTTATAGGTGCTATCGATCCTTCTTCTTCGAGTCTGATTACTTTCGATCTAGAGAATCATGTACCTCATCTTCCTCATCAGATCACTTTTCTGATCCAGGTCCTTATCAAAGGAAAGACGATTCATCAAATGGTTATTGATAAAGGTGCTTCAAATTGCATCATGTCAGTTTCATGTTGGAAAGCCATTGGCTCTCCTCCTCTTAACCAATCTCTGAACACCTTGGAAGCCTTTGACAGCAAAGGTTTGCGACCTTATGGTATTCTCATGAACTTACTGACTATGTTGGAAGGAAAGACTATTGAATTAGAAGTAGAAGTTGTAGATGCTAATCGCAACTACAACCTTCTTCTCGAGCGAAGCTGGACTCATGCCATGTTTTGTTTAGTGTCTTCTTTGTTCCGCGTACTTCGTTTTCCTCATGAAGGAAAAATCATCACGATTGATCAAATTTCTTTCTTCTCTTCTGGTTCATCCAGCGGCAATGTTCCTTATGTGGGAAATATTGAGATTCCTTACGAAAGCGTGGGCACCGGTATTTTCAAAGAATTCACTTTGATGGGTACCTTTACTCTCCCACCTCCACATTTTCATTCAGTCAATATGATCTCAGATTCCACTGATCCTTTTATTATTCCTTCCAAAGATCAAATTGACTCTTTTGGTGTTTTTATGCCTTTAATTCCATTGGAGATAAATTATCAAGAAATTGTTTTAGCTTCGATGGCTGCTTCAGAAAGTTATGTTGTCTTTAGTATAAACCTAGACACTTATGTGCCATCCCCTTGGCTTGGTTCTTGGGATTCTCTGGATCCCTTGAACGAGACATTCCCCACTAACGAGAGTATCATGGAGGTTATGTCTCTAGAGGAAGTTCCATGGAATGGTCTGCATCATTGTTCTTCCTTTCTCCCTCACCTCGATGAGATGCCTTCTTGTCCTGAAGCGTCTGTTTCTCATCCTTTTACACCTCTGTTTCAAACGCCTGTTCAAGTACATGAAATTTTATCAGAGGGTAATATGGGAAACATCACTGTTATGATGCCTATTGACATTTCTATTAAATTGGGAATTGTCGAGAACATCCATATTGGGGTTTCTTGTTCTCTAGATGAGATCAAGATCTATACTTAGCTTTTTAAAGAATTCTGAGATGTTTTCGCTTGGTCATACGAGGAGATATCTGGTATTGATCCGGCCATAGTGGTGCATGAGATCCCGAAATATCATGGTGCTAAGCCTGATCGACAGTGGCTTCACCTTGTGCACCCTCGAAAGGTTGTTTCTATCAAAGAAGAGGTAGAGAAGCTTTTGAAAGCAGGTTTCATTTATCCTATTCCATTGATGGATTGGGTATCCAATATCATCCCTATTGCCAAAAAGCAGGGCACGATACGTGTTTATGTTGATTACCGTGATATCAATCGCACATGTCCAAAAGACAATTATCCTACTCCCTTTATCGACTAGATCATCGACGAATGCGCAGGGAGCGATATTTTTTCTTTCATGGATGGCTTTTCTGGCTATAACCATATTAACATTTCACCCGTCGATCAGCATAAAACAACGTTTATCTGTCCTTTGGGTACCTTCACTTACAAAAAGATTCCTTTTGGTCTAAAGAATGTTGGTGCCACTTTTCAGTGAGTAATGTCCTATGCATTCTATGACATTCGACATATTGTTCAGTCTTACCTCAGTGATTTTCCTAGTCATTCAGCTAAATGTTGTGACCATCCAGATCACTTAAGAGCTATCTTTTTACAATTTCGACATTATAATATCTGTCTCAATCCACACAAATGTGTGTTTTGTGTCGATTCCGGCTGGCTCTTAGATTTTGTTGTGTCTTGTGAGAGTTGAGGCCATAATCAATCTACCCCCTCCTTCATCACTATTGCAATTGCAGAGCTTGCAAGGAAAAGCTAATTTTCTCCATCGATTTATCCCGAATTACACTAAACTTGCCAAAGGTTATACTCGCTTACTTAAGAAGGGGATTCCTTTTATTTGGGATGAAGTTGCTCAAAAATCCTTTGATGCTTTAAAGAAAGCTCTGATTAGTGCTCCTTTACTCCATCCCCCCAATTATCGCTGCGATTATTTCCTGTATTTGGCTGCAACTGATAATGTTATTGCTATGGTGTTAGTTCAAGATGACGATGATGGAAATGAGCACGTGGTTTATTATCTGAGCCAGAATCTTCTTAATACTGAGTCCCATTATGCTCATGTTGAGAATCTTGCTTTGGCAGTAGTTCATGTCGTCCAAAGGTTTTGCCACTATATCCTTTTAAGGAAAACCACTGTAATTTCTGATTGCAACCCCATGACTTATATACTGACTCGTCAGTTACTGGGGGGGAAATACTCCAAATGGATTTTCATCCTACAGGAGTTTGATTTGGAATTCACTGTTGCCAAATCAAAGAAATCACTCATCTTTGCCGAGTTAATTTGTGCTCTTCCATCTGCCAGCACCCCAACCGATTTTACTGAGCAGATACCCGATGAAACACTATTTCTGATCAGCACTCTTGACCCCTGGTATGGAGACATTATTGTTTATCTCCAAACCCAGACCTTCTGATCTGAGTTTTCTCGCTTAGACCGATGCCAAATCTGGCATTAGTCCCAACCCTATCAGATCCTCGGTGATACCTTGTATCGGGTTGGTGTGGAATCTGTCTTCTGTAGATGTCTCACCCTTGAAGAAGCTGAGCGGGTCCTAAATGATTGCCACTCTGGTTCCTGTGGCGATCATATGTCGGATATGCCACTGCTCAGAAGATCCTTCACGCTGGTTATTTTTGGCCTTATATCTTCAAATATTACATCCTAGCTGTCCAAAAATGCCACGAATGCCAGAATTGCAACCGCAAAAAGCGTGCCCCTCCCAAACCCATACACCAAGAAATTACGATTGGCCCATTTTCCAAATGAGGCATTGATTTCATGACATGTAACCCTCGCTCGATTGGAGGGCATGGTTATATCATCGTCGTCGTCAACTATTTTATGAAATGGGCCAAGGCAATGCCTACATACAATGTCGACGGTATTACTGCCACGTAGTTCCATTTTAACCATGTTATAGCACGTTTTGGTGTTCCTCAAGCTATTGTCATTGACCATGGATCACATTTTCATCAGCACATGATGGTGGAGTTAACTGCTCAGTTGGGCCTTTGACATGATAGCTCGACTCCATATTATCCATAGGCCAATGGCCAAGTTGAAGCGGTCAATAAGGTTTTGATAACTATGCTTCAGCGTATCATTGGGAAGCACAGAAAAGATTGGCATTTAATTCTTTTCTCATCCCTTTGGGCTTACCAAACCTTTGCTAAGACGACCACTGGATTCACTCCATTCTAGATGGTGTACAGTTTAGAGGCAACTCTTCTAATCGAATGTCAAATCCCTTTGCTTAAGCTAGATATCAAACTTCTTCCGGATACCTCTCCTAAAGAGGAGTGGCTACTATATCTTGAGAGACTCGATGAGACTCGTGGCATCGCTGCAGTGATTATCGAAGCTCAAAAGAAATGAGTCAAAGCTCATTTTGACCAAACCGTTTATCCTCGCACTTTTGTTGAAGTCGACTTGGTCCTTCTTTATGATCAAGCCAATGATAAGTTGGGGGAAGGCAAGTTCGAACATATGTGGCATAGGCCCTACATTGTCAAGCATGTCTTGCAAAAAGGTACCTATGAGCTATCTGATTATGAGGGAAATGCACAAACACGGCCCCATAATGGGTTGTATCTCAAAAAGTATTATGTGTGAAATTCGTATGATAACTTTTGTACATTATTGTGCATTTTGAATTTTTGGTGTTTTGTTTGCTTTGCAGACATATGTTTTTTTGCTTACCCTGTGTTCCACTCGGCTTGCAGATGTCATCAGGTCATTACATTGGTTTTGCTGATGGTGTTTGTCGTAGCACACAAAACCTCTCTTCTGCAGCATGGGTACTCTACGACCCTAATGGCAAGTTGGTCAACTTACAAGGTATTTGCCTAATCCAGGTGGATATTGGGGGCCACCCACCAAGTCCACTTCGACCCCCACCATTGTTTCTTTTAGCTTTTCAGTTTCCTTAATTGTAGCACAGTTTACTATTTTTAGTAGTTTTTCTCGTCCTGAACTTCCGGAGCTATTTTGAGGACCTAAATGACGTTTTTTGGGAAAAATAGGAACAACATGCACCCATTCACTGATGTTGCTCTTCCAAAAGTTGTAGTTCTCGGATAGATCTTTCTTACGAGATATTGTGCGCATCAAATAGAGATCGTATGCCAAAGTTACAACCCTATGAAGTTGATGTACCAATTTAACCAAACGGGGCCCACAGTTTGGCGTTTCATCTTCTAGGGTTAGGTTTTTGGATGTTTAGGGTTTTCCATTGTTTCTCAACAATAAATAGGCCTTTGAGCCTCATTGTAACACAATTTAGAGGCATGTAACCGCCACATCTCTTCTCAGAGATAAGCTACCATCACCCTAGCTAGTTTATTTCCATTTCTGTCTGTAAGCATATTTCAGTATTTTACATTAATGAAATGAAGTATTATTTCCGTTGCATCTTTGTGTTTATGGTTATCTCTGTAATTTGTTGCATTCATGTTTAAATTTGGATCAGTGGTATCAGAGGGGTCTACTTTTTCTCTGTTTTTCTTTGCATGTCCCCAACGAGGTCGGGATATAAGGAGTTAGGGCTTTAACTGGTCGAACCTTTGCAAGACCAGCCTCGCAAATCCCGACGGCCTCCCATGGAGGATGAAAAGAAAAACGAGGGAGCAGGAGATCCTATCAAAATATTGCTCGAAGAAGCCATCAAGTGACAAAGGAACGCAATGATGAACAACTTTGCCCAGATCCTTCAACAGCTACCCAGGGGCAACGCATCGACTTCCAATAGCTACTCTGGAAACACCACACCATTTAAAGTACAAGTTAATTTTGAAATCTTCATATTCGAGGGTTAGATTAACGCAGATGCCGTCAATAAATGGTTAAATTTGCTAGAGGATTTTTTTTTTGTTCATGAGTTTTCTAGTCAGGGAAAGATTATTTTCGCTCTTCTCAAAGCAGCCCCCCACGTCAAGCACTGGTGGAAACCTACTGCGAGTAGAAGGATGAAAGTACAGGCTAACTATTTTCAACCGCACCCACTTTGAATTCATTTCGGGATGCCAACAAGGAGCAGTACTACCTTGTCGGAAGCTATGAGGATCAATACATAAAGTGGACCACATTGCGGCAAGGAAGGGACCAAGATGTGCCAAAGTCTACCAATATTTTCCATACCCTTCGCACAAAGTTGGGTATCAAGGATTCGGAGCAGCATTTGGTGCTCAAATACCGCAGCTGCCTGCACAAGTACATCTAGGAAGAAATAGAATTCCTGAACATCTCCTCGCTCAGCACAGAATACTGATATGCCGTCAAGGTCGAGAAAAAGTTTAAACAGAAGAAGCGAGACTTTGGATCTACGGATCCGAAGCAAGGGAAAGGTGCCCCCAAATTATAGAACAAAGGACAAAGCCAAGGTGGGGCAGCCCAAGACAACCCGCCAAATCTGCAAGCAAAGAACAACATCGCGAAGCTGAAAAAGGACACGGGAAAGTGGTGTGAGTTCCATAAAATCTCCACTCACAACACAAGTGAGTGTCGGGCCAAACAGTCACTAGTGGTCGAGCTAAAGGTTTCATAATCATATGCATGTTCAGACTCTGAGTTAGAACCCGACAACGGGAGTGACAAATGGAAGCAGATTATCGATGCGGAGCTCAACGCCACCGTCGCCACCACGAAGATCCAGAAGGAGGAACCCAAACATCCAGAGGATGAGGAGTGTCTCTTCCACTCCCAGATGTGGGTAAAGGGCTACCCGCTATAGTTCATTGTCGACAACAGGAACCAAAAGAACCTCATTTCAGCAGAGGTCGTGAAGTAGCTGGGCTTACCGACCATAGCACATCCACAACCATACACCATCGGGTGGCTTCACCAAGGACGGGATCTTTGCGTGAGCCAGCAGTGTTGCCTTCCATACAATATCAAGCCCTTCATGGATGAGGTATTGTGCGACATTACTCCCCTTGAAGTTTGTGATGTATTATTAGGACAACCATACTTGTGAAAGTGACATGATGTGTATGAATCAAGGCCCTGTGCTATTATTGCTACTTTGGGAAATAAGTTGTACAAGATACTAGAGGTAGCACTACCTACTGCCATCTCTTTGGTTACTGCAAAACAATGCAGTAAGCTCATTTCCAAAACCAGGAAATTTGTTTTCCTAATGATACGCCCTCAAGGAAATAATAAGACGGTGGCCACGACCTTCAGACAAGGCCCCTCCGCATGACAACTACAGATGGACAAGGTCATGGAGCAATACGAGGACATCTTCACCTCCCCCACAGGGGTTCCTCTGCACTATCAGGTCAAGAACTCCATGAATCTGAACCCAGGTGCACCATTGCCCAATGGACCAATCTATTGGCGCTTCATTCTGGAGAACGATGAAATCAAGAGGTAGATTCACGCGCTGCTGTAGAAAGGTCACATCTGTTCAAGTTCATCGCCTTGTGGAAGCCCGATCGTGTTGGTACAGAAGAAGGATGGGACTTGGAGACTCTGTATTGGCTATCGGGCACTGAACAAGATCGTTGTCCGTAATAGGTACCCGATCCCACAGATTGATGACCTCCTGGACCAACTGAAGGGGGCAAAATATTTCAACAAGATCAATTTGAAGTCAAGATATCACCAAGTACCAATTGAACCCTCCGATGTGTGGAAGAGTGCCTTCAAAGCCAAAGAGGGCCCTTTTGAATGGTTGGTTATGCCTTTCGGATTGACGAATGCTCCTTCAACCTTCATGAGGATAATGGATGACATCTTGAGGCCATTTACCAACTCATTTGTAGTGGTATACTTGGATGACATCATGATCTTCAGCCAGAGTTGGGAAGAGCACCTCCACCACATCTGACAAGTTCTCTGAACACTGCAGCAACACAAGTTATGTGTCAATTTGGAGAAATGCGCTTTTGGCATGACCCAGGTTCAGTATCTAGGATACGTTATTGATGAACAGGGGTTGCATGTGGATCCGACCAAGATCCAAGTCATTCAGGATTGGCCATTTCCAACCACTTTGATAGAGCTCCACAACTTTGTAGGTCTTTCCAACTTCTACTGCAGGTTCATGTTGGGATTTTCTCATATCACTTGGCCCTTGAGTCATGTCACCAAGGGAGGAGCGAAAGCAAAATTATTTTGGCCTGAATCTCAACAGAAATCATTCACAGAGTTGAAAGATCACCTCTACTCGGCACCATTGCTCGCATTACCAGACTTGCAACAACCATTTGAGGTTGAGACAGATGCCTCTGACTATGCTATTGGGGCAGTCCTTACTCAACACGGGCATCGAGTGGCATATCATAGTGAGACACTTTCAGACACAGTCCGAAAGTATCCCACTTATGACAAAGAGATGTATCCCATTGTGCAGGCCTACTAACAATGGAAGCATTACATTTTGGGGAAGGAAACGGTCATCCACATAGACCACCAACCCCTGCAGTACATACAGACCCAAGGGAAATTGTAGAATGATCGCCATTAGAAGTGGTCCACATACTTGCAACAGTTCCATTTGAATATCAAGTATAAGAAGGGAAGAACCAATAATGTTGTTGATTGCCTCAGTTGACCACCGATCATGGCATTGACAACCGTGCTCAACTCTTGTGGGCATGAGACTTTTGATTGGCCACTTCTCTACAAAAGAAACCTAGAATTCGACCACACATACCAAACACTCTTAGAGGGTCAGCATGTTTTAGATTTTCACCTCCAAGATGCCCTGTTATGCCACCTGGGTCACCTTTTTGTTCCTTCAAGCGAGCGTGCCAAGATGATTTGGGAAGCACACTACAGTTGGGTTGTTGGGCATTTTGGAGTCGAGAAAATGATGGCAGTACTGCAGAAGTATTTCTATTGGCCGAATCTTCGATAGGATGTCAGGAAGTACATTAGATCATGCATTGCCTGTGCCATTGCCAAACCAATCATTAAGAAGCAAGGCCTCTATACCCCACTGCCTACCCCTAGACGACCTTAGAAATCCATCTCCATGGATTACATGTCACGCCTTCCTTCCACTAAGCATGGAAATGACTATGTTTTTGTGGTCATCAACAGGTTCTCGAAGATGGCCATTAGGTGGCCTGCCAGAAGAATATCACAAGAGAAGCCACTACTAAACTCTTCTTTGAACGAGTGTGGGTACACTTTAGGATCCCAAAGTCTATCATCTCAGATTGGGATAGCAGGTTCCTCAGTACATGTTGGTCCAGTTTCTAGTTGATGCTGGACACCAAACTCACTAAGTCCACAGCCTTCCATCCTCAAACCGATGGCCAGACATAGGTTTTCAATAGGATGATCATACACATTCTACGCATGTACAACTTAAATCATCCACGCACATGGGACGAGAGCCTCCCTATGTTCAGCACAGCTACAACCGAGCTCTCCACAGCTCGACTGGCCGCAGCCCTTTTCAGGTGGGCTTGGGATTCTAGCCACTATGTCCCATTGATGTGGCCATGCCATTTGCAGCTACTCATGCTAATTCGACTCGTGTCTAGTCCAACATAGATAAGGAAAACAACTTCATTGATCACATCCAACATATTCGCCATCAGGTCCATGACATTCTCAAGAAATCAAATACCAAGTACAAGTAGCGACATGATTAACATCGGGTGCCACACAAGTTTCAGGTGGGTGACAAAGTATGGTTGCATTTGCAAAATGAACGCCTTACCAGAGCCTATCGAAAACTCAGATCACTATGATATGGTCCTTACACCATTACCAGGGTTGTGGGAGACAATGCATTTGAGCTTAGCATTCCCCCGTTCTTTGGCCTGCACCCAGTGTTCAATGTGGACCACCTTCGGCCATACTTTCCATACTTTCCACCATTATTAGACACATCTGACATTGCAGAATAACTCACATCCACAGATTTAAATCCAAATTTCATGGAACAAGTTGCAATTGATCGGATCATGGACACACAGATCAAGCACACTCACCAGTAGAATATCCAACTATATCAAGTTGTCAAAGCAGGCCAACTCCTTCACCAGGGCAAGTGGCTCACCAGGGACCAAGTTTAGCAGAAGTTTCCTCATCTGATGGAGGAACTCAACGCAGTGGGGACCATTGCTTCCTAAGGAGGGAGGAATGATCCAGGTGGATATTGGTGGCCACCCGCCAAGTCCATTTGGGCGCCCACCATTGTTTCTTTCAGCTTTTTAGTTTCCTTTTTTTTTCTTAGTAGGTAAGCACCCATGGGGGATTTGAACTAGTGACCTATCGCAAGGAGTGCCTTAAAAGTGCACCCATTCACTGCCAATCCAAAGCCCCGTGGGCAGCTTTTCACTTTCCTTAATTGTAGCATAGTTTACTATTTTTAGCAGTTTTTCGGGTCCTGAACTTCGGGAGCCGTTTTAAGGCCCTAAATGATGCTTTTTTATGGAAAACTGGGAGCAATATGGGTCCATGGACCAATGTTTCTCTTCCCAAAGTTGTAGTTCTTGGATAGATCTTTCTAACGAGATATTGTGTGCATCAAACGAAGATCGTATGCCAAATTTAGGACCACGGGAAGTTGATGTACCAATTTACCGAAATGGGGCCCACAGTTTGGTGTTTCATCTTCTAGGGTTAGGTTTTTGGATGTTTAGAGTTTTCCATTGTTTCTCAACAAAAAATAAGCCTCCGAGCCTCATTGTAACACAGTTCATAGGAATGTAGCCACCACATCTCTTCTCAGAGATAAGCTACCATCGCCCTAGCTGGTTTATTTCCATTTCCGTCTGTAAGCATATTTCAGTATTTTACATTAATGAAATGAAGTATTATTTCCATTGCATCTCTGTGTTGATGGTTATCTCTGTAATTTTTTGCGTCCTTGTTTAAATCTAGATCACTGCCTTAGCCGAACAACCAATAATATTGCTTAGTATAGTGCAGTTATTGAACTCTTGTTAGAAGCAATTGCTCTTGGAATTAGGGATTTAGTTGTTAAGTCGGATTCGCAGCTCATTGTGTTACATATGAACAATCATTATTCAGTAAGAAGTTTTGCTGGAAAAAAATTTTGATTACATTACATATCAACATAATCCGCGTAATTTAAATACACTAACTGATGCATTAGCAAATTTTGTTTTTGATAGACATTTGCATCATTTGTAAAACTGAATCATGTTACGAACACATAAGTAGAAATAAAACATATATATATATATATATATATATATATATATATATACATATACATATACATATACATATATATATACATACATATACATATACATATATATATAATTGGTCTATCAGACCTATAATTTTCTTAGGTCTTAATTGTTTGGCTTCTTGTCATTCTTGGCAGATTGGTGTTGTACCTTTCTTTTTTTTCTCTACAGACTTCCAACTTCCTTTATCTTGCATCTCCTTCATCTCATCTGGTTCTTGGGACATTGGTGTCTTAGCTTCGCGATCTGTTGTGTTTGTCCTTTTGAAGAAAGTCGGAGAAGAAGCTTGGTCTGGCAGATTTGCTTTGTTGTTAAATGAAGACTTATTTTGTACAGTATGCGAATCCTCATAACTATTGATGCTTGAGGGGTTGTCAAGTTCACTTTTTTTCTGATGGGCGGGGCTTTCCCCTTGCTTGTCTTGAGAGTTGTTTCTTTCTTGCCCGATTTCTTATGATTCCGAGTTTTCTGAAGAGTGTTCTTCTTTGATGACAGTGTAATGTTCTTTTTGTGCTCCTTCCCACCATGTAGATTTGTGGTGATTCTTTCTAGCATAATTTTTCTGGGAGGCTTTTGGGAAATTTTTGGCTAGATGGCCTGTCTCAAAGCACAATAGACATCTGAAGAGGACACTTTCATAATCGAGTTTCTGGTTCCACACAGTCTTTACTTGTTAGGTTTATTTCAGCTGGGAATCTGGCGTTGAAGTCCATTTCCACACAGATGCGTGCATAGGTGGTTATGGCATATTCCTCTCTTTCTGGGCACCTGCAGTAAAATTTTCCAATTGCATTTCCAATGGCTTTTAGCGAGGAGAAATTCCAGAGATGCAAGGGTAGGTTTGGCAATCTCACCCAAACTGGTGTTGAGGTTATGACTATTGTTGAGGGATCGAATGATGGGTTCCATGGCTTCATGAATAGGCCTGAGTTTTCCCAAAACCAAGGGCCGGAATCTAGAATACATTGTATGCTTTTTGGGTTTTCAAAATCCACTATAAAGAAGCCCCTAGCACACGGGTAGATATTAATTTTATTAGAAATGACAGGATTCCATACCTCTGAGATCCAACTGTGGAGAGTTTTCAGCCACGGCCAAAAACCATTGACTCAGCAGATTATGGCACTTTTAGAAAACTTCAAAGCCTCATCAAATGAGGCCTAGACCATCTGGACAGTGGGAGTTGGGGCTTCACTGACGATATGGGTAGGAGCTTGCCCCCAGAGGCAGATAGAGCTGATCCAGCAGCTATTTTCGCGAAGCTGGGAGCCATTTGGAATCAGAGTCAAAGTGTTTCTTACAATGTTTTCCCTCTATCATTTAATGAAGTCCAAATCGCCAAGTAAAGAGCTCAAGAGATCGTGGTGAGACTCGTTATTGGGCAAATCATGGCCCAATAGAGACCCAAATGCAAAACTAGAATCAGATCGCGGCAGAAATCATATATATATACACATATACATATACATATACATATATAGATTGCATCTTCCTGAGTGTTTACATCAAAATGTCAAAAAATAGTGTGTTTTGAGACACTTGGCTTTCAAAGCCTACACAATTTGTAAAAGACTAGAAGAGATATCAAATTGCACAATGCTCATGGTAGCATGTCACTGCTCTAATCACTCAGCCTAACAGCCGACGCAGTCTCGCAGAGACTTCGACTGTATGTCTCTGCCAGCGCAGTGGAACATCGTCAATGGTGGCATAATCTAGAACCCCTCAGGTAATTGCCTCCAGGTTGCGCTCCATCTCGGCTAAGGGGTCAACCCCTTCTTCATAGTCTGCAGCCACTATCGAATGGGAAGCTCGTCGTGCTATTGGCAACATGCCTAGCGGTCTTTCTAATTCCACATCTGAACATTTGTCATAAATTGAGTCTTAGATTACATTCTCATAAAAATTATAAAAACATGAAAAAATCAAAAAAATAAGTTTTTACCTACATCAGTCCACTGCTCGCCTGGTGGCAGAGGTAGATCTGGATCCCCTTTGAAATCCATGTCGGCATAAGCATAGTAATTCACCATAAGTAATTGGCATTCAAGCCATGCAGAGAACTGTGGAGGGTAGTGCATATGTTGGCCCGTGCCTCCTCAAGGCATGAGTTGGCTTCATCTCACGAGCCTCGGATCTCGAGGGGAAAGATGTGGTACTTTTTCCCACTGGTACCAGAAGAGATTCGCTCCAAAAATAAGGTCACTAGTATGGAACCAAAACCGAACTAATTCAAGTGTTCGAGCTTGCCCTTGGTCAATTGGCGCTTCATGTCCACCAAAAGACCTCCACACCAGCTGAAAATGGTGGGAGTCAAACAAGCAATAGCATACTGGAACTGAGTCTTGGAAGCATGAAGAGCTTGCATGCCAAATACACATGCCATGGTGAAAAATATTGTGCTCAGAATGAGGTTATTGGTGATAGTTGCGATTTTCACCTTGCCTCTGTTTGTTTTCTCAGCACCAGGATAGTATCTATGGACCAGACTCCTGGTACTTTCACCTCCTTGGCGGGATCCAAAGAGTTGAATGGCTTCCCCTCGACAGGACAATCGCGTGATGAAGTAAATGTCCATTTCTTCTAGTTCCAACTCCTGCCCTTTAATGATGAAAATCTCATGATCTACATCCCAAAGGCTGATCAGATAAGGGAATAACTTCATCTCTGCTCTCAACCCTGTGGTCCGAAAGAATTTCAGTAGGCCACAATCCGTCAAAGCATTTATACATGCTAGATCTTGATATGCTTGGTGATCCTCGGCCTCATTTCCTCTTTCTTTCCATTCTACAACCATATTTCTCCTGCAAACAACATATAAACACTTTTTAGTGCTTTTTTCCATGGATAAAATCAACAATTTTTTCTTTAAAAATGAGTTTTTAATTTCTAAAAGTCACTCTCGGCACCATCGCGCTTGTTTTTCAAAATAGTGTGATGGCATTGCGTGAGATTTTGGGCTCTAGCACGACCATCTCGGGTCTGATGACCATACCCACAATGGTCGTCGGTGACCTAAATTTTAAAAATTCTCTTTTTAAACTTGAAATCCACCATTAAAATTGCATAAAAAGGTTATGAAATGCAAGAGAAGGGATGACGTTCTTACCTATCACATATGGTTCATAAAATGGTATCCCAGTTCTCCTGCAACAGCCACTGGAAAGTCAAGGAAATTAGGGAACAAAATCACTTTTAGAGCTCAGTTTGGTAAAACAGTAAAAAATGAAATTACTTTTGTAGTTTATAAGTTTTGATAATCATTTTATCAAAGTATTTTTGTAATATTTTAATATTTTCTCAATATCAGTGATGGGTGTGTTTCATGTGTAGTTACAGGTGCCTTTGATGTGAACAGTGATCATTATTGACCGATTTTTGGAGTTTTATTTTATCTCTTTTTCGGACTCCGTAAATAAACGAAAAAGGAACCCCCCTGGAGTCATATTTATGCGCTTTTCTGACTCTCAAAAATTGAAAAGATTTCTAAGTACTTGTCATTTCGAACTCGTTCAAGTAAATGAATTGACGTCACCTCAGTATACATTTACCCCTTGTTCGAGCTGAGACTGACTATTTACAAAAAAGGTACACCTTGATCGACATGGTCAAGAGGTTCCCTCGGATATTGTTTTCTACCTTTTCGGATTCGAGGGACAACTTACGAAAAGGGACATGATGGAGTTTTCTTTTTCAAACTCTCTAAACATGAAAAAGATGTCGATTTATTCTTCCATTGAACTCGTTAAAATTTTATGACGAAAGGCTTGTCACCATGACGAGATCGAACTTCTCCTTCCTAGGGCTTGTAAAAATTACTAGGATGGATTCATTCGAAGAATGAACTTACATGACAAGCATATGATATCCCCTTCAAGCTTGACATAAAAATAATTGGGGTACTTGCTAGAAATAGCAGGGGAAAATGAAGATGAGACATCATTTGTATAGTTAACAAGTAGCTCTTAAACATGACACTCTTCTTCTCTCGTGTCGGCTTTGGGATATCTCACTTAGTCACTTTTTCTCCCGGGTTTGGGTAATCCATCTTCCCTCTCATTTCACTATTCCACAATGTCTTCATGACCTTTAGTCCCGTGTTGAGTCAGATGTTTCCACACTCTAGAGTCGTGTCGCCAATATGTTCAAGAGAAGTCCAATCTACTGTTATTTACCTATACATTGTTTGAGTCGTTGTTATAGTCCTAAATATTGTTCCACTTTGTTCCTTGTTTTGAGTCGATGATGAGGGATTCATCATTTCCCTCCTTCGATGGGTCACTTTCTGTGGACTTCAGCTCATTATCCAGGGAGATGACTTAGGAACTCCCTCTCAGTACCTTAGATTTGGCATGCCTTAATGGTCAGTTCTTCGCATCCGATGACGGGTCTTCATCATTGGCCTTCGAATGGGTGATTCCATGAGTGTTCGACCTCAAATTCATTATCACATTCCCAGATTATATTATTGTACCTTAAGGGCCATTATCATTATTGGTGGTTTCTCTCGTACATGTTAACGGTCCACATATTGGCCGATAATCAAGTGGTTTTCTAGCATGTTTGACTTCAACATGTTTATTTGCGTGCTAGGATTCATACATTGATCAGGTCAGGATGGAGTGCAAGACCCTAAGTCTTGTCTGTTATGGCTCAGGTTGCATGGAGTTTTATGTTATTCATGATTGTACACATGTTTCTACTATACGGATGGATGTGACCATACCGTGAAACTTAATACTTATGATTGATCCTTGTTATCTGGATGGTTGCGCCAGAACCATGGATCTCTTTATATAGTCTTCATCATCCGAATGGTTGCGTCCATGTCGTGGATTCATGTCTTAATCTCAATATGTATTTGTATGTGTCCTTGATTTGTAGGTCTCCTGACAGTGTATGTCCTCGTCCTTCCCAAAGCTTGTAAAGCATTTCAGCCATCACTCCTCGTTCTGCCTTCATGCTTTAGAGGGCATCTGATACACAATATTTTGTCACGCCTCCTACACTTCCTTGTGACATACCCTGAAGTGCCTGAAACATGAACATTGTACAGTATACTCATCAATATATACAACTCAGATCCCTCCCTTAACTTTGCTTGGAAAATATCTAGAGCTTTCCCTGAAAAAATAGCTCATGAAACCCTAAAATGAGAATCATCGCCCTTATGAAGCTCAAAACCATGATGATCGCTTGTTGCACTTTGTTAAGCTAGTGATGGCATCGCTCTGTTCTCTCTCATACTCGCGATGGTCTCAAAAAGGAATTTTTCCCAAAGAGGACGAGAAGCTTCATGATCTAGAAGCTTCTAGAGCGGCGAGATGGATGTCATTTCACATAGATGAGATCGAATCCTCCTAATTTGACCTATTGGTCTCATCCCTATGAGCTACCTCCTTAATATGTGGGCCTAATCATGTCTTTGGAAGATGTCCAACTCCCTCTCCCAGCCTATAAATTTCCCCTCTACCTTTCCCAAATGGTTTATCAATGTCCATTTGTACCCTTATGTTGAGCTTATGCTAGAGACCATTCATTAGACTTGGAGAAGAAGTGTTGGAGAGTTTCTTGGCTTGGACTTGGATTACCACTCAAGGAGAACCTTTCAACATCAAGGCTATGGTTGTAAGCTTCCCTTTCATTTTTTAAATAATAATACAACTGTTGGTTCATCTTCCTAATATATATGTTCATGTATGTATTTGTTTGGCATTCCTTGATCAGCTAAATAGATTATTATTGGATTTGCTATTGATTTTGGTATGCTTTGTTGTCTCTTGGTTGTTTGTGCAGGTACATAAGTGCTAAATGAAGTAGGAACAAGACCTTGAGACAAGTAGTTTGAGGATTTCAACAAAGGGAATCAGATTAGCATCAAAGCAAGGTAGGCCTCCTCTCTTGTTCTATTTTTCAATCTAGGAAGATGTCTAGTTGATTGTCCTCTCAAGTTGCTAGACCCACCCATTGGGCTAGAGGGATCGTCTCTGTCCGCAGAGAGGATTAACCTTGACAACAATTGGCATACAAACTTTAATCCCAATAATATTTTTCCTTCTAAAGAAAATAACCCAGCTTGAGACATGGAAGCTAATGAGAATCCTGGGTAATTTCATCCAGGGGAGCACTGTGGAGGCTAAATGTTATGTCGATAAATTTAGATATTGAGCGAGTGCAAATTGTTGTATTTAATATGAAATTTTTTATTATATTTTGTATATGGATAACAAAGCTAAAATTTTTATATTCATTGTAAATTTAGACTATAGTTTATATTTATAATCAATAAAAAGTTATCTAATAAAATAAAAAAATATCATATTATAATATGGTATCCTATTTATAACAAATAAAAAAAAGCTATTGTAAAAAAATAAATTCTTATAAAAATAATTAAAAATAATAATGTAAATTTTGATTATGGTTTATATGGATAAAAATAGTATAATCTACAATTTTATAATTGGCGTTCTTTCCTAAAATTTAGTTAGGATTTTGAAAAATGATCGGTCCCGCCAAAATAAACAATCTGTAAAATTTATCATTAGATCAAAGTCATAAATCATGCAACTTCTTTGTATAAAAATTAACTCATGTGTTAGTAAACTTGACTTCTAAAAATATGATGAATGAGAACAACTACTAAATCATCGGACGCTAGGGTTTGAGCAAAATCGTGAACTATCCTTCAAGTGTTACGAACATACATCCCCAACAAACTCCTTTTCTAGGTTATTATATTACTAGCGGGCATCACGGCGACCCATTATATGACCCTTTGCAGGTGTTTAGTAAAGATGGTCATGTCGTCCAAGCAGAGGGCAGAGAGAAAAAGCCCTGCGAAGGTGCTACTCCTCAGAGACACTACAGTGGGAAAAACCAGCTTGCTTCCTGTAGTCTCATTGCATTAGTCACAACAAGTCAAACTACCACATTTGACCAATCCACATGTATAAAAATATCACATCAGGTTAGCTCAAAACATAACTATCAAAATCATAAATCTCATGTAACCATCATAACCCAATCATAGATCACATGTAATCATCATAGACAAAAAGCATAAATCACATGCATACTAAAACTAAAATAAAATATGGATACTTATCCTTTAATCAATCCTTAGCTTCCACTTATGTATTTATTTTGCACGCACTCTGAATCGGTTGCCACCCCAGACAACCACCCAATGCCTTCTCCTCATCCATGTGCATCACACACATACAACTATACACATCGTCCAACCTCATGCAATACCTACATCCACAACAGTACCATATGTACCACATGTACACAATACCACCCAGACAATGTGTGCACAATACCAAATGTCCATATCATCACATGCACAACACGTACCTTATCCACATGTCTCAAAAAATTCCTTTATTTATTCACACTACCTTTAGGCAAATCCAATCAAACCATTCTTGGTTTTTCGATTGAAGAATAAGGAATTCATGGATCTGTTCAACCTTTGCAACTAGAGCATAATTGAATAATTTTATGTCAAAGTATTCAAGTGCTTTTATTTAGCTAGTTCCTTTCATGTGTCTTGTGATTGCATACTTTTTTTTAGAAAAATGATAGCATAAAGGTAATTATTCATAATACAACTTTATAATGCCAATAACTTTGAGTTTTGGGATTGAATTTGTCACTAGACAAGGTCTTAATAACAGTGAAATATGACCTCCGCCCAATCATAAAGCAAGCTTTTGATAGCTAATCTAGTATGGCCTTCAATATTATATTTAAAGTTTAATAACAACCTTAACCTTGTCTTTAGCCAAGAAATTAATTGTTTGGTACTCCAAAGTACACCACACATAATCTAGTTATGCCATATGATTTCCAGTTTTCTCCTTTTTAACACTACTCCCAACACCTTGCTGGTCATGAATAATTCAGTGTATATCTAGAACTAATTGAGCAATTAGTATGCATATACATATCTATACATGAATCATAACTGAAGGTTATAATGTTCTCAATTTCACACCCTCTAATATTTTTGGCACAATGTGTACCAGGGTGTGAACCTAGGTCATTTACATGTTGACACCTCACCTTAAACATTAAATCACCCTTGGAAGACAAGAGAATATAACTCATTTATCAATTATCAAATTCATTAACATGAATTCCCGCGTCGTCTGTGCTATAATTGTTATGTTGTTAGACAACACTATCAATGCAAGCTGACATGTAGACTTCCCCAATATTGCTTGGCAGGAAATAGTGGTACAAAATCTGCATCCCAGATTCTATGATTGTGAATTAATTTGAATAAATTTCCAGATACCAACCTGTTGTAGCTGCTGCAACCACCCTCCAAAATTTTGCCTTAGCTTCGTTTTTTATCCTCCCTATCAACCATCTTCAACAACATGTCTTGCACGATCAAGCACATCAGCTTCAGTTGTTTCATAGTCTTGTCAGCCTGTGCATCCAAGCTTGTTCCACCCCCTTCACAAGCCACTTTCCAGACTTAGTTTCCATTGCTGGTTGAGAAAGTCCCTTTGGGAATTGCGCAATTCTGGAGGGAAACCAACCTTCCCTCCAGAAATTGTGCAAACCCAACTAGACACCTAGTTGGCCTCCAGAAATTGTGCAAACCCAACTAGACACCCAGTTGGCCTCCAGAATTGCGCAATTCTGGAAGGAAACCAACCTTCCCTCCAGAAATTGTGCAAACCCAACTAGACACCCAGTTGGCCTCCAAAATTGCGCAATTCTTCCTAACAGTCTTTCTCCCAAAAATTGCACAATTCATCCCAGGATAGCTACTCAGCCGAGAAATTTCACAATTCCGGGCAGCAATCACCTGCTTCTCCCAGAAATTCCACAATCCCTCTGGGACAGCCAGGCCGGCAGCTAGCATAAATTGTGCAAATCTAACCAGGCAGCCTGTTGGGCTTAGAAATTGCTCAATAATGTCAGACATGCTTCCTTGAGAAAATTGCGCAGTCTGACCCAAGACAACTGCTCAGCCTAGAAATTATGCAATCCTGGGAGACAGTCACTTGTTCCTCCCAGAAATTGCACAATCCCTCTAGGACAACCATCTATGCTTAACCCAGAAACTGTGCAGATTTTCATCCTAGGCTTGTAGAGCGATGCATGTGCCTTCAAGTTGATCGTTCCCTCTGGGACCGAGCAAAACTGATTTTCATGCATGGAATGCTTCTCCCAAGGCAGCATGCAAAGGCATCCCTTGATTCAGGGATCTATTTTTAGCAGCTGGAGGTTACATGCAAGGATCATTTCAGAAACCTCCTGCCAAGTGTCACTTTTCCTAGATTTGTGGCATGCGTGTCACAACCTCGATTTTATCAAAACTCATCAACCAGACATTGTAGATCTCATTCCTCACATCGACCTTGCAACTCTAACATCCCAAATTTCATCTAGGAGTCGTCGGCACATTTAGCTCAGTTATTTTGGGGTAAGCTCGCCTTTCATGTCTTGCGTTGCATTTCTGTCGCTTTTTGTGTTTCGCTTTGTGTGAGTATTGTCTGCTTGATTTTAGTGAGCACTTGTTGTTGTTTTGATGTATGTTACCTTGTGGAAGCATCGTTTCAGTTTTCATTCGAATCTCACTGTTGTCGCATGCATGACACTTTTTTTCATGGACGGTCGTTGTTGCGGTGACTCACTCACACACATGCATGCTTTCCCGTTTTCTGAATCATGCACTTGTTGTTTGCATATATGATCATTCACTCTTGTTTGCACTTATCTCACCATGCATTCAGACTTCTCATGTTTTCAGTCACCTGTCGGTCAGACTGGGCTACCTTGGCCCAAACTGTGCCTTGCCCGGCTAGCACTGCGCATTTCCGAAAGTGGAGGCTCTGCCTTCCCTCCATAAATTGTGCAATCTTGGTCCAGAACTAACCCCTAGGTTTTCATTGCACAATTCTTGGAGGCAGTGTCCTGCTGGCCCCGAAAACTGCGGAATGCAGTTTGTTGGTTACATGTCACTACTGACTAAAATTGTGCATTGCGCAGTTTCACTCCTCAGCAGGCCATGCTAGACTGTGTATTGCGTAATTCCAGGAGTCAGTCATCCTCCCGACAGGCTGGACTGTGCCTTCTGCAGTAATGGCAGTCAGTCTCCCGACCTCCCAGCGGAAATCCCGCAACCTTCACGTTCAATCACACAGGTATGTTGCAAGTCAGTCCTCGAGTTTGTTTTGGTTTTTGACTGATAGATTTCTTGTCATGAGTGTTGCTATGTCTCCAAGCATCACAGGTGTTTGTCTATCTCTCAACAGCACAAGTAAAACAGCTTCCAGGAGAGCAGAGCCAAAGACACTGTTAAGAGCACAATTGGGGATGCAGTCGGTCAAGTTTCTATGAACTTACCTATCCACGAAGACATCAAGTTGTTCATGGACAAGGATATCAAGATCAATGGCAATGGCAAATGAGCAGCACCATCAGCAGCTGCAGAAGGTAGCGCACCTACATGTGACAAATGCAAGAGGAAGGTTGTTGACAGCATAGAGGCAGAGTAAAGCTGCAAGTTCAAAACAGATCCACTCATGACGAAAGAAGCTTTGGAGATTGAGGCTATGAGGTAACAACATGACATGAAGATCGCGTGAAGGTAGAGAATGGAATAGAGAAGGAGTTTCATGTGCTGAAGCAGCAACTCAAGGAAGAACAGAAGCTACATAGATGAGGGAATGAGTTACAGCATGAATAGGTACAACAAGGGAGCAACATGCATAGACAGATGAAACTGTGCCCATTCAAGTTATGGATCCATCCCAGCAGCTGGCACGGAGTAGACAAGGTGAGAAGTGGTGTTGATCGCATGCAAGGGAATTCAGCAGCATGCATGTCATTGTGTGCACACATGCAATCCCACCCATTTGGCACACTCACCGAGGTAACGACAAGAAGCAAGTCCAACTGTAGATGAAAATGTATTTTGACAAGTTGATGCGCACGGTCACCAAAACATGCTTGGAGATTAGCATAGACACTATGCATCAACAAGTTGTCAGTCCGGTCGCACCCAGGTCGATCATGTGCATGCTATCAGACGAGTTGGACAGAGGTGTCATATCAGTGTACTCGGATGCAATGGAGGCAAGAGTTCACTTTAGCAAGATGTCACCATTGAGCGCACAGACACCATCACGGATGACCAAGCTTGGCATCAGTTCACCACCATCGACCATCACAAGGATGTCAAAGAGTTGGTCTCACCACAACGGTCCGAGTGTTAGTGATGTCTTGCATGGCTTGCTCAAGCCATTTTGTCTCACATGGGTACATGTGCAGATTGTATGTAACATCTTGTCAAGTGGAAGTTCAAGTGTCGATAGTTGGATGTAATAGTCATAGAGTAGATGAAGAGTCATGAGGGTAGATGAACTGTCACAAAGGGGAATGTCAAGGGCCACCCCACCCTTTGCTATAAATAGTCCCTCATAACTCATTATAGAGGCTTTTGGTCAGCCAAGCTTCCGATAGGACTACCTTAGAAAGAGCTCGGAAAGTATTATAATGAGCCTTGTCTTCTCCACTGTGCAGAGCAAGTATATCTCTTTGGAGGAGCAGGTGGTTGCGACTGTAATGTTTCGTTGTCGGAACTAGTGGTTGGACATGGATGTATTGTATGACTGGAACTTACACTTCTTAATATAACAGATCCAACGCGTTTCATGCATATGTCGTATTATATTCTAGCTATCTTGTTTACTCTAAATGATATATGTATCTGTTTTCTTACGCTTGCATGTATGGACTATTCTGTATAAGTATGTATGAATCTTACTTAAATGTGTTGATTGGTTTAACCATCACTTTGGATTGTTAGCTAACTTTTTTCCAGTTTGTGATGCATCTTCGCTTGTGTGTTCCCTTCCAAGCCATGTCCTATCATAGGTTTCCAAGGGGTGCACTCATCTCACTCTCTGTGTGTTAGAACCGTTCATGCACCTTCCTTGTCTTACCGCAATTGTCACATCCTTGCTACCAACAAGAACATCTTACTTGCCTCTGTGCGAAACCACAGTCAAGGTGATACCGTATGACCCACTGCTGGGACTCCGACACCAAACGGTCTGAGGTCTAATTGGGGCTTCTTACCAGTGAGACCCTTTGTAATGTTGGTGGGTCCAACACTGTCAACATTTCTGGTGCTAGAAGGAGGGCCAGATGACAAGCCGTGTCCTCTCATCCAGTTTTGAACCTTTGCACATCTATCATGGAGTCTTGCACTCTCAACCATCCAAGATGTTTTTCGCATGTCAAACCTATCCACATTGCGAGGGAGTTTTTTGATCTCTTGTCTACATACACATATGATCGTGAAGATCAAGTGGTCTGGCCTATGTTCTTACATGACATCCTTGCCATGCTTGACAAGGAAGATGGATGTTCTGATGAATAGGATAGTCTGCTACTTGCATACACACTTCGCAAATCCCCAAATCGGTGGATGTGTAGCCTACCGACTAACAACATGCACTCACTTGAGCACTTTTGTGATCTCATTGAAGATACTTTCCATCATTTTGATCCAGAACATCTTGACCACAAACTGTTACAACAACGGAAGGCTCTGCATGAATCGCTTGATGATTTTTGGCAGCACTTCCTTGTTTTGCAGTTTTAAGCTCCAAGAAGCTAAATGAAGTTTCAATATCTCATTGACAGATTCAAGTATTTCCTTATCAAATCTGTCAATCCCAAGAAGAAATTTGAGCCTAAGCCTCGCTCAGCATACTGGTGGGCTCCAGTATTGTAGCAATAATGCTACAACTCCTGGAGCTTCCTTCTCTAATTTTATCAACCCGGTAGTTCGTAACAAACTTGGAAGCGACGGTGTTGTATGCACAAGTACTAGCTCTTGTCGCAGCTGTCACTTGGTCAGCTGGCACAAGTCCGCTAGGGCTCAAGCCAAATTCTATGAGTTCTCAGAAGAAGCTTTTCAACCGATGAATGAAAGCTATCTCAAAGGAAATTAACCTACTGTAGGAAGGAACTGAAAGCCAACAAGAAATGAAAACCCTAGCAAACCCTAATTCTACCAGCTAGTCCTACTGATGCAAAGGTGGGAATGCAAACTATTGAAAGAGGTGCCATTACTTCTAGGAATGTGAGATGCATGTGTCTAAACTATTTTGATCTAAAGAAAGCATATTTTTGTATTTTTGTTCAAGTTGTTGGAATTATTATGTGTGTGCTTCTAACTGGGTCTTGACTGTGCAGGGATAGATCAAGGAGGGAAATGCCTGGAAAAGGTCAGGAAGGCTCAGAGAGGGTCTAAGGAATCCCTAACATCCTTTCAGAGAAGTTCACAAAGTTTAGATGCCTGGCAGCCGTGTTTACAAGCTTCTACAGGAAGTCTGCAGGGGTTCTACAGGATGTTCAGAATTTCTACAGGAAGTTCAGTAATTCCTACAGGATGTTCTGCAATAGGATTTTTGGGTGATGGATGAGTGGAAGAGGCTATATGGATGGACAAAGAGGTAGGAGGGGAGCTTGTGATGGCTTATGGACAGAAAGATGAGATGAAGAGGGGGGTGTGCAAAGCTGGTTGGTCTAGAGGAGGTTAGAGGAAATGGAAGGCCGAAAAGGTAAAGTCACGTGGGTGATAGAAGAGTTAAGAGGCAAGTGGTCTAACTGAGAGATGAGTGGTTGGCCTAGGCACGGCTTAGAAGGATAAGGGAGTGAGGGAGTAGTACTGCACAGTGTAAATGAAACAAATCATCCCTGTCTTGCACATAACCGAAATTTCATCAACCTATTCTAACTGTTTTTATGAAACCACAGAACAGCAACGTGATTTTGTAAGGAAACTCTTGCATGGTACTGAAGCAAAGATTCATTCCACAAGATCTGAACGCCTGGACGCTGCTACAACCGAGAACATTGCATCAAAGCTTGCATGAACATGTAAAACAATGTTTTTTGGTGGGTGGCACGGTCTGCAATTCCAGTTCCCAAACAGAGGTGGAAGTGAGTGTGCAGTCAACCCTTTTTGGAACTCTGATTAACTCCAATCTCCTTACTCTAATCTAAACTACTGAAAGCAACTTTGTTCATAAAACTAACCTACTTAACCACACCAAGAAATTCAACTCAGCAAACTGTGTTTCCAAATGCATGTAAAGGAAAAGAAATACAATGCTGAAAGAAAGGTAACAATACAAAGGAAGGAGGCCTATTGCTCTCAGGTTGGCCCCAACCCCGAGAGCTATGGCTCCTCTAAGAACTCAGAACTGAACTCAAATCTGCCTGCTTTTCATTAAAAGATAATAGTCATAATTCAAATAGCATGCCAAAAATGGCTTACAAAGAGCAAAACAGAGCTATCAGCTCGTAGTTCAGAATATGCAACAAGGTTTCAAAAGTTCCCATCGAAGGCTACAGCCTCATCATTTATACATTACGAGGGCCAAGATGGCCTCCTAAATTAGTGGGGTTTGGCTGACCAAACTAAGAGTAATCTGCTGCTTCCTCAAAATCCGTTTGGCTGCCTTCTAGTTCGGTGGTGGTGGCCGTTGGAGCTCGGAGTTGGGGGTGGAGATCATGAGGAAGGCCATTCAATGCTGTAGACAACCTCCCTACAAAACATCAATCCCATCTTGGTTGTCTCCTAGCCCTCATCTGCGTGGTTTTTCTCCATTAAATGTCAAAAAAACCTGAAATAAACATGTGTTAGCCACCTAGGAATAGTGACTGCCCTCCTTCGTACAAATGACATGAATATACTAAAAATATGATGCATAAGTTATGAGAAATGAAGCGTTGAGCAAGGGTAGTTAGGCCAAATGAGCCCAAAATGTTACCAAATTTGGGGTTCATCATCACCCCCCAGCTAAAATGATTACTCATCCTTGAGCAACTGATCCAGCTCCTCGTCCTTCATTGCCTTTACTGCCACCCTCACATCCCAAGCTTCTGCAGTAGTGTCCTCTTTACTGACATGGAACCCAGCCTTTCTTTCCACCTCTTCCCACTATTCATGCTCATCTTTCTCTGTGCTGTCTTCCATCAATCCTAACAGCAGAGGTGGTGTTAGCTTGAGGCCAATCCAGCTGGCCTGGAGGTTCTGCATAGATTTCTTATAGAGGGGCACCCGTACTAGAGCTTCCCTCATTCGAGTTGGAGTATGATATTCTCTGATTTTTAGACTGTGGGCCAATGTGTTCCATCGGCAGGTGCAAGCTTGAACACAGTTGTCCCCTAACAGTCTCTCCATATCCTCGAAATGCGCTATGGCCTGGGCCTGCTGATCCATATATTTCAGTGAAGCTTGAGGGTCGGTGGATAAGTGTTGGTGTGCTGATATCAATGCAGTTGGATCCCCTAGTTCTGCTCTAATTAGTAATGGCTCATTCAGCTCTCGGTTCATGACCGCTTTGGCTTCTGCTGCTCTTTTGTCTTCATGGTTCAACCATGAGGCAAATGCCATTAATTGCATATCCCCTAAGACCGTGTTGGGATCCCATGAAGTCACATTAGGAAGGGCCAAATTATGGAGGTAGAACTCTAATAGTTTGGCCTTATCCTCTGATGAACTGGTATTGCATAATTCAGTGAACTACTGCGGGTCTTGGAGCTGAGAGATACCCCTTTGCGCCAAGGTATTGATTTGAAATTGTAGCCATTGGTCTCTCAGGTACAGGCCATAGGATTTGGCCGGTTGTCTGCATTGTATAGCATCCATGGCCCAACTGGCCATGCAGGCCAATTGTGCCTCTTTCTGCTGCAGCTGTTGTTTGAGAGCTTGCACCTCAATTTGTGCTTGCAGTTTTGTTTCCTGTAGATGCGTGGTTGGCTCCCCAAGATCGATTTGCAGTTCCTTTCTGCCTTGTTGTTCTGCTGTGATGTCCCCTGAGGATGTGCTTGTTCCTCTCCTCAGCCCCTGTAACTGCAGTCTAAGTTTTTCGTTTTCTTCCTGTAGGAACACCCGTTGGCAATTTGCCACGTGTTTAGCCATAGCTAATTCCCTTCTTGCCTCCTTGAGTTGCTCCTCCAAGGGGCCTATGTCCGCCACACCTTTTGATTTGGCTATTTTCATCCACGTGTGTGTTCGTACACTCTCTTCCTCCAATGCAAAGAACAGTGGCACAGTTCTGTGCTATAATTTTGCCAGCTTCTAAGAAGTTATAATATGAGCTCAGACTTGGCTGGGGGCTAGGCTCCGGAATATGCTCTCTCTTCCTCTCTTGGTGGCTCTACTTCGTCCTCCCTCGGTAGTGATAAGGGTGCTTCTTCTTCCATTCTCTCTGTCTCCTTAAGCCGGGCTAAGGTTTCCTGTAGAGCAGCCTCAGCATCCTGTAGCCAGGCTTTTGAAGCCAATTGGTCTAACCTTTATTTCCAAGTAGTTGTTTTCGGGCTCCCCCTCTCATAGGTGACTGATATCTTTGAGGGGGACCTCTCCCTGGGCGAAGTAGGGGCATCCTCTATAGTGATTGGGCTGTTGGATGGAGGCTGTGGCTTGCCTGTTTTTATTCTCACACTTCTCCGAGATTTAAAATATAGAGGGGCCTCCCTCTTTCTCTTTTCCTTTGGCTTAGGAGGTGTACTGAGGGCGGCCAGCACGGCTGCTGCCTCCCTTGCAAGAATGTCGCTTTATTTTCCTTGGGTTTTCCTTTCTCAGGGCTTTCTGTAGAAGGCCCTTTTTCAGCTGATTTATGGCCTCCTGTAGAAGCCGGTTTTGGTTTTCCTGTAGAAACAGGTGGCATCACTTTAGTTTGCTTTGCTGAGGGTGTTTTGCTTTTTGACTTGGTCGAGGCTGCTGTCGAGGTGCCTTTGCTGACGTGGACCTGCTCAGTCCTGTCCACCCTGCTTTGTAATCTTTTCTCTCTGGCCGTTAATATGGGTGTGTCATCCTTCTCTTTGGCACCCTTTTTCTCTTGTTTCTCCTTTGGCTCTGTCTTCGGTGCTTTGGCCGTGGGTCTCTGGCCTTTTTCTTTCTTCCCTGCGGGTACTGACTCCTTCTCCTCGCTGCTGGAGGAACCAAGCTCTTCAGTCAACATTTTTATATCGCCATCCTTAGTCAAATTTCGGAAGGCTTCCCATGAGAGAGGGACTTTGTATGTGTGGAGTGCATCCTCCACGAGGAGCTTAATGAGCCCGTGATGAGCTACTTGGTCTGGTGTGCCTTCTCTCAACTTGGTGGCACATTCAGTCATAGACTGCAGTAGAAAGTAGGGAATACTTAATTTGTTCTCTGCAGGTAGGTCCATCTGATGCCTTAACTCTGTGAGTAGCCGAAAATGGTACCCATACACAATGCTAAACCGACCTTCGCAGGTGATGTATTTCATAATTTGGAGGCTGACTTCGCTCCAAAGTGGCAGTAAGCTAGTCCTGCGAACCCCGTTCTTATCTTCTGAAAACTGCTCCTCTGGTGGAAAGAATTCATTCTTAGCCTTTTGGCCTAATTTCCTCTCTTCTTTGTCCCATGGTACCCCCATTAGGAGCTCGGTAACTCGGCTGATGAACTGTGGGGTGAGTCTAAGACTCAAACCCTTGAAATTGACGGTGGCTAATGTCTTTGATTTTGGCTTCAGAGCCCGCAAGAACTCCTCTGCCACCTCATCATCATACCCTTGCAATTTGTCGCAGAACGACATCCATTGCGCGCGAGTGAACAACTCTACCACCTCAGGGTTCTCTCTTAGTTTCTTAGAGTCGGTTGGTTCCTTTCTGATGAACCCACCCGGCATGGTGAAAAACTGCTACGTTGGCTGGAGGTGGCGGATGCAAAAAAAAACTAGCCTTTTGGGATAGAGCGTAGAATTACACCTCTGCCACGCATACAATTCACGAAGACTATCTCCAGATGAGCCGTAACAGGGCTTAATTACAAATTATATCTTGTAGGAAACCTTACATACACCTCGACGACAATTCATGCAAACGGAAGACAACACTTGCAATTCTTTTATGAGCAGACTGTAGAACGTCGACTCTACCACCCTCGAAACCAATTGCATGGGAGGCAAGGTTCAAGCTTACCTTTTTAATTCGCCACCTTTGACGTGAAGAGCCCAATTTTCCTCGTGGCAGTGAGCTTCCTGTAGAAGCAGCGCACGGGTTCTGGAGAACACTGCAGTGGTTCTGCGCCCTCTGTGCTGCTATCAGACGTTCGAACGGCCGAAGACTTGGAGTGTCGAGCTTCAGAGGAATCCGGATGCTCACTCGACTTCTAAACGGCTGATGATAAATGCATGGGGTGGCAATCTAGCCGATAGATTTGAATCCGGCGGAATCCGTGGCGCGGGGGTGAGCTGTCCCTGCCGGACCGTTGGACGACGTCACTTAATCATTCTACTGCAAGTTCCCTGACTGCCGCATCATTCTCCGCAGATCCGCCGCCGTCATTTCTGTTAAAACGCGCTTCTCCCCGACTGGATGGCTCTCACGTGTCCACTACCCGTTCTTCTTGCCACGACCACCTTTTACACATCCGACTAGACCATCTGACTAGTCGACGTGGCCAGTCGAATGGCCATACGACCGCTCAACCCATTCATTTCATACTTGCAAACATTTCAAAGTAGTATTCATGTAATTCGACGAAAGAAAGGGCGAGGCACTTACCTGTGCGGCCGCGACATGATTTTCCAGGCTTCAGGACGATGATGACTAGATTTGCTTGCTGCTGCTTAATTGCACAAGCCCGGAGGTTCCTCTTCGCAGGCTGCTGATGATGAAGCATGTGACTTGCTGCATGTGCCCGCATTATTATTGCATGTTGCAGGCGATTGAATGGTGTACACTCTAGTTGGCTTAACTGCTACGGGATTCCTGTAGGATGTCCTGTAGCAGTGTTTCCTCCTCGGGTGCATGCTGAACGGTGAAGACAGTGGCATCACGATCACGCTCACAGGGCCCTTGGATAGCTGTGATGGGTATTGCATGGCATCTCGGCATCTTTTTTCATTTAAGAATCGCTTCCTCTTGATAATTCAATGATCTGTTTTGATTGTGTAGATACTTTTATTGCATGTCAACTGGGGTGGTAGAAGGAGGTGACAGCAATGTGTGATGGAGAAAATGGTAGCTTGCATGCCTCCATGTCGAACCTTGGTCGTTAGATCTCCCCACACAATTAGTTATGGGCTGTCCAAAACTTCTACAGGAAGTTTCCTGTAGAAATACAGAACTTCCAGTAGAAAGTCTGCAGCTTCCTGTAGAAGACTAAGCTGTGATGAAATCGTGCCCATACCTTGGAGAAGATGAGTGTTTTCGGAGAAGGTGCTGGTGAGGTCACCTGGTAGCATGATAAGGACCCTTGACTTTGAGTTGAGAGACCTCCTCTCCTTCATAGAATACCTGCAACCTGCATGCATTGCCACATTGTGAACTTGTTGTCCCTGTTTTTTTTGTTTATTGTTTTTTTCTCTTTTTCTTCCTTTTTTTTTTTTTTTTGAAAGACAGCAGGGGCGCCTCAATGAGGTTTTCACTCTTGCCATCTGCCTTAAGTGCCTCAGAGAGGTTTTCACTCAAGGATCTTTTTCAAATCTCTTTCTTCCTTTGTTTTTGAAAGACAGCAGGGGCACCTCAATGAGGTTTTCACCCCTACCATCTGCCTTGGGAGCCTCAGAAAGGTTTTCACCCAAGGATCTTTTTTTTTTTTTTTAAGATCTCTCAGGGTATGCCCAAAACAGAGGCAGAACCCTTCTCTATGACCAACACTGATTTCTCCACAGTTTTGATGAACTCTTGTCTTGAGAGAGGTTTCCTGTAGATCTTCAGTCGATGCCCATTGACAAGCATGGGGATGGCCTCCTCATCAATGGTCCGAATAAGAACAGATCCATTGTCATGACATTTTTCCACTGCATATGGTCCTAGCCATCTAGTTCTCAGCTTCCCCTTGAAATCTTTATGCCTGGAATCATACAACAGCACCCAATCTCCTGGCTGAAATTGCTTGTCATTGAAGTGTTGGTCATGCCACACCTTTCTCTGAAGTTGAACCACTTCTGAGTGAAGGAGGGCCTGCATTCGGTGCTCGTCCAATCCATTCAGCTGCAATAACCTTTCTTGTTGGGCATGGCTGAGATCTAGGTCTAGCTGAGCTGCCATCCTCAAAGTGTTGTATTCAAATTCAATTGACAGCAAAGCTCTCTTTCCATAAACCAGCTCATAAGGTGTGAAGCCGGTTGTGGTCTTCCAAGTGGTGTTGTAAGCCCATGTGGCCTCAACCAGGCGATCTGCCCAATCTTTCTTGCTGTCGCTCACCACCTTAGTCAAAATCCCTTCCAATGCCCTATTGGTAACTTCCACTTGCCCATTTGCCTGAGGATGATAGGGGGTGAAAGTCCTTTGCTTGATTTTGTGATGAGCTAGTAGGTCTTCAATTAAGTTGGATGTGAACTGGCTTCCTTGATCGGTGACTAGCTCTCTTGGGTAGCCAAATTTGTAGAAGATGTTTTCTCTTAAGAACTCAACCACATTTTCTTCTGTCGCTGTTTTGATTGCCTTAGTTTCTGCCCACTTTGTCAGGTAGTCGGTGCACACAATGACGTAAGACCTTTGCCTCGAAGGAGGGTTGATTGGACCCACAAAATCCATACCCCACTTCTCAAATGGCTCAAGAGTCACTTCAGGTTGGAGAGGCATCTCATCCCTTTGAGTCGGTTTCCCCATTCTTTGGCATCGGTCACATTGGCTGATATACCTTCGGACATCTTGATGAAGTGTGGGCCAATAGTAGCCTGCCTGCAGGATTTTGAAGGCAGTCCTCTTTGCTGCAAAATGTCCTCCACAAGGCCCATCATGACAGGTGAGGAGGATATCAAAGACTTCCTCCTCCCTTACACAACGCCTTAAGATCTGATCAAGGCCAAGCTTGAACAGGTTGCCCCCGATCCAAGTGAATGAGGCACTTTTTCTGATGATTCTGCTCTTCTCTCTTGAGGATAGATGCGGAGGGAACTGTGCTGAAACAAGGTAGTTTGCTATATCAGCAAACCATGGAGAGAGTACTGAAATAGCGAACAGATGTTCATCGGGCATCTGGTCATCCACTGTTCCATCCTCATCTGCAGATAAATCCAATCTAGATAAAAAGTCAGCAACAACATTTTCTTTACCTGGTTTGTCAACGATAGTCAAATCAAACTGCTGCAACAAAATTAACCATCTAATAATACGAGCATTCACATCTGGTTTATTCATTAAATATCTAATTGCAGCATGATCAGTATGTACAAATGTTTGATAGCCAATGATATAATGTCAGAACTTGTTCAGTGCATGGAACACAGCCAAGAATTATTTCTCAGTTACAGTGTAATTCAGTTCTACTTTGGATAAGTTTTTGCTAACAAAGTAAATGGCATACGGAAGTTTTTGTTCAACTTGTCCTAAGGCTGCCCCTATGGCTTTGTTCGAGGCATCAGTGTGGATGTGGAAAGATAGGGCCCAGTTTGGACCTCTCCAGATTGGGGCAAACACCAACTTGTCCTTTAATTCATTCAGAGCCCTCTGACAATCGTCAGTCCATTTAAACTCCACATCTTTTGCCAACAGGCCAAACAACGACGAGGCTAGCTTGTTGAAGTCTTTAATGAATCTCCTATAATACCCTGCTAATCCTAAGAAACTCCGAACATCCCTTACCTTTTGAGAAGGTGGAACCTTCTTGATGAGAGCAATTTTGTTAGGATCCATCTGTAACCCTTGGCAAGAAATGGTATGGCCTAGCACGGTCCCTTCAGTCATCAAGAATTCACATTTTTCAGGACTGAGGGACAGGTTCATCTCAATGCATTTGGTTAGGACTTTTCCCAGATTGAACAATGCTTCCTGGAAGTTGGACCCATAAGGAGTGAAGTCATCCATACAGATTTCCACCGCATCATGGACCAGCTCAGAAAAGATGCTCAAGACGGCTCTCTAGAAGGTAGCAGGAGCATTGCATAGCCCAAACGGAAGAACTCGGTAGGCAAAGGTACCCCAAGGACAAGTGAAGGTGGTCTTATCTTGGTCTTCCGGGCTGATTTGGATTTGGTTGTACCCGCTAAAGCCATCTAGGAAAGAGAAAAACTTCTTTCCTGCCAGTCCATCCAACACTTGATCTATGAAAGGTAGAGGAAAATGGTCTTTCTTGGTATCTTTGTTCAGTTCTCGGTAGTCCACACAGATTCTCCAATTCCCATTTTTCTTGGGAACCAACACCAGACGGGACACCCATTCGCTATCTGAGATGGGGTAAATGAATCCGGCATCCAACAGTTTTTGCAATTCTTCCTTGACGATGTCCTTAAGGGCTGTGTTAGTCAGTCTTTCCAGCCTTCCTCCAGTGATCAAATATGCTCTTACAAAGTGATTTTGAAGTGTCAAGGTCAAATTTTGTCATTTCAGTGAGTCTTCAAGCAAAATTTGGTCACTAGGCATTAGGTCTAGGGTTTGCTTTCACACTTTTCAAAGTTGTCCAAATGGCAGTCCATGTCATCATTCAGCTGAGCCTATCATCATTCAGAGGGTTGCTATCATCATATTAGGTTCCATTGGGTCATGTTACACCGTATTCATGCTTCAGTTGTGCCTAGGCAAGGTCATTTCTCTCTCCTAGGGTTTTGAAGCCAATTTCTCTTGGACGGTCAAATCATTAGCAAAACTTGTATCCTGATGTTCATACACCTTCCCCTATCCTTAAAATACCTTATCAAACACTTCCCATCCCTTAGATCCGCCAAATTCCTCATTTTTGCACAAACCCTAGTTTCTAGCTACAACCTGGTAATTTTCTAGGTTTGGCCTGTGTTTTGCCCTTTTGGACCCCTTCCCCTCACTAAATCTCTGAGATTCCACTTTCCCCTGCTTCCTAACATCCCTCCCCACTCCCAAAAATTTCCTCAAGAATTTAGAAGCCCCCTATCCCCTTCATTTCGCTCCATTTCGACAAAATTCCTTATTTAAAACATCGGGACAAGTCGCACTCAAATGATGTTCCAGAGCAATAAAAGATGAATTTTGGAAAACTGAGAGAGTTTTTTGTCCACAACATGCCAAAGAAGAAAAACCTCCTTCACTTTTTGCACAGGTGTCATGGTTTTAAAGAAATGTCAAAAATACAGGCGAGAACGAAGGTGCTCCAAGGACGGTTGGCCAAAAGCACAAAAACGAAGGAAAACGCCCGATCCACTCCAAATTTTGGCCAAAGCCTCTTTGACTGAGCATGGTACTTGATTAGGGACTCTCAGCCCAAATTTCAAGAAATTTGGAGAAAATTTTGTCATCTATAAATTTTTTATGCCAATTGCAGGTTTTCTCCATTAACGAGTCTCACCCCCCGCGCGACCCTTCATCATGGCAACTCCATTTTGCAAAAACTCAGCATTTCCAAATTTGTCATGCAAAGTTACACATGCTCATGGATGGACTTGAGATTTGGTGAAGTTTTGGGCCTCCAGAAAGTCAAAAAACAAGCAAAATTTGACTTTCTGCCACATTTTTGAGTTGCAGAAAGCAGTCTTGGGAGATTTGATTTTTGACAGGGCAAATGAACTCCAAATTCAAAAATCCCAGTTGGGTTGGAAAGTAGACTCACAGACCTTTCCAACAAGCCTACTCTTGTCCAATTTTGCCACCTGAAAGTGCCCCAAAAGTGGCTCCAAAGACGCGCGACCCGTCAGGCAGATTTTTCCAAAATGCACTGTACAGCTCAGAAAAACGCAGTTTGACCCAGTTTGACTTTTTCGGGTGAATTATGATTCTCTTTGATGTAATTATTGTACTTTTAAGACACTTTTACTCTTATGTAACACTTCTAGAAAATTCATTCATGAAAAGGGTAAATATTAAATGAATGAATTGGTTTCCTAGCTTATAGAGGCAAGTTGTTTTGACTGCCTAGTTTGTAGTGCTTAGTTTAGAAGTGGTTGAAACAGCTCCTAGGATAGTGAGCTCGACCCATGGAGGCAGGGAAAGAGGTTAGATCACCTATATTATGTACTTTCTTTCTCATTTTCATGGTTGGACTCTTGAGGGAAAAGTTATCATTGTATTATTTCACTGTATCTCTGCAATTTTTGGCTAAGGAAGACCAGGGTTTTGCAGTCCTTTTTGGGATTCTTGTGGACTCATGTGTTGATGGTGTGTTTCTCAATGTTCTTGTAAGTGTGCTATGTGAATCATTTCCTTTCTTTTACTTCTGCACATTAAACAAATAAAGTGTTAAAGTAAGAATTCATGCTTGCCATGCTCTGCTTTTAAATTTGTTTAATTTCAATGTTTTCTACTGTCTAAGGGGAATTCAAAGTTATTGTTTGCTCTCCTTGGCTCCTCACCTGTCATTCCCGATCATCCACCTCAATCAAAGGCATCAGTACTGTCTCCTACCTCGCCCCAAAGAACCCCCTGCAGAAACTGTGTCCAATCCCTGCACCCAAAATTGCCCTTTCCTCAATTTTGCCACCAAAAACCCTAAAAATCTCAAAACAACCTTTTTGATCAGTTTACTAGCCTAAAATCAGTGTTAACATATTGGTCATCTCATCCATTGAAGATTTTACCGAGATAGACCGGAGAAAGCCTTCTCCTACCCCGTAGGGCTAGCTACGAGGCTAAATGGTTTGATGTTGCCTTGAGGTTTACCTTTCTCAGCCTGAGGTGAAATTTCAAGCGCTAACAGGCTGGATTCATTCTCCTCTGGGGTTGCCTAACCGGTTTACAATCCTCTTTGATGTAGATGTGATGGGTACAGACCGAAGGATGGACTCCTTTCATCTCCTTATAGCTCCAAGCAAAAGCATCTAGATGACTGGCCAACAGACTACACAACTCTTTTTCCTGGGAAGGAGATAGGGAGGAGCTGATCTTTAACGTTCTCTCAGGGCCGAACTCCACATTTTTGACTCTGGGAGTGACAGAGTTGGTCGCACCAAAGTCCACTAAGGTGTTGGTTTGGGCATCCTCCACCAATTCCTCTAAGGAAAGTGCACTGGGAGGTGGATTCTGGATCAAGGTCTCAATCAAATCATCCTCGGTTGGGGGATCTCCCCCAGTGGTGTCTAGGGTGCACAAAGGTGCTGAGTACACCTCATTCTCTTCTCCTTCCTCCAACCAAAGTGGTAAGTCATCCTCTAATGAGGGTTGGGCAGGAGGGTATAGGACTAGCTGCTTGGACATAGGACCATTTTTGATGGTCATGTTTTCTGCACGACAGCTTATGTAATCATCTGCAGTGGCTAACCAAGGCCTTCCCAAAATAAGAGGATATCCAGTAAGCTTTGCCTTTGGTTGCAGAACCAAGAAATCTGCGGGGTATTCCCAAGAATCAACAGAGACCAAGACATCCTCCACAATCCCTTCGAGAGTCACGGTGGAGCGATCTGCTAGTTGTAGGACTGTCGAGGTCTTCCTCAAGGAACCCTGAGTTTGAGCATGGTATCTCTGGTCATCACATTAATGGCAGCCCCCAGATCAATCAAGGTGTGAGGTATGACGGTGCCATTGATGTGGACATCTACTACAGGACTCCCAGGATCTAGATACTTTGGGCAGATGACTTGTCCCAACATAAGGTCAAACAGTTGTCCTATGACATTGATGGTTGAAGCATCCCTCTTTCGCCTGCCTGGGTGTCTGAAACACTTTTCCTTAACCAGTTTGTTGTATATTGGTACATCTTTGATGGCGATATCTTAGAAGTGGTATTTTCACACACAACTGTTTGAGCTCTCCCAGAAGCTCATCCTCCTCTAGGTTGGGTTGTGTGGTGGCTGTTAGTCTCTCAGGAAAGGGTGGAATAGCCTTTGGTTCACTTTCCTGTTTGTCTTCCTCGTCCTCTGGGGAGGAGGTTGGCGATCCGGAAGAGTCTTTCCAGACCGCAAATTGATCTCCTGGATCTCCACAGCATAGTTAGGGCATGATGTTTCCCCAGTATATACCTGCTGGGCCTGTCTGTTGTTGGGGTTTGGGTTCGGTTGAGTAGGCATTTGAGGTTGCCTTGGAGGAGCAGGAGGTAATGGTTGTGGTTGAGCTGGAGGTGGAGGAAAAATGGCGGGAGGAGTATTGTACTGGGGCCTCCACCCCGATTGAGATGCATTCCACTGAGGCTGTGGCTGGGCATGTGAGTGATACGAATGAGTAGTGGGTTGAGTATGGTACTGAGGTGGGTAAGACCATGGAGGAGCCATAGACCAGGAAGGATGAGCAGGGGGACCCCAGGAAGGCATAGGAGTAGATTGGTTGGGGCTGTAATAAGCTTGGGGTGCCCCATGCATCCCCTGCTGGTAAGGTCTAGTTCCTTGTGGCCTCCTTTGGTTGAGGAAATAGAGAGGTTCGGTGGGGGCTTCTGTCCCTTGATACATGGCTTTAAGCCCAGGTAAGGTTGGACATTGGTTTGTGGGGTGGTTCTCCTCACAAACAAAACATACTTCAACCGAATGTAATGGGCATTCGTTCTTAGGGTGTTTCCTTGTACACCTAGGGCAGAAGATAGCCAAGGCCCTCTCAGCTTCTTCCTTCTTCTGCTGGATCCTGAATGTATCAAGTTGCATAGCAATGGTCTGTCTCACCTCACTCTTGAGATCCTCTAATTGATTTGCAAACTCATGTTTGGAGAAAGGAATACCAGCGGAGAGGAGGATTCCTCTACCTCGTTTCCGGGCTGCCCTAGAGTGGTTTTTGAACACAGTCTTTATGTCCTCATAAAGCAGTTGGTAAATATCTCCTCCAGCTAACATGTGAAGGGTATCTAAGAGGTCTTCAGGGACTCCTCGGAGCAGGACCAACTTGAGGGATTTAGGGTCAAGTGTGCACCTGGCCCTTTTATAACTAAGTTGGAACCTTTCCTCGTAATCATCTAAGGACTCATCATTTCCCATCGTCATCCGAAAGATTTCTCCCTTGGTTTCCTTGGACCTACAGTAGTCCCGGTACTTGGTATTGAAAGCTTGCTGCATCTGAGCCCAAGTTGTGATACTGTTCCCATGTAAGCCCATGAACCAGCGTAATGCTGCATCCTTAAAGGTTGAGGGGAAGAGTTTCAGCTTCTGCTCATCTTCAGTATAGTCATAGGTTCGACAAAGGACAGCAAACTCAAACAGGAAGGTATCAGGATCTTCAGTAGTCAGTCCATGGAAGTGAGGTAAAGCAGAAGGGCTTATGTTCTTCATTTTCATGTCTCCATTGGTCTCTCGGATGGGGAAGGCACCTTCTATTCTCTCATCTTCTCCCCTATTGTCAGCCACAGCTTCAGATGGAATGGTATCTAACTCTTCTTCTGCTAGAGGATCTTCGTATATCTCAGGAGGTTCACCTATAGGTTCTTCTGGATCACTGTCACCAAAGAAGAGAGAAGGGTGACTCAGTGATGTGGTGGGGGTGTTGGGTAGGAATTTCCCTGTTTTATCTCGATTCTTACGAGGCATGAAATGGAAAGACTTTTGATTGCTTTTGTTTTTATTCTCTGGTACCTGCAAAAACTGACACAGATTGATCTACAACTAACTATCTTGCAGAATTGAAATGAAAGCAGGAAAGAACTAATCTACTTTGCTCAAATGAAATTGCAAGAATGGAAATGCTAGTCTATGCTTGCAGAATTGAAATGTTAATCTACGCTTGCAAAAATGAAATTGCGGAATTGAAATGTTAATCTATGAAAGCAGGAAATGTCTATGCTACTTTTGCATAATGGAAATAAAATAAACTACTTGGCAGAAAGCGAGAGTAGGAAAATAGAAGAAAATCAACAATTACTAATACTCTGACGCTTCCCCGGCAACGGCGCCAAAAAGATGGTGGGCTCCAGTATTGTAGCAATAATGCTACAACTCCTGGAGCTTCCTTCTCTAATTTTATCAACTCGATAGTTCGTAACAAACTTGGAAGCGACGGTGCTGTATGCACAAGTACTAGCTCTTGTCGCAGCTGTCACTTGGTCAGCTGGCACAAGTCCATTCGGGTCCAAGCCAACTTCTATGAGTTCTCAGAAGAAACTTTTCAACCGATGAACGAAAGCTATCTCAAAGGAAATTAACCTACTGTAGGAAGGAACTGAAAGCCAACAAGAAATGAAAACCCTAGCAAACCCTAATTCTACCAGCTAGTCCTACTGATGCAAAGGTGGGAATGCAAACTACTGAAAGAGGTGTCATTACTTCTAGGAAGGTGAGATGCACGTGTCTAGACTACTTTGATCTAAAGAAAGCATATTTTTGTATTTTTGTTCAAGTTGTTGGAATTATTATGTGTGTGCTTCTAACTGGGTCTTGACTGTGCAGGGATAGATCAAGGAGGGAAATGCTTGGAAAAGGTCAGGAAGGCTCAGAGAGGGTCTAAGGAATCTCTAACATCCTTTCAGAGAAGTTCACAAAGTTTAGATGCATGGCAGCCGTGTTTACAAGCTTCTACAGGAAGTCTGCAGGGGTTCTACAGGATGTTCAGAATTCCTACAGGATGTTCTGCAATAGGATTTTTGGGTGATGGATGAGTGGAAGAGGCTATATGGATGGACAAAGAGGTAGGAAGGGAGCTTGTGATGGCTTATGGACAGAAAGATGAGATGAAGAGGGGGGTGTGCAAAGCTGGTTGGTCTAGAGGAGGTTAGAGGAAATGGAAGGCCGAAAAGGTAAAGTCACGTGGGTGATAGAAGAGTTAAGAGGCAAGTGGTCTAACTGAGAGATAAGTGGTTGGCCTAGGCACGACTTAGAAGGATGAGTGAGGGAGTAGTACTGCACAGTGTAAATGAAACAAATCATCCCTGTCTTGCACATAACCGAAATTTCTTCAACCTATTCTAGCTGTTTTTATGAAACCACAGAACAGCGACGTGATTTTGTAAGGAAACTCTTGCATGGTACTGAAGCAAAGATTCATTCCACAAGATCTGAACGCATGGACACTGCTACAACCGAGAACATTGCATCAAAGCTTGCATAAACATGTAAAATAGTGTTTTATGGTGGGTGGCACGGTCTGCAATTCCAGTTCCTAAACAGAGGTGGAAGTGAGTGTGCAGTCAACCCTTTTTGGAACTCTGATTAACTCCAATCTCCTTACTCTAATCTAAACTACTAAAAGCAACTTTGTTCATAAAACTAACCTACTTAACCACACCAAGAAATTCAACTCAGCAAACTGTGTTTCCAAATGCATGTAAAGGAAAATAAATACAATGCTGAAAGAAAGGTAACAATACAAAGGAAGGAGGCCTATTGCTCTCAGGTTGGGCCCAACCCCGAGAGCTATGGCTCCTCTAAGAACTCAGAACTGAACTCAAATCTGCCTGCTTTTCATTAAAAGATAATAGTCATAAGTCAAATAACATGCCAAAAATGGCTTACAAAGAGCAAAACAGAGCTATCAGCTCGTAGTTCAGAATATGCAACAAGGTTTCAAAAGTCCCCATCGAAGGCTACACCCTCATCATTTATACATTACGAGGGCCAAGCTGGCCTCCTAAATTAGTGGGGTTTGGCTGACCAAACTAAGAGTAATCTGCTGCTTCCTCAAAATCCGTTTGGCTGCCTTCTAGCTCGGTGGTGGTGGTTGTTGGAGCTCGGAGTTGGGGGTGGAGATCACGAGAAAGGTCATTCAATGCTATAGACAACCTTTCTACAAAACCTCAATCCCATCTTGGATGTCTCCTAGCCCTCATCTGCGTGGTTTTGCTCCATTAAATGTCAAAAAAACCTGAAATAAACATGTGTTAGCCACCTAGGAATAGTGACTGCCCTCCTTCGTACAAATGACATGAATATACTAAAAAAATGATGCATAAGTTATGAAAAATGAAAGGGTTGAGCAAGGGTAGTTAGGCCAAATGAGCCCAAAATGTTACCAAATTTGGGGCTCATCAGATACTTCAATGATGTTGTCGCATAATCACAGACGAATAAAGTCACTTTCACAAGTGATTATCTGTCGTCCCAGCATCAAACAACTCCACCACTGCAGAGTGATGCGGGAGATTAGGCACACACATCAGTTCAATTGTCACATCTTCCCAACATCACTTCGCTTAATTTTCACGCAGATTTGGTTGCGAGTCCATCGAGTTGTCATATGAATTTTGTACCACAATCTCCATCTTCGTACTCGAATGATCCTCTAGATGATATTTTCTTATGTTATTCCATTCTGAACTCTACACTTGTTGTGAACGAAGATCAGGCCATTGACAGAGTTGGTGTTACACAACCAAGAAGCATTGTCATTCAAGAAAAGTATGACTAGGAGCTTAAGTATCAACACTCGGCGAAGGATGACTCCCTTCTGTCTGAGCCCCCTCTGTTATTTCCTGACATCTTTGGTGAACCTACCATCCATGATTTTGCATGTGTGCCTTCATCTACGGATGCACCCATTGTTGATCACTCGCAAGACACACCGGATGTCTGTCCATCATCTGACAGCGGGGAGGATAAATTATTCATTGAAAATCTAGTTGACTTTTCATTTTCCTTTTCCGGAAACATAGAGGATGAATTTGTTTGCTTCTCATCTACCCCTCTATTTGATTTATCAGATCATGAGGATACCGATGAAATCGTTGATTTTTCTGATCGTAGATGTTGTGATCCATTTACTCTCGTATTCGATCACGAAGGTGATTATATCACAATTGATTTTTCTAAGCCACCTACTTATGATGATCTATCTAACGACGAAGTCAAAACACCATAGACTGTCGAGGCACTTTAGCCCAAGTTGATGGTTATATCAGACCCTCGCTATCCTGAGGTTGGTTTCACTTCCGATCAGGAAATTGTTCAATCACACGAGGCTCCTCATCACTCATATGTATGCATTCAAGATCAACCTCACAAACAGATCATACTTCCTCCACTCGAACTGCACGATCCCATTACTCATGCATTGGAGGAATCTTACATTGCAAGCACACGTGCACGACTCAAGTTTTCTTTTTTTCTTTTGTTTGCTTGCATGTCACAGTCAAGAGTATGTGTATGCTTCACAGCAACACACAGTGTTGCACAACATTGGGATAAGTCCACAGACTGAATTTCATGTACTTGCACTCACTTATGTTCTGTGGACACATTTAAGCTTGAAGTGTGTTTGTCTTGATTGTTATATCTTTCTTGTTTGTTGGTTCGCACAATTGGGTTGCTCACGGAACAAGCCTTCACAAACATGGGTCAACCAATGCGTCGGTGGCTGCATTAGAAGTATCACTTCACGTGATCAAGCCCATGCACCGTTAGCTTAGGAGTAGGAGTAGTTTTTGCTTTCAATTACTTGTTTGCTTTCTTTCTTTGCATGTTTGTTTGTGTTCTTGTTTGCTTTCTTACTCACTTTCTTTTGCATTTACTTTTTCTTTTGCTTTGTTTTTGTTTGTTTTATTGTTTTGGTTCGTAGGTTAGTTTCTCATGAAACCATGCATGACTCTTGAAACAAGCTGGGTAAAGTACAAGAGGCCTTGTGCAGCTATCATTACTTGGTTTTTTGTCATTCTGCCTTTGTATGAAGAACTTGTTACTTTTAGTCAATGATACGTTGATGGAAAATACGTACTGTTCAAAGTGAACCTTGGTGAAAACATAACGCTTGAGCCCTAACTAGTGTCACCTAACTCCAGTCGATTCTTTTTGGGTTAACCCTTGGCAGCTCAGTCAAAGTAGAGTAAGGTGAGGGGGAAAACCTTGACAGGCATGTCAGAAGTATATAATAAACTACTTTTATGGAGGAACAACCCCTTCTACTCTCAATAAGTCAGGATCCCTCTTCCTCCTCTGAAATGAATAAGTGTTATGCACAGTTATGAAAATGAAAAATGAAAAAATGAAAAGTGAAAAAATTTCAAAAATGAAAAATGAATAAGGTGAAAGAAGAGAAAGGCTTCTTGCGTAAAGAGGTGATGCAAGTAACTCCTCCGTGGTACTGACCAGGCTCACTAGCAGCGAACCGATGCTTGTGTTCCTACATGACTCCGCTGAGGTACTTTCCAGGCCTGTTGATAGAAGAGCAACACCAGAGATGAAACTAAGACTCTGACGACTATACAACTTGTCCACCAATTTACCCCTCAACCCTAATCGAAACAACTATTTTGACTTGGCTTGGAATGTGTGTCAACTGACCAAGAGCTTGGCAGATGCTACATCTTACAATCAAGCAAGTGTGGAAACCAAGACAACCAGAGAACTGAACAATACTTCCGGAGGTGTTAGACTCGCTTTTCACAAATAAGGTCCATTCAGAGAGCTGGAGTTCTACCAGTGTGTCGCCAAGTGTTGTAGCAGCTACAACCACCCTCCAAAATTTTGCATTAGCTCTATTTTCAAGCCTCCCTACCTATCATCTTCAGTAACATGTCTTGCACTGTCAAACACATCAACTTAAGTTGTTTCATAGAGTCTTGTCAGCTTGTGCATGCAAGCTTGTTCCAGCCCCTTCAAAATTCACTTTCTAAACTTAATGTTAGTTTCTGGTTGAGAAGCTCCCTCTGGGAATTATGCAATTATGGAGGGGAACCAGCCTTCCCTCTAGAAATTGCGTTATTCATCCCAGGACAACTGCTCAGACCAAAAATTACGCAATTCTGGGCAGCAATCACCTGTTGCTCCAAGGAATTCTGCAATCCCTCTAGGATAGCCAGCTCAGTAGCTAGCATAAATTGTGCAAATCCAACTAGGCATCCTGCTGGGCTCAGAAATTACGCAATAATGTCAAAAATGCTTCCTTGAGAAAATTGCACAGTCTGACCCAGGACAGTCGCTCAGCCCATAAATTACGCAATCCTGGGAGACAAACACCTATTCCTCCTAGAAATTGTGCAATCCCTCTAGGACAGCCATCTCTACTCAGCCCAGAAACTGCGCAGATTTTCATCCCAAGCTAGCAGACCAATGCATGTGTCTTCGGGTTGACCGTTCCCTCCGGGACCGAGCAAAACTGATTTTCGTGCATGGAATGCTTCTCCCAAGGTAGCATGCAAAGGTATCCCTTGATTCAGGGATCTATTTTTAGCAGCTGGAGGTTACATGCAAGGATCATTTTAGAAACCTCCCGCCAAGTGTCGTTTTTCCTATATTTGTGGCATGTGCGTCACAACCTCGATTTTATCAAAACTCATCAACCAGACATTGTAGAGCTCATTCCTCACATCGACCTTGCAACTCTAACATCCCAAATTTCATCTAGGAGTCATCGACAAATTTAGCTCAGTTGTTTTGGGGTAAGCCCAACTTTCATGTCTTGCGTTGCATTTCTGTCTCTTTTTGTGTTTCTCTTTGTGTGAGTGTTGTCTACTTGATTTCAGTGAGTGCTTGTTGTCATTTGGATGTATGTTAGCTTGTGGAATCACCGTTTCAATTTTCATTTGCATCTCACTGTTTTCGCATGCATGAAACTATTTTTGCATAGATAGTCATCGTTGCAGCAACTCGCTTCACACACATGCATGATTTCCCATTTTATGAATCCTGCACTTGTTGTTTTCATGTATGATCATTCACTCTTGTTTCCACTCATCTCACCATGCCTTCATACTTCTCATGTTTTCAGTCACCCTTCGACTGGATTGGGTTGCCTTGGCCTGGACCGTGCCTTACCTGGCTAGCACTGCGCATTTCCGAAAGCGGGGGCTCTGTCGTCCCTCTAGAAATTGTGCAACCTTGGCCCAACACTAACCCCCAGGCTTGCATTGCGCAATTCTTGGAGGCAGTCCCCTACTGGCCCTAGACATTGTGCAATGCAGTTTGTTGGTTGCATGTCACTGCTGACTGAAATTGCGCATTGTGTAGTTTCACTCCCCAACAGGCCAGGATGTATTGTGCATTGCATAGTTCCAACATTCAGTCAACCTCCTGACAACCCAGATTGTGCCTTCTGCAGTTTTGGCAGTCAGTCTCCCGATGTGCCGATGGAAATCACGCAACTTTCACATTCAATCACACAGGTATGTTTCAAGTCAGTCCTCAAGTTTTTTTTTGTTTATGACTAACAAATTGCTTTCCATGAGTGTTGCTATGTTTCTAGACATCACAGGTGTTCATCTGTCTCTCAGCGACACAAGTACAACGGCTTCCAGGAGAGCATAGTCAAAGACATTGTTAAGAGCACAATTGGGGATGCAGTCGGTCAAGTGTCTATGAACTTGCCTATCCATGAAGACATCAAGTTGTTCATGGACAAGGATATCAATATCAATGGTAATGACATCATAGTGAGCAACACTATCGGTAACAACAGAAGGTATCACACCTGCATGTGACAAATGCAAGAGGAAGGTTGTTGATAGCAAAGAGGAAGAGCAAAGCTGCAAGTTCAAAGCAGATCCACTCTTGACGAAAGTAGCTTTTAAGATTGAGGCTATGAGGTGACGTTGTGACATGAAGATCACCCGAAGGTAGAGAATGGAACAGAGAAGGAGTTGCATGTGTTGAAGCAGAAACTCAAGGAAGAACAGGAGCTCCATAGATGAGAGAATGAGTTGCAACAGGGAAAAGTACAACAGGGGGCGCAACATGCACAGACGGATGAAACTTCATAGACGGGAAAAACTACATAGACGGTTGTCGATCCAGTCACACCTAAGACGACTATACACATGCTATCAGACGAGTTGGATCAAGGTGCCATATCAGTGTACCCGGATGCAACGGAGGCAAGAGTTCGCTTCAGCAAGATGCAACCATTGAGCACATGGACACCATCACGGATGACCAAGCTTGACATCAATTCGCCACCATCAACCATCAAAAGGATGTCAAAGAGTTTGTCTCACCACAACGATCCAAGTGTTAGTGATGTCTTGCATGTCTTGCTCAATCCATTTTGTCTCACACAGGTACATGTGCATATTGTATGTAACGTCTTGTCAAGTGGAAGTTCAAGTGTTGATAGTTGGGTGTAACAGTCATAGAGTAGATGAAGAGTCATGAGGGTAGATGAATTGTCGCAAAGGGGAATGTTAAGGGCCACCCCACCTTTTGCTATAAATAGTTCTTCATAACTCATTGTAGAGGCTTTTGGTTAGCCAAGCTTCTGATAGGAGTATCTTAGAGAGAGCTTGGACAGTATTGTAATGAGCCTTGGCTTCTCCACTGTGCAGAGGTAGTATATCTCTTTGGAGGAGCAGGCAGTTGCAACTGTAATGTTCTATTGTCAGAACTAGTGGTTGGACATGGATGTAATGTATGACTGGAACTTACACTTCTTAATATAGCAGAGCCAACACATTTTATGCATATGTCGCGTATTGTATTCCAACTATCTTGTTTACTCTAAATGATATATGTATTTGTTTTCTTATGCATGCATGTATGGACTATTCTGTATAAGTATGTATGAATCTTACTGAAATGTGTTGATTAGTTTAACCATCACTTTGGATTGTTATCTAACTTTCTTTCCAATTTGTGATGCATCTTCGCTCATGTGTTCCCTTCTAAGCCATGTGCTATCACAGGTTTCCAAGGGGCGCACACACCCCACTCTCTGTATGTTAGAACAATTCATGCACCTTCCTTGTCTTGCTGCAACTGTCACATCCTTGCTACCAACAAGGAAATCTTACTTTCCTCTGTACGAAACTGTGGTCAAGGTGATACCATACGGCCCACTGTTAGGACTCCTACACCAAACAGTTTGAGGTCTAATTAGGACTTCCTATTGGGGAGATCACCTGACATGTTCACGGGTCCAACACTGTCAACACAACCATCTTTGTGTATAACGATCCCAATTAATAGTATCACTTTGCCATCAATATGGTGGAATCATCAAGATATCATTAGTTTAGCAACAATTGTTGCATGGTTTGTTGTCCTCTTTTTTCATTTTCTAGATCATTTTGTATGTCACACCTTATTTGATGCACGCATTATTTTACTACTAGCATAAGATCCTTAGATCATCATAAAGTGTACTAATGTGAAGCCTTTTGGTTCACCAACAATTTTTTAATCAATGCAGACAAGTCATGTTCCGAATCTAGTGTACAATTCTTGTTAGCCATTAGGATGCTCTGAATTTCTCTATTTCTACTTCAAATGCATCCAACACCACCATATCTAATTTGTTTGTCATTTATGTTCTCATAAAGCATGTATAATTTGTTTATATATAGTAGAAGTAGACAGATCATTTCAATCTTATCACTTCCTACAATCATTCTACTGGAAGCATCTTCTTCTTGCTGTAGATTTGAAAGGTCTCTATTTGTGAGATATTACTAATAGAAACCCATCTACATCTGAATTGATATGTACATCAAGTTTTTGGAGTTTGAGACTGCATACTTTGAGTTACCGTAATTGACACATTGAAATTTGAGTGAACTTGAGAATGTTCCCTTGAGCTTGTATTTAATACTGTCTTTCTACTATTAATCGAGAAGCACTGGGAGCTGCTTTTATACTCCTATTATGTATTTACACTAGATTTACTTTTGGGTGCCAGACCCATTGACCTACTTATCAAGGTCATAAAATTATTAACGTATAATGTCTTCTTCAACATGTATACAATTGTTGTATTACATGTTTGCATACACTTCACAACTCTTACCCTAATTCAGTATTGATTGGAAATATAACTTGTGTCTCTTGCATATCTCAGTTACAATTGTTAGGATATTTCTTTATTCAAAAGTAAACCTGTAGGTTCCAAACTATGCATATCTAATTACATATTCATGTTGCTACTAAATATTAAAATAATGGCCTGGTAAAGTTTAGTTCCCTTCAATGGTGTATATTTGGATCATTTTCCCCACAAAGGTGAATTAAACGATTCAACTAGTGGCGAAACCACATCCAAAATGAACTGCATCATTACATGTAGATGCACCAATTAACACAAAAATATTAAATTGAAAGACAATTTTAAAAATACATAGTCTCATACCACATACAGAGACCTGTCTTTCATGAGCTTAATGATATTTCATGGGAATTTCATGAACAAAAAACCTTCTGAATCTGTTCTAGGTTGGAAACCAATTAATTAACCATCAAATAGCACTTGTCATTTTATCTATTTTTGTTTGCCAATTACCTCATAAGAGTTCAACGTTTCTTCCCTTAAGATATCTTATAAGTATAACTTCATTATATTAAGCTATGTCCTTGATTATACTACGCATAGCAATCGTGCAACTCATAATTTAATTTTAATATGAGAAAAGTAATATGATGACAGTATGTAAGAAGAGACCTATTGGCATGCAGTTACACATAGGATTCAAACTTTCCTTATCCACCATTACTCCTTTCAACACTTGCTTTCATATTCATAAGCCATGATGACCACACCACTAAATTTCATCATCCAGACTCTCCATAATCATACCTTACAATTATTTCAAATGTGTTCATTCATCAAGCTCGACTATGAGCATCTAAAGCTAGGTCTATCATGTGTAAGTATCTTAAACCAATTTTAAATCATGGTATAGAGACTTTGTGCCATCACAAGAGCATTTGACAAGAACTTAAGTTTGGAAAAAACTTCCACAACATATAATGAAATAAAAAATTAATCTTCACATAATTCCCAACACTTAATAAGTAGGCACAATAAAACAGTAACCACTTTATGGTTGACCACTTCTACCTATTGAAAATAATCAACATGTTAATTGTTTTCACTTCTTTGCATTACTCTCTACTCCATCACAACACTGCAAGGTTCTATGTTATATAACAATATTGCAAAATTATTTGTTCAAATCTAACCTTACAAGGTTTCTTCTCCCACAATGCTATTATAGCTATCCATCATGGTGTATGAAATATAATACTTAGACTTGAGAAATTCAATATAAAGTAAAAATATTACTATGAAGTGTATATAAAGAATAAACTTCTTATAATGTTGGCATATGTGGCCTATTATAAAAAATAAAATAAAAAACAAGAAATGCACAATCGTATCTCTAGAAATTTGGCTGGCAATATGAGGGAGGGAAATTATTACTATGATGCTAAAAGCACTACGTCATTCATTTGGCAGTGATGCCATCCAGACCAATTCCCTCCAAGAATTAAGTGAAGGCTCGCATGGAGGTGCTTCATCACGAAGCCGGCTTGCAATCCCGACTGCCCTTGAATTTTCGATTGCGAGACACAAAAACCGTCTTTGAACAACTAAAAAAAATTGTCAACACTTGGCGATCATACTCCGCAACTTTGAGCCAAGTCAAGGTAGAAATTCAACCTCAAAACTTGATAAAAGGAAACATATTCCTGCAATCAACAAGTAACATTTGCAATCTTCTTGTGGTAAAATTCTACAAAAAAATTAAACCAAAGAAGGTATATATAAGTCAGACTCAAATATCTCAAATAAGTCATGTTTAGACTCAAATTTTTGTCCTCCATTTTCTAATGCTACGCCAACTATAGATTCAGGGTAAAAGACCCAACATAAGGCACATAATCAACGTTGACCAACACGATGCAATTAGCCACAACATTTTCACCAATTATGATCTGTTTTTGAATGATTAGTTTTTGTTGTGCTAATATCAATTATAGATTTCTAGACATGTGCTTGCTTATTGCTTCTTGTACTGAGGTTTCATTCGTTGTTTGTGTATGTAATCAAGTAAATTTCCTTAAGTTTAAAATGACATTCATGAGAAAAATAGCTTAAAAAACAAATATTAAACAATAGACATTCAAATTTCAACAAACCATCAAAGAGACACTTTAACACAATGTTTTGATGAAGGAGTTCACCCCTCCTGGGCTACATCTTCTTGGTCCAGCTTACATCGCTTGGGCCTCTGTATTAGCTCAATATGGAAAAATTTTGTTTTACAAAGATATATGGCTCCTGATACCTACGCCAATGTGTTCATAATGTCCAAATTAGCCAAGAAAACCTCTTCCTAAGCTCCATTTGGTCAAAAATTGCCTTCTCCATGACTCCGTCAGTGTTTTCCTAGAAATGTTTCGCTAAATCTGGAATGACTCCAGTTAGCACACTAATTGTGGAGGCTGGCCTGAAATTGGTGGCACTGCCAGGAATGTCGCCAAACTAAACTTGGAGTTAACTAGTGTTTAACTGTTCTTATTAGCTTTAATCCCAGATTAATTAACATGACCCCACGATTAGTGTTAACCAAAACCCTGATAGTCTCGGTGTAGTGGTCACATGCGGTGTTAATATCGCATTAACTGTCGTGGTAATGCTCTGTTGGAAGGATAACCATTTGGTGTCACATTCATCGCGTTCACATGGGTGACAATTAACCGTCGTAGAGTTGGTGAACTATCCGCCAGATAAACCGCAACCTTGACCACATCATGGTGTTCACATGGCATACATTAAACGTTGTAGGTTTATTTGGGGCGTGGTTAACATAACTACCTTCCCAACCGTTGCAGAGTTTGGTGTGATCACATGCGAAAACCATTGCAATGTTGGTAACTGTCCATTAGGGTTAACATCACCATTTGCGGTTAATAACAAATGCGTTCACATGGTGGAGGGTTGGCCTCTGCGCTGACCCTCCCCTAACCACCCAACTCCTAACCGTTAGTCTTTAAATTAATGCAGAGAACATACATGGTAAGAAACACAGTGTAGCAGAGGTGGTTATGACTTATGGATGTTATGCCAGAGGTCATGGGTTTGACCTCGACCTCCACCATAAAAAAATTTCTCCTCTGTCGATATTGTCAAGGCCTTTGGGAGGTGCCATGTGGCGACCTCCAGGCTTTCCACATGGCATTCTTTCATTGGCCCAAAACGAGCCAATAGAAACGCGCCAACGCACCACCTGAAACCTAATGAAATGATGCCACTTGTCCATCTGTGATTCGTTGTTGACCATCACTAACCCTGCCTAGTCACTTGCCATGTCAGCAATACGGACTGCTGACTGTGCAGTGACTGGGCATTTTTTTTGCAAAATTTGCATGTTTAGCAAAGCAATCAGAACACAAAAACCTTCACATACGAACTCAGTTTTCGACGAAACAAGTTGCATTAGGATTTTTTTTCTGAGACGAATCTGATCGTTAAAGTTTCGAGCCATTCTAAGAACTTTTATTTTTGAGCTAAATACTAAGCACCTTATCATTCCTCCCCACTAGAAGCCTTTTGGATCCCAAAATATACTATCAATTATTCAGCAGGTGAGGATTCAAATCCCTCACCTTCTCGATCTGCAACCATTTGTCTTGAGAAGGCTTTTGTCTCTTGAGTCCCACTCTAAGGTATTCGACATCCCCTCTCTTCAAAGTCCTGATTCTTCTGTCAACTATGAGATCTTGCTGAAGCTTATCTAGATATTCTAGCGAGAAATCATCTATTGATGGAAATTGAACATGCTCTCCTTGATCATGAATCAAAGGAGGCTCAAATAATCTCAAATTCTCAACATTAACAACATAGTATATTTTCATATAAGGAGGCAAATAAAACTTAAATGCATTATTACCAATCTTTTCCAGAATTTTAAAAGGACCATAATGGATTGGTTTAAGATTTTTACCTTTCCCTTGAAGTCTCTCTTTGCTAATATATAACCAAAAGTCGTCGTCAACTTGAAATTTTTTATCAACCTAGTGTTTGTCTTGCCTTGCCTTGTAGCTTCTTGTACTGAGGTTTCATTAGTTGTTTGTGTATGTAATTAGGTAAATTTCCTTAAATTTAAAATGACATTTATGAGCAAAATATCTTCAAAAACAAATATTGAACAACAGACATTCAAAGTACACCAAACCATCAAAGAGACACTTCAACACAGTGTTTTGATGAAGGAGTTCACCCCTCCTGGGCTACATCTCCTTGGTCCAGCTTCCATGGCTTGGGCCTCTATATTAGATCAATATGGAAAAAAAAAAAATTACAAAGCTCTATGGCTCGTGATACCTGCACTAATGTGTTCAAAATGTACAAATTAGCCAAGAACACCTCTTCTTAAGCTCCATTTGGTCGAAAATTTCCTTCTCCATGACTCAATCAGTCTTTTCCTAAAAAAGTTCAGCTAAATCTGGAATGACTCCATTTAGCGCACTAAATGTGGAGGCGGACCCGAAACTGGTGGCATTATGGAAAAGGAAATAACATTCGACCTTGCATATTTTCTCTGGTAATCAAGTGATGTTGTGCTTTCAATTTACCGATAAAACCAACATCTAACACGCATTTTCATTTATAACTCAAGTTCTTTAGATATAAATCAATTAAAATTAATAATATCCATAAGAATTATATTTCCTATTAATTTATATAGGAGTTAATATTAATATAATTAACTCTCTACCATAATAGAGCGTGCCACAAGACTCAATTGTGCGGGGTTTTGGCAAAGATCTAGAGCTATATACCAAGGCACTGTTCAGAATCACTCGATCATTTGTTCCATCCAACGCATACGATTGCACATGCTACAAGATAGTGCAATGATCGGATTAAATTCACTCCAGACATTTTTTCTTTGTGTTTACAAATGTATAGAATCATATCAAAGTCTCTATCATATAACCATGCATCTTTGAAACTGTCACTCAAAAACACCAAAGTCGAATTGTATTGTCACAAGTACAAAATACCAAGTAGTGCGAGGGAGAAGCGAACAAATTGGACAATGTCGCAATCGATGTGGATGTTTGGAGATTGGACACCCAAAAATGCTATATGTTTGTCTTAATACCTTAGCTTATTTGACATTGCATAATTGAAAAGAATGTGTGGGGCAGTGAGATGTCTAGTTATTCATACATACAAGAATGAATGTCGTTGTTTCAGGCTAACAACATGGAAATAATATGGATGGATCGAAATCTAGTGTTTTTTTAACTCAAAACCTTGTCTCTCTCCCTCATGGGACCGTAGAGCTTTCCCACGCCCTTTCACAACATGGCCGAACTGTCAAACAAATCCTCAGTTCTCTTATACCACTGTGATTTGATTTGTGTAATCATCGTAAAAGAGGAAAAATAAAATAATAGACAATATGTTTATTTGGCTAATAAGCAAATAATTCATCAAATATTTATATTTTATCATCCTCCCCCATGATTTATCATTATTTCTGAAAAACTTGACCAATATTATTTTGATATTCTCCCATGATTCCTCATTGTTTCTGAATTAAAAATTCACGTTTTAACCATGAAAATTCTTTCTAACTCTTCCATGTAATATTTTTTGTTGCTTTCTACTATTACATTGTTATGGTCGCTCAATTTCTCCCAATAACATCCTTATTGCTTTTGTCCATGAGTATATGTTGTTTATGTCGATGTCATAGATATTAAAGAAAACCTCAGAGAGATATATGTGAGTCACAATAATTTCTTTGAGCATAACGATGCCACTCAGAGAATGCAAACCACATATTGCATTGTGAGCCACTGTGATGAGTAGAACGAGCTATTGTTCATGGAGAGTGCGAGCTACAAGGAGTATATAGAATGTGAGATGCGTACACATGTTGTGAGAAAAAGAATACATCTCTTAGACATATATACGAAGAAAGTCATCGAATCAACAACAAAATATAATATTCAAGTCACCCAATGTGTGTCACCCAATGTGTTGTAGACAAAGTCAACAAGTCTTGGAAAATAAAGCAAACTATAGAGATCATTAAACTTGTAGCCTTCTTGTCACAGAGGCTAGGGTTAGTTATTTGCATCATAAAATATTAGGGCTTCTTTCGACCTAATCAATAACATGGTGGAAGGATGGTTTTTTTTCTCTCTTCACGGTTAAAAATGAAAAATAATCCCCTTATAAATAAATGTCTAGTGATCCGATGAACTAATTCTGCTTTTAAGTGATCCCTTTAAGCAAATGGAAAACACAATTAATTACACAATTGTCAAGAAATATTGGATATTTCACTTCTAATTTCAAATATCAAACTTTAGCTATTTCAAAATCCATAATTCCAAACAAACTCTATTCAAAATTACCTTTGATTTCAAGTAATAAATATGTGTGTGTGTGTGTGTTATTGCTTCAAATTCCTCCTCCAATAAATCATTTAAGATTTAATTTCAGCCTTTATAGATTATGGAATATTTTTCTTATAACAGATTTAGAACTAAACCCTTCATTGAAACCCCTTATTTGTGTAGAACATAGTTTAGGACCTACAACTCATTCATATCTTACAAATGTGGGTTGACCCTTAGGCCACAATATTTGAACTTAGTGCTCCGATACCATTTTTCACATACCTCCTTGACCCAATATTAACAACCACCTACTATGCTCGCATCCCTAATATTTGATTCATGTTGCTATCCTAATCCAAGGTGATTGCACCCCATGTGTCGGATCTATGTTATACCACCAGGCATCGTACTCAACTTTTAAATGGGTTTGATATTGCTTGATTATAAAATACGTGATTACATGTCTCGTACCTATCCTATAAGCTTTAATCCTGTCAGTAATGAATTTCACCAATTCCAAATCTCGATATGACGGATCTGGAACCATCTGGCCTCTTCTACACTGTGTGATCCCATACCCTATATCCGATGGTTGGGATTGATCGAGGCGGTTTCGTAACTACTCTCTTCGCTTCGTGCAAGCCGACGTTTCATTGTGCCTACGATTTTTTCTCCCCGAAGCTCTACAACTTCCATGGAGACCTCTCGTTATCATCTTGCAGGGAGGACATTCTTCAAGGCTCGCAACAGGTAACACTTTCAAATTTTTCTTGTTTTCTACGATTTGTTGGCACACAATATTCATTTAGCCTACTGTACTCCTTCTTAATAACGTAGGTGACTCTTAATACCATGAAATGTGTGACCATCAGTTCAGTTGAAGGTGTACTGAGGTTTGCAGACTTCCCCTCTCATCCAGAGAAGGAATCAAGTCTGGAAAGGGGTTCCTTACGGTTTTTACTTTCGCAAAAGGGGTTTCATTTGTCTCAATTTCCAGGACTGCTTGGTCGGAGCAATGTCCACTAGTTATGAAGTGCTAAGGTGAGGGTTTGTAATTATTATGAAATTGTTGCTATATTCTTTACTGCATAATGGTGACCCAACTCACAAACTACAATGATGTTGACTACAGTCATCCCTCCTTGGGTGTGAGCCATGGTCCCTCTTATAGCAACAAGTAAAAATCGACTCTTAAACCCTCTTGTCAAATTTGGTCCTTCTATTGCATGGTTCATTAATTTTAACCCATGTGGTGTGTTGTTTTTCAAATGAAAGATTGCGTACTATTCTATCAGTTTGTCTCTTTTTCGTTAGGAAATGATTATGTAATTTTCTTCATGCATAGTGTTATGTGGTATCTATATGTATATGCATTGAACCGGATATTTTCCATTCTTACAAGTACTTTTGTGTTTATTTGCAATTCAAATATTGTGTTCAGAATTTCACCCTTCACACTAAAATAAGGTGCAATTTATTGTTTCCTTTATTTTTGTTTATGGAATTCATCAACGTGTTATTTATTTTACTTTTCTAAAAGCACTCCAAATATCAACTATTTTCCTTTATCAATTTAATTCATTTTACTTTTATAAATGCATTCCAAATATCAGCTATTTGCCTCTATCAATTTAATTCATCTGTATATGTAGGTCCACGCCATACGTTATCTATATCCATTTATTTTCAGCAAAATACTGCTGCTCAATTCCTTTAGAACAATTACCTGAGAAGTTGGTTATTACGTCCAAGCTTCTCCCCCAAAGCTCCTCAATTCCTTCAGAACAGTTTCTAAGGTAGCAATGTTTGATTGCTCTAGGCTCAGCACCCCAAGTCCAGCCTACAATCCCTTTTCTTTCACCGGGGAAGATAATATCCTGAGGTTTTCCCACTGAATCTTGTTCAGCTCAAGGAAAAAGTCCTTCTGGCTAACCGGCCCCCCGCCTCCCCCTTCCTCTCCTTTTTATGGAAAAAGGACTGATAATTGTATGGGGATGGGGAAAAAGAAGGTTCATCTGTGAATTCCTAAATCTCCCTCAAATAATTGATAAATGTTTTTGAAAAAATATTTTATTTCAATATATAAATATATATTTTTATGTAAAAATTATTAAAAATTATTATAATATAATAGGTGCTTTGGTAGTCTCTTGTGTTTAGCATCTTTAAAAATATACTAATAAAAAAAAATCTCAAATACAATATTTCCATATTTACATTAAATAAAATAATTTTATATATATATATATATATATATATAGAATTCCATGCATGTTTGGCAATAAGAAAAATATATTTTGATATACAATTTATATTTGGTATGCCCCCATACATACATATAAAGAAAAAATACCTTTTTAAAATATAATATTTTAAAAAATACTTACCATTTAAATAATAAGACATATTTTAATTATTTAATTAAATCTATAATTAAAATTCATCTACTTAAATTATTTAATTATTTTTATTAAGTAAATAACACTTCTCTCCCCATAATACTTCTCTCCCAATAATATGTTTTATTTAAGGAAAAAAACCAGCTTGAAAACCAAGCTTGAGACATGAAAGCCAATGAGAGTCCTGGGTAGTTTCATCCAGGGGAGCACGGTAGAGACCAAAGGTTATGAAGAGAAACTTATATGAGGGGGTGTATTATATATTGAGGGAGTGTATTCAAATTGTTATATCTAACATAGAACTTTTTTATTCTATTTTGTATATGGATGAAAAAGTTAAAATTTTTATATAGGTGTTAAATTTTGAATAAAATTCATATTTATAATAAATAAAAAAATAATTTAATAAAATAAAATATATGATATTATTATATTTAAATCATTTAATAAAATTAAATTAAATAAAGCATATGATATTATCTTTATAATAAATAAAAAAAAGTTATTTAATAACATAAAATCAAATATACTATAATAAAATAAAAAGTTGATTGTAAAAAAAATAAATTATAAAAAATTATTTTAAAAAATTTTAAAATAAGGTTGTAGATTTTGATTATGCTTCATATGAATAAAAACAATGTAATTTATAATTTTATAATTGGTATTTTTTCTTAAATTTTATTTAAAATTTCGAAAAATAACAATTCCCACCAAAAAAACAAATTATCTCTAAAATTTAGATCAAAGCCATAAATCACGCAATTTCTCTATATAAAGATTTACCACCGAGTCCAACTCATGTGTTAGTGAACTTCACTTTTAAAATTATGATGAACGAAAAATACTACTAAATCAACTCACGCTAGGGCTTGAGCATTGAGCATAATGTAAACTGCATCTTAAGTGTTACGAACATACAGTCCCAGCAAAAGCCTTTTCAAGGTATTATCTTTCCAGCTGGCGTCATGGCTGCCCATTATATAACCCTTTGCAGGTGTATAGTAAACATGATCAAATCTTCCAGGCAAAAGGCAGAGAGCAAAAGCCTTGCAAAGGACATGATCAAGTCTTCAAGGCAAAAGGCAGAGAGCAAAAGCCTTGCAAAGGTGCTACTCCTCTGAGACACTGTAGTGAAACACAGCTTGCTTTCGCAGTTCATAGAAGATAAATTTTCTGGAGGTCAGAGACCCAAGATGGGATAATCGCTACACAGAGGTCTATTTATGAATGAGGCCATGGCAAAAATAGGGTTAGAGGTCTCAAGAAAATTATGAGAGCGTGACTCCCTCGCAGTACCATGGAGTCTATGCAGCCATTGTTGTGTATGACATTACAAACAAGCCACTCATAATTCTTGTGAGGAACAAGAGGAACTTGGAATTAAAGAGAATTGTGTCCTGGTTCTATTCTGAAGCTTATACTTGTGAAAATGGCCTGTTGTTCGATGAAACTTCTGCCAATATGGATTACAATGTTAGAGAGTTTTTCTATGAAGTTTCTAGATTGGTGAAGATGAGTAAATTAATGTCCACAGCGAAAGATAGAATGGTGAAACAGGTGGAGAACAGACTGAAGTGTTTTTTTTCCTATTTGTGCTTTTAGATTTTCAACCATTTTCAGAACCAATAATTCAATGTAATGGCATGTTTGATATATAGTGAAGTTTCTTTGTGGTTGTACTGGGAAGAGATTGAATCCCTGGGCGGTAATTAACATTATTTGTTTTTTATAAAAATAACTTAAAATAAAATATACACTTACAGTTAAGCTTAATTCATATCAATTTTATTTCAATATATGGTTATGAAAAGTCAGACTCTATATTTGTCCCTCTGGTAGGTAAATTAATTAGTGATGGAAGTGATATAAAATGTACATCAATTGAACATGGAAGTGAACATGAAAGTGATATGAAATGCATAAAATAAGAGATCCAAGATTAGTTTTTTATGGAAAAAAAAAAGTTGGATTTTATATTTAGATTTTTTTATTATTTTTTTGCATAGTTATATTTAACTATGTAATTGGTGAATTAGTTAATTAACAACGACAAAAAATAGTTATATTAATATTAATATTATTAGCTATATTAATATTAAGTGTTATGTTATTGGAGGGTGTAGGGTATATACTAGATGATGATTTAAGTATACTTTTAAAATATTTGTTGCAGTGTTTACTGTATAGATTAGAGCTTAGTTTAAACAGACCAAGTTTATAGAAATTTTGGCATGATTTTAAGAAAATTTTAAAGTTTTTTTTTTTGAAAATCCAAGTTACAGTAAAAAGTATTTTTGGAGTATTAGATTAGAGCTTAGTTTAAACAGACCAAGTTTATAGAAATTCTAGCATGATTTTGAGTAAATCTTGATTTTTTTTTTGAAAATCCAAGTTACAGCTCTCTAGCTTGAAGATTTTGGGTGCTCTAAGGGTTTTTGATAATTTTGTCATTAAAAAAAAAAAAAACACTCTCACAATCACAATTCTTAAAAAAAAATTGGTAAAATTATGGTTTCATCAACACCATAAATTAATTGGTGATAAAATGTACTATTAAAACACATCTTGCAATCACTGATTCAAACTCACACAGTATACTATGAATTTATAGTAACAATACTTCCTATGGTATAATGATAACAAAGAAGTACACACCTAAAAAAGTCCTAACTTAACTCCAAAAAAATCAATAATACTTACATTCAATATTCTTTGCATCAATTATGAATGCAACTACCCCACCAAACCAAATCAAATACAAAATGAATTAATTGAACAAAACAAAAAGTAAGGAAGCTGTCTATTGATGGATTGGCTGGAGAAAGAAATCCAGTGATTTTTTTCCTAAAAAATTTAATGATAGGAATGTTTGAATCTTGTTTTCGATATGTAAATGAATTCATCACCATAATAAACCCACAAACACCTAATTTCTTTAAACTTGACAACTATACTTAAGATTTCAATTTTTTTATTTATTTTTACCAAAATCTCAATAAAAAAACTATTATTTTCAAAGCCAATTTACTTATTGACTACCCTAAAAGAAAATACTCACCGTTCATATTTACGATTCTCAAATAGTCTTATATATGTTTTTTTGTTTACAATTCTCGAATAGTCTTATATATATATATATATATATATATATATATATTTCTCAATTTTAATATGGAATAAAAAAACATTTATGGTAAAAAGTCTTGAAATAGTTTAATTTAAGTTTGAATATAATTTAATCAAAACTAAATTTAATAATCTACCACAAGGCTAGAGGAAAAACTGTTGCTGCTGTGCGCGCGTGCGCGCCTGAGCCTGCCTTCGAACCTTCCTGCCTGCCTGCATCAGCTTGATCGACCAGCGACATGGATCCTCCGGATCCGCCTGATGGGGATCCGGAGCTACAGCGAGCCTTCTCAAATCTGGTTAAATCTCTCCCCCAGCAAAGACCTAGACCAACAGCAACGAAATTTGTGAAGAAGCTAGATATTTTACAGGAAGTTCATTTGCCTCCGACCATTCCTCGCATGGCAGCCATTTCCTTAGCAGAGAAAGGATTAATCGGGCAATTTACAGGACTATGGCCTTCTCCCAAAACAGTGCAAAGATGGGTTGAACGGAACTGGTCGGACAAGATCCAAGGCAAAATATCCATCAGATTTTGTGGTAGAGGATACTTCACCTTTCATTTCGAAACCAAGGAGGACAAGGATCTAATCTTCAGAAACGAGCCTTACTTTATGGACTCCAGGGGTCTCTATCTCAACAAATGGACCCCGGATTTCGACCCAGAGCTAGACATTCCAAGTGCAGTTCCAATCTGGGTCAGGCTGCCCCATCTCCCTCTTCACTGCTGGGGCGATGATTCGGTCAAAGAAATAGGAAACGCGGTCGGAAAATACATAGACCGCAGTGAACCCAAAGACAACATGCAGGCCTGTGCGCGGATTTGTGTTGAAGTTGATCTGGGGCGTGGACTGCCGGAAGCCATCAAACTGAAGGTAGACGACTGGTGTCACATTCAGCAGCTGGATTATGAACAGATTCCCTTCAAATGCAAGGTATGTCATGAATACGGACATTTTGCAAATAGATGCACTAAAATCATAAATGTAGAAACAGAAGAGCAAGAAGGGCAATGGGAAACTGTTAAGAGGAAAAAATCATCACCCCCTCAGAAACCATCGGACTCTGAAGCCCCTGGGCCTTCCCACCAACACCCCTCCAATCATCATTCAGCCCACCAGCTTCCTTCCTCTTCCTCCCAGCAACCTCCTCTCCATCACCCCTCCTCTCCCCCTCGATCTTCGGATCCTTCCATTCCTCCATCTTCTAATCCATTCGCATCTCTCACTGAGGAAGATTCCGACCCCTCATCTGATCCTCCTCTCCATCCCTCTCCCCCTCACATTTCTCAACCCTCCCCTGATACCCCCTCTGCTAGGATAACCAGAAGTTCTTCAAAGGATCATGGAGCGCCCAGTGATGTTCCCAAAAAAGGGCCCGGCAGAAAATCGGCCAAACAACAGAGAGAAGAAAGCACTCAGAAGGATATCGCCATGGGCTCTCAGACTCCTATAGAATCCTTCATTCTTGGACACTCGGATAAAGAAAATAATATCAAGGGCAACGAGAGGCGAGCACCTCTCCATGTAATAGGTAAACCATGATGAAAATGCTATCCTGGAACAGTAGGGGACTAGGGCACCCCTCCAAGATAGCAGCCCTTAAGGATTTAATCCAAAGTGAAAAGCCTGAAATCGTCCTTGTTCAAGAAACAAAGCAAGATCAATCTGAAATTAATAGAGTCATCAGCCAGCAAAAGCGTTACAGTGGTTGTGCAAGTGAAGCAAGAGGAGCCTCAGGTGGTATCCTAACAATGTGGGACAGTAACAAATGGAGCTGCAAATCCACCAAAATACATCAGAACTGGATCAGTGTTAATCTAGAAAGCAAGGAAGATGGATCAACGGTAAAAATCTACAATATTTATGCACCGAATCAATACAGGGAGAAAGAAGTGTGCTGGAACACTTTGGAAACAAACATAGAAGAAGAGCAGGACAACAATCTTATTCTTGCAGGGGACTTCAATTTGGTTTTGCATGCCAACGAAAAAAGAGGGGGAAGTTTCAACCCAGACCCTTTCAGAAATCGACTTGAGAACATTATGCAAGAGCAAGATCTGATTGATATCAAACCCAAGAACCGCAGGTATACCTGGAGCAACAGACGATTAGGAGCTGGCAACATCATGGAGCGGCTTGACCGGTTCCTCATAAATATAACATATCTATCCACCTTCACTACTGGCCAGTCAAACATTCTTAATGTCTCCGCCTCTGATCATTATCCAATAACGCTTACTCTGCACAGTAATTGCCAGCTAGGACCACTTCCTTTCAAATATTGCTCTCTCTGGAATCGTATCCCTGCAGCAAAAGACGCGGTGTGGCAGGCTTGGACCCAACATGTGGAAGGCTCCCCGACTTATATCTGGGAGACAAAATTAAAGAGAACAAAACAGGCTTTAAAAAACTGGGCAAAGAGTAACTACCAAGAGCCCGAATTGAGCAAAAAGAAAATCAAGAAAGATCTTGAGGAAGTGCAGCAAAATATTGAAGTCTTTGGGCTTTCCCAGCAAGCCAAAGAGAACGAAATAAGACTTTATACCCAGTTGAGACAAACTATAAGGGATGAAGAAATTAAATGGAGACTGAAGTCAAGGCAGCTGTGGCTGCATGAGGGAGACAAAAATACTTCATTTTTCCATAAGCAGGCTACAATTAGGAAGGTACGCAATACTGTGAGCACAATTAGGAATAACGAGGGGAATAGCTACAACACCCAGGATTCCATAAAAGAAGCTGCCACCAATCACTTCAAAAACCTTTTGACAGAGGAAAAAAGTGAGGAGGATTCCACAAGTTTACTACAGCACATGCCTAAAGAAGTTACCCAAGAAGCAAACAGCAAGCTCACGCAAGAAGTAGAAGAAGAAGAAGTTCAAAAAGCAGTTTGGGGTCTTCACCTAGACAAAGCTCCAGGACCTGATGAGTTTCCAATCAGTTTTTACAGAGAGTACTGGCAGATGATCAAAAAAGACCTTTTAGAGATGATACGCTGGGTTTTACAGAAAGGCAAAATGGGGGGACTCACCAACTCAACCTATCTAGCCTTAATTCCAAAAGAAAACAGACCATCCACCTTCTCAAGGTTTCGACCAATATCCTTATGCAACTCAGCATACAAAATAATTACAAAAATTCTGTCAACCAGGCTTAAGCCTTATCTCCCCTCTTTGATCTCAGAAAACCAAGGGGGCTTTCTCCCCAATAGGCACATCTCTGACTCCATCCTTCTTGTGCAAGAGGCCATTCACTCAAGCATAAGCCGAAGGGAGAAAGGGTTTGTCCTTAAGCTGGATCTTGCCAATGCCTTTGATAGGATTAGACACTCCTTTCTGTTTGCAGTCCTTCATAAAATGGGATTTGACCCCTCCTTCATCAATATGATCAAAGCCTGCATTTCGAACCCATGGATTTCCCCACTGATTAATGGGAGACCATGTGCTGCTTTCCAATCCTCTCGAGGCCTTAGACAAGGCTGTCCTCTGTCCCCATATTTATTTATCCTCATGGCTGAGTCTCTTAGCAAAATCTTGGATTTCAATCGAAGAATAGGCCTAATCACTGGCATCAAATTTGAGCAAGGTACAAAGAACATCAACCATTCCCAATTTGCTGATGATACCCTCTTGATTGGAGGGGGGTCCATCACTATTGCAAGGCGCTTCAAGAAGATCTTAGATCAATTCATGGAATACTCAGGAGGGAAGATTAACCAGTTAAAAAGTTGTATCTATGGTTGGAACGCATCAGATCACACCATCCACAGCATTGCAAAAATTCTAGAAGTATCATACAAGCTAAACTGGAACCATTTCACATATCTAGGGATGTCGGTAAGTATGGGACCTCTGAAGGCTGATACTTGGAACGAAATCCTTGACAAAATAAAGAGAAAAATCCAACAATGGGGATCTATGTGGCTGAACCCAGCAGGACGCCTGGTACTACTAAAATCAGGTTTGGCCTCTTTACCTATTTATCGTTTTTCTCTGTACCAAGCTCCAATGGTTTTCCACCAAAAAATGGAAAGAGATCTTAGGCATTTTCTCTGGCAAGGAGGGAAAACGGAAAAAAAAAAAGTTCAATCTGGTCAATTGGAAGAATGTCATCCAATCTCAGGAGAAAGGAGGTCTTGGAATAAGATCTCCCAAACTGCTGAACTTAGCTCTAGGAGCTAAAATAATTTGGAGAATGATCTCAGGGGTCACAGCATGGTGGAAGACGGTTCTTGAAGCAAAATACCTGAACAGCACTAGGCAACAACTCCTGGACACTAATATACCCAACAGAGATAGCACAAAAATTTGGCAGCTCTGCAAGAAAGCCATTCCCTTTATGGCACAGAACACTTCAAAGGTCCCAGGAGGAGGGAGCAGCATCAATTTTTCCACTGACCGCATATTAGGACAGCTTCCCATTGGATCAAAAATGGAGGCAATTCCTGCCATAAACTGGCTTAATAATAGAGGTATATGGTGCTTAGCCCAAATATCGCAATGGGATAATCACTCTCAGGCATGGACAGGTTGGAAATTACCGGATTACCCCAGAGAGATAGAGGCAAGCATCACAACTTTCAAGAACCTTCTACACAATAAAGCTCCGACCCAAAAAGGCAAGCAAGATGGTTACCGTTGGGACCCAACGGGAACCCAATACACGGCCAAAGCCGGCCACCAACACCTTTGTGACAGCACCTTTCCTCAGGAAATATGGAGCCAATGGAAATTGGTTTGGAGAGCAGAAGCACCCCCTAAAGTCAAATTCTTTTTTTGGCTTCTCCTGAAAGGGAAGATTCTAACAGCAGAAAATTTAAGGAAAAGGGGTATAATGGGACCGTCAAGATGCCCAAATTGTTGTAAAGCAGAAGAAACAATACACCACCTGTTTATAGATTGCCCGGTTGCTGAAGAGTGCTGGAGACAGATGGCCACAATTGGGGAAGTTACATGGGAACCCAAGACAACTATTGCAGAAACTGTCTATAACTGGAAAAAAAATTGTCCATGGAAAGAGAAGAAGAGCAACTTGACGCAAAGGATATGGAACGCCATACCTTTGACCCTTCTCTGGCGCATCTGGTTGGCAAGAAACGGGAAGGTCTTTCAGGAGAAAGGATGTAATACCAGAGTCATGTGTCATAAGGCAAAGAATTTAGCGGTGGAGGCAATTATAGCCCACACTCAAGGCAAGATCGAGGCTAACAACTACAGCATTGAAGAAAGAAATTTGATCAGCTATGCCCAAGGGATTATAACTAGCACTCAGGAAACAAGACAAGAAAGGATACAACTGAAAGAGACAAGCAGTGACTGGAAGCTAAGGTTAAAGGAAGCGGAATTTGCAACCTGGTTGGGTAACTGTAACAGGTTCTACATGTTCTTTGATGGCGCTTCAAAATTAAATCCAGGCCAAGCAGGTGCAGGGGGTCTTATCTGCAATGCCAACGGTGAGACAATCCTTCAATTTGAATGGGGATTGGGAGAGTTATCCAATAACAGGGCAGAGGGATTGGCTCTGTATCAGGGTCTCTCTCAACTGATCAAGATAGGAATAAAGAAAGTAATAGTCTTTGGCGATTCAGCAATAATCATTAGGCTCATGGCACTGAGACACAGCACGCCAAACATTCTATTGCAACAGATAAATTGTAGGAACCAGACTCTCCACGACTTACTAGAAGAAGTCCGCTACTATCACATTCTTCGTGGACTAAATAAGGAAGCTGACAAGTGTGCCAACAGGGCATGTGATCGCGCCAAAGGCAATCTTCGCTGTAATAACACATCATCCCTCCAACCGTTACCATGAACACTAAGCAACTAGTCAGCGCCTGGTGTACCGTAGGTAATAGAATCTATGACTGCAGGCAAGCAATCAGTGCAGGGGACAGAATAAGTATGGTAGATAGGACTTATATCAGAATTCAGATAAGGAGATCTATTCAGCGCATGGGAATCGGGTATCGTGCAGGGGAAAATCGTCCTAACAATCAGATCCTCGATACAGGCCAAGATATGCATCGGATGGTGGGGTGGATTATTGGGAGACGCAGAGCTCTTTCCCGCCATCACAGCTTGTCAAAAATGTCTTTATATGCCCCGGGTATCACAAACCATCTTCCCATAGGAGTTACATGTGCTCACAGCTATCAGAGCGGAGCTGCTTCTGCATCTCTTCAAGTAGATAGAGGCAGTCACTTTAAAGCCCCTGCGCGCACGGTGACAGCTACCAGTAGCAAGCAAAGAATCCAGAGACATCGTGTTAAGAAAGAGATCAGCACAGACAAGTATTTTCCAGTGATAATGGAGCGTCCAGAACAGTGCTTCCACTGCAGGGATTTACAAGCAGAGTTTGAAGAAGTCCGAGCGCAGCAACGAGCCCTGGAAGAACAAGTGCGAAGTTTGGAAGCAAGACTTGAGGATCAGTGCAGAATTATCCATGAGAAATACAGGGCTGAGATGAACCTCTTCTTACACAGAGTCCATTCCTTGCATGAACAGTTTAGCAGTTTGAATAATAGATGTAGCCATGCTGAAGAAAAGATAACTGTCCTCAAGTTTATGATGGACAAAAAATTAAAAGATGCAACATCCTCTTCTAGTGCAAAGCCGAATGAACCAGATCTAGACCCAGAAGCGTCCACAGCAAGAAAGATGAGTCATATAGATATAGATTAGATATGGTTTGTAAGTGTAAATTTTGGGGCCTGCAATTTGTAAGGATCTATAATAGTATAGGAAGTTTTAGAGGCGGGATAACTAAAGTAAGGATCAAGGAAAGAAATCTTTTTGTAATTCCTTGGACCCAGAATGCTCAGGATGCATTTTATGTATGGCAATCAGCCTTTTTCTTTTCAGATTAATATATAGCAACCGAACTTTGTCTCAAAAAAATAATTTAATCAAAACTAAACTTAACACAAATCCATTTTTTTTTTAGACAAAGTTCGGTTGCTATATATTAATCTGAAGAAAAGGGGAGGCAGTGTGCCATACATATAGTGCTTCCTGAGCATTCTGGATCCAAGGAATTACAAAAAAGTTCCTTTCCTTGATCCTTGTTCTAGTATTCCTGCCTCTGAGGCTTCTTATACTGCTGTAAATCCTTACATACTGCAAACACCAAAATTTACAACTACAAACCATAGTTAATCTATCTCTATATGACTGATCTTCCTTGCTGTGGACGCTTCTGGGCTTGGGTCTGGCTCGTTCTGTTTTGCACTAGCAGAGGATGATGCATCTTTGAGCTTTTTGTCCATCATGAACTTGAGGACAGTTATAGATTCTTCAGCATGGCTACATCTATTGGCCAAGCTACTAAACTGTTCATGTAAGGAGTGAACTCTGTGTAGAAATAGATTCATCTCGGCCCGATACTTTTCATGAAGAATCCTGCACTGATCTTCAAGTCTTGCTTCCAGACTCCGCACTTGATCCTCCAGGGTTTGCTGTTGCGCTCGCACCTCCTCGAACTCTGCCTGTAGATCTCTACAGTGGAAACAGTCTTCTGAACGCTCCATTGACACTGGAAAACGCCTGTCTGTACAGATCTCTTCCTTAACGCAGGGACTCTGGGCTCTCTTCTTACTACTGGTAACACCCACAGCTCGCTTAGGAACCCTGTGATAGCTACTTCGGGCTGCTTGAAGATAAACAGAAGCGGCTCTGTTCTGATACTCGTGGGCACAAGTTTTTTCACTGTGTTGATGGATCATGTCACCCAGGACATATATAGATAGCATCCGCAGGCTGTGAGGGCGGGAAGATGCCCGTCTACGCCTCCCAAAACTCCACCACACAGTCCAATGCGTATCCTGATCTGCATAATGGGTCTGTCTGCTAGGACGATTTTCCCCTGCTCTTCGCTTGATTCCCATGCTTTGAATAGATCTCCCAATCTTAATTCTGATCCATATCCTATCGACCATACCTGTTCTGTCTCCTGCACTGATTATTTGCCTGTTGTCATAGATTCTATCAACTGCGGTACACCGAGCGTTGACTAGATGCGGAATATTCATGGCAACGGTTGGAAAAAGGAATTGTTGTTACAGCACAGATTACCCTTGGAGCGCTCGCATGCCCTGTTGGCACACTTGTCAGCCTCCTTGTTCAATCCACGAAGGATGTGGTAGTAGCTGACTTCTTCCATTGAGTTGCGAAGGATTTGATTCCTATAATTTATCTGTTGTAGGAGGATGTTCGGCGTGCTCTGCCTCTGCGCCATGAGCCTTATGATTATTGCGGAGTCCCCAAACACTATTGCTTTCCTTATCCCTTTCTTGATCAGCTGAGTGAGGCCCTGGTACAAAGCCAATCCTTCTGCCCTGTTATTGGATATCTCTCCCAACCCCCATTCGAATTGAAGTATTTTCTCACCATTAGCATTGCAAATTAGACCCCCTGCACCTGCTTGGCCCGGGTTTGATTTAGAGGCGCCATCAAAGAACAAGTAAAACCTATTACAATTTCTCAACCAGATTGCAAATTCCTCTTCCTTTAACCTCAGCTTCCATGCCCTGCTTGTCTCTTTCGTTTGAGTCCTTCTTTGGCTTAATTCCTGAGCGCTAGTTATATTTTCTTGGACATAACTTATCAGATTTCTCTCTTCGATGTTGTAATTAGTGGCCTCTATCTTGCCTTTGGTGTGGGTTGTGATTGTCTCGACCGCTAAGATTTTAGCCTTATGACACATAACTCTGGTATTACAGCCTTTCTCTTGAAAGACCTTTCCGTTTCTTGCCAACCAGATGCGCCAAAGAAGGGTTAGTGGAATGGTGTTCCATATCCTTTGCGTCAATTTGCTCTTCTTTTCTTTCCATGGACAGTTTTTCTTCCATTTGTAAATAGTATCTGCAATAGTTGCCTTGGGCTCCCATGGTGCATCCCCAATTGAGGCCATCCTTCTCCAACATTCTTCAGCAACCGGGCAACAATCTATAAACAGGTGTTGTATTGTTTCCTCTGATCGACAGCAGTTTGGACATCTGGAAGGTCCCATTATGCCTCTTTTTTTTAAATTCTCTGCTGTTAGTATTTTCCCTTTCAGGAGCAACCAAATGAAAAATTTGACTTTAGGGGGTGCTTCTGCTCTCCACACCAGTTTCCATTGGCTCCATATGTCCTGAGGGAAGGTGCTGTCACATAAATGTTGGTGTCCAGCTTTGACCGTGTATTGAGTTCCAGTAGGGTCCCATCGATAGCCATCTTGCTTGCCTTTTTGAGTTGGAGCTTTGCTGTGTAGGAGATTCTTTAGGGCAGCGAGGCTAATCTCTAGCTCTCTGGGATAATCCGGGAATTTCCAACCTATCCATGCTTGAGAATGATTATCCCATTGAGATATTTGGGCCAAATACAATATTCCTTTGCCATTAAGCCAATTTATGGCAGGGATTGCCTCCATTTGTGATCCAATTGGATGTTGTCCTAGAATTCTGTCTGAGGAGAAATTGATGCTGCTCCCCCCTCCTGGGACCTTTGAAATATTCTGGGACATAAAGGATATGGCTTTCTTGCAAAGTTGCCAAATTTTTGTGCTGTCTCTGTTGGGGATATTAGTATCCAGAAGTTGTTGCCTTGTGTTGTTCAAGTATTTTGCCTCTAAAACCTTCTTCCACCAAGCTGTGGGCCCTGTTATCATTCTCCAAATTATTTTAGCTCCAAGAGCCAAATTCAGCAGTTTTGGAGATCTTATTCCTAATCCTCCTTTTCCCTGGGACTGAATGACATTCTTCCAACTGACAAGATTGAACTTTCTTTTTTCCGTTTTCCCTCCTTGCCAGAGAAAATGCCTGAGAGCTCTTTCCATTTTCTGATGAAAAACAGCAGGAGCTTGGTATAGGGAGAAGCGATAAATGGGTAAAGAGGCCAAACCTGATTTTAGAAGTACAAGTCGTCCTGCTGGGTTCAGCCACATGGTGCCCCATTGTTGGATTTTTCTCTTTATTTTGTCAAGGATTTCGCTCCAGGTGTCAGCTTTCAACGGTCCCATACTTACTGGCATCCCTAAGTAAGTGAAGTGGTTCCAGTTTAGCTTGTAGGAGACCCCTAGAATACTTGCAATGTTATGGATGGTATGATTTGATGTGTTCCAGCCATATATACAACTTTTTAACTGATTGACCTTCCCTCCTGAGTATTCCATGAATTGGTCTAAGATCTTCTTAAAGCGCCTCGCAATAGTGATGGACGCTCCTCCTATCAAGAGGGTATCATCCGCAAATTGAGAGTGGTTGATGTTCTTTGTACCTTGCTCAAATTTGATGCCAGTGATTAGGCCTATTCTTCGATTGAAGTCCAAGATTTGGCTAAGAGACTCGGCCATGAGGATAAATAAATAAGGAGACAGGGGACAGCCTTGTCTAAGGCCTCGAGAGGATTGGAATGCAGCACATGGTCTCCCATTGATCAGAGGGGAGATCCAGGGGTCCGAGATACAGGCTTTGATCATTGTGATGAAGGAGGAGTCAAATCCCATTTTATGGAGGACAGCAAACAAAAAGGAGTGCCTGACCCTATCAAAAGCATTAGCAAGATCCAGCTTTAGGACAAACCCTTTTTCCTTTCTGCTTATGCTTGAGTGGATGGCCTCTTGTACAAGAAGGATGGAGTCAGAAATGTGCCTATTGGGAAGAAAGCCCCCTTGGTTTTCTGAGATCAAAGAAGAGAGATGAGGCTTGAGCCTGGTTGACAGAATTTTTGTAATTATTTTGTATGCTGAGTTGCATAAGGATATTGGCCGAAATCTTGAGAAGGAGGAGGGTCTGTTCTCTTTTGGAATTAAGGCTAGATGGGTAGAGTTGGTAAATCCCCCCATTTTGCCTTTCTTTAAAACCCAGCGTATCATCTTTAAGAGATCTTTTTTGATCATCTGCCAATACTCTCTATAAAAGCTGATTGGAAACCCGTCAGGTCCTGGAGCTTTGTCTGGATGTAGACTCCAAATTGCTTTTTGAATTTCTTCTTCTTCTACTTCTTTCTTGAGACTGTTGTTCATTTCTTGTGTGACTTCTTTAAACATGTGCTGTAACAAACTTGAGTAATCCTCCTCACTTTTATCCTCAGTCAAAAGGTTTTTGAAGTGCTTGGTGGCTGCTTCTTTTATAGAGTCCTGGGTATTGTAGCTATTCCCCTCATTATCCCTAATTGTGTTCACAGTATTTCTGGCCTTTCGAACTGTAGCCTGCTTATGAAAATAAGAAGTATTTTTATCCCCCTCCTGCAGCCAGAGCTGCCTTGACTTCAATCTCCATTTTGTTTCTTCGTCCCTTATAGTTTGTCTCAGCTGTGAATATAGTCTTGTTTCGTGCTCTTTGGCTTGCTGGGACAGCCCAAAGGCTTCAATGTTTTGCTGCACCTCCTCTAGATCTTGCTTAATTTTCTTCTTGCTCAACTCAGGCTCTTGGTAATCATTCTTTGCCCAGTTTTTTAGAGCCTGTCTTGCTCTCTTTAATTTTGTCTCCCAGATATAAGTCGGGGAGCCTTCCACGTGTTGGATCCAAGCCTGCCGCACCACGTCTTTTGCTGCAGGGATACGATTCCAAATGGAGCAGTATTTGAAAGGAAGAGGTCCTAGCTGACATTGGCTATGCAGAGTAAGTGTTATTGGATAATGATCAGAGGCGGAGACATTGAGAATATTTGACTGACCAGTAGTGAAGGTGGACAGATATGCTATACTTATGAGGAACCTGTCAAGGCGTTCCATGATATTGCCGACTCCTATTCGTCTGTTGCTCCAGGTGTACCTGCGGTTCTTGGGACGGATATCAACCAGATCACGCTCCTGCATAATGCTTTCAAGTTGGTTTCTGAATGGATCTGGATTGAAGTTGCCCCCTCTTTTTTCGTTGGCATGCAAAACCAGATTTAAATCCCCTGCAAGAATAAGATTGTTGTCCTGTTCTTCTTCTATACTTGCTTCCAAAGCGTTCCAACACACTTCTTTCTCTCTGTATTGATTCAGAGCATATATATTGTAAATTTTTACCGTTGATCCATCTGTCTTGCTTTCTAGATTGACACAGATCCAGTTTTGATGTATTCTGGTGGAGTTACAGTTCCATTTGTTGCTATCCCACATTGTTAAAATGCCACCTGAGGCTCCTCTTGCTTCACTTGCACAACCACTGTAATGCTTTTGCTGGCTAATGACTCTATTGATTTCGGATTGATCTTGCTTTGTTTCTTGAATAAGAACGATTTCAGGATTTTCACTTTGGATTAAATCCTTGAGGGCTACTATCTTGGAGGGGTGCCCTAATCCCCTACTATTCCAGGATAGTATTTTCATCATGATTTACTGGTTACATGGAGAGGTGCTCGCCTCTCTTTGCCTTTGTTATTATTTTCTTTATCCGAGTGCCCAAGAATAAAGGATTCTATAGGAGTCTGAGAGCCCATGGCAATATCTTTCTGGGCACTCTCTTCTCTCTGCTGTTTGGCCGACTTTCTGCCAGGTCCATGTTTTTTGGGAACATCACTGGGCGCTCCATGCTCCTTTGAAGAACTTCTGGTAATCCTAGTGGAGGGGGTATCAGGGGAGGGTTGTGAGATGTGAGGGGGAGAGGGATGGAGAGAAGGATCAGAGGGAGGGATTTCAGGCTCGGATTCTTCCTCAGCGAGGGTCGCAAAGGGATTAGAAGAAGGAGGAATGGAAGGTTCAGCGTTCCGAGGGGGAGAGGAGGGGTGATGAAGAGGGGGCTGCTGGGAAGAGGAAGGTTGTTGAAGGGATGGGTGATGATGGGAAGGGTGCTGATGGGAAGGGCCAGGGGCTTCAGGATCTATTGATTTTAGGGGAGGGGTTGATTTTTTCCTTTTTACAGTTTCCCATTGCCCTTCTTGCTCTTCTGATTCTACATTTACTATTTTATTGCATCTATTTGCAAAGTGCCCATATTCGTGACATACCTTGCATTTGAAGGGTATCTGTTCGTAATCCAACTGCTGAATGTGGCACTAGTCGTCTACTTTCAGTTTGATTGCTTCCGGCAGTCCACGGCCCAGATCAACTTCAACACAAATCCGCGCACAAGCCTACATGTTGTCTTTGGGTTCACTACGGTCGATGTATTTCCCAACCGCATTTCCTATTGCTTTAACCGAATCGTCCCCCCAGCAGTGAAGTGGGAGATGGGGCAGTCTGACCCAGACTGGAACCGCACTTGGTATATCAAGTTCTGGATCGAAATCCGGGGTCCATTTATTGAGATAGAGGCCCCTGGAATCCATAAAGTAAGGCCCGTTTCTGAATATTAGATCCTTATCCTCCTTAGTTTCAAAATGAAAGGTAAAATATCCTCTACCACAGAATCTGATGGATATTTTGCCTTGGATCTTGTCCGACCAGTTTCGTTCGGTCCATCTTTGCACTGTTTTGGGTGAAGGCCATAACCCTGTAAATTGCCCGATTAATCCTTTCTCTGCTAAGGAAATGGCTGCCATGCGAGGAATGGTCGGGGGCAAATGAACTTCCTGTAATACATCCAGCTTCTTCACAAACTTTGTTGCTGTTGGTCTAGGTCTTTGCGGAGGGAGAGACTTTACCAGGTTTGAGAAAGCTCGCTGCAGCTCCGGATCCCCACTAGGCGGATCCGGAGGATCCATGATGCAGGTCGTTCAGTCGAATGCGGGCAGGCTCGGACACAGGTTTCAGACGCGCGCGAGCAGCGGCCGACGTTTTTTTAATTAACTTAACACAAATCCATTAATCTACTCAAATTTCCATATAAATTACCATTGTTGTATAAATGGCCTTTTCCTCATTTTAGTCTTTAAGTAGTCTAGACTTGCTTCAGAAACTTCTTATTGCTGTATAAATGGCCTTTTCCTGGTTTTAGTCTACAAGTAGTCTAGACTCGCTTCAGAAACTTCTTATAAGATCTCATGTAGATTGCGTCGACATAAAATGACATAATTTCGTTTATCAGTTCTATTATATGAGTTGTTTCTTTGGACGGAGGAATCCTCTCATCATTGCATGTTTGGCGAATCAAAACATTATCACAGATGGCAGTGTTTGCTTTCTGCCCTTGTAGCGATGATGATGTTGTTGTAGCGATGATACTATAGTAACCTTAGATATTCTGCATAGACATTGTAAAAAATTATGGGAGTGACAGTGAATTACATTTTCTATTCCGTGGATCATTCATCCTTTTGGTACTCCGCTCCTTCTCACCATAGCCATTACATAAAACCCTATTCATCAACTGCAGTGATGCCACTTAAGTGCACCGATTATCACACCAGAACTCAAGATATACCGCCAGTGGTTTTATGGATTTCTGGGTTAACACTACCAACCAAAGAGTTCGTTGCGCTGGTTATCACACCAGAACTCAAATGCGCTGCCAGTGGTTCTACAGATTTCGTATCTAAGACTACCAACCAAAGAGCGAGAGTTGATGATGGCTGCGAGAGTTGAAGATGGCTGAGATCTGTGCGCTTTCTTAATGTGGTACCATTAATATACCGCTTTGGATGTTATAATATTTATGTGCCTATTTAGGTGGGATTTCTAAGGTTTAGTATTTTTAATGCAAATATAAGAGGAAAATGAAAAAGGTCTTGGAATTTTTTATTTTATATATTTGATCATGTAAATGATAAAGAATGATCTTAAATTATTAAATCTAAATTATTTATATTTTTTTATTTTTAAAAATTGAAAATTATGGAAAAAATATTACCACTTTTCCTAAGTTAGACTTAGGAAATATTTTAATTATGGAAAATTAATTTAATTAAGGTGATTCCAAGCTTATCTCGTGAAACCTTTTCTAAGTTTTAGAGATCTAGTGTTCCTTATCCTCTTAGCATAACTTGAGACTAGAACACATGTATGATGCTACCATATCCATTAAAAATAACACTCCCTTTTAGTGAGCAAGGTGTACTCCACTATACCCCACTATCCTTCATCTCTCTGGATGAATAATATGTAGCCAGATTGTTCCACATCGCTAATGTATGACTTTTGTTGTAACTCCTTTCTTCACACCTCAACTGATCTGACTCCCTTTCACTACAAATCGCTGTGAAGAAGCCAACTTGGAAAACATTGTCCATTATCATACAAAACATACTTTGATTCATTTTCCACCAACATGTATTTCTTCTTCTTCTCTCCTTTTGAGTTTTGTCCCTCACTAGGACCCTTCTTCGCCTTTCCCTTTCCTACAAGGGTTATGTTTTCTTCTTCCTTCTCTACCTTTGGTCACTTTCCACTGCTGCTAGTAGCACCTTCTACAAGACTAAGCCTTAGATACTCTTGAGTGAAGTCACTCCAAAATCATTCCCAATCTATTAGCTTATCTCATCCAATGATTCCTTTTATGAAAGTTTTCCATTCCTTAGTAAACTCGTTTAGAGCTATTTGCATTAGTTCACTATCTACTGGTTTCTCTACAACAACTACAAGTTCATCTCTGACTTCCTAAATCGTGGTGAGATAGGAAGTTACACTCTCACTCTTCTACATCTTGGTCATTCTTAGTCTCCTTAAGAATCATTTTCTGAGTCTCAGATGGATCTTGGTACAACTTCACAATGGCATCCCACATGTCCTTTGTCGTAATCTTGTGTGCAATATGTGGGACAATGTGATCCTAACCTCATCTAAGACCATCCTCTTTGCTTTGGCCATATCCTTCTTGTACACATGAAACTGGATAGGATACGCTGGTTCAACAACTACTATTGTCACAAAATTCTTTAGACCATGCTCATCCAATAGGAATTGAAGCCTAGCCTTCCAAATGCCAAAGTTTGAGGCCTCTTCAAGCCTGTCCTGATCTCTGAGTCCTGTTGTGACCATCTCTAGGAAACTAAAATCAAATGTAGAATTACACATTGGAAATATCCTTCTCCATATGGAAACTTGACATTCTCTCTGCTATACAGATTTGCTTTTGTACTTTCCTTCGGTGTCCTTCCTGGAACTCGCACTGTCTGTTACTTCTGCTGGGTAGCTCGCTCTAACTCCCAAAAGTCCTTCTCCAAAATCCGGCACACATACTATTGACCCTAAAAATCACACTAGTTGGAATGAAAAGCTTGCAACAACCCTCTGCTGCTAGAAATTATGGCCTCCTTTCCTTTTCTGAAAAAAAAAATGGAAACCCTTTTAAAAATTCTGGAGATTCCCTCTGTGTACTTTTTCTTCCTACCCTGCGCTGATCTGTAATTGCAAAACCTTTGCTACAAAATCACTGCGCTAGATCTACTCTGTGAATTTATTGATCTTCTCTCCAAAACCTCTTCTTGGAAAATCCACTATCTATTGTTACAAATATGAGGCAAAATCGAACCTTTCCTTCACCTAAATTGGAAATAGATTTTCTTCCTCTCTTCTACTCACACTACCTTTCTGGCTTGCACATATGTGGAAATATTGTGCTCAGATCTCCCTTTGAAACCACAGAGTCTTACTTCCTTTCACCTTTGAGCCTATGTTCCGATCAACTACATTAATATCCCATGTGAAAATTCCTTGAACTACAACTGAGTATTATTCTTCTAACTTAATAATTTATTTGTCTTCTCTAATTCTTATTACGACAAATATGGAATAAACCACACTGCAATTCTTCACAATAATATTATTTTGTGAAAATAAAATAGGAACGAAGAAATAAATGTACACACACAAAATAAAATGACAATGTTATTTTTGGACAGTAATCCTCATAAAAACCCCGAAGGAAAAACCAATGCAACAAATGGGGCTTATTTTACTGTGCAACAATTTGAGAATTATTACTTTTTCCCAGTTGGGAAATTTTTGGAACTCAATTGGAAAAATATTTGAGATAAATTATTTCCATCTGCAATCAACTTGGCCTCTCTCCAACCACGCACACTTCCCAACAATTCGCACTATTGGACTGGAAATGTGCACTACCTGGCTAAAGAAAATCATACAACCTCGTAACTAACTCTAGGTGAGACACATTGTCTTCGTCTACCTCTAGAATAAATTCACTCTACCTTCTAGAACTATATTTGGCCTTCAACATCTAAACAAACCCTCTTTTAGCAACTCGCATTAGGGTTTTTAGCTATTCATGTTAGTTGTAGCGGCTCTCCCTGTAAATATTTCAACCTCCCTTCCCCTATCTCTGACACTAGAAAATCACTGGGAAACTCTCTAAAATCTTGCTCTGCCCAAATATTTGTTGCCTCCTCTCTCTGATGGTCTTTTCGTGGTTCGAACTACGCCCTCATTGAAAAATGTGAACTAGGTAGCTCGATCTGCCTTGCTCACAATGATCATATTGATGATATCTCCAAGCCCTTCGACTTGTTCTTATAATATCTCGTTGGAGTCTCATCGGCCACAATTTAATCTCCGTAAACGACTAAGATCAATAAAAGTCTTTAGAGCGATCTTGAATGTCCTTAATTAATTATCTTTAATTTACCACTTTTCCTAAGTTAGACTTAGGAAGTATTTTAATTATGGAAAATTAATTTAATTAAAGTGTTTCCCGAGCTTATCTCATAAAAACTAGATATGACTATGTAATTAGTGAATTAGTTGATTAACAGAAAAACAATAGTATTAGCTATATTAATATTAAGTATTATGTTAATATTAATACTAATATTACTAGTTGTATTAATATTAAGTGTTATGTTATTGTAGGGTTTAGGGTATGTATTAGGTGTTGATTTAAGTATACTTTTAAGGTATTTCTTGCAGTGTTTAGAGTATAGATTAGAGATTATAGTTTAAACATGGCAAGTTTATAGACATTCTGACATGATTTTGAGAAAATCTTGAAAAAAAAATGAAAATCCAAGTTAGAGCTCTTGAGCTTGTAGATTTTGGGTGTTCTAGGGGTTTTTGATGGTTGTGTCATTCCAAAAAAAAAAAAACACTCTCACAGTCAGAATCCTTAAATTTTTTTTTGGCAAAATTTTGGTTTCATCAATACCATAAATTAATTGGTAATAAAATGTACTATTAAAACATTTCTTACAATTATTGATTCAAACCTATGAATTCATAGTAACAAATACTTCCCATTATGTGATGAAACCTATGAATTCATTGTAACAATGCTTCCTATTGTGTGATAATAACAAACAAGTACAAACCTAACACAATCCCAATGTAACTAAAAAAAATCAATAATAAGTACATTCAATCTTGCACCAATTGTAAATGCAACTACCCAGCAAGGGTGGGACTACTTGCAAATAGATTTCAAACACTAAAACTCGAGAGGTCGGGATTGGTGATGGAAATTGCTTTCATATTGCTTGTATCCTCCTACACTAAGGGCATATGGGTGACCCCTCTAGAGATTGGATTACCTACAAATCAAATCAAATCAAAAATAGAATTAATTTCCTAAGCAAAACAAAAAGTAAGGAAGTTCTTTGTTGAGGGATTGGCTCGGAGACCGGAATAGAGTGATTTTTTTCTTAACAAATTTAATGATAGGATTGTTGGAATCTTGTTTTTGATGGTGGAAATAGATTCATCACCAACCTAAGAACACCTAAATTCTTGAAACTTGAAATCTGTACTTGGGATTTCAAGCTTAAATACAATTTTTAATGCCAAAAAATCTATTGTTTTCTAGACCAATTTACTTCATTTTTAAACTAAGCCAAAAGGAAGTAAGCATGTATTGGACTTGGTAACAGTCCATATTTACAGTTCTAAAATAGTCTTATATATATATTTTGTTTCAGAAATAGCTGGCGCAATTTTTAATGTGGAATAAAAAACATTTATTTTATGTAAAAAAGATGGAATAATTTAATTTTTCATTCTTATACTTGGTTTTTTTTAATAAAGTTTGAATATATTTTAATGGAAACTAAACTTAACACAAATCCACTGATCTACGCCTCAAATTTCCATATATATTACCATTGCAGTACAATTGTCTATTGTCTTTTCCTTGTTTTTTTCTAATTGGCATAATTATGTTCATTAGTTCGATACACACATCTATCATATAAGCCACCTCTTTGGAAACAAGAGAGGAATCCTCATCATTGCATGTTTGGCGAATCAAAATATTATCACGAATGGCAGTTTTTACTTTCTGCCCTTGTAGCCATGATACTAAAGCATCCCTAGATCTTCTGCACAAGCGTTGTAAAAAAAATATGGGAGTGACAGTTTATTACATTTTCTACGCCATGGATCATTCATAGTACTCGGCTCCCTCTCACCATAAGCATTACATGAAAACCTATCCATCAACTACAGTGGTGCCATTTAAGTGCGCCGATTATCACACCACAACTCAAGATATACCGCCAACGGTTTTACGGATTTATGGGTTAACACTACCCACCAAAGATTTAGCTGCACTGTTTGTCACACCAGAACTCAAATACGTGGCCAGTGGCTTTCCAGATTTCGTATCTAATACTACCAATCAAAGAGTGAGAGTTGACGATCGCTGAGATTTGTGCACTTTCTTAATGCTGGTACCATTAATATAAAGCTTTGGACGTTATAATATTTATGTGCCTATTTAGGTGCTATTTCTAAGGCTTAGAATTTGTAATGCAAATATAAGAGGAAACTGAAAAAGGTTTTGGAATTTTTAATTCCATAGGTAATGATAAAGAATGTTCTCAAATAATTAAATCTGAATCATCTATATTTTTTTATTCTAAAAAAGTGAAATTAACGAAAAATTATTTTATTTTTTTATTTTAAAAAATTGAAATTAATGAAAAATTATTTTAAAATAGATCACATCTATTTTAGTAAATATAAGAAACACGGCCATATAATGAAATGGCCAGTAATTATGGATAAACTTCAATCCATTATAAGTATCAAAACACTAATTTCATGATATATCTCACATCCTTGAAATTTGAAAATATCATAAAAAGATACTAAAATATAACTTTATTTTTATTATTATTATTATTGGTATTATTAATGTTAAAATGAATTAATATATAAGTTAAACTTGTATACATTAGAAAAAAATTACATGTAAGAAGAACTATTTTCAATCATGGGGATTCTTAATTTATAAATAGGTATTGATACAATATCATGATTTATCAATACCACATGCCCAAAAATCATAACTCATTTCATATGATACTTTATCATATATATTTTTTTAATAAATTAAAAAGATAAAAATGGCATTACTACTTTGAATATAAATCTCAATCTTTGCATTGTGAATACTATTAATAATATTTTAGAATATTCCATAAATGTTAAATCTCTATAGTCCACCTAATAATTATTGACAATTAAATTAAAATCATGGAAGTCCCACTAGCACAACAATATAAATCAAATGGCAGGTAAATGTAAATATACATCAAAGCACTTATTTCATAATATATCTCAGGTTTATGAGAGAATTTTCGGCGTGAATCACATGATATTTCATTTGTCGATGCGTTTCGAACCAACCATTGTGGTTCATCGTGTGATTTACGCCGAAAAATCTCTCATAAACTTGATATGGATCACAGAAGCCTCAATTCAACTATATCTCAGGTTGTTAAAATTAAAAAAATTCATAAAACTAACTAAATTATAATTTTATTATTATTATTATTATTATTATTATTTTGTTGATTAAAATTTCTATTGTCTGAAAATAACATTCATACAAAATGAGAGTTCATTGTTAGACGTGAACACCTTGATAGTTTGCCACAAGAGAAACCAAACCTTAAGATACTGAGATCTATTATTTATCATCCAAAACCATTAAAAAATATTATTTTCTTGCATCCAAGTTTATGACATGCACTAAGACATATATACAAAATATATATTGTCAAATTTAATTGGCTATTACAACTAAAAGAAACCAATTTATTGAAAGTAAAAGATATAGCCAAAATACTAGGCTAACAACAATTATGTGCTTTTGTGCCTATTGGAGCTAGAGGCTTCAAGCCACATTGTAGATGTCCTTTTGTGTGTGTGATGCTAGTCTAGACACAGAGATTGATTAAACAAGAGCGTTGGGGACTTTAGACTAGTTGGATTTCATCAAGCAATGCTATAAATTCATTGTGATCCTTATACTTTTCTTTGAGTACAAGGTGATGGAATTGAGGTATTCTCTCGTCTTCCCATGGTATTTCCAGGGTCTGGAACCTAACTAGCTATTTTAGTTTGAGTTTCAGAGTCAAAGTAGGCTTGGCTATCATTAGTGGTTAGGGCTTCTAACGAGTGGATTTCCCCTTGGCAAATTATTATTATTATTATTTAATTATAAAAAGAATCAATATATAAGTTAAATATATATACATTTGAAAAAACCTGAAACAAGATTTTTATTCATGGAGATTTACCCCCACTTTACTAGGGAGATTCTTAATCTTTAAGTAGATTTTGTCACAATATCACGGGTCACTTCCACATGCCCAAAAAATCATAACTAGTTTCATATGACACTTATTCATATAACACTTATTCATATGACATTTTCTTAATTAATCAATTTAATTAAAAAATTTAAAGAGAGCATAACTACATTGGAGATAAATATTAACATTTGATTTATGTATACTACTAAGAATGTTATAGGATATTCCATGAAGATCAAATTACTATCATCTATTTAATAATTATTAATAGTTAAATTAAAATTCTAGAAGCTATGTTCCAAAATAGAAATGCCTCCAAAATAAAAAAATGTCTCTAAATAATAATAAGTATTAATTAACTATATGATTAATAGTATTAAATTAAAAGAACAAATTTAGAAATTTTAATTTTAATTTTAAATGTGATGATATTAGCTAAAATAAATTATTAAATAAATATGTTATAAAAATTGCTATGAAAGATATAAAATAATTTAAATAAATATTTTTCATATATATATAAAGTTATAGATTAAATAAAAAGTAAAAAAAAAAAAAAAATTCTAATTAAAAAAAAAAAAAAAAAAAAAAAAAAAACATATTCCTTGTGAACATACATAAACCACCATTTTTCCAATTAAAAAATACTACATTAATAATTTTTAAACAAAAAGATTTTAATTTTATGGCTAAAACAAAAGTTCATGCAAACTTATCCCTCGAAAATAAACTTATTGATGCATTGATCACCATTTGTTCAATTCCAAAAATTTCAGATATAAAATATTTTCATTCCCAAACAAAATGATTTCATAGTTGAAAATGATCCATTCTTTGATTTTATACTTTAAAGTATAATTGTGTATTTTTTACTTTCCCATGAAATAATCTTTGAAGCAGTAATTATATGATTATCTCTAGTCATCCACATTCCCACTCGCTAATCCAAATCATAAAATCTAATAAAATTCAATATATTTATTGAACTTCCACTTTGTAATTTCAATATCCATGATACCTTTTAAATATTTTAGAATCATGTGTCTTATCTTGATGTTGCAATCCTAAATTATTTGAGAAATAGACCCCAAATCATGATATATGCAATGCCTAAATAATCCAATATGCACTCTGGAATATGCTAAATTTGATATTTCTTTCATATAAGGCACTTTTTTTATATATTTTATTTAATTCTCAATATTCAAACCCATGTCTTTGGACAATTTCCTTTAAATCTACATTACGACAATTTCCTTTAAATCTACATTACGATTCCTATTAGTTTAAATTCACTCATTCCAAGTGAATTCATAAATTTAATCTGTGTATTTATACTCGAATTTTGAAATATTACATTTCCCCTTAATCACTCATTTCAAAATCCTTTGCAAGATTTTCTTTGCATTCACTCAATGAATTTTATGATTTCTTTCACAAAATAATTGCATTTACATAAAATGAAAAAATGAGAAGACTCTGAAGTCAAATTTGATATATAGGCGCAAATTTGTAGTCGACGTGAATTTGTAAGTGACAAAAGTATTGTTTCTTCATGAATCAATAGATATTTTGGTAAAACACTTTAGTTATTATTTCAATCCATATAGAACATGTTGTCTGGGCTACCACCCCTTAAAAAAATGCTCACTAGGTTTTTTTCAAGAATTTGAGTCCGATGGTATTGTCCCCTAAAGTTATTTATTCAATTTTAAAGGATTTTGTTAAAATATCAACAAATTTATTAGTCATGTAGCAAGTCACCCTTAAATTGCATGTAAATTTTTGGGGTTTAAATGGATATGCATTGCAAAAGCCCATAATCCTACCCAAATTAAGTCTCAACATTTTTTTAAGTTGGGAATATTTGGGGTCACAAAGGTCTCAAGGGTATTTTTTACAATGAGGAAATGTAAGATAGAAAGCACATGAAGATTTACCTTAAAATTAACATAAGTGATCTAGCTAGAAATGGAATGAGACAAACCCAAAGTAATTGACAAAAATGGAATGAATAATATTGAGAAAAGAATATCTTGAACCAACTATTGAATTATAAGTTTCAAGCTCCCTACCATGCTCAGAAGTGCTAAGATCCTCCTTTATCCCATACCCAAAACAATGGGAAATGTGAAAATTCCTTGAATTGCAACAACTAAGTATAGTTCTCCTAACTTAACAGATTATTTGTCTTTTGTAATTATTATTACGGAAAATATTGAATAAACCACACTACAATTCTTCACAATAAAATTACGTTGCGGAAATAAAATAGGAACTGAAAAATAGATGCGCACACACAATAAAATGACACTATTAATTTTGGACAATAGTCCTTGGAAAAACCCCAAAGGGAAAATCCATGCAACAGATAAGGGTTTATTTTATTATGCATCAGTTTGAGAATTATTACAACTAGTTTCCAACTGAAAAACCTTCAGCGATCAACTAGAAAAATATATGGATATAAATTATCTCCCTCTACAATCACCTCGGCCTCTCTCCAAGCACACAAACTTCCTAGACTGAAAATGTGCACTTTCTGGCTAAACAATTGTACATACTCGAAACTAACTCTGGATGAGTCATATTGCCTCTTTCTGCCTCTTGAATAAATTCTCTTTTCCTTTTGCAACTAGATCTAGCCTTCGACAACTGAGAAAACCCTCTTCTGACAACTAGCACTAGGGTTTCTGACTATTCACACTAGTTGTAGTGGATCTCCCTGTAGATAATTTGGCCTTCGTTCTCCTGTCTCTCCGACACTGGAAAATCCATGGAAAACTCTCCAGAATCCTGCTCTTCCCAAATCTTTGTTGCCTCTTCTCTCTAATGCTCTTTCCCTAGCTCAAACTATGCCCTCACTGAAAACTGCGAATTAGGTAGCTTGATCTTCCTTTCTCACAATAATCACTACCTAATGTTATCCCCAAGTCCTTTGACCTACTCTTATAATATATATTTGGAGTCTCATTGGCCACGATTTAATCTCCATCGACGACTAAGATCAATTAGACTTCATCAATAGAAGTCTCTTGAGAAATCAAAACGTCCTTAATTAATTAACTTTAATTTACCACTTTTCCTAAGTTAGACTTAGGAAATATTTTAATTATGGGAAATTAATTTAATTAAGGTGTTTACCAAGCTTAGATCGTGAAACCTTTTCTAGGTTTTAGATATCTAGTGTTCCTTAGCCTCTTAACATAACCTGAGACTAGAAGACCTGTCTGGCACTACCATATCCATCCAAAAATAACACTCCCTTTTAGTAAGGAAGTTGTACTCCACTATAACCCAGTATTCATCATCTCTCCAAATGAATAATATGTAGTCAGACTATTGCACATCGCTAATATCTGAATTTTGTTGTAACTCATTTCTTCACACCTCAACTAATATGACTCCCTTTCGCTAGAAATCACTATGAAGAAGTCAACCTAGAAAACATTGTCTGTCATGATACTATGCATACTTGGAGTCATCTTCCACCAACTGTAATTGAATCAATATCTGATCCCACACTGCTTATACCCCTACATTATTGCTATTGTGCTACCTTTGTGTTGTTGTTACCACTGCAACTATGTGTACTAACAGGCCCAGAACCTCAAGATCAAGCTTCCATAGGGTTGCTCCCTTTGAATCAAGACTTCCTCTAAGTGACGATCTCCCAACAAAAATAACTAGGAAATCTCTCTGACTAGAACTGCACCTAGTAAATATAATTGGATAATTCACACTACCTATGTCACTACAACTAGCTCTGAAAATGTCTCTCAAGTGTCTGATTACGCCCAAATAGATCTGTAAATGTCTCTTAAGTAACTAATTGCATCTAGTTCTGGATCCACAACTATCTCTCAAGAATATGACTATTCCTCCCTAGCTTTGCAATGTCTCTCGAGTATCTGACTACACCCTGTTGACATTGAGCTCATGTACTTCCCATATCATAATTGTTCCTCCTACTACTTTACTATTGTGGGCCTGCGTAGCAAAGGTATTGATCCATGTGAAGAATAACTAAATATGATTTAGATTTCTTGTTTCTCCTCATGGACCTTGCCCATACTTGTAATCTGAAGCATCATGCTCCCTCTCCATCTGGACATATCGCTGCTATCAATGCAAATTCCTCCAATCTAGAGGTCAACTCATTGATCTTTGCCAAAGTTATTGTTTGATACCCCTTCTTATCCTTCTTGCTCTTTGGAGGTTGCGTGAGGTAGTGACCAAATTCACCACATCTAAAGCACTTGATCTTCAACTGATCTTTCTTCTTATTCTCTCCTCCTTTTGAGTTTTGCCCTAACCGGGACCCTTTTTCACCTTTCCTTTTCCTTCCAGCGCTACACTTTCTTCTTCCTTCTCCACCTTTGGTCCCTTACCATTGATTTTGGTAGTACCTTCTACGAGACTAAGCCTTATCCCCTCTTGAGTGAAGTAACTCCAAAATAATTCCCAATCTGGTAGCTTATCTCATCTAATGCTTCCTTGAATGAAAATTTGTTATTCCTTGGTAAACCAGTTTAGAGTTATTTGCACTAGTTCACTATCTACTAGTTTCTCCCCAACATCTACAAGTTCATCTCTGACTTCCTGAATCCTGGTCAGATAGGATCTTACACTCTCGCCCTTCTGCATCCTGGTCGTTCTCAACTTCTTGAGAATCATTTTTTGAGTCTCAGATGGACCTTGGTACAACTTCACAATGGAATCCCACATGTCCTTTATCATATTCTTGTCTGTAATATGGGGCACAATTTGATCCTAAATCCCGTCTACAACCATCCTCTTTACTTTGGCCATATCCTTCTTGTACTCATGAAACTAGATAGGATATGTTGGTTCAACAACTACTATTGTCACGAACTCCTTCAGAACATGCTCTTCCAATAGGAATTGCATCTTGTCCTTCCAAACGCCAAAGTTTGAGGCTTCGTCAAGTTTGTCCTTATCTCTGAGTCGTGGTGTGACCATCTTTGGGAAACTCAAATCAACTGGAGAATTATACATTGGCAATCTCCTTCTTCTTTTGGAAACTTGGCATTCTCTCTGTTACAAAGATCTTCTTCTACACTTGACTCCGATGTCCTTCCCAGAACTCGTACTTCTTGTTACTTCTACTGGGTAGCTCGCTCTCCCGAAAGTCCTTCTCCAAAATTTGGCACACATATTGTAACCCTAAAACTCGCATTGGTTGAAATGACAATCCAACAATAAAATTTTGTTACTTGAAATTTTGGCCTCCTTTCCTTTTCTTAAAAAAATAAAAAATAAAAAAATGTGGAAACCCTTTCAGAAATTCTGGAAATTCCATGTGTGTGTTTTTTCTTCCTACCCTGCATTGATCTGAAATTGCAAAACCTTTGCAACAAAATCACTGTGCTATATATGCTTTGTGAATTTATTGATCTGCTCTCCAAAACCTCTTCCTGGAAAATCCACTATCTTCTGTTACAAATTTGAGGTAAAATCAAACCTTTCCTTCACTTAAATTGGAAATAGATTTTTTGTGTCTCTTCTACTTACACTGCCTGGCTAGCGTGCATAGATATGGAAATATTGTGCTTAGATCTCACTTTGAAACTACACAATCTCACTTCCTTTCACATTTAAGCCTATGATTGATGAACTACAGTGTTATGCCATGTGAAAATTCCTTGAACTACAACAATTGAGTATTATTCTTCTAACTTAATAATTTATTTGTCTTCTGTAATTATTATTACAACAAATATTGAATAAATCACACTACAATTCTTCACTATAAAATTATGTTGTTAAAAATTATGTTGTTAAAATAAAATAGGAACTAAGAAATAGATGCACAAACATAATAAAATGACAAAGAAATTTTCGGACAATAATCCTCGTAAAAACCCTGAAGGGAAAATCGATGCAATAAATGTGGCTTATTTTATCATGCAACAATTTGAGAATTATATTACTAGTTCAGAATTGGAAAATCCCTGGAAATCAATTGGAAAAATATCTGAGATAAATTATTTCCCTCTCAAATCAACTTGGCCTCTCTCCCACCACACGCATTTCCCAACAATTCACACTACTGGACTGGAAATGTGCACTGCCTAGCTAAAAAAAATCGTACAACCTCGTAACTGAGTCTGGATGAGTCGTATTGTCTATGTTTGCCTCGGGAATAGATTCACTCTACCTTCTAGAACTATATCTGGCCTTTGGAAACTAAACAAACCCTCTTCCAGGAACTCACACTGAGGTTTTTAGCTATTCACACTAGTTGTAGCATCTCTCGCTATAGATAATTAAGACTCCCTTCCCCTATCTCTGACACAGGAAAATCACTGGGAAACTCTCCAGAATCTTTCTCTTCCCAAATATTTGATGTCTCCTCTCTCTGATGCTCTTTCCTTGGCTCGAACTATGCCCTCACTGAAAATTGTGAACTAGAGAGCTCGATCTACCTTGCTTGCAATGATCATATTAATGATAGCCCCAAGCCCTTCAACCTACTCTTATAATCCCTTGTTGGAATCTCATCGGCACGATTTAATCTCCATCAACGACTAAGATCAATTGAAGTCTCTAGAGAAATCTTGAACATCCTTAATTAATTAATTTTAATTTACCACTTTTCCTAAGTTAGACTTAGGGAATATTTTTAATTATGGAAAATTAATTTAATTAAAGTGTTTCCCAAGCTTATCTCATGATAAATTTTCTAGGTTTAGGAGATCTAGTGTTCCTTAGCCTCTTAGCATCATCTAAGACTAGAATGCATATATGATGCTACCATATCCATAAAAAACTAATAAGAAATATGTGTACAAACAAACTAAATTTGTCAAATTAATAAGTAAAACAATATTACCAATGGATCAATAAATTTGGCCCTTAATTAAGAGCGACATTGACCTTTTCAACTACCAATTTGCAAGTTTAACAAAATAACTAGCTATTTTTCTTCCAATCCATGGATCTTTTGATGTAAAAGCGGCCTTTGATCCATTGGTCCATGAGAGATATACATGGATGGGATGTGAAATATACAAATCATTCACCAAATATAGTTCATAACATTGGGGGAAACATCTCCATCCCTATCAACTCTTGTGTGTAACCAAATTAATATTAGGACATTGGGAACTTTGAAAAAGGCATACATAACAAACATGGGTATACCAAATCAAGAAAGAATGGTAAGGTTTATCGAAACTAAGGAGATAATTTCCAACTAAGATACCTAATAAGGGATACACAAGATAAAAGTATGATCTATGAAAAAAAATATAAAATGGGTCCGTTCTTAAGCACTAGATATTAACTAGGGAAAACAGATGCACAAATGAGACTAGTTCACGCTAAGAAAGGCAATAAACAAAGAAAAACTACCAACACAAGTAACTCATAGTGAGATGATGCATGGTTTCATGGTCAGTGTTGAGTGTTAAGTGTATGGTTTCACGAAGTGTGAAATCCATGCAACATAAATTTCTATGACAACCATATTTTATGTGTTGCCAGAATAAATAATGGCTTTTTAATTACCTCTCGTTTTTCTCTTTGCTTTCAAATGTAGTATCCTAACTACTTAATTTCTAGTAGAGACTGTGGTTTCTTCTTTGGCATTATTATTACTGTATTCATCAACAATATTTCACCATGTTTACTTATGGTTGCAACTATTTATTTTCCTATAAACATCTCTTCCTACACTAAATAATTTCTTTTTTGACCTTTGCACACACCATCATTTTAATATGAACAATTACATACTTTTTTCATTGATAGTATATGTGTGTAAAGTAGTATATACTTCACCTATAACCACTAAATCCTCTTCTTTGTCATGTAAAACTCTAATAACCCCTACCCTAGCATCTATGTAATATGCTATTGTGATATGTGCTCTCTAATATTATGTCAAGTGCATCTTCAACCATTTGCATGGAATTGCAACTTATTCCATTGCTACCTCCTCATCCTTAACCAAACAACTTTAGGATGCCCTTGTGCACTATCTTTTCCTCTAGCTTCAAGAATTATGAACTTATCTCATCTTGAATAAAAAATTTGAAACCATACACTTTTCGTGAACCACCGTGCATGCATACCAACCTGGAATTTTCAGGAATGCAATCACATTTTCATAAGCACACATGTGCCTTTGAAAGCACATGCACATTTTTAAAAGTGCATGTGAATTATTTTGAAAGCATGTGTGTGTTCCTAAAATCACATGCATTCTTTTATGCATATAATTTTGAGAAGCAAGGAGGGAGGGTGGGAGCGAGGGAGGGAGAGATAGAGTTGGGGGGTTGTGAAGGAAGGAATAAGGGAGGGAAGAAGGGAGGGATAGAGAAAGAGAGGAAGGGGAGTGGGCAGAGAGGGAAAGAGAGAAATCGAGAGAGAGGGAGTGGAGGAGAAAGGGGTAAACAAGAGCGAGAGAGAGAGAGAGAGAGAGTGAATGGTTAGAGAAAAGGAGGAGAGATAGGTAAAGAGGAAAAGGTGGGGATAATGGGGAAGGGAAAGAGAGTGAGAGAGGGGAAGAGGGTAAAAATGGAGAGAGAGTGTAATCATGCGAGAGATAGAAGGGGGAGGGAAAGAAGGAGAGAGCTAGAATGGTGAGAGATATAGGGAGTGAGGGCGAGAGGGAGTGGTTGGTAGAGAGAGAGGGACACTATGACAGAGACGAAGGGGCAAGAGGGAGAGAGAGAGGGGTAAAGAGAAATATGGTGTGGGTTGTAATATAGGGGTGGGGGAGAGAAAGAAGAGGATTTGTAGTGAGGGAGAGAAGGAGGAAGAGAAAAATAAAGAGATGGAAACGCATGAAGGTTTAAAGAGGGGGAGGGGGAGAGGGAGAAGGGGGAAGGTGTTGGAAAAGTAGCTAAGTTTGCTCTTCAAAAATGTCTTTGTATTCATGTCATTATATATATCTTATGTATTATGTAAAATAAGAAAGAAAAATTATTATTTTTCGATCTTCATAATGACATATGTAATCATGATTTTATATATTTAATGAAAAGAGAAAAATGAATTTATTACTATTATTCTCCAGGCATGGGTTTCATGCTCAAGGGAAATTTATTTTTAGGTCAAGCACCCCTTGAGTGCTTCTAGGTTTGTCATCAAGTCAGTTCAGTCATTGTCATGCATTGAAGACCCATTTGGGCATGTTACATATTGTAAATAAAATTTATTTGAATCAAAGAGTCAAAAGACCCTCCTAAACCTCATCATGGTTCAAAGATCAAGTCGGCCTAAATGAAGGGACAAGTTAGCCTAAATATAGCAATTTGTACCCCTCATAAGCCTATAAATAAGAAGGAAGTCGACCTCATTTGGATACTCATTCAAACAAGTTCGATATTCTCAAGATAGAAGTTGGAAAAGGACGAAAAAGAAGGAGAAGAACTAGATCGACGTTTTTGGGCTTCTCTCTCTCTCTCTCTCTCTCTCGTGTTACAGATTCTACATTTGTTGGGTAGAAGACTTTGTTGGGCAGAAGAATTTGTTGGATAGAAGAATTTGGTGGGAAGGTCAAAGTTGCAAAAGAATTTGCTAGGCAGGTCGAAGTTGCGGAAGAGTTTTATAGGCAGGCCAAAGTTGCAGAAGAATTTGTTGGGAAGATTGAAGTTCCATAAGAATTTCTTGGGTAAGTCGAAATCGCAGAGTTTGATGGAAGTGAGGTTTGACTTGGTCTTGGAGGGTCTTGGTCAAGGGTCATTGATCCAGGTGGATGTTGGTGGCCACCCACCTATCCCATTTGGACCCCCACAACTGTCTCTTTCAGCTTTTTCAGTTTCCTAAATTGTAGCACAACTTACTATTTTTAGCAGTTTTTCGGGTCCTGAACTTCCGGAGCCGTTTTGAGGCCCTAAACGACGTTTTTTTGGGAATCTGGGGGCAACATGGGTCTATAGATCAATGTTGCCCTTCCCAAAGTGGTAGTGCTCGGATAGATCTTTCTAACGAGCTATTGTACGCGTCAAACGGAGATCGTATGCCAAAGTTACGACCCCGGGAAATTGATGCACCAATTTACCCAAACGGGGCCCACAATTTGGCGTTTCATCTTCTAGGGTTAGGTTTCGGGATGTGAAGGGTTTCCCATTGTTTCTCAACAATAAATAGGCCTTCGAGCCTCATTGTAATACAGTTCGGAACAGTTCAGAGGCATGTAGCCGCCACATCTCTTCTCAGAGATAAGCTACCATCGCCCTAGCTAGTTTCTCTCCATTTCTGTTTGTAAGCATATTTCAGTATTTTACAGTAATGAAATGAAGTATTATTTCTGCTGCATCTTTGTGTATATGGTTATCTCTGTAATTTGTTGCGTTCCTGTTTAAATCCGGATCAGTGGTATCAGAGCGGTCTGCTTTTTCTCTGTTTTTCTTTGCATGTCCCCAACGAGGTCGGGATATAAGGAGTTAGGGCTTGAACTGGTCGAACCTTTGCAAGACCAGCCTCGAAAATCCCGACGGCCTCCCATGGCGGATGAGAAGAAAGACGAGGGGGCAGGAGATCCTATCAAAATCTTGCTCGAAGAAGCGCTCGAGCGACAAAGGAACGCGATGATGGATAGCTTTGCGCAGATCCTTCAGCGACTACCCAGAGGCGACGCATCGGCTTCCAACAGCGACTCTGGAAATGCCACACCCTTCAAGGTACAAGTTAATTTTGAAATCCCCATTTTCGAGGGTCAAATAGACGCAGATGCCGTAGATAAATGGTTAAATCTGCTAGATGGGTATTTCTCTGTTCATGAATTTTCAAGTCGGGAAAAGATTGTTTTCGCTCTTCTCAAAGCAGCCCCCACGTCAAGGACTGGTGGGAAACCTACTGCGAGCAGAAGGATGAAAGTACAGGCTCACTATTTTCAGCCGCACCCACTTGGAATGACTTCCGAGATGCCATCAAGGAGCAGTATTACCCTGTCGGAACCTATGAGGACAAATACATCAAATGGACCACACTGCGGCAGGGGCGAGACCAAGATGTGCCGGAGTTCACAAACATTTTTCATACCCTTCGCACACAGTTGGGTATCAAAGATTCTGAGCTACATCTGGTACTCAAATACCGTGGCTGCCTGCACAAATACATCCAGGAAGAGATGGTGTTCTTGAACATCTCCTCACTCGGCACAGCATACCGATATGCTGTCAAAATCGAGCAAAAGTTCAAACAGAAGAAGCGAGACTTTGGATCTGCAAATCCGAAGCCCAAAGGACAAAGCCAAGGCGGGGTGACCCAAGACAACCCGTCGAAGCTGCAAGAAAAGAACAACACCACGAAGCCGAAGAAGGACACAGAAAAGTGGTGTGAGTTCCACAAGAGTCCCACTCATAACACAAGTGAGTGTCGGACCAAGCAGTCGCTGGTGGCCGAGTTGAAGGCTTCCGAATCAGATGCATGTTCCGACCCTGAGCCAGAACCCGACAAGGGGAATGGCAAAGGGAAGCAGATCATTGATGCGGATCCCAGCGCCACTGTTGCCACTGCCAAGATCCAGAAGAATGAACTTGCAGATCCAGAGGAAGGGGAGCGTCTTTTCCACTCACAGATGTGGGTGAAGGGTTCACCGCTGCGATTCATTGTCGACAGTGGTAGCCAAAAGAACCTGGTTTCAGCAGAGGTCGTGAAGCGGTTGGGCCTACCGACTACACCGCACCCGCAGCCGTACAGTATCGGGTGGCTTCACGAAGGACGAGATCTGAAAGTTCGCCAGCAGTGCCGCCTTCCCTACAGCATCAAGCCCTTCACCGACGAGGTATTGTGTGATGTTACACCTCTGGATGTTTGTGATGTATTATTAGGCCAACCATACTTGTGGAGGCGACATGCTGTGTATGAGTCAAGGCCTCGCGCTGTCATTATTTCTTTGGGTGATTCATTATACAGGATACCGGAGGTCGCCCCACCTACTGCCACATCTTTGATCACTACCAAGAAAGGCAGCAAGCTCATATCACAGACCAGGAAATTCATCTGTCTGGTTCACTCCCAAAATAAGGGGAAGATCGTTGCTACATCCATGACCCCTGCAAAGGGTTCCTCCACGCAGCAGCAAAAGCAAAGGGATACGGTCATGACAAAACACAGGAACAACTTCTCCTCACCCACATGGGTACCACACAAGTTTCAGGTGGGCAACAATGTCTGGTTGCATCGACAGAAAGAACGCCTTACCAGAACCCATCAGAAGCTCAGACCACACCGACATGGTCCTTACAGCAGTACCAAGGCTATGGGGAACAATGCTTTGGAGCACAGCATTCCTCCATTCTTTCGCCTGCACCAAATGTTCAATGTGAACCATCGTCGACCATGCTTCCCACCATCACTGGACACATCAGACATTGCAGGACAAGTTCAGCAGATGGAGGAACTCAACGCAATGGGGACCATTGCTTCCTAAGGGGGGAGGAATGATCCAGGTGGATGTTGGTGGCCACCCACCTATCCCATTTGGACCCCCACAACTGTCTCTTTCAGCTTTTTCAGTTTCCTAAATTGTAGCACAACTTACTATTTTTAGCAGTTTTTCGGGTCCTGAACTTCCGGAGCCGTTTTGAGGCCCTAAACGACGTTTTTTTTGGGAATCTGGGGGCAACATGGGTCTATAGACCGATGTTGCCCTTCCCAAAGTGGTAGTGCTCGGATAGATCTTTCTAACGAGCTATTGTACGCGTCAAACGGAGATCGTATGCCAAAGTTACGACCCCGGGAAATTGATGCACCAATTTACCCAAACGGGGCCCACAATTTGGCGTTTCATCTTCTAGGGTTAGGTTTCGGGATGTGAAGGGTTTCCCATTGTTTCTCAACAATAAATAGGCCTTCGAGCCTCATTGTAATACAGTTCGGAACAGTTCAGAGGCATGTAGCCGCCACATCTCTTCTCAGAGATAAGCTACCATCGCCCTAGCTAGTTTCTCTCCATTTCTGTTTGTAAGCATATTTCAGTATTTTACAGTAATGAAATGAAGTATTATTTCTGCTGCATCTTTGTGTATATGGTTATCTCTGTAATTTGTTGCGTTCCTGTTTAAATCCGGATCAGTCATAGGTCTTGGAATTCATCAATTGAAGTTCTATAAGAAGAGAATAATTCTTGTGGGTTTTTCTCTCGGTTGCAGAGGTTTTGGCCTTGGTTGATCGTCTACATCTTATGTCCTATTATCTCATTGATTTTATTGTTCGGTAGTTGTTTGATTATAAATAACAGTAATAATAATTAAGTTTAAGAATAATCTAACCAATTTAAGTAAAAATACGTCACAAGTCGTTATCAAAGTAAGAGAAATCACCTAATCGAGTTGCCCCTAGATTTCTCAATGTGATATCAGAGCTAAGGTGACAAGACAAGGAAAGGCAACATAAAGAAGTAAAATCAAGGGTTGAATCACTAGAAAAGCATCTCAGAAGCATCAAGAAGTTTGATCAAGGAAGAAGGAAGGAGAAGCGAAGAATTTCATGATATTTTTTTGGGCTAAATCTTCTCCACACGTGCAAAGGTTAGGGCATCATCGTCCATTAGTAGAAGTCAAAAATCATAGTCACTCAAAGAAGCCAATGTTTGGATTATAGAAGGACTAATTGGCAAGTCGAATTGTCAAGAGGAGTTAAGTTCAAGCTGTTAAACACACACATGGCAGCAATAGAATATGAAAGATAAAACATGAGAGTTCGTTTATTATTAACAAATGATATACATTTATAGTACATGGTGTGATCATTGGGTTCCACATCCCAACATCTCTTGGACTTCCTTAGTCTATTTGGCTACCACACTAACCCTTAGAGGATTAGGTGTCCAACATTCCCCCCTTTAATCCGAAGGGTTATGTATGAGTCTAAGAAGAGATTTGTAATACAAAACGTGCAAAAATGCATGGCAGTACTAGGCTGAATGTGCTCTTTGAAATGTTGGTATAAAGGGCGGTGGTTTAAGGATGACCACCAACATTGGAATGCTTAATGCAATTCCTAGAACTCTTCCAAGTTTGGCATGAAGCTCAAGTCTTCTACTAGAGGAAGTGTTCCTGATGTTTTGAAGAGGGAAACCTTCAACCATGAAAGGGAGGTCTCACCCCACATAAAAGGGAGAACTTCAACTTGAAAAGGGAAGTCTCAACCTATGATGGTTTAAGGATGACCAACAACTCTGGAATGTTTAATGCAATTCCTGGAACTCTTTTAAAACTGGCAAGAAGCTGAAGTCTTCTGCTAGAGGAAGTGTCCCCAATTCTATTCTTGGAACTCTTCCAAAACTGTCAAGAAGATGAAGTCTTCTGCTAGAGGAAGTGTCCCAAATTCTTTGAAGAGGCATTACCAACTGAAGGCATGCTTAGGGGCATCTTTGTCTCTGGCTACAACTCTGAAACTGGTGTGGCAGGTTATGGCTCAGGCTCGCTTGATGTGACTTTGAGGCTTGTAAATGACCATCATTTCCCCCCCTGTCAGATACAAGGTGAGATGATGGAGAAAACTCCACTGCAAGATTGTTTAATACTCTAGAACAAGTTATGACATATGACTGGAATATCTTCTTGGCTGTTGATGCCCACTGTCGTGAAGTGATCCATCCAAGATGAATCTTTGTTCTTGTAGGAGGTTTGATATTGAAACATCTGTTTGAAGAATGAATGATTTTATGATAGTGCTTACATGGATGAAGATCAAAACAGTGATCTTTCAGATGGCCAACCCGGTCACAGTGTTGGCATTTCACAATATGTTGTTTTTGCTATGGAAGAGGGGAAAATTCTGGAACAACTGGAGATGAACTGTCACGAAGGAATCCAACACTCTGAAACTGAATGGGCTTTGAGTAGTCTAGAATGTGAAAGGAAACATCCTTATCATATCCAAGACCTGTTTTGTGCTTGTTATGAACAAGATCTTCCCAAGGTCTGATGACCGACTTGGGAAGCGTACGCTGAATTTCTGCACCTGCATGCAAATCTACTTTTGAAATGAGCACTTGATCTGAATCAACCTCAACATTATTGATTTTATGACTTTCTGGCTGTTGATGGGTGTCTGTCTCAATGTCCTAAACAAAAATAGGTTCATAATGTTGTCTTTTCTGTAACTCATCTTGCTGAAGCTGAGATTCAAGCTGTAAAAAGTCAATTTTCTCTTGTGCATTTTGTAGACAAGTTCGAATATTAGAGAGACCATTTTTGCTAATTTTTACCATATCATGAACAATGGAATGAATGAGGTTATTCAACAACTCTAATGCATCATCAATTTTATCCATTTTTCTCAACAAATCAAACTTACACTTCCAACACTGATCACAACTATGAACCAAGAATCAACACCCACTCACAATACAATGTCCCTACAATTGGATTATACAACAGCTTGCAACATATCTTTGTGAAGAAGAATATGAAACAACAATCCCTGCTAATATATAAATTATAGAAACCTCAACTAATATGTTGATTGGAAGGAATAGATCAAACCAAAAGTATTGGACTGCCGTGGGCAGTGCCTGAATCTGGCACTTTTAATAGAAGAGGTACTCTCCTTTTCCTTTCCCCATTGTCACCCAAGTGACTTTTCATTTAAAACTATTAAATATAGCTTTGTGCAAAATTATCCTTACTGAACTTTTCAATTATGTGTATAGGATGTCCTATTTTTGTTTGTATGAGTCTGGAAATATGGGTGGTTGTAGATGACTGTTGTTGGTCCAAATCACAACTAAACTTAAACTAAAGTCGTGTTCTTCTATTCTCTACCACTTTCCAGCTCTAAAACACAAGTATGAACCTCCCACAACATGTACCTTAGTTCTGTTTGTAAACTACAAGGAGTATGGGCTGATTTCACTCTATTTCAGGCTGCCATGACCCTCAAAAACCTACTCTAACCCTCAGCTCATGGAATATTAATGATACCAGTTGTTGACCTCGTGTTGCTTCTTCAAAGTGCTCCTCTTTCTTATGCTAAGGGGACCCCTCTAACTGGCTGTTATTAATTAGGGACAACTACAACTTGTAAGTGCCCCCTTCCTTTGTAAAACCTCTGCAATGAATCGTGGATATTTCTTAGAGAATTGCACCCTCTAAGCCAAGGAGAATCTGCACAGTTTTGAACAACATCAACGCATCAGCAGAATACATCAACGCATTCCACGCTCACTACCAAGTTTTGAACAACATGTACAACTACGCTCAATGCGCATGCCAGGACTGCTTCAATGATGGTAGCAGGTCATCTTTACAAGTCAGTGATCAACCACAGTTCAGGACTAGCGTTCATCACTGCGAGTAGCAAAGAGTATGATCGCCAACACACATGAAAGCTCTGCAACACACAGAACTATTATACCCTACACTCTATTTTTGCGACCAATATCACATATCGAGATGCTCTTTGTTTCAATTATGACTTGAACATGCTCACTGGAGTCAAATTAACCTCAATAACTGATATACACGAAATTCCTCAGAACATAAAAGCCGAACAACAACTTTCGAACCTGTAGTTTTGAATTAAAAACTCCACAATTAACGTGATGACAAGTTGCGACTTGAAAATAATGTTTCAAATGCACTGGAGGTTGTTGAATTATGAGACTGTCAGTGGTATTCTTCACATGCATTAAACACACAACACTGAATAAAAAGACAGAATCATATTCATGTGGCGTTATTTCCAGTTTAGTTCCAGCTGCCAACACTCTAAGCGATAACCCTTTAGTAGGCCAAAAGTGAGGTCATGAGGTCGAGCATGGGGACGCTCTACTCGAGAAGAAATGGCCTGGATGGCCCGGAGAGACAATGTTTAGGTGAAAAAGTCGGTGAATTTCATTGTCGTTATTACTATCACTGCCAGTTCTTGGATTCCTCTCCTTTCTTCCAACAACCACGTCAAACCAAAAATAGTTCCAATTACTTTCAAACATATGCACACCGTTTTTTTCAGTTGCAAATAGTCATATGCATGATTTGTAGCAATGAGTTCATTCAAAGATGTGTATATAATGCAGGTTCTGACAAACGCATACCAACATACGTTGTTACCAAACCAATGAACACACACTTAATTATTCTTCTCAGGCTTTCGTTCAGCAATTGTTGTGGACTATACACCCTCAATTTAGCCTCCAATAGCCCTTTCCACAATGCAATTCGACCCTTATTTCACTGCAGGAATTTCAGACACCAATAGAAGGAGAAGTGCGCCCCAATATCTCTAGAACTTCACTCTTCAAATCTGCAATTAAAAATTTATCTCATGGCACAATTATTTATGCAAAATTCAAGAGATTAGTACCTCAGTGAGTTGCAAATTCTCAAAAATCTGCATCTATGTCATTTTTGTTTCACGACAATGCACCCAATTGTTGAACCTGGAAGATCTCGCTCTAATCCAGCTAAACAATTTCAAGGATGCATTTGTGTTCTAGATCGAATATCATCACTATCCTCATCAAAATCTAGATTTTACTGTGTTGATGACTTAACTCACAGCAGTCTGCTGGTTGTGCATGCCTCAGAAAGGAATTGGGCCGACAGTGACAGGTATCTAAGCAGAGGGAGGTACGAATGTAGCTTGGTATGGATAGGAGATGGCATTGTGTTTAACGTTCCTCTGCCTGTGGCAAGAGCCACACCAAGGTCGCCCAAATCTCGACCTTCCTTCCTCCTACGCACTGTGGCAGCATTCGGACACAGTTCTCAACATTCGTGGTTCAACCTCAGCAGCGAAGGACTGTAGTGGGTTAGCACAATGAGTAAGGAAAACCAATGTATGCCTGTGGGAGCATTACACAGCGTTTGGACAGAGGCTAGCATTTGGAGTCGTGTGATAGCAGCGATACCACGAAATGCCAAACAACATTACCATGGAATGCCAAGTAGCGATACCACGGAATGCCAAACAACGTTACCATGGAATGCCAAGCAGCGATACCACGGATGTGTATTCTCAGATGGGAGGTATGGTTCTGCTGATGAAACTGTCAGACCAGTGGAAAGAGCTGCCAGGCTAGCCAGAATCAGCAGGATAATAGTGAGAGAGATGTCAGTCTGCATAGGATTCAGAACATAGGCAGAATAGGAGTTACAAATTAAAGAGGGAGGCCAAAAATGGCACTGGAGAAATGACAGAGGTTGCAGCTAGAATTTAGCTGTGAAAATATTCATGAAATGCTGAACCGATGGCAGAAATGCCTGCATAGAAAGGTCATAAAACAAATGGCTCAAAGTAATTATGCAGGGCAGGAATACGCCTACTCTGATACCATGTTAAACAGACACATGGCAGCAACAGAATATGAAAGATAAAACATTAGAGTTCGTTTATTATTAACAAATGATATACATTTATAGTACATGGTGTGACTGTTTGGTTCCACATCCCAACGTCTCTTGGACTTCCTTAGTTTATTCGGCTTCCACACTAACCCTTAGAGGATTAGGTGTCCAACACAAGCGAAGTCAAAAGGAGGCAAATTTTTTCTGCAAAAGAAGTCGAAATTGTAGTCCTGCAACAGCAAGCCGAAAATATGGAGAAGTCCTAAAAAACTTAGTTCATCCATAGAAGAACTACACATTGAATCATCTAAAATTTCTCTACATTCTAGAGAAGCAGGAAGAAGCACAATCATCATCATCAAGGAATCAAGGTGATCTCCCTCTTGTTGAAGGATCACTTTTGAAGGAAGACATCTTCTATCATCATGAAAATAAAGAAGGAATCAACTTGAAGATATTAACATTAAGGAACATCTTCACTTGACAAGTAAGTATCTTTATATCTATATTTGAATCTTTCAAAATGGAGTCATATTGCAAGGAGAGAAATGAATTGGTTGGGTTGTCAAACTTTCTTGCATGGAAGAAGAGGATAGATTTGATCCTCATAGAAAATGAAGTTGTTGAGCATGTTAAGGTTTCTGTCACTAAACCTCTAAAGGAATAAACTCAAGCTCTAGTTGAATACATGAAAAAGGAAATAAGGGCTCAAAAAATCCTGATGTAGCAAAATTAGAAAATTCAAAAGACATCTATGACAAAACTTGTAGAATTGTTCTCCGTAAGCACTGCAGATCTCGTTAAGACAATAAATCTACAAGATGAAGATATCAAAAGAAGAAGGAATAGCCTTATACTTTATGAGGGTGTCAAAAATAAGGGACCAATTACTAGATTTGGGAGAAATAATGACAAGGAAATTACTACTATAGTGCTCAATGCATTACCGGAGGAATGGGGTAACTTTACATCAAGCATATATGGGAAGAAGGAAGCTACGCCATTCAATGAACTATGGTTACTATGCAAAATTTAAGAAACTAGATTGAAGGAAAAAAGTGATGTAGGATCATACAAGCAAACTCAAACATATACTGCCATGGCGAAGAGAAAAGGAAAGCTTTGGGAATTTGGTCCTTAGAAAAGGAAGAAGAATATGGCGAAGATCTAATGCTATGGTTGTCAAGAATATGGGCATCACATGAAAGATTGTCTGAAATTCAAGAAGGACAACAAGGGGAAAGAAAGAAATAAAGCTCATATAACCAAATAAGTAGAACAACCTGAAGAGAAGAAATCCAAAGGGGTAGATCTTCACGATTAGGGTTCCTCCAATGCATAGAAAGGAGAACTAGGAGGTGAAAATACCTCGACCATGGCAATCAATATGAGAATATTTATGACTAAATGCATCTCAATATAAGATGACATCATATTAAAAGCATGTCATTAAAACAAGAGCTCATTAGAAAAGCTTGAAAGGATATCTATTCTTGAATTCTATATGATTGTATCAGTAATCATAAAAAGGAAGTAGCTCTTGGTAACCTCATTGAAAGCATAACTATGGATCAAAGTTCCCGGGGAGAAATATGTGAAGAAAGAAAGAAGAGATCACGAAAGATGCAACTATGAGCATGTAGAAAAGGAAATCAACATTTGATGACTAGGAGAATTGGCCATGACATCTCCATGGAAATGGTATGAAGACTCTGATGAAATCTGGCAAGAAAGAAGACCCTTGACATTGAATATCTTGGAGATGTGTCAATATGTGTGTAGGATGTTGATGTTGCTACAAGCAGATGTTATGATCAAAGGCCATTACAAAAGGTAACATTGATTTCATGTTCATTTTTATTTTTGAACAACATCTAGATGGGTTAATGCAAGGCTACGAGAAAAATAGTTGTGGATGTCACCTACAACTAGCACTCATGTGGTGGGATGGAATATCCCAAAGCAGACATGACGTAGAAGAGGTATTTGTATGAAGAAGAGATAGATTTGGATCAGAAGATCACTTTCAAATGAATATGACCTAACTGACATGACTTATGAAGGAAAGTGATGGATGACCAATGACCTACAAAGAAGTCCCAAAAGATGATGGCTCCATAAATATTAATACAAAATCCATGACATCGAATGGAGGGGCTTTACAAGTAGCTGAACGTCCCATGATCTCCACCCAAGAAGAGATAGTTGCTACTGGAAACAAGTCCCTAGTTAAGAGGGAGTCTGGAATCACATTTCTGATTTAGTAGAAACTTGGATGCAATTCCCTAAGCTAAGAGGGAGCTTGGAAAAGTCCATGGTTAAGAGGGAGCTTGGTTACATTCCTTTTATATGAATGGGTACATTCCTTCACTGGAATGGGTATATCCTCCCTAGTTGAGAGGGAGAGATAGACACATCATTCTTGTCTTCACTTGGGAAGAAAAGAATGGAGGATTGGGTAGTAAGCATCTGGCACCCGATACTATTTGAGGATTTGGTAGGGAATCCAAGATAAGAGTAGTCATAGAGGACCAATATCCTTCGAGGATTGGGAATCCAAGATAAGAATAGTCTTTGAAGGACATAACCAGTGAACACCCGGGTAGCGTATGCTCCTGGAGAGACAATGATGAAGGTTTCTATAAATCATTGGTCTCACCAGCATTGTGATCTAATCTTGTGGAGAGATTGTCAAGAATATGGGCATCACATGAAAGATTGTCTGAAATTCAAGAAGGACAACAAGGGGAAAGAAAGAAATAAAGCTCATATAACAAAATAAGTAGAACAACCTGAAGAGAGGAAATCCAAAGGGATAGATCTTCACGATTAGGGTTCCTCCAATGCATAGAAAGGAGAAGTAGGAGGTCAAAAGACCTCGACCATGGCAGTCAATATGAGAATATTTATGACTAAATGCATCTCAATATAAGATGGCATCATATTAAAAGCATGTCATTAAAACAAAAGCTCATTAGAAAACCTTGAAAGGATATCATATTGAAAGCATAACTATGGATCAAAGTTCCCGGGGAGAAATATGTGAAGAAAGAAAGAAGAGATCACGAAAGATGCAACTATGAGCATGTAGAAAAGGAAATCAACATTTGATGACTAGGAGAATTGGCCATGACATCTCCATGGAAATGGTATGAAGAATCTGATGAACTCTGGCAAGAAAGAAGACCCTTGACATTGAATATCTTGGAGATGTGTCAATATGTGTGCAGGATGTTGATGTTGCTACAAGTAGATGTTATGATCAAAGGCCATCACAAAAGGTAACATTGATTTCATGTTCATTTTTATTTTTGAACAACATCTAGATGGGTTAATGCAAGGCTACCGGAAAAATAGTTGTGGATGTCACCTACAACTAGCACTCATGTGTTGGGATGGAATATCCCAAAGCAGACATGACGTAGAAGAGGTATTTGTATGAAGAAGAGATAGATTTGGATCAGAAGATCACTTTCCAATGAATATGACCTAACTGACATGACTCATGAAGGAAAGTGATGGATGACCAATGACCTACAAAGAAGTCCCAAAAGATGATGGCTCCATAAATATGAATACGAAATCCATGACATCGAATGGAGGAGCTATACAAGTAGCTGAACGTCCCATGATCTCCACCCAAGAAGAGATAGTTGCTACTGGAAACAGGTCCCTAGTTAAGAGGGAGTCTGGAATCACGTTTCTGATTTAGTAGAAACTTGGAAGCAATTCCCTAAGCTAAGAGGGAGCTTGGAAAAGTCCATGGTTAAGAGGGAGCTTGGTTACATTCCTTTTATATGAATGGTTACATTCCTTCACTGGAATGGGTATATCCTCCCTAGTTGAGAGGGAGAGATAGACACATCATTCTTGTCTTCACTTGGGAAGAAAAAGCATCTGGCACCCGATACTATTTGAGGATTTGGTAGGGAATCCAAGATAAGAGTATTCGTAGAGGACCAATATTCTTCGAGGATTGGGAATCCAAGATAAGAATAGCCTTTGAAGGACATAACCAGTGAACACCCGGGTAGCGTATGCTCCTAGAGAGACAATGATGAAGATTTCTATAAATCATTGGTCTTACCAGCATTGTGCTCTAATCTTGTGGAGAGATAAGAGTTGTTAGTCAAGGCCTTCCTATGTTACAATGTTGGATGATATGATGTTATACAGATGGGTTACCAATCTGACTCTTCTTATGATAATTCTTCAGATTGAGAATGTCCAAGTACCTTGCATGGATTATGAATACATCCCTAGTTAAGAGGCAGTGTTGAAATAGTTAAGAGGCAGTGTTGAAATATGTAACCAGGTTCGGTCTTCATAATGACATGTAATCATGATTTTATGTATTTAATGAAAAGAGAAAAATGAATTTCTTATTATTGTTGTTAAGGCATGGGTTTCTTTTTTCCCCTTTTGGAAAAATCATAATTTTCATTAGTACAGGAAAATTACATATTGTAAATGCGTATTGCATATGTTGTATGTGAGGCTGAATGCCTATCAAGTATGAGTGTATCAAAATAGCTCAGTGCACTCCACGCAAAGAGGCTCTGTCTTCAGTATTGTTCATAATAAAGATAATAAAAAATCTCCACACAGGGAGTAAATATGTCAGTCATTTATATACATCTGATAATTTAAAACATAATACTATAAACATGTGCAAAAAAAGCAGGCTCCTGCTGAGCCAGTTAATCTATATAATCCATGTATGGAGGGTGGTAAAACTGGTAATGGGCATTGTTCCTTTGCTCTTGTATCAATCATGTGACACGAGTTCGGATCACAGCGTCCTTGGATAACTGGTCGGCAGACTGGTTGTGTTCCTTGTAGATATGACAGAAAACAAAGAGATCAAAATGTGTAATGAGTATGTGCGCCTCGTCTAGTATAGGTCTCAGAGAGTAAGCAGAACAATTTGATGTTTTGTTGATCCAATTGGAGACAATTTTTGAGTCCCCGAAAATTTGAATATTCCTGCAATGCTTTTCCAAAGCGAATTGAATGAGATATTTGAGAGTGATAAGCTCTACATAGTTGTTGGTGACCCTACTGTTGGCATTATGATTCTAGTGTTGTCCTTGATGGCAACTCACTCAGAGGTTGGTACAGATGCTCAGAAGTTGGTTCAGGTGATGGCAACTTACTCAGAAGACAGATCCTAGTACAGCTTGCCAAGGAAGTTCATACACGCAGGTTTGTTAAGCCCAAGTCACGTGTACACGCAGGTTGGCTTCAGAAAAAGCGCGTGTATGTGGAAAAGCTCCTTTGGTCCATGGCGGTTAGTCCTTGGAAGTTGTGCCTATGGTTTCGGACCATTGTGTCTCGACGGGCGTGTCGATCCCTAGTTTTGAAGTTGATGGTATTGTGTTTCTATGGTTTTGGCTCTTGGTATTGAACAAGGCCTAAGGCTATATAAGGAGAAGATCACTAGGCAAAGAGTAAGTGTGTGTGGGTGTCTGACGCAGTGAGAGGATCTGGTATTGCTGGTTATCTGTTCGGGACGCTTGACAAGGGTCGGATCTGACAGCAAAGGCAGAAGTAATCATTTCTAGATATGCACGCGGGTTGCCTTTGGAGAAAGCGCGTATACACGCGGTTTTGGTACAGTGAAGTAGCGTATGCATGATAAGGGTTGATATTTCAGGTTGTTGCTGATTCTGGTGGTTGTTGCAGAGTTCTAGATTCTGGTTTGGGTTCTGTGTTCTTGATGACAGGGTTTCAGTGATTCGGTATTGGGTTGTTTAATGAATTATGATGCAAGTATAAGTTGATGATTGTATTGCGGTAATGTTTGCTTTGTACTCTTGGATCCAGTCTGAAAATTGATGAAACGTGGTCCCTGAAGGTTGTAGGGTCAGCACCTACGTACTAGTAAATGGATCAGCTAGTACAAGAGCTGAGGGGGTTGTAGCTCCCTTCCAGAAGTAGTTGGAAAACGAAAGAGAGGGTTGTAGCCCTCTGCAGGTTGTAGCCTGCATACTGGTAAAGGACTGCACCAGTATATTGTAAAAGAAGTTTCTCATTAAAGAAGAAATAGACGAATTGCAGCAGGTGGTTTTCACCCACATTGGGTTTCCACCTTATATCATGGTGTTCATGTGTGTGGCTCTTGTGTGATGTTCTGTTCTGTTATACTGCACCTGTTTACTGTTAAATTGCTTAATAATGTTCTGATGCATTTACTGAAGATAAGACTAACTGAATCATAAGATATCTGCATATACGCTAGTTGCTTTAGACACAGTCGCGTGTACACGCGGATTCACTTAACTGAAGTCGCGTATATGTTTCTGAGTATGAAATTGAAAAGGTTTTATTGATCTGATAATACTGATTCACCCCCCCTCTCAGTATTATTTCCAACAATTGGTATCGGAGCAAGTCCTTCTGAGGAAGCTTGATCGCTTGAAGGAAAAGATCCATCAAAATGGCTAATCCAGAAAGAGAGGCACACATCAGGCCACCAGTCTTTGACGGGAACAATTTTACTCACTGGAAGATAAGAACCACTGCATATCTACAGTCTCTTGGAGCAGAAGTTTGGGGACTCGTAGAAGGAGGATACAAATTCCCATCAGCAACTCCTACAGATCCAGCAGAGAAAAAGCAATATGAGCTCAATGCCAAAGTAGTTAATGTCCTATTGAGTACTTTGACTCAATCAGAATTTATGAAGATCATGCATCTCAAATCAGCTAAGGAAATATGGGACAAAATCGTTACAAGCTACGAAGGAGATGATCAGGTAAAAATAGCGAAGCTTCAAACTCTCAGAATCCGGTATGAAACTCTTAAGATGCGAAGTAATGAAAGCGTAGCTAATTACTTCCTACGTATGGATGAGATTGTGAATTGTATGAGGGATCTGGGTGAAGAATTTGAGGAAGTTGTCTTAGTTCAAAAGGTTTTGAGATCTCTGTCTACTAAATTTGATTCTAAAGTATCTGCCATAGAAGAAAAGGAGAATGTGCGGAAAATTACCATGTCACAGCTTCACGGGATCTTAACTGCTTTTGAAATGCGACAAGAGGTACCACCAGAGGCCGCATTCGAAGTGTCAGAGGAAGAAGATGAGGTAAATTTTGTCAAGAATCTTGAACGGGGAACTGGACGGTTCAAAGATAAGCTGCCTTTCAAATGTTTTCTATGTGGTAGAGTTGGTCACTATGCTGCTAGATGTCCTCATAACAAAGAAAGGATATATGAAGAAGATGGTAGAAGCTATTATTCCCATATTAAAAGTTCATTAAATGATAGTGAAGATATTAGAAGTCTCATGGCGCACAAGAAGAAGAATGCTTCATCCAATAATAGCGAGGATATTAAAAGTCTTATGGCACATGAAGAGAAGAATGCAGAAACTGAAGAAGCTGCCAAATTAAAAGAACTATTGGAAACAGAAACCAGGGTAAGGGAGAGATTGCAGGATATAGCAAAAGATCAGAGCACAACTATTCAGAGACTTGAATCAAAGATCCTCTCTCTAAAAGAAGATCTTGAAGATCAAGAACATGAAGTGATCAAACTAAAGCGACAAGTGGAAGAAGGGAGAAAAGTTGAAGAAGACCTAAGGAAGCAGTATCTGAAAAAGGAAGAACAACATCAGGTTGAGGTAAATATCTTGAAAGGTAAACTAGAAGAAAAGGATAAGCTCTTACGATTTCAAGATAGTTCTAAAGTCTTGGATGATATTCTTAATAGTCAAAGATCTCCTGCTATCAAGACTGGTCTTGGTTTTCATGAATATGGTGAAGGTGAATCTAGTTCACAAGGTGAGGCAAGAAACTCTAATGAGAAATCTGAAATGCTCAAGGAACAACCAAGGAAAGAAATTCCTCAAGGAAGATCCTTTACTCCTAACTATGGACGTGATAGACGATTATTTCCTCCGCTGAATAATGTTGAATGTTATGTATGTCATAATTTTGGACATGTTGCAGCCAGATGCAGAAGTAGAATGGTTCAAGAAAGATCATCGCATCCCAAGTATTTCAGAGGGTATTGCTTTGCCTGCAATGCATATGGACACAAAGCAATTGATTGTGATAGAAGGAACATGAAAAATATAAGGTGTTATACATGCAACAACTATGGGCATAAAGCAAGGGAATGCAGAAGCAGATTTCAAAATTCAAGACAAGGGGACCATACATCATCACAGTTGCAGGAATTGAAGAAGACAGAGACAGAAAGGTGTGGGACAACTCAGTCAGCTGACATAACAGACACAGGGGAATCTGAAAGTGATGAGATTCAGTATTCCATCCTGCATACGCTGAGATAATGAAGACAAGTCGCGTATATACGCGAGTTACAGGCTGCAAAGTCGCGTATATGGAGAAAGGGCAGCAGAACAGACCCAGGTTCAGTCATGGTTGGCTCAGGCTCAGGGGGAGCAGAACAGACTCAGGAAATGGTTCAGACATGGTTGGCTCACACTCAGGGGGAGAATATTCTTCAAATAATGCATTGTTGGCATTATGGTTAGAAGTTGTTGATAAAGTCTATGAAGCTAAATGATACATCTTACTGTTTAGGAATGGTATTGCAGGCTGATGCTTATATCATGATGCTGTTGGTGGCTTTCATAAGTCTTGGTCTAGATATTTCGTCTCTATGTCATGTATCTCTTGTAATATCTCTTTTATGGTGTCAAGGTCATGTAACGGCCTATGTTGGTTTCCCCACTATGCCTGGGATGAATGATGAATGTATGTTGAGTCTTTTGGTGATAGGAAGGTCTTCTATGATGTATAAGTCCTTGTTCTTCTTGAAGAACATCTTTTGCAGATCTTGCCTACAGTCAAGGGGAGCATGAACAGCACAATTCAGCAAGCGCAGGATGGATAGATTGGTACACTTTGGCATACACAAAGGGGGAGCATAGTTGGAGATTTCAGCAAGTACTCAGGGGGAGTATGGACAGCAGAAGGTATACCAAAGAAGAGAATATCTTGGTCCGCCCTTTGCCCTTGATGTCAAAGGGGGAGAGTGACTTGGTGTAGTGGTTGCCATCAAGTCCAAAGGGGGAGATTGTTGGCATTATGATTCTAGTGTTGTCCTTGATGGCAACTCACTCAGAGGTTGGTACAGATGCTCAGAAGTTGGTTCAGGTGATGGCAACTTACTCAGAAGACAGATCCTAGTACAGCTTGCCAAGGAAGTTCATACACGCAGGTTTGTTAAGCCCAAGTCACGTGTACACGCAGGTTGGCTTCAGAAAAAGCGCGTGTATGTGGAAAAGCTCCTTTGGTCCATGGCGGTTAGTCCTTGGAAGTTGTGCCTATGGTTTCGGACCATTGTGTCTCGACGGGCGTGTCGATCCCTAGTTTTGAAGTTGATGGTATTGTGTTTCTATGGTTTTGGCTCTTGGTATTGAACAAGGCCTAAGGCTATATAAGGAGAAGATCACTAGGCAAAGAGTAAGTGTGTGTGGGTGTCTGACGCAGTGAGAGGATCTGGTATTGCTGGTTATCTGTTCGGGACGCTTGACAAGGGTCGGATCTGACAGCAAAGGCAGAAGTAATCATTTCTAGATATGCACGCGGGTTGCCTTTGGAGAAAGCGCGTATACACGCGGTTTTGGTACAGTGAAGTAGCGTATGCATGATAAGGGTTGATATTTCAGGTTGTTGCTGATTCTGGTGGTTGTTGCAGAGTTCTAGATTCTGGTTTGGGTTCTGTGTTCTTGATGACAGGGTTTCAGTGATTCGGTATTGGGTTGTTTAATGAATTATGATGCAAGTATAAGTTGATGATTGTATTGCGGTAATGTTTGCTTTGTACTCTTGGATCCAGTCTGAAAATTGATGAAACGTGGTCCCTGAAGGTTGTAGGGTCAGCACCTACGTACTAGTAAATGGATCAGCTAGTACAAGAGCTGAGGGGGTTGTAGCTCCCTTCCAGAAGTAGTTGGAAAACGAAAGAGAGGGTTGTAGCCCTCTGCAGGTTGTAGCCTGCATACTGGTAAAGGACTGCACCAGTATATTGTAAAAGAAGTTTCTCATTAAAGAAGAAATAGACGAATTGCAGCAGGTGGTTTTCACCCACATTGGGTTTCCACCTTATATCATGGTGTTCATGTGTGTGGCTCTTGTGTGATGTTCTGTTCTGTTATACTGCACCTGTTTACTGTTAAATTGCTTAATAATGTTCTGATGCATTTACTGAAGATAAGACTAACTGAATCATAAGATATCTGCATATACGCTAGTTGCTTTAGACACAGTCGCGTGTACACGCGGATTCACTTAACTGAAGTCGCGTATATGTTTCTGAGTATGAAATTGAAAAGGTTTTATTGATCTGATAATACTGATTCACCCCCCCTCTCAGTATTATTTCCAACACCTACCCATGCCCATTTGGACTTTGAAGTGGTGGGAATCAGATAGGTATAGAATTGCTCCACCCCCACAACCAGTATCCTGTACTAAGCCATCAAAAAAGCCCAGGGATGTTCTCGATTGATGTCTTCAAGTACAATGTTTCTAGGGGGTGTTATCATCATCTTCAAGAATTGAGTCATAATCTGCCATAATTTGCCAATGTGGTATGGTGTCCTAAAAAATGCATCGGTTACGGGCAATCCAGACCGCCCAGCAGATGAGGAGGGGGAGATTTCTAGCCTTAGATGGGGTCGTGGAGGTCCACCATGTGGTCCAAACTTCCATTACTGTCAAGCCTTGCCATGTGCAATGGGGAATGATTGTCGAAAGGATAGAGTTTTAGAGGTCCTTTATGACCGGGCAGGTAAGAAAGAGATGATCTATCGATTTAGAACTGCTTTTGCAAATGCAACACTAAGTGGGTCCATGTTGATCTCATTTGATTAGGTTGTCTCCCGTAGGACCCTTATTTCTTAGAACCGTCCACATGAATAATCTAGATCTGGGAGGCACCTTTAACTTCCACAAGTTTCTCCACCAAAATGCAATAGCCTAGGGTTTATGAACATAAGCTAAGTAGAGATATCCCTCCTTAGGGGAGTATACCCCATTTTTCGCATGCACCCAAATAAGCTCATCATCCCCTTCCACAATTCTGATGTGTGATTCTGTCGGTGCTGCTATATAGTCCTCCCAAAGTTGATGCCAAATCAAAGGAATGTGTAGGCTATGAGCAGATTTCCAAGCCTGATAAAATATGGTGGTATGCTCCAGGTATGCAATGTGGCTGATATGAGTGATACCCGAATTATTGAGGTGTTGAAAAAGATCTTGAGTCAATCTGTGGGTGTTACCACATCCTATCCAAGGGTCTAATCCGATACAGACTGATGTGCTAGATTGAATTCTCCATGTGAGCCCTCCACGGATAATAGGCATGGAGTTTAAAACAGCTTTCCAGATTATTGAGATCCCTATTTTATTCCAGTTTGGATGTCGGATCCAATCCATTATATTTAGGAGGGATATGTATTTTGTATAAGCCACCTTTGTCCATAGGTTGTTTGTAGTGATCAATTGCTAGCCTAGCTTGACCGCTAGTGCAGAAGAGAATTCCTCCAACCTTTTAATTCCCCATCCTCCCCATTTCTTTGGGAGAGCAAGTGATTCCCATTTGGCCCAGGCAAAGATTCTCCCTGAATGATTGCCTTTCCATAGGAATTTGCAACAGAGGTTTTGTATTCTGGAGAGAATACCACGGGGGATCCATGCCAATGACATCCAATATACAGGGGTGGCTTCAAGAACAGCTTTGATGAGTACCAGTCTCCCTGCTCTGGAGAGGTACTTATGATACCAAATGTTGAGCCTTTTTTCTAGCTTGGAGATTAGCCATGTCTAGTCTGTAATCTTGTAGCCATGTGGTTTTAGTCTGTACCCTATGTATCTAAGGTCATCCTCCATCTGCAGAAGAGTGACTGGAAATCTATGGAAAGCATATTGTATCTCATGAAGGGTGCATCCTATGGTTGTAATGGTGGATTTAGAATTGTTGATGACCATGGATGTAGCAGTTTGAAATAATGCTATGGTTTTCTGTAAATTAGTCAGGTCCCCAATACCACCATTGAGAAAAATCAACACATCATCCACGAAGAGTAAATGAGTCAGTATACATCTTTCTGTGATCCTGATACCCTTGTATATTCTCCTGCGATGTTCTTCCTTAATAAGTCGGCTAAGCCCTTCCATGATGAGCAAAAATAATAATGGAGACAGAGGATAACCCTACCTGAGTCCTCTTTCTGAATGAAAGAAAGGTGTTTTTTATCCATTTACAAGTACACTGAAAGATATATTTGTTATACAACAGATGATCCATTTTATAAATTCAAAGGGAAATCCTAGATGTTTAAGAAGCATTCTAATATATAACCAACTTGCCCGATCAAAGGCTTTTGAGAGGTCTACCTTGAGGATCATACCTTTCAGCTTCTTCGACTATATAGAGTGCATCACTTCTTGTGTTGTTCCCACAACTTCATGTATCTATCGATCTTGGAGAAAGGAAAATTGTTCAGAGGATATGTGAGCGGATAGTATGGGACGGAGACGATTGGCTATAATTTTGGCAATGATTTTGTAGATACAATTGCATAGGGAGATGGGGCAGAAGTCATCAAAGGAGACGGGGTTGTCTGATTTGGGGATAAGGGAAATGAAGGTGGAATTGAATGCCTCATACATCTTTCCAGTGGTCTGGCAGTCTTCAATGACCTTGAAAAGGTCTTCTCCAAGGATGTCGAAGAAAGCAGTGTAGAACTCAATCGACCAGCCATCTAGTCCTGGACTTTTGTCTCGCTTGAACCATTTTAAGGTAGCCTCAAGTTCCCCCATTGTGACTTCCCTATTGAGATCCAAGGAGGTCTCCTGGTCCACAAACTGAGGAAAAAGTTGTGCCACTCTGATGACCTCAGCAAAAGTGGCATTGGGAGGTGCCTTGTAGATCTACTTGAAGTGGGATGTGGCCAGGGACGTTAATTGCTGGAAGGTATTCACTCTTATCCCTTACTCATTTGTCAGTTGCCAAATGGTGTTGATAGTTTTTCGGCCATTTGCATATTTGTGAAAGAATTTTGTGTTATCGTCTCCCTCAAGCAACCATATCGCTCTACTTCTCAGCCCCCAAGTTTCTTCCCAGTCCTTTACTTATTTACTACTATTAAGGTAGTGAGCTTCTCCTTCTGTTTAGTAGTAGTAAACCCCTTCCCATGCTCATCTTCCAAGGCAACAATCTTTGTTTCACTGTCCCTTAGCGTTTGATCATCCAGTTCTCTCTTGTTATGTGCCCAGATTTTTGATAGTCTCTTCAACTCCTTTAGGTTATGAGGAAAACCTTCTGCTATATTCCCACCAGCAGTAAGAGGGTGGGTCTTCAAGTAATCAAATACCATTTGAATATAGGAAGCATCTTTCAACCATGTAGAGTTGAACTTGAAAGGGGTTTGGGTTTATTCAATCCACCTCTTATTTCAAGGTATATCGGCAAATGATCTGATATACCCCCTGATCCAACCCACTACCTGTAGTTATGGCCCTTACCCAGTAGTCGATCCTTGATGAGAAAGCGATCTAGCCTTCTAGCAAGTTTGTCCTCTCCAATTATTTTGTTCCTCCACGTAGGTTGTATTTTTGCATATGGAATATCTATAAGGCTGTGATTCTCCAGGATGTTCTCAAAGAAAGCAGATAGGGGGTCAATTTGGGCATGGTGTCCCCATGACTCCAAGAATCCAATAGAAAAATTTAAGTCTCCTCCAAGGATTATATTATCTTTTTGTAGAGGGTTGGTGTTTAGTAAATGCTCCCAAAAAACCCCACGATTTTGACATGGCCCGTATACATTAATAAGTATAATGTCGGAGCCAAGTTTAGATGAGAAAATGTCCACCCCAATGATTCCATTGCCACCCCATATGCTACATAGTTTGATAGTCTTATTATTGAACCCCAATGCAATGCCTCCCGAGCGACCATTGACATCAAGAGATTGAAATGACCATCCAGGTAGCATGGATTCTAGCAGGTGAGATATGACTTCTGCAAGACCCAGGGTTTCTTGAAGGAATATGACATCAACCTGATCAGTCCTAAGAAGTCTATGGAAAGCTAGTTTTTTCTCAAGGCTAGCTAACCCTCTACAATTAAAGGATAGCATATTCATGGGGGAGATGACTCTGGGGTGTTCTTTGCTCTAAGAACCTGGTCAATAGTAAGTTGTCGGCCTAAAGCAATCTCTCCCCTGCCTACAACTTGACTTTGCAAAGGGAGGGAGGTCGTCCTCTAGGAGGATTTGGGGGGATGGAGGGAGATACTAAGCCAATGCCAATAGAGTCGGGAGGTTGTGATCGTGAGAGGGCTCGAAGCAAGTAGCTGTGGGATAGAGACCATTTATCAAAGTCAGAGGATCTCGTAGATGGGGGCGCCTCCGGAAAGGATTTGGGGGTGGTAGAGAAAATGAGGGGGGATGCAGAGTGTAGGCTAGAGATATGGGGGATGAGGGCATGAATACAGAGTGTTAGACTCAGTCTTGTCAGTCCTCTGTCAGAGTCTAATTCACCAAGGTTCATTTCTCGTCATTCGTAGTCATCAAATGCAATTTTGGTCAAAAAGAGTCATTTTAATTCTTGAGTCCAGGGTTTTGTCTCCAGAAGTGTGAAATAACGCTTGCAGGCCAGAGGGAGGTTGAATAAGTCTCTTACTTCAAAAGTTTCATCATCAGTAATGCTCGAAAATGATCCTTCTCCAAAACAGAAATCGACAAATTTGTTTTTGTAATAAATTTGCATTTTAAAGTCTTCCATCATGGAGTACTTCGAATACAGGCCCTGGTCATCTTGCTAGGTTCAATAGCTCCATCAGTCTATGTAAACAGGAGGAACAGCAGTGAAATTATGATTCAGGCCCTGTAAAGTAAACATCCTACTGCGATTTGTGCCCTGTAAACTAATTTGGGATTTTGCCATGGAGCACAATGGGGCTGATCATCTTGTGGACCCATTGATTCAACATGAGGATATCAAGAGTCAGCAGAAGTCTGAGGAGGAGTCGGCCTTCATAGAATCAGTGTTATCTCAAGAACATATTTCCTGGTCCAGAGTTGCTCAAGCTGCCATTATTGAATCCAAGAAACTATGGATTCTCTCTGCCCCTTCTATAATAGTTAGTGTTTTTAATTTTATGCCCTCTGCCATATCTCAAATGTTTGCTGATCATCTTGGAGAGTTGCAGCTTGCAGGAGCATCCATAGCTAGTGTGGCCATTCAAGGATTGGCCTATGGAATTATGCTTGGAATGGCAACAGCAGTCCAGACTGTGTGTGGGCAAGCTTACGGTGCTAAATAGTACAGCATGCTCGGAGTCATCTGCCAGAGGTCCATGATAATAATGACTGGAACTGCAATACTCCTGGGCATCCTCTACTATTTTGCAGATCCAGTATTGATTGCCATAGGGCAGAGTAAAGAAATCTCTGCTGCTGGAGGTTGCATTCGTGTGTCCTCAGATACAAAAATGTTGCTTAACAAAGAGTTTGACCTTCTATCAAGGGAGCTCAAAGTTGTATCCACGATTCCAGAGCGTTCTTATGCTGGTTCTATTCTAAAGAATGTTGTGTTTGGAATCTTTGACGACGAAGGGAATCTTGATTCCAAAATGGATGGTTTCCAGCATACGTTGACAGTTGATTTGTATACTCTGAGTTCTGTTCAATACAAATTCAGTCAGGGAAAGTGTACGGTGCCCAAAATTATGCTTCCAGAAGACATTAGACTGTTGCAATTTAAAGCTTTCCATTCCTGGCATACCGAGCTCTTTGTGCATATTAAGGTTGATATTCTTCCAAATCCACGGCTGGAGATTGTTAGTGTTCTGGATCAAACTTTCAATGATGGAGCAATCTGTCATGCTTACGATGAGAGCACAGCAAGTCAATCACAAATAAGTAATCAAACTATGGTGAATGAAGTTAGATTGTACATTGAGACTTTTATGAGTGAGATGACGAAATGGGAGAATGATTTGAAGCAACTTGGGACCAAAGTTAAAAAGCGTGAGGATGAATTGAGGAAATTAGAAACCAATTTAAGTGAAGTGAATAGTTCTCTGAGTGACTTGGAAAGAGAGCTCAACAAATGTACCTTTTCTTCAAAAAGTGATGGGAAGGAAAATTCAAATCCATATTCACACAGTGTTGAAGATACTTTAGAAGAAATCAATAGACAGGGAATCACTGCAGCTTCCCTCTGGCTTCACTTAAGTAGGGTGAATGTTCAATCAAGAAAACTCCCTATCATACAGGACGTGGTTGGAGTTGTTGCCTTGTTAGGGAAAGTAGAGGATGATGCCATCAGTCGAGTACTATCTGAGTATGTGGGAAAGGAGAATATGCTCGCAATTGTCTGCAAGTTTCATGGAGAGAGGGAAAAACTGGTGATTTTTTTGAGACTAAGACTATGTTATGAGTCTTCGCGGTGCACATAGGCCGTGCGGCGCATTGGGCGCTCCTCCACAGTGCATTTTTGCACTGACGCAGCGCACTCACCCAGCGCGGCGCACTGGGAGTGTGCGCCACACAGAGCCCCAAGGACGAAAAATCATCTGGAAAATACTACATGGCTGCTCGAGTCTACAACAACGCACCAGGAATTCCATTCAACAATCCCACCACGACAGCAACACTACATTACAAGTCCCATGACGAAGATACCACTTCTTCCAATTCGAATTCCTTCCATATCATGACGAAGATACCACTTCTTCCAATTCGAATTCCTTCCCTACCATACCATGGTGTTTTTACGACCACAACAAACAAATGTTCATCCGGGAACTGATCATCTACTACCACTGTATCATCTGTTCTTGGCACTTGGGAGAGGAAGTCTGCCACAAGGTTTTCCTTCCCTGGTCGATCCCTTATAGTTATGTCAAATTCCTGCAAAAGTAGTAACCAATGAGTCACTCTTCCATTTGTATTTGGTTTGTTGGCTAAATATTTAACGGCAGAGTGATCAGTATACAAAAATACAGGATATCCAGTTATATAGTGTATAAATTTGTTTATAGCATAAATAACAACTAGAAACTCCTTTCCGTTACTATATAATTCAACTTAGCAAGGGTAAGGCTTTTGCTGATGTAATATATAGCGTAAGATTTCTTGTCTTCTTCTTGGCCAAGAATAGCTCCAATGGTTGTATTTGATGCATCTGATGAAATCTAGAAAGGTATATCCCAATTTGGGCCTCGTAATATTAGTGTTGTCGATACTAACCGTTTCAGATCTGTGAAGGCAGTGTCACATTTATCATTCCATATAAAATCAACATTTCCTGTCAAGGCATATAAAGGTGCAACAATTTGTGAAAAGTTCTTTATAAATCTACGATAATATCCAGAAAATCCCAAAAAACTACGTACCTTTGTTTGAGTGCAGGAAGTAGCTAATAAGAGGATTCCCTGTATCTTTGATGGATCTACCTGAATTCTAGCTGCTGAAATGGAATGACCCAGAATCAGGCCTTCTGTCATCATTATATGACACTTCTCATGACTTAAGCATAGCCTTGTAGCAATACACCGTTCTAGGACTTTCTCCAGTGTTTGTAATGCCTGATCAAAGTCATTCCCATAGGGTGTGAAATCGTCCATGTATACCTCCACTCCTTCATTTATCAAGTCTGCAAAAATACTGAGTATGGCTCTTTGGAATGTAGCAAGTGCATTGCACAATCCGAAAGGCAATACCCTGTAAGCGAATGTTCCCCAGGGGCAGGTGAAAGTAGTTTTATCCTGGTCTTTAGGGGCAATTTCAATTTGTTTGTAGCCACTGAAGCCATCCAGAAAAGAGAAGAATTTCTTTCCTTCCAGTATATCAAGGACCTGATGGATAAATGGAAGGGGAAAATGGTCTTTTTGCATCGCTTTTATGAGTTCTCTATAGTCAACGCATATCCGCCATTTTCCATTATTTTTAGGGACAAATATTAATGGAGAAACCCATTCACTGTCAGGCAATACCCTGTAAGCGAATGTTCCCCAGGGGCAGGTGAAAGTAGTTTTATCCTGATCTTCAGGGGCAATTTCAATTTGTTTGTAGCCACTGAAGCCATCCAAGAGAGAGAAGAATTTCTTTCCTGCCAGTGTATCAAGGACCTGATGGATAAATGGAAGGGGAAAATGGTATTTTTGCATCGCTTTTATGAGTTCTCTGTAGTCAACGCATATCCGCCATTTTCCATTATTTTTAGCGACAAATACTAATGGAGAAACCCATTCACTGTCAGATATAGGATAAATAAAATTCACATCTAATAGTTTTTGAAGCTCTTCTTTCACAATATCCTTTAGATTAGGATTTAATCTACGTTGTGGTTGTCGAATGGGCCTTGTATCTTTTTCAGTGTAGATGTGGTGCATGCATAATTGAGGGTCAATCCCTTTCATGTCTGGGTAGTCCCATGCAAAAGCCCCTTTCTATTTCCTAAGGACTTGGATAAGTTTTTGTTGCTAGTCATTACTCACATTACGGTTAATGTTCAGGATTTTCCCTTGCTCAATTTCAATAGGCTTGCTATTATAGACAGTGGTTGTTGGTATCGGTTGGTCATTGATGTCTCTCAAGGAATCTTCTTCAATCTCATTGTCAGGGACTGCCTCAATCATGTGACATCTCAAATTTAGACACTGCAGCAGGGTGATTGATAAAGGTGTTAATGGCATCATCTTCTATTTGATTTTTGAATTCAAGCGCATCTGCCACAATCAGCGATGAACAAATATTTTCTTTTAAATATGTTGTTGGTTGTTTCCGAGTTTTTACAATGGTCAGGCTTCGCTGAGCAGGAGGGTATAAAGCTAGATTCTTAATAGCATTTCCTCTGGTTATGGTCATACTGCCTGTTCGGCAGCCTATATAAGCATCAGCTGTTGCTAGCCAAGGCCTTCCCAGTATTAAGGGATGTCCATATAGTCGATTTCTGGGGTTGATAATAAAAAAATATTCCAGATATTCCCAAGAGTCCACAGAAACCATCACATCTTGTAATGTTCCTTATAGCTTAGCGACTGAACAGTCCACAAGTTCCAGCAAGGTAGTGGTTGGTTCTAAGGTTGTGATGCCAAGCACTCCGCAAGTTTCTGCCCCTAACTCAACTAAAGCATTGGGAAAAGAGTGGCCATTTATTTGGACTGTGACAATGGGATTCCCCGGGTCTTCGTATTTTACAGGTGTCTCTTTGCCTAGTAATAAATCAGACAAAGTTCCAACGACATGGACAGTTGGTGTTATTTTTGTTTTCCTCACAGACTTCTTTGCACACAACTCTTTAATGGTTTTAGCATATATTAGAATATCTTGAATGGCCTGGAGGAGGGGTATTTTTATACAGAGATTTTTTAGTTCACCCAGAAGATCAAAGTCAGGATATTCAATTGGTTGAGGTATTATCAATCTTTCTAGGAACGAGGGAGAAGTAATTATGATTTGTTTGGGATCTTTCTACCTGACTGTATCTTCTCCCTGTTTTGTTTGCTGGTTATCTACAGTCGAAGGCTTATTCAGATGCGTTTCTTTAACTTCAGGTTGCAGATTTTTGTCCTCATTTAGAGCAATTACGCGTCCAGATCTTAACTTAAGTTCATTACATTCTCTCGACTCAACTTCAGGGTCCAAACTGGATCGGTCTGTTGTTAGGATTCGAATGTGGTTGAGCTGGGAGTTGTGACCGTATATTAGGTTGACGATTTTGTTGCAATGTGTAAGGCGTTGGTAAGGTTGGTTGAGGCAGAGAAACTGTTCCCATAGGCTGGTTTGCGAATCATTGCCAGTTCTGATTTTGTGAGGTAGAAGGAGATCATTGAGAGGAATACAGGGTGTTCTGCCATAATGGTGGAGCGTAAGAGGAATTTGGCCAATTATTGTTTGGATTTGATTGGTTGGGCCATGGGGGCATAGAAAATGCTTAAGGTGGCCAAGTAGAGAAAGGTGGCTGGTTCTGCCATGCTGCCCCTGAATACTGCTGAGAATTAAATTGCGAAGAAGGAAAGAACGAAGATGGTTCTATAGGCATTCCTGTCGGACGTGCTTTCCATTGACGGCACTAGTTCAACAGATATAATGGTTCCACTGCCTCTTATGCTTCCTTGAAAATTGATTTTAATCCAAGAAGCGATGGACAACTTTCTGTAGCATGATCCTTAGTGCAAGTGGCACATGTTTGTATCATATCTAACGAACATTCTCTATGATTATGTTTCTTTCTGCAACATGGACAAAAAATAGCCAGATTTTGTTCTGCATCGCCCTACTTTTGTTTGGCTTGCATTATATCCAATTTTGTCGTCAAGGTTCCCAAGACATCAGTCTTGAAATCTTCCAGCAGATTACCGATTTCAACTCGTGTAATGCTTCCTCCTGAGGCTCTGCTGTCTCTAGTGATCGCATCACGTCCGATTGGTTTCAGCCTTGTACTACCTCTGGAGCACCTGATGCACAATTATATAATATCGTCATAATCCTCTTGATAAATATCACCCTTCCCCATTAAATTCAGTGTTTCTACCCATTGGTCTTTCATACCTTTGATCATCGTAGTTTTAAGAACTTCAGGAGGAAAATTTTCATAAGGAGATCTTTGCAGATTATATTGAAAATGTTCTACATATTCTTCAAGAGTCTCGTTAGTCTTAGCTACCATTTGAAAGATTTCATCCTTCAGTTCTCTAGTTCGAAAATAATCTTGGTATTTGTTTAGAAAGGTTGTTTTCATTTGGTCCTAGTCAGTAATGGTACCTCCACCAAGCCCCATAAACCAACGCAAAGTTGCTCCCTTCAAAGTAGAGGGGAACAGTTTCAGCTTCTAAGGTTGGTAGTGTAATCATATCCCCTACATAAAACATCAAATTCAAAAAGGAATGCATCAGGATCCTCTAAAGTTAGCCCATGAAAGGTAGGAATATTCTATAATGGAATAGCTTTCATGGGAGCATTGATAGTTGTATCAACAATAGGGTATTGTAATGTAGAGGTCTGAGGCTGTTGTTGATTATGAGCCATTTGCTAAAAAATGTGCCAATATCCTTCAGGGATTTCCGGAGCTGGAGATTTGTTCCTAGGGTTGAGAAGAGACTTTTAGAATGATTTTAAGAACACTACCTTGGTTAGGAATATTGGGTGTCCTATTTTCAACCACTTCAGGAGATTTGCGTTCTGATAATTTAATCTTTTCAGTACTACCTGTTTCTCCTTCTCCTTCACGAAGATTGCAAGAATTCCCTTCTTGTAAAGGGCTAGGCAGTAAATTTTCAGTGTTCAGAAAACTTCGTTCAGACCCTTCAGTCTTGTTGTGAATCTCAGCGTCAGCTACAAATGGTGATCCTACGGTCTGAAGCGCTACAGTAGGATTTTTTTGTCAAAATGGTTCGAGGTCCTACTGATGACTGAGACTCAGCTTTTCTTATGATTTCGTCAATGAAGGTTGATCGCCCAAGGGTCAACGATCCCATAGATTTTTTCAGATCTGGGCGGAGGAATTATATCTTTTTTCTACTCTTTTCTTATTAGTCATTCATACAGAAATACAAACATTTATTTCTACTTCAATTCCTACGCAATTTCGCTGAAAATAGAGCAAAGGATCAAGCACTTTACTTGGTCGTACGTAGGTTCTTAGCTTCCATTTTTAGTACCCAATTCTTTCATAGCAAACAAACATCAAACATTTATTTCTACTACAATTCCTATGCAATTTTGCTGAAAAAGCGGGCAAAAGAGCAAGCACTTTACTTGCTCGTATGCAGGTTCTTACCTTCCGGTTTTAATACCCAATCCTTTCACAGCAAACAAATATCAAACATATATCACCTTTTGGGAAATAGAAACACTCTCCCCGGCAATGACACCAAAATGTTGGGCGCATATAAGATGTCATTTAGAACTCCTAAATGCCTCACATTAATTATCAACCTGTGTAAGTCTTTTTGTTTCAAGAGTGTACACAGTATGTGCAAGTGATGGAAATCGTTGTATCTACAAAAAGTAATGCTTTAAGATAACTTATTGATTTCAATACAAGAGTAAACGGATCAAACCATAAACTACCAAACTTGTAACTTCAAAGAGATTAAACCATTCAAGCATCAAAACTCAATCTTCATCAAAACTCTCTAATTGCAATTACAAGCCATAACCACATCAACCGAGTTCACTGTAGCAGTAACAAAGCTCTTTCAGCTGAATAAAAACTTCTGCATAACAGTAATACCCCTGATCTAACCAATAATACTCTAGCTCTCAATTAACAGAAAATAACTCTTATCTAATAATTGAATCAATTTACGACATAAATAAATTAAACCAATCAACAATAATAAGAAATAATGCGCGAAATGCACAAACTCAACACCAGTGATTTATATATCAAGTAGATCAATCGTAAAACTATAAAACAAAGCAATTAGACTTGTAGTAAAAAGGTAAAAATATATCACAAGTAAAAGCAGTGAAATCCACCAGTGACCGGGCCCAAGCCGCCAGTGATTACTGCCTAGATACTCAGAGTATCGCGAGCAAACAGAAACACAAATTATATATTACTCATCAAAATGCTCACCTGGGACGCATTAAGAGGCATATCCCATGTCTTTCGCAATCTAAATTGCTAGGATCAAGTGCTAAAGATCCCTCTCCGTGGAATCGTCAGATGATTAGTTGGTTGAAGTTATGCTTGTTAATTTTGGCTTAATTTTGGTTGTATATGTCAAGTAACATTTATGATTTTAGTGTTATGCTTACTAATTGGTTTCCAGACTATGAACCTTTTAGGGCTTGGTTAAATAGAATCAAACTATTTATGTTTTGGATGGCTTATAATGTGATTCAGTGACTAACAGATCTGGTTTTCCACTCGGCAAGTTGAGGCCACTAAACGACTTATATATTTGTAACTTGTATGTTTATAGATGAATGAATGAAAGGTACTGCTAAGCTTACAAAAAAAATATTTATATGAATTTTGTATATAAAAGAAGTAATTGCAGCGTGAAAAAAATTATTATTAGTGTGTGGTTTTTACATCTTAATGCGAAAGAGATAAATTGATTCATTGTTTAAGATAAATTTGATAAGTGTCCTTTATATGTATATCTTTATTTTATCTACATATATATGGAAAAAAAATATTTGAGAAAGAATTATATTTCAATATCACATATATGTATAAATATGTAAAATGTATTGGAAGTAAAAAAAATATAATAGGTTCCTTTGTGGACTCTAGTGTTTAATATAGAGATTATGCCTAGCATATTTAAAAACATATTAATAACCAAAAAAATATTGAAATACAATATTTCTATATTTACCTTAAATAATATATATATATATATATATATATATATATATATATATTTCAATTGCATGATACTCAAAAAATTTCTATGTTTAATAAAGAGAATTCAATGCATGTTTTGTAATAAGAAGAATATGTATTAAAATATAGTTTACATTTGATATGAGCCCCATACACACACATATATAAAGAAGCAAAGTTATCAAAGTCAAAATTTCTTTTTAAAATGTAAAATTTTAAAAAATGTTTACAATTTAAAGAATTTGGTCCCTCTCTACACATGATCAATCTGTAATTAAATCTATGGGAGCACTGTAGCGGCTAACTATTATGTGGAACAATATATTTAATACGAATTTTTTTATTACGTTTTGAATATTGATAACAAAACTAAAATTTTTATATTGATTGTAAATTTAGACTACTTAATATTTATAACCAATAGAAAAGATTTTAAATAAAATCAAATATATCATATTATAATATGGTATTATATTTATAACAAATAAAAAAAGTTATGGCAGAAAATAAATTATTATAAAAATAATTATAAATTTTGATGATGCTTTATATGAATAAAAATAATATTTTATAATTTTATAATTCGTATTCTCTCTTAAAATTTATTTAGGAATATAAAAAATAACCATTCCCGTCGAAAAAACAAACTAAAATTTATCATTGGATCAAAATCATAAATCAAGCTAAATTTTTTATATTGATTGTAAATTTAGACAACCCAATATATATAACCAATAAAAAAGTTATTTAATAAAATCAAATATATCATATTATAATATGGTATCATATTATAACAAATATTTATAACTAATAAAAAAATTATTTAATAAAATCAAATATATCATACTAATATGGTATCATATTATAACAAATAAAAAAAAGTTATTCTAGAAAAATAAATTATTATAAAAATAATTATAAATTTTGATAATATTTCATATGAATAAAAATAATATTTTATAAATGGTATTCTTTCTTAAAATTTATTTAGAAATATAAAAATAATCATTCCGGCCCAAAAAACAAACTAAAATTTATCATTGGATCAAAATCATAAATCACGTAACTTTTCTATATAAAAATTTATCACTAAGTCAAACTCATATGTCAGTGAACTTCACTTCTAAAAATATGACGAACGAGAAATATTACTAAATCACCAAACACTAGAGCTTTAATATAATCGTGAACTGCCCCTCAAGTGTTAGGGGCATACAGTCCCAGGAAAAGCCTTTTCCAGATATTATATTCACAGCGTCTGTCATGGTGTCCATTCTATAACCCTTTGCAGGTGTTTGGTAAACATGGTCGCGTCGTCCAAGCAGATGGCAGAGAGCAAAAGCCCTATGAAAGTGCTGCTCCTCGGAAACACTGTAGTGGAAAAAAACAACTTGCTTTCGCGATTTGTCGAGGATAAATTTTCCGGAGGTCGGAGACCCACGATGAGAGAATCACTATACAATGGTTTATTTGTGAAGGAGGTCATGGCGAAAATAGGACTAGAGGTCTAGGACTCCACTGAACAAGAAAATTATGTGAGCGTGGCTCCCTCGCAATACCATGGAGTTGATGCAGCGACCGTCATGTATGACATTACAAACATCAATTCGTTTGCGAGTCCAAAATAATTGATAAATGAAGTGAAGGAACGTACGAATCCCAAGCCCCTCATAATTCTCGTGGGGAATAAGAGCGACTTGGAATTAAAAAGAATGATGTCCCAATTCCATTCTGAAGCTTATGCCTGTGAAAATGGTGTGTTGTTCAATGAAACTTCTGCTAATATGGGTTACAATGTTAAAGAGATTTTCTATCAAGTTGCCAGATGGGTGAAGATGAATGAATTAATGTCCACGCCCAAAGATAAAGTGGTGAAACATGTGGAAAACAGACAGAAGCGTTTTTTTCCTATTTGTGCTTTTAGATTTTCAACCATTTTCAGAACCAATAATTCAATGTAATGGCATGTTCGATATATAATAACGTTTTTTTTGTTGTACTGGGAAGAGATTCAATCCTTAGGTGTTAATTAATGTTTTTTGTTTTTGAAAAAAATAACTTAAAATGAAATATACACTTACAGTTAAGCTTAACTCATACCAATTTCATTTCGATATATGGGTATGAAAATGCATCTAATAATGTGTGAATGTAAGTTAGACTCTATATTTGTCCCCCTAGTAGGTAGATTAATTAGTAATGGAAGTGATATAAAATGTAGATCAATTGAATATGGAAGCGAACATGAAAGTGATGAAATTGATATGAAATGTGTAAAATAAAAGATCTAAGATTAGTTTTTCATGTAAAAAAAAGTTCGATTTTACTTTTAGTTTTTTTATTATTATTTTTTTGCATAGTTAAATATAACTGTAATTGGTAAATTAGTTAATTAACAACAAAAAAAACAATTATATTAATATTAATATTATTAGTCGTATTAATATTAAGTGTTATGTTATTGTAGGGTATATGGTATATATTAGATGATGATTTAAGTATACTTTTAGAGTATTTCTTGCAGTGTTTACTCTATACATTAGAGCTTAGTTTAAACATACCAAGTTTATATAAATTCTGGCATGCTTTTAAGAAAATCTTGAAGTTTTTTTTGAAAATCCAAGTTACAGTAAAAAATATTTCTTACAGTGTTACATTAGAGCTTAGTTTAAACAGACCAAGTTTATAGAAATTATACATTGAACATACCATTACATTGAATTATTGGTTCTGAAAATGGTTGAAAATTTAGAAGCACAAATAGGAAAAAAACGCTTCTATCTGTTCTCAACGTGTTTCACCACTCTACCTTTAGGTGTGGACATTAATTCACTCATCTTTAACCAGTATTGGCAGAAGTTTCATTGAACAACACGTCATTTTCATAGGCATAAACTTCTTAGTGGAACCAAGACACCGTTCTCTTTAATTCCAAGTCCATCTTATTCCCAACTAGAATTATGAGAGGCCTGGGATTCATACGTTCCTTCACTTCATCGACCAATTCCTTTGCGCTCACAAACGAATCGATGTTTGTAATGTCATACACGACGATGGCTGCATCGACTCCATGGTACTACGAAGGAGTCACTCTCTCATAATTTTCTTGTCCAGTAGAGTCTCAGACCTCTAGTCATATCTTCGTCATGGTCTCCTTCACAAATAAACCACTATGTAGTGATTTTCCCATCATGGGTTTCCGACTTCCAGAAAATTTATCCTCGATGAACCACAAAAGTAAGCTAGTTTTACCCACTGCAGTGTCTCCGATGAGCAACACCTTCGCAGGGCTTTTGCTCTCTGCTCTCTACATGGACGACGTGGTCATGTTTACTAAACACCCGCAAAGGGTCATAGAATGAGCAGCCATGACACCCACTGGAAATATAATACCTAGAAAATGCGTTTTCTAGAACTGTATGTTCGTAACGCTCAAGGGACAGTTTATAATTTTGCTTAAACCCTAACGTCCGGTGATTTAATGGTGTTTTCGTTCATCATAGTTTTATCAAGTAAAGTTTACTAACACATGAGTTGAATTTGATGGTAAATCTTTATATAAAAAAGTTGTATGATTTATGATTTTGATTTAAATTTTGCAGATAGTTTGTTTTTTTTAAAATGGGTTATTTTTAAAATCTTAAATAAATTTTAGGTAAGAACACTAATTATAAAATTGAAAATTACATTATTTTTATCCATATGGAATATAATCAAAATCTACACTCTTATTTTTATTTTATTTTTACAATAAAAATTTTACCTTATTATAATATATTTGATTTTATCTTATTAAATAACCTTTTTTTACTTGTTATAAATATAATACCATATCATGATATATTTTATTTTATTTTATTAAATATTTTATTTATTTGATTTTATTTTGTTAAATATTTTATTTATTGGTTATAAATATAATGTTTTAACCTTATTATAATATATTTGATTTTATGTTATCGAATAACTTCTTTTTATTTGTTATAAATATGATATATTTTATTTTATTTTATTAAATATTTGATTTATTTGTTATAAATATGATACTATAATATAATATGATATAATATATTTTATTTTATTATTTTATTTATTTATTTATTTGTTATAAATATGAAGTATATTCTAAATTTACTATCAATATAAAAATTTTAACTTTAACGTCCATATACAAAATAGAATAAAAAATTCCATGTTAAATACAACAAAAAAATCTCATATGAAATACAACAATTTAAATACACTTGCTCAACATATAAGTTGTTTCTGATAACATTTAGTCTATAAGGTGCTCCCGTGGATGAAATTACCGTGGCTTCCATGTCTCAAGCTGGGTTATTTTTTTAAAGGAAAAATATTAGTGGGAGAGAGGTTTGTGCAAGTGTTATTTAAGTAATAAGTAAATAATTAAAGTAGATAGATTTTAATTATAAATTTAATTAAATAATTAAAGTATATCTAATCATTTAAATGGCAAATATTTTTAAAAAAAAATTATTTTAAGAAGGTATTTTTTATATGTGTATGGAGCATACCAAATGTAAATTGTATATCTAGACAATTCTTCTTATTACCAAAAATGCATTGAATTCTCTATATTAAACATAAAAAAACCCCTTTAAATAGTATGCAATTAAAATATTTTAGTTATCAAAAATATTTTATTTTTGTTTGTTATGTTATTTAAGTTATAAGTAAATAATTGAAATACATAGATTTTAATTATAAATTTAATTAAATAATTAAAGTATATCTAATTCTTTAAATATTTTATTTTTGTTTGTTATGTTATTTAAGTTATAAGTAAATAATTGAAATACATAGATTTTAATTATAAATTTAATTAAATAATTAAAGTATATCTAATTCTTTAAATGGTAAATATTTCTAAAAATTTTATATTTTAAAAAGGTATTTTTTATATATGTGTATGGAGCATACCAAATGTAAATTGTATATCCATATCCAGACAATTCCTCTTATTACCAAAGATGCATTGAATTCTCTATATTAAACATTGAATTCTCTATATTAAACATAAAAAAATATTTTAGTTATCAAAAATATTTTATTTTTAATTGTTATATATATATATATATAATATTAAAGTATTTTATTTAATGTAAATAGGGAGAAAAGAAAAAATAAAAAATAAAAAAATATTTGATTATTAATATGTTTTTAAAGATGTAGGCATCATTTCTATATTAAACACTAGAGTCTACCAAAACACCTATTATATTATAATAATTTTCAATACTTTTTACATCTAAATAAATATTTATATATTAAAATGAATATTTTCTCGAATATTTTTTGGAGCATACCAAATGTAAATTGTATATCCATATCCAGACAATTCCTCTTATTACCAAAGATGCATTGAATTCTCTATATTAAACATTGAATTCTCTATATTAAACATAAAAAAATATTTTAGTTATCAAAAATATTTTATTTTTAATTGTTATATATATATATATATAATATTAAAGTATTTTATTTAATGTAAATAGGGAGAAAAGAAAAAATAAAAAATAAAAATAAAAAATAAAAAAATATTTGATTATTAATATGTTTTTAAAGATGTAGGCATCATTTCTATATTAAACACTAGAGTCTACCAAAACACCTATTATATTATAATAATTTTCAATACTTTTTACATCTAAATAAATATTTATATATTAAAATGAATATTTTCTCGAATATTTTTTATGACACTTATCATTTCTATATTGAAATATGAATAAATTTATCTCTTTCTCATTCATATTAAGATGTAAAAAACACTTACTAATAATATTTTTTTTAAGTCCAATTAAACTATTTTTTTTATGAATAACATTGAAATAATTTGATGTTATTAACATAGTTTTCAATTAAAAACAATTTAAATCTCCAATAAATTTAACTTTTAACTTTTACTTTTTAGTTCAGCATATTATATATAAATTTTATTTCCAAATTTATATGTACATTAGCTTAATTAAAAAACTTTAACAAATTTGTTCTCAAAAAAATATGCGAATATTTCATTTTGCAGATAATTTTAAGCATTGAAAGTTCCTTCGGTTTGTTCTACTTAATTGATTGTAACATAGTGATGATTACCTTTTGTACTATATGTGGTTTAGTTAGCTTGAACACAAAAGAGAAAATGTGAAGTATTGTATATATATTTGTGTGTATAGTGGTTTTATATTTTGCCTGTTCTTTTTTGGTTGGCTTTAAACCAATTTGCATGACTATGTGAGTATAAAGTGTTGGAGTTGCCTATAATGCGACATTTTGGAGATTCCGGTGACAGAATCCGACGGAAGAAATTGAGATTAAATCTTGATTTGTTGCCGTTAAAATGGTTTTTTAACTGCATATTTGGATTTAGCGCCCTGAAAAACCCCTGGGACGCTTTGATTGTGCAGAAACTAGCGATCAAACTTGCGATTCCAATAAATTGCTGCCGGATTTTGACCGGAAAAATCTACCGGAAAGGCTTCCAAAAAGTCTCATTATAGACAACTGCTAAAGTGTTAGAGTAAGTCATAATTTCTTTTGGATGAACTGTGTAAAGAAATTCGTGGAACTCTCGAAGATTTTTTCACATAATTCATTTTCAAGCTCAAGAAACGGCAACCATTTGTATGAGTTTGTTTCATTTAAGACATTGTTTAATATCACAATGATGTTTACCTTTAATACATATATAGGATTATATGTCTTTAATATATATTGGATGATATTTTATTTAATAAAATTTAATGTAATTTAGGTAGTGTGAAAGTAAATGTATTGAGATGAGATTAAATAGTAATGTAGTAATGACATATTTTAGCTTTCCTATTATTTTATTTCAAAGATGAAGAGTATTTCTCATCTTAAATTAAAAATACCCCTACAATACGATATGAAATTTTTAAATGAAATGTCATTCCAATAATATTAAAGCAGTTAAAAAAATTAAAGCATATCATGGCCACATATAAAAAAAAAGATCACAAAATGCAAAATATGGTTGGGAAATTAAAAATAGCATGTGGTCTAAAGGAAAATATGAGCTCTACCCTCTTGAGAACCCCTATGAGTGCCCCTCGCATCATTAAAAAACACATGCATGTCCTAACTCCTAACTCCTAGTGAGTAATGAACTGCCCCACCTTAAGGGAGTCATCACTGCTTACATCATATACAACATGCTCTCATCTCCTCGAGACCCGAGCAACATAATTAAAGAAAATCAAAAAAAGGAAAATGAAGAAGGGTGGAAAAACAAAGGCTCGAGTAACTCATGTACCACAATTGCTCTCTCCTACATCTATGCACTCAAATATGTGGACATCCTTCATCATTTCCACCCTTGAACCCACAACATTTGGCCTAGAGACCCATGTGTCCCAATCTACCTCATCATTATTCACATGACCCCTACCACTTGAAGGATGTACATTGAACGTGTCTTTCCCTTTAGGGTTTGGGAGCACCTAATAGGGTTGTTTATTAAAAAATTAAAGCATATCATGGCCACATATAAAAGAAAATAATATAACAAAATGCAAAATATGGTTGGGACATTAAAAATAGCATGTGGGCAAAAGGAAAACATGAGCTCTACCCTCTCATTATGGCCATCACCCTGGTTCCAAGGGCCCCTATGAGTGCCCCCCGCATCATTAAAAAACACATGCATGTCCTAACTCCTACTGAGCAATGAACTGCCCCACCTTATGGGAGTAATCACTGCTTACATCATATACAACATGCTCTCATCTCTTCCAGCCCCGAGCAATATAATTAAAGAAAATCAAGAAAAGGAAAAAGGAAAATGAAGAAGGGTGAAAAAACAAAAGCCGGGTTAACTCATGTACCACAATTGCTCTCTCCTACATCTATGCACTCAAATATGCGGACATCCTTCATCATTTCCACTCTTGAACCCACAACATTTGGCCTAGAGACCCATGTGTCCCAATCCACCTCATCATTACTCACATGACCTCTACCACTTGAAGGATGTACATTGAACGTGTCTTTCCCTTTAGGGGTTGGGAACACCTAATAGGGTTGTTTATTAGCCACTCCTACCTAGGGAGGTAACACTATTACATGCTCAAATCCCAAAATTTGGAAGGGAAACCCATTATGAAGCCCTCATTTGTGCCCTTGATTAACAAACTTGGTACACTTAGATGCACTAATGAATTATTGTATCCGATGGTGAAGAGACGCATTATACAGGATTAGCAGTTGGTTTCATCATGCACTAGCCAACTTATTTGGGGTCCAAGCCCACCAAAGGATCCTATTAACACTTAACGGATTCGTTGAGAGCCATCGGACTCTGTCATGTGACAGAACATTATTTCATCTCATGGGCACCCTCAACACATCAACACATTTAAAACTTGTTCATTGCCCCACATCATTCACGAGATGATGCAGTTGGACTAACATTGCCCCTAACCGACTTAGAAGTGTACACATGGTTTGGCAATTGATTCGAGGCCCAAAGGAGGTTTGTCTCACTTTTGAGACATGAGAGGGCATGCACCATCTTCAGAGTCCTCATTTGGAGCAATCCACAGGCTAATCTTTTACCAAGATACCCATAAGACCAGTACTTGTGCCCCAGAGCCACTTTGGAGCACCACGACTTGGACATCGAGCATCCATCCCCTTATGCATCATTTAGGGGAACCCTCTCTCTCATCATGGCACTTAAGAGGACCCCACATGGCCTTCCAACGACCTTATTTGATCACGATGTCATCATTTTGGCCTACTATTGAATGGTTAATTCATAATTTTAAAAGCTACTTGGTGGGGCTTGTCCCTAAGGACATATTTTTGCATATTAAAATAATGTTAGGGGCATAGATTAGGAATTTGACCTCTTTGAGGTCTCATATAAATAGAACTCTCTCCCATTGTGAGAGAGCATGATAAATTGGGATTTTCACACTATTTGGAAGCATTCAAACGTGCAAATTGTGATTGTTTTGGATGTGCATAGATGCACTTTGACATTTGGAGTTGGTTTGGCATCATTTTGGAGCTTCTTTTTCATGGTTTGATGGATGGATATACTTCATATTGTCTAGTAAGTGCTTCTTATTGTTGAATATCTCTATGTAATGTTTAATGCATGGAATTTGTTCTCATGGTGAAGATTTGTGCCCTAATTTATTGAATATGGTTCAAATTTGTGATCTTGGGAAATTTTGCATGTGTTACTCATTGATAATATGAAATGAATGTTCCTAGTGGAGAATTATTGTAATTTGTCCATGAAACTCCATTGACCTTGCTTAAACAGGTAAATTGTTGAAAGTGGAAGTTATGGCTTCTACTTTTGGATTCTTCAAGGTTCAAATTAGCTCATCTAAAGCATCTATAACTCCATACACCCAATGGTCTAGGCACTAATTAAATCCCTTGATGGTCATCTTTAAACTTCACCCACAAATTTCTTCTTTTCTCTCCAAATTTTTGGCCCCTCTTCTTTAGAAGGCTAGCTAGGGCATCTCGCGAATTTCATTAGAGAAGGAATTTGGAGAAACCGTTTGGATAGACCTCTTTCTTAGTGTTTTCTCTAGAATATCTCAAAATGTGGTTGAGTTCCAACGTGGATTCTCCATAAATTTTGATGCCATAGAAAGGTAACCTCCCTTTAATCTCTTAGATAGGTGGCTCTCTTGAGGGTCATATGAGCTTAGTATTTAGTGAAATAATCCCTAAGAGACATTTTCTTTTGTCTTACCTTGACCTAGTGAAAACTTTGGAGTAATCTCCTCCCACAGATATCCTAAAAACCTAGGTCTGGCGTAAGCCCTAGTTTGGTCTTTCAAGGATAGAGAGTCTATTAAAGGTGTCTAATCATCTTACAAAGATTCTTGAGAGGTCCTATATCATCTTGGAAGTCTTAGGCATGTTCATCATCATTGAAAATATCAAACCCTAAGTCTAGATTTTCCTCCTAGGTCTTTCTCAGAGAGCCTTTTGCTTCTCGCAAACATTGAGCCCTTAATTGAGTCCCTTCATGAATGGACCTTTGAAATCACTTCATACCTTGTCATTCACATCACCATTTTAAGAGATTTCATCTCACTATGACTCCTCCCATCAGTGATAGTTTGTAAAGAGCAGGGGACATTGACTAAGGTGACAATGGGTCTTTGTCCCATAGTTATCACTTGGTCTAGTAGTTGTCCCATAGGTTCCCCTCATAGATTGATCCATTTTTAGGTATATTTTTAGTCATTTGAAATCTAGCAAACATTTATTTGAATTGTAAGTTTATGTTGTGTATTCTACACAATCCAAGTGCTCAAGGAAATTTTCAAGGCATTAATTCATGTATAGAATCAAGAATGCAATTTAAACAATGAAAAATGTTATATTGCACTCTAAAAGTGATTCACACCTCAAGAGATCTCTTGATCACTATCGGCTCTTGATAGCTCACTAAAAATAAAATTCAACAAGGATAAAAATTAAAGGACTACAAAGGTTTGTTTGATCACTAGGATTACGTTTCCAAGAGCACTTTGCATAATCTAATTATAGTTCATTGTTTAGCATTAGAGACATTAAACGGTTCTATGTTTCCTTAAGAAGCATGTATGTTCTTCAACCTTCAGTTCCTAAATTTTGTAGGAGAATCCACACTTTACAATTAAAAGATAAAATTCAAGTGAGAGGAAAACAAAATTATAAAGGTTTGTTGGATAACTAGAATTATGTGAAATCTCTGACCTAGGGTTTTGGATCGCAATCTGTGCAATGTTACCCACTCTGGCAGGGGGCAGTGCCCTTTTCACTGATCTAAGGCAGTGGGGGCTTGCCCTGGCCCAACGGATGAAGCAAGCGGGGGCCAATGGGGCCCCTTCCTACAAACAAATAATGATGGACAAAGGTAAAAGCCCTTTGGAAGGAGTGCAGATCACGGGTTCAGACACCACAGGGAAAAATGAGCTCAGCAAGAAGACAAAACTGGATGGCAACACTAAGGAAACCCAGTTTCCAAACCAGACAAAAGGCATCAAAATTCTGGAAGGAAAAGACAAACCAGATCCCACTCAAGGAGCGGGAAAGAATACCAAAGAAGCAGAGGTTGCTGAAACCTCCCCCTTGAAAGGCCTAGATCCAGAAGGACCGGCCACGGAAGACAAACAACAAAGAGACCAAGGGCGTTGCAAGCCAAAAACTACAGAAAGCCTGAGGGTTATCATCACCGACCCCGAACTGCAAGCCTATAGGGATCATATGGTTATTCATGCAGTGATCTACAAGTTCATGGGATTTTGGCCCACAGAAAAAGCCTTATGCCAATGGATCAAGCAAACTTGGAAGCCGAAAGGAGATGTTAAACTCCACTTGGGGGCCAAAGGATTTTTTACGGTGGTCTTTGCAAACCTTGAAGACAGAGACCGCATCTTTGATGGAGGCCCTTACTTCTATGCCTCGGCAGGGCTCTACATGAGACCCTGGAAACCAAATTTCGCACCAGAACAGGAAACATTCAAGCATGTTCCTGTTTGGATTCGTCTGTTTTCCCTACCTATCGACTGCTGGAGACCGGTGGCTTTGGAACAAATCGGCAATAAACTGAGCACCTTCATTGAAGCATCTGAAGCAACCCTCCAAAAAAAGTACACATCTTGCGCTAGAATCTGAGTTGAAATGGACGTTTCAGGTGCTCTCCATGAAATTCTATGGTTGGAATATAGCGATGAAGTATTTTTCCAAGCCATAAAATACGAACAAATACCCTTCAGATGCAGAAAATGCCATGAACATGGCCATCTGATCTAGGAATGTCCCATGCACAAGCCCGTAGAGAAGGCTAAAGATCTCCCAAGCAAAAATCTGGATGGTTTCGTCCAACCCACAGACACACACCGGATCAACAGAAGGAACCAACCAAAGACAGGAAACACGAACAAAAAGTCTATGAACGCCTTTGAGGTGCTTGGAGAGGAAACTATGGCAGATTAGGATACCCAAACACCGACATCTGAGCAGAAAATCCTGAAAACGAACAACCAGAACACCCAAATGCCAACTCCAATCTCGATTGATGATTTTCTCCGAGATCTAAAATTGAAGAAAGACGCAAAAGGAGGCGAGGAAATGACATTAAGTGAAGTGGACACAGAGGATCAAGACCTAAATGACACTCTAGAACAAAAAGGAATGGACCTTAATACCATATTTGAGCAATGGAAACAAAAAGGAGTGGAGCACATTCCAAAGGAAGAGATTGACAGACTCAACTTCCTCTTTCTATTAAGGGAGGATGCAGCCCTGAGAGGACAGAAAAGGGATCTCGGCGCAACAAAGGGACTGGGCATCAAGGCACAAAACTTACATCAAACTCATTCCACTGCAAGACACAGAAAGAAACGGGGCAGAAAAACAAACAATGAAGCGCTCCATGAGCTCAGCGAAATGTTCATCACCTCGGGCAAGACGAAAGCCCTTCAGGCTTTCCCTCTCTCCTCGTAATTATTGTTTAACTATGAAGATACTCTCATGGAATGCAAGCGGGCTCGACAGCGAAACCAAACAAAGATTATTGAAAAAGAAAGTCACACAAGAAAATCCGAACATTGTTTTCCTGCAAGAAACCAAATGCTCTAGGCTATAAAGTTGGAAGGGATAGGTAGAAGCCTGGGAAAGAGAATGGAGCACTTGGAGGTAGAAGGTAATGGTCTGGAAGGGGGCTTAGCCATCTTCACACAAGAAAATCCGAACATTGTTTTCCTGCAAGAAACCAAATGCTCTAGGCTATAAAGTTGGAAGGGATAGGTAGAAGCCTGGGAAAGAGAATGGAGCACTTGGAGGTAGAAGGTAATGGTCTGGAAGGGGGCTTAGCCATCTTCTGGAACCCCCACTCCCTACTCCTTAACGTCGAGGCCTACATATCTTTCATTTCCCTTGAAATGTAGATCTTGGGAGAAGCTGGCATATACTTATTCACTAATGTTTACAACCCCCAAAGGCTGGAGGATAAGCTACAGCTATTGGACAACCTATCCAAGATGCAACAAAGACACTCTAATGCTAAGGCCATCTATGGCGGCGATTTCAACATGATTACCTCTCTGGGGAAAAAAAGGGTGGACTTCGAACCCTAAACAGAGATGTAGAGGCCTTCATTTCTTTCATAAGAACGGCTAACCTGGTGGACATCCAACCCAAAAATGGCATTTTCACTTGGAATAATAAGAGAGGAGGGGATAGGCTCATCGCATCTAGGCTTGATCGGTTTCTGATCTCGGACACCATTCTCCTTGAGGGAGTCACAATGGAATCTGATATTATTCCATCTGGAGGATCGGATCATTGGCCCATCTCTTTACAGGCAACCATTCTTGGAACTCCAAAAAACAGACCTTTTCGCTTTGAAAAATTCTGGCTCAGTCATCCGACTTTCACCACCAACATCCAACTATGGTGGAACAAGCATTTGGACGCTAGAGGTACCAAAATGTTTCAGCTCCAAGCTAGATTGAAGCACATAAAGGCAAAGCTACGAACTTCGAACCAAGAGGTCTTTGGTAATATCTTTGAGGACAAGCAAGCCCTTGAGAATCAGATGACTCTAATACATAACAACTAGATCAAGGGGGACATATCTCAGAACTCCATTAACACAGAACATAACCTCCTGCAAAAATGGAATGAGAGATGTAATCAGGAAGAGACTTTATGGAGACAAAAATCTCGTATTCAATGGCTGAACGACGGGGAGAAAAACACCAAATTTTTCCATCGGTCAGCCATGGATTACAGATGCACTAATAAAATAACCAAGCTTAAGGATGAACAGGGGACCTCCTTTCAATCTCATCAGGAGATTGCCTCCATCCTCAGGAACCACTTCAGTCTTATTGCTATAGAACCGAACATCAACAAACAAGAGGCTATCAATGTAGTCATTACCTCTATTCCCAAGCTAATCACAGAGGAACAGAACAGGTCCTTAGACCGTCCGGTCACCCTTCTAGAGGTAGAAGCGGCAGTCAAAGACATGGCCAATGGCAAGGCCCCGGGACCAGATGGGTTCACCATTGACTTCTTCAAAGCTTGCTGGGACATAGTGAAGCAGGACATATGGGCGGTAGTCGAGGACTCTAGAAGGTCCTCCTCCATACTCAAATCCATAAACTCCACTTTTATTGCCCTCATCCCCAAGGCAGAGGCTGCATGCACGCGTTCAAAATTTCGAACTATAGCTTTCTGCAATGTGTTGTACAATATCATCTCCAAAGTCATGGCCAACAAGTTAAAGCCTATTCTCCCTTTGATCATCTCAGAAGAGCAGTCGGGTTATGTGGAAGGCAGGCAAATCATGGACAATGTTTTATTGGCACAGGAAATGATCCACACCCTTCAGTCTCAGAAAAAGGTTGGAATGATCATTCAACTGGACCTCTCAAAAGCATATGATAAGGTCAGTTGGAATTATCTTGAAGCTATTTTGAAAGCTTTTGGTTTTGCCCAGTGTTGGATCAAATGGATTTTGGCCATGGTCAAATCTCCCAGCTTCTCTATTTTGGTCAATGGCGCCCCCTCGGACCCCTTTTTCCCTTCCATAGGCATTCGTCAAGGTGATCCTATCTCCCCTTTCCTTTTTGTTATCTTAATGGAAGGACTGAATCGCATCATTAAATCGACTAAAGATAGGAATATCATCAAATGTCTTCAGCCCTTGAATCACTCTCCTACAACTACTCATCAGCAATTCGCGGATGATACCACGCTGCATGGTACCCCTTCAGTTAAGGAAGCCCAAGGTTTCAAAGCCATTTTGAACCTGTTCAGCCAAGCATCTGGTATTGGATCTTAACTTGGATAAATCCTCTCTTTTTTTTCTTCCATACCCACTTGGCGGTCCAGAAGCACCTCAGTAATATCCTTGGTTTCAAAAGACGCATCCTCCCATCTAAATATCTTGGCATTCCTCTCACTAGCAAGCCTTGGCAGAAACTCCACTGGGAGCATTTGCTCTCCAGGCTAGAGGACGGGAAATTACTGGACCAACAGAATTTTGAATTTTGCAGGAAGATTTGTAATGACTAAGGCGGTTCTGCAAGCCATTCCTCTTTATATGCTTTCTATCCTCTCTGCTCCAAAAATGGTTATACATAAAATTAGGAATATTCAAAAAGCCTTTCTTTGGTCGAGCAAAGCAGATAAACATAAATGGGCACTTGTAGTGTGGACTAAATTATGCAAACCCAAAAACCTGGGGGGCTTAGAGCTGCAAGACCCGGACACTATCAACAAAGCTTACGGAGCCAAGCTTTGGTGGTGTTGGATCAAAGAACCCCATACACCTTGGGCAAAACTGTGGAAGGGAAAATACACCGAAACTTGGAAAACTGAGGATCTGATCAGAATGACAAATGCCCCTGAAGGTTCCCCTATTTGGAATTTGGTCAGAGCTAACAACCACCTCATTCAGGACCACTTCTTTTGGGAAATTCGCAATGGCAACAATGCTTTATTCTGGGAGGATACATGGCAACAACTACCTAAACGAGAAAACCTCAATTATCTTGCCCTACAGAGATGGTTTCAGGCAACAGGCAAGATAAAAGTCCATCAATATTGGTCTGTCAGTAACGAGAACCAACACTGGAGGAAATGGAACTTAGAGCCTCTCCCCCCAGAGGACGACATGATAGACCTCCTCAGCACCTTAAACTCTACTCTGAATAAGAGAATGATCTGGTCCACTCAGGAAGAAGACCAACTCAAGTGGGGTAAACTCGACGGGGAACTTTCAACCTCAAGGAGGCCAGAATGTATCTCGAACAACAGGACCTCGAAGACAAAGTAGCTTGGTACCCAAATGTCTCGGACAATGCACTTTGGCCAAAGATAAAGTCTTTTCTTTGGCTTCTCATGCATCGTAAAATCTTTACGAGGGAGAATTTAGTGAAAAGAGGTTTCATTGGGCCTTCCAGATGCCCCCTATGTAAAAAGGATGAGGAAACAATGAACCATCTCCTTAATGACTGTGACTGGACCAATAATCTATGAGAATGGATGAAGGGAATATTCAAACAGACAGACAGACACAGAGATTCCATTCAAGACTCCATTGCAAATTGACGCACAAAGTATTCCAGTTGTAATACGGTTAACGCCCTTTGGAGGCTCTACCCCGGTTTTATAGTCTAGAACATTTGGAAAGAGAGAAACAGACGAATTTTTCAAAAAGAAGCCAAGCAGCTTGAAACCATCAAAACAGTCATTATGCACAGTTTAAAAAAGACGGTGCTTACCATCTGCAAAGCGGAGCAAGACAAAACGCTCACACCCAATGATTCTCGCATCCTGTTGTTGTTTGGCATGAATGGTCTAATGAGTCACAAGGCTCAAGCAAACCACTCTCGACCAGCTCCCGTTCCTTCGGCCTGGCTAATCCCACCCTGGGGTTCTGCAAAGTAAATTTCGACGGAGCCTCCAGGGTTAACCCTAGTCCTGCAAGGCTTGGAGGCGTCATCTGTAATGACAAAGGTGAAATCCTTCACATTTTCTGCAAAGCGCTTGGGGAAGCCACCAACAATGAAGCAGAATTCGCAGCCTTGGAACAGGAGTTGCAAATCCTCATCCATCTGGGTAAAAGGCTCTATAATAGTGGAAGAAGATTCCCTCTTGGCCATCACTGCGACTAGAAGAATGCAAAATGAGACACGACCGGAGAAAGTTACGAAGCATTGGAGATTAACCATGGTTACAGCACTTATTGTGAAACATCTCTCCTCCCTCAGTAGCATTGTTCCACAGGCAGTTAGGCGGAAAGCAAATGTCTTAACGGACAGCCTTACCAGCCACGTGGTCGATCATCCGATGGAGATCACTGACATTGTTGGAAAGACGTGACAGAATACGAGCTTAGAAATAAGTGCACTCTCATCTCGAGGCAAGATCTTACAGGAGAATCGAGAGCGGAAGACGCGCTGCAGGATATGGCTCATTAGTAACTTATGCAAATTAACAATATACTTAACACCAAACGGAGGTACAACGAGCGACAGGCCTACGGAGTACTTGGGGTAGGGTGGAAAATCATCAACAAGAACGCAGTATATCGAACGGGGAGCAGAATCAACAAAAAGTATGATCGGCACAATCAACAAGAAGCAGGTGAAGACACTTGGCTTTCAACTAGCAACCTCAAGTGTAGCAGAGTAATGGCTCTGGATCGGCATCAGGGAAAAGAGCTGAGAAATCTAAATGAGAGTTATTATGCTAGGAACAGCGGATCTCAAAAGGCGAAGTGGGAGATCTCAATCCACAACATTCGACCTTCAGCTATAACTAAGGTAATCAACCAGAAAATTAAGACATCGCATTCTCCTTGCTCGATTCTTGACAATCTTAGTGTTGTTAGGAAGTTCACTATGTCCTCTACGCACGCTACCCACGCCAACACTTACAATAACACTATGACTCGAGAGGGCAATCGTAATGCGTCTGCTAACCGGGACCTGAAAAAAGCCCATAAGGCTTACGAAACCCAAATCTCTAAAAAAAAAAGGGAGAATTGAAGAGCTTGAAGCTGCAGTCACCGAGGAAGAAGAACACATGGACATTCAGGCTTTGGAGATGAAAATGGACTGGATATCGGACCTAGGCACAGCGACAACCAAAGCCACGCAATTCGTTAGAACTCAAAGTTAAATGTGGCGTATGAAGACCATGCTAGCCAAAGCGCTTAGGATGCAAACAAAAGAAATCAAAAAAGCGCACCAAGCCACTTCGCTCATTTCAACTGAGAATTTAGCAAAGTTAGATGCTATGGAGTTCAACATCAGTGCGTTGACTCAGGAAGTCAGAATCCTGTCGCACAAGCTGGGAGCCCTCATCAATCTCCTCAAGCTCTCCATCTGACAGGGAACTAATATTGTTGTGGATGTCCCGGCAGAGGAAACTGACACCAGCATGGTGAAGCGCCCCATTCCTCAAAGGATTCTGAAGCCCGATATCGAGACTGCAACGGCCGGCCCAAGTGCAACCAACAAAGATTATGTGATTTTGGAGCTGTAATGGCTTCATGTTTTCTTGGTTTTCTCTCCTTTTGTCTCTCTCTGTCGTAGTTATGAGGTCCTCCAGGCCCTCTTTCGTTTGTGTCTTCTGTCAAGCAACCCTGGATGGTTGGCTTTTCTCGTTTGTGTCCCTTGTTAGGCAGCCCTGCGTGGTTAGTCTCAGTTTCTAAAGATGCAGGTTCAAGTGCTGACAGTCATTTTGGGCAAACTAGATGGAAATGTTTTCTTTGTCTGTTCATACAGACTTTTTGTATCCTATGTAATTTTATGATATAATATACATCTGTTGATTTACACACAAAAAAAACTAAAATTATGTTTACAAAATCACTTTACAAGCTTTTTTATTGTTGTGTAAATCAACAAAAGTATTTTATATCACAAAGTTACATAAGATACAAAAAGTCTGTATGAACAGACATAGAAAGCACTTCCAGCATGTTCGACCAAAATGACTAGCAGAACCTAATCCTGCAACTTCAGAAACGAGGCTAACCACGCAGGGCTGCCTAACATAGGACAAAAACCGAGAGAGGGTTTGGAGGACCTCATAACCAAGACAGACATAGACATAAGAGAACAACAAAGAGCCTTGAAGCCATTACAGTTCCAATTCCACATAATCCTTGTTGGTGTTACTTGGGCCGGTCGTTGCAGTGACTATATCTGGCTTCGGAATTCTTTGAGGAATGGGGCGCTTCACCGTGCTGGTGTCGGTTTCCTCCATCGGGATGCCAATTGCAATATTCGTCCCCTGTTGGATGGAGAGCTTGAGGAGTCTGGTGAAGGCTCCTAAATTATGTGACAACATTTTGAGTTCCTGAGTTAAAACACTAATGTTGAACTCCATGGCGTCTAACCTTGCTGAGTTTCCAACTGAAACGAGCGAAGTGGCCCGGTGCGCATCCTTTATTGCTTCTGCCTACATGTTAAGCGCTTTGGCCAGCATAGTTTTCATGTGCCACATTTCACTTTGAGTTCTTACAAATTGTGTCTCTGGTGGTTGTGGTTCCTACGTTCGCGATCTAATCGATTTCCTTCTCCATTGCTTGTATATCCAGCTTTTCTTCTTCCTCGTTGACCGCTGCTTCAAGCTCTGGAATTTTTCGTTTCTCTTTCTTTGAGACCGAGGCCTCATAAGCCCCTTGGGCTTTTTCCAGGGCCCGAATAGAAGACTTATTGCGACTGCCCTCCTTTGCCATTGTGTTGTTGCAAGTGTTGGCGTTCGAGGAGCCTGCGAGCTTCCTGACAGAGTTAAGATTGCCAAGAATCGAGCGATGAGAATACAATGTCTTGGTATCTTGGTGGATTGCTTTAGTTATAGCTAGAGGTCAATAGTTCTAGATTGATATCCCCCGCTCCGCCTTCTGAGACCCGTTGTTCTTGTCATAATAAAACTTGTTTGGATTTCCTAGTGCCTTCTCATGATTTCGGTCCAAAGCCATTACACTACCACGCTTGTGGTTGTTGGTTAAATGCCATGTGTCATCATTTGCTTCTTGCTGACTGTGTCGATCATTCCTTTTGTAAATTGTACTCCCCGTCCAATATCCTTCGTCCTTTTGGGTGATCTTCCACCCTGCCTCACGTACCCCATTGGCCTGTCGCCATTGGTACCTGCGATTGGCATTAAGTGTATGGTTAGTCCACATAAGTTACTGATGAGCCGTATCCTGCAACCCGTCCTCCTCTCTCGATTCTCCTGTAAAGTCTTGCCTCAAAATGAGAATGCACTAGTTCCTAAAATCATCTCCTGTGACGTCTTGCCAACAAGTGTCAATGGTCTCCATCAGATGATCTACCGCGTGGTTGGCAAGGCTATCCGCTAAGACATTTGTCTTTCTCCTAACTGCTTGTCGAACTATGTTGCTGAAAGAGGAGAGATGTTTCGCAATGAGCATTGTGACCATGGCTAATCTCCAATGCTTTGTGACTTTCTCCAGTCGGGTGCCATTTTGCATTCTCCTTGCCGCAATGATGGCAAAGAGGGAATCTCCTTCCACTATTACAGAGCCTTTACCCAAACAAATGAGGGTGTGTAGTGTCCTAACTAGGGTGCTAAATTAGGCTATATTTATTATCAACCAGGGTAAGTAAACTTCGAGGCATGCGTCTAAAATATATAGACATAAAGGATTCCTAACTAAGTGTTCATTGTGGTAGGTTACAGAACTTCTTTACGGAAGGTTAAGGTATGTTCCCTATCACTTTGACACTCAGGTCACTCAATTCATCTAACTGTTCTAAAGACATTGTGTATTACTAAACTGAGATTTTAACTGAGATTTTAGTCCCCTTACAAGGACACTATTCATAAAAACCATGTCTAGTGAACTCTCAGCATTTAACACTCAATGTTTATGAAAGATTAAAAGCATACTGAAATCAAAAGCACACTAAAATTCAAATGCATGGAAAACAGGGTTCATGAAGATGCTTTGAAAATATAACGAAAGATCAGATCTCTTACAAGATATAGTTCAACGATCTTAACGGCAAATCCTTCAAGCCACCATCATAAACATCATTCATAAGGATTGCTAATTAAATCAACGAAATCATAAGCATAACTGTTGGTATCATTCCATGACCCCCTTTTTCCTCCTAAAACATATCATTTGCCCATTCCTTTTCATCATATATCTCTTAGAATCCTTGAAAATTGGTTAATTAATAGTCCTATAGTTATTAAAATGCATTGAAATTGATTTAGGAATTTTATGTTAAAGAATTAGAAGTTTTTGGTGAAATGGTTACAGGAAGTTCCAACATCCTGTAATTAGCTCATTGTTTGACATGTGGCACAACAGTTAGGCTAGAGCGAAAGGCATGGATGAAAAGTAGAATGTCCAAGCATGGACAAACACCTATCCTACAGCAGAATCGACCCTCCTACATGTGCAGTCAACACAGGTCAAAGCATGGCACACTGGCGACAAAGGCAGCAACAGCAGCGCATTCTAATTTGATTTAGCTTTTGTTCTTTTTTGAAATCAGTTAGGATAGAAACATTTTGAAAATCTCGATGTAGTAAAAGCGGCAACAACCAAATCCCGAATGTACATTCATTTTCGAAATGACATGGTTGTGCTAGACATATGTAAATACAGTCCGAATAATGAATGAATGGTTAATCGTTGTATCATTCTGAAACAGAGTTTTTGAACTTAATACTAAAAATCCAGTTATAGTTACGACTCGTGTCTTGTGCATTGATTTGATAGCCGGTTGAATATAGTCCAGTATACCTCTGGAACGCGGACGGGCCCTGCGTTAAACCGGTATACTGACCTTTTCATTTTATTTGCACTTAGGGTATTATATGGTTTGCACAATAGTTACGATTGGTTTCCGATTTCAATAGCTCTTGATTTCAATTGAATGTATATGGTTTGCGTTTATGGTAATGCTTGAACAGTCATCGCTGAGATCTTGAAGCGCGTCCTGTAAGGGATTCGATCCCTGTGTATGTCCTTTAAAAGCAATGTCATGAACTTTATTTTCATTTCAAAATCCATTTATGATCTCTGTATATTTTTACCTTGTGTAAATATTAGTGAATGTTGGGTGTTTGCTGAACAAGGGTTTTTATGTGTGATGTCTCTGTAAGGAGATCGAAAACTTGGTTTGCAGTGATGCACAGTGTTTAGGTTCAGTATTTAATTTGGTAAATGCATTTAGTGATAGTATTGTAATCAGGTATGTTAGCAGAGTGACCTGAGTGTTTGCATGATAGGTAACATACCCCAATCTTCCGTAAAGAAGTATTGTGACCTATATCATAACCACTTAGCCAACAATCCTTTATGTCTATATACTTTAGACGCATGCCCCTAAGCTTACGCATCCTGGTCGATAATAAATATAGTCTAGTCTAGTACCCTAGCTAGAACACTACATTTTGGCGCCGTTGTCGGGGAGGCGTACTTAAAGGATTCAAACAAAAAGAAAAAAAATTCAATACACAAAAATAAACAAAAACACAGTTAGAAATCATGTTCATTTATGCCTAGATTTAGAGACAGTCAAGGTAGATTTGTAAAAACCCCCCACCATCTAAAAACTAACCCATCATCATCAGGAGCAGACTCTCTAGGGAATACAACACCAGCTGAGGAAGTTATCCAAACATTGGAAGAAAAATTTTATTCAGGACAGAAACTTACTCTTATTGAGAGGGAAACTTTATTCACACATAAATCGCAGAAGAAGCACTTTCCTAGACCTTCTACACAAGGAGAAAGTAGTACAGTTACCGAACAATCTTCCTTTCTCCTTTTTCCACCAAGTGACACTGACACAGAGAGACCAATTAGAATGGCTGAGGAAGGATCTGAATCAGTACCACGCCAAGGAGATGAAGAGGAGTCAACTTTTAAGTTCCCTATACATGAACCACAGTAAGATGAGGAGATCAAAATGAAGAACATACCCCCATCAGTGCTACCAAATTTCTATGGTATGGCTTCGGAGGATCCAAACTCATTCTTGTTCGAGTTTAACATTGTATGTCGAACTTATGGCTATACAGATGATGCCCATAGGCTTAGATTGTTCCCAGCCACATTAAAGGCATCAGCCTTAAAATGGTTCATGGGGCTAGGTGAGCATGCTATAGTTGATTGGGATGGCATGAGGAGAATATTTCTAAGGAAATATCAGCCTTATTGCAGATCCAAAGACTCTAAAGATGATATCTTTAGAATGAGCCAGCAAGAGGATGAAACCTTGTATCTAGAACGGTTTGTCTATAACTTACAAAAATCTAAACACCGAACTATGCCTCTTAATCTGGTCCGCACAATATTCTTGAAAGGTATCCGAGAGGAATACATGGATGATCTCAACTTGATGGGCAAAGGTGACATTTCCGCCTTACCCTTTGAAGAAATCGCTGAGTTGTGCGAAAAGTATTCACGGAGTAAAGCTAAAATGGGAAAGAGAAGCCTGTCATCAAGGGTCACAAAATCTGCCTCTGCAAGTGTCACAATGGCCGAAATAGGGAATCTTTTAGAAGAGTTTAAAACAGATCTGTTAAGCACTCTAGGGAACCAAATTGATACTTTGAAAGCCAAGAAGAAACAAGAAGATGAAGATCATATCATGGCTATCTTCTGCCCAAAATGCCGGAAGAAACATGCATTAAAAGATTGCCCTCTAGAGAACATCCAAGTTTGTGCTTTCTGTACTGAACATCATGATATGTTTAACTGTCCTAAAGTTAAAGTTTTGCAGAACTGTAATATGGCAGCCAATACAGAGATGGAAAACGTGTATTACATGGGCAAAAAGCGACCATGGCAGCCAAGGCAAGCACCCCAAGGTATGTTTCCAAATCAAAATCTGCAGTTTCCTATGAATGATCAAATGTATGCACAAAACTCATGGAATGTACCCATGCCATGGTAGCACCAAAACCAACCACAACACCAATGGAGACCGTCTCAACAGTACTCCCAATCTTATCATACATATCCTCAATCATACCCACCTTACTCACAACCATATCAACAATACCAACAGCCGTATCCATCACATTCTCAACCATATCAGCAGTATCCTCAGCAAGTTGTCTATCAGCCCCAACCTCCTCAACAAGCACTGCCTGCTCCTCCACCAATAAATGCACCACAACTGCAATTTCCAGCTAACTCACAACCTCCCAGACCCACTCAAATTCCTGCTCAAACTGTCCCAAATCCGAATAATAGAGCAGAGAGGCCAGCCTATAATGTAGAAGAAGGAACCTCATATTCCACACTGCCTTTGCAAAACATTAATTTGAGGTCTGGTAGGGCGCTCCACAAAGATTCTCCAATAACAGATAAGCAAGAAGAAAACTCAGAAAAGGAAAATGAAATGACAAATCAAACAAAACCAAACAATAATACCAAAGATAAACAGATGCAACCATTGCATCCACTTTTTCCAGACCGATTGGTCCAAATAAAACCACCACTGTCTATACCACAATTTGATGTCTTAGATGAACTTAAGAATGTCTACATAAAAATTCCACTGTTGCAAGCTATAAAAGACATTCCCATCTATACTAAGGGCATCAAAGACATATGTCTCAAGAAGCCTGCTAGAAAAAGAATTGATCCTCAAACCATTCATGTCATAGGACATTTAGCAGGCCTTATGACCAATACCATCTCCATGGAAAAGTATGTTGATCCTGGCATTCCCAAAGTGACCACCATTATTAACAACATACAAATTCCAAACACTTTGATAGATCTTGGAGCCGCAATCAATGTCATGACTCTTGAAACCATGAGAACACTCCAGCTCATAAATTTGCAACATACCACGATTGTTCTAGAACTAGCTGATAGGTCCAAAGTCATTCCTGGGGGGATTTTGGAAGACATCATTGTCTCACTGGACTCTTGGGAGTATCCAGTGGATTTCTTAGTCCTTCAACCCAAATCCAATTTAGGAGGACACCCTATCATCCTTGGTAGGCCATGGTTAGCGACTGCTGATGCATTCATAGGATGTCGATCGGGCAACATGATCATTTCAAGAGGGACCGAAAGAAAACAACTCACCCTTTATCCATCGGCACAATCACCAGCAATAACACACAATTTGTGGCTTGATGATAAATTTAATGATAAAGAAGAAGTACAATCTGTTTTTAGCATTGACCAAATCTATGATTTCCAGGAACAAGACAATAATGATTTGGTAGAATTATTCCTTTCTCAACCTGATATGTCTGAAAATTTGAGAAGTGAACAATATCATGCTGCAGATGTACTTTTGGCACAAAACTTTCAGGAAACATGCACCATCCAATCCTTGCAAACTACATTTCACGACATTTTTCCAGTTCAATCCATCACCAATACACAGAGTCAGATCATAGAGATTAGTCCAGGGAAAACTCTGAACATAGGCAATCACCTAGACTCATCTCAACAAGAGAAATTGATTCGACTCTTGAGAAAATACCAAAAAGCTTTTACTTGGGACTATACCGATATGCATGGGATTCACCCCGACACATGCACTCACCATATCTATACAGATAGCACCATTAAACCAGTGAGGCAACCACAGAGAAGAATGAACCCCATGCTCCAAGATATTGTCAGAGAGGAATTGCAAAAACTTTTGAGAGTTAATTTTATATATCCTATTTCTGACAGTCAGTGGGTATCCCCATTGGTTACAGTGCCCAAGAAAAATGGTAAGTGGCGCATTTGTGTTGATTACAGACAGTTGAACAAAGCAACGCTCAAAGATTACTTCCCACTGTCATTTATTGACCAAGTGTTAGACACCCTAGCTGGCAAATCATCATTTTCTTTTCTTGATGGTTTCAGTGGCTACAACCAGATCAGGATCGCCTCTGAAGACCAGGACAAAACCACATTCACCTGTCCTTGGGGCACCTATGCTTACAATGTTTTGCCATTTGGACTTTGTAACGCTCCAGCTACATTTCAGAGAGCTGTGTTAGCTATTTTCGTTGATTTAATTCATAATTGTGTTGAAGTCTACATGGATGATTTTTCAGTATATGGCAATTCATTTGAACATGCATTAGAAAATCTTGAGAGAGTTTTGAAAAGATGTATTGAAGCTAACATGTCCCTCAACAATGAAAAGTGCTTTATGATGTTAAACGAAGGGATAGTGTTAGGCCACTATATTTCTTTTCAAGGCATCCAGGTTGACCCAGCAAAGATCCAGATCATTGTTGATTTGTCAATTCCACAGAATCAAAGAGAGGTAAGAAGTTTCCTTGGGTATGCAAGCTATTACCGGAGATTTATTGAAAATTTTAGTAAGATAGTTTTACCTTTGTTTAAACTTCTAACCAAAGATGTACTTTTCAACTGGAATGAGAACTGCCAACAAGCATTCGAACAACTCAAAAAGAAGTTATCAACCGCACCAGTCATGAGAGGGCCTAATTGGAGCCTACCATTTCATATCTTTACAAATGCATCTGACACTGTAGTAGGTGCATCATTAGGCCAAAAAGAGGAATCTTGTACATATGCCATTTATTTCATTAGTAAAAATCTAACACCTGCAGAGTTAAACTATACAGTTACAGAAAAGGAAACACTTGCCATCATTTATGCTGTGAATAAATTCCGACATTACATAACTGGTTATGAGGTCTTTATACAAAATGATCATTCGGCCATTAGACATTTAATGAATAAACCAATAACTAGTGGCAGAGTGACCAGATGGTTACTATTGTTACAGGAATTTAACATCACAGTGTTAGATAGACCAGGCAAAGAGAACCAGATAGCAGATTTTCTCTCTAGACTGCAAAATCCAGGTGAGGTTGTTCCAGTTGAAGATTCTTTTCCAGATGAAAACTTATTTGCAATTTCCATAGTAACTCCTTGGTATGCTGATTTGGCCAATTATTTGTCTACAGGGAGGACACCTCCACACTTTACTGCAAAGGAAAGGAAGAGACTAGTCAAACAAAGTGCTAGATATTCATGGCTTAATGGCGATTTATTTTACACCGGTTATGATATGATTATTAGGAGATGTGTAAGAAATGATGAGGTAATTGATATTTTAAAATCTTGCCATGATGAACCGTGTGGTGGCCATTTTGCAGCGAAGCAGACAGCATTCAAAGTTCTTACTCTTGGATACTACTGGCCATCCATTTTCAAGGATGCCAAGAAGTATGTAAAGAGTTGTGAGAGCTGCCAAAGAATGGGCAGGCCAACAGCTACCGATGAGATGCCCCTTCAGCCCCAAGTTCACTTAGAGCCATTTGACAAATGGGCTCAAGACTTTATAGGACCCATTAACCCAACCTCCAATGGTAAGAAGTACATCTTAGTATGTACTGATTACGTCACAAAGTGGGCTGAAGCAAAAGCACTGGTTAGAGCAACCGAACACACAGTAGTAAATTTCCTTTTAGAAGAGATTTTTGTGAGGTATGGAATACCAAGGGAAATTGTAACTGATCAAGGTACTCAATTCACCTCAAAGCTAGTGAAAGACATCACAGACAAATACCAAATCAAGCATAGGAAAAGTACCCCTTACCATCCACAGGGCAATAGGCAGGTGGAATCAACAAATAAAACCTTGGAAGGCATCATTACTAAAACTGTTGCAATGAACAAGAAGAATTGAGAAGAGAAGCTCAAAGATGCACTCTGGGCTTACAGGATTACTTGGAAAGATACTACAGGATTTACACCATATCAATTGGTGTACGGCAAAGAGGTAATGCTTCCTATTGAGTTCCAAATACATACTTTTAAACTGGCTGCAGATTTACAAATTGATTTGGACCAAGCACAAAAAGAAAGAATTCAGCAGTTGAACCAGCTGGATGAGATGAGGCAGCAAGCAGAGGAAACCACAATCCTCATGCAAAAACAAAGGAAGCAGTGGCATGATGCACATATTAAGAAGAAGCAGTTCAAGGAAGGTGACTGGGCTTTACTTTTTGACTCTAAATTCAGAGATCATAAAGCCAAGTTCACCACCCATTGGATGGGCCCATACCAAATTGTTCAGGCTTACGACAATGGTTCAGTCAAGCTCAAAACTATTGATGGAGAAGGTCACTCCTTTACTGTCAATGGTCATCGCCTGAAACTATACACCAAGCCCATCAGCAAGCAAGATTTTCTCCATACACTATCTCAGCAAAGAGAGGTTGAGATACTGCAGCCCTCAGCTGCAGTATCACTGCCTTAGTTTCTTTTCTTTCAATTTCAGAGTCAAAAAGAAATAAAATAAATAAATAAATATAAAATTAATATAAAACAAAAACTAAAAAATATATATATAAAATAATGGGTTAGATGTGAAAACCAGCCTCTGGCACAATCTAACCCCGAATTCCTACTTGAAAACCAATTCGTTGGCGGGTAAGAATTCTCTTTCTTTTGTTCACTGTTTGATTTATCAGCTGAATCATGACTTGAGGACAAGTCAAAATTTTAGTCGGGGAGAAAGGCATCAGCATTTTGTTACTTTTATCTCTCCATTGTAAATTCTTAAAGATTTCTTATCCTATATCTTCACTGTAAATTTTCAAAGCAGCTTGTTCCAGCATTCCAGACTTCAATAAATACGCTGTTTTGTCATTGTTTTATCTCAGAGGGACCTGGTTATAAACATTATGCAGGGGGACCTGTTCTGTCCAGACAACTATGCTACCATCACCAGCAGTAATGGGACCTGTTTAAGACACTCAGAAGGGACCTGTTAAAGAGATTGACACCTAGGGCTACTTCAACATAATTTCATCAAGTTTCTACAAGGATTTGGGCACCAAGACTCCATCAAATGCCCAAGCTGAGTGAACCTGTATCAATATAAGGCGCTGCATGAACATTTTCAAATTTTTCTCAAGGGACCTGTTGCATTCAATCTTTCTCAAGGGACCTGTTACATCTTCAAATTTTTCTCAAAGGACCTGTGCATTCAATCTTTCTTAGAGGACCTGTTACAACAAGCAAAAGAACAGTCAAAAAGGGACTAGTCCTACTCAGCATGTCAATACAACAACAACCAACAAAAAAGTAATATGTTTCTTGCTCTTAAACATTTAATTTCTTAGATTGATTTTTAATGTAAATTTGATGACTGTGGCTGTTATGATCGATTTCAAGGACACCTACATTTTCTATCATCCCTTATTCCACTGATTCTCATCATTTCTCATACTTCAACCTATTCATACTTCTAAACCCATTACCAACACATCAACCTTGTCATGCTAAATACATCCTACAGCCATACCAACATCCTCCATCTGACCGAATGCCAACTGAAACAGGACACGTGGCGGATTGTGTTTTTAAATACAAGGGAAAGAGACAAATGTAAAGCGGCCTATTCATTTTATTCCACACAGCCAAATCATGACTCCACCACCCGACGTACCCAATGATTCAACGGACTCCCCGAATTCAGACCCAGCATTATATATATACGCTCCCAACGCTCTTGTGGTGACATCTATGTAAGCGTACAACACTCCTCTGTTCTAAAAACATGAATACGTTGTGAAGTGAGTACAGCTGGTTATCCCACCATCATTTTCGCATTTGATTTCCGTAACTTTCAAAGTAGAATCAGAAGCAGTAAGCGCCGAAAGAAGTATTATCATTTGGGTTCGACTCACACAATGGGGATTGGAAGCAGTGAGCGCCGAAAGAGGAAAGTATAACCACTCTGTTTCGACTCCCACCACAGTCATAAGACAATCGACCGACCGAGCATCATATTGAAGATTAAGGGAAGCGATACATCAGGTAACAAATCTGAAATTTCTTTGTTGAAATTGTAGAAACATAAACAGAGAAGGGTTGGAGCACGACCCTCTGCCACTATGACTAATAGGGTCGAGCCAAGTGTGTTCGACAGTTCACAATATCATGAAGATTGCATTGAAATTCTCAGAGAGATACAGTGGTTACCATTTTTAGAGAAATTTCATGGAAGTAATGAGGAGGTTACCAAGCAATTTGCTTTCACATTCAATGGAGAGAAAGCCCTGATAGGTAACTTCTCATTCAGGGTTTCAGAGGATACTATAGCTCAGGCAATAGGGATTGGTCCAGAAGGGGAGAAGAATTTTAAAACAAAACAATTTAAAGAGAAATCGTGGACGCAGTTTATGTCTAGATCCAGAGTCTCATCAGTTAACTGGAAGAAGGGTGTTCCAAGAAGTTGGTTGATGCATCCCTGGGATGAGATGGTCTACGTCCTTCAAAAATTCATAACCTGTGAAGGCCGTTACAGTATTGTCTATCTATACCATATTAAACTACTGCTCCACTTGAAGAAACAATGTGTTATCAGTCTACCATATTTTCTATTACAAAGCTTAACCAAGATGTCCAAGACTATCTAGAAGCAGAAGGGGAATGAAGACAAGAGCCTATATCACTTTGGCTTAATTAAAATTCTTATTGAGCATGAATTGCAGAGAATAGGGAAACCGTGGAAAGAATTCCTAGCTGCTAATCAAATTAGAGATGAAGATAAAGAAGAAGTGCAAGAGGACTCAGGGTTCATGAAGGATATTGATGAAGAAATCCCAGTATCCAAAGCCAGCAAGGCACCTCTACCTGTGGGCAGCATAAGGACCAGGAACATGAGAAAGGAAGATGCTAAGAGGGCCGAACAAGATAAAATTTTCACCACTTACTCACGAAGAACAAGGACACCAAAAGCCCAGTTACAAGAAGACCAGCTTGAATCCAATGCACCTGCACAAATGGATGTTGAGAGTGGTGACCACTCACTACCAGGACCAGAAGTTGATATAGAGATAGAAAGCAATAACAAGCAGGAAAAATGTTCACCACCTCCCATTAAGAGACAGAAGAAATTGGAGAAACAAATTGAAGAATTAAAGGAAGAGCTCATGGAGGCTAATATGCTAGAAAAAGTTATCAAGAGAGAAAATGAAATGCTCCGGGCGCAGAGTAAAGAAACTCAGAAGAAGAATGAAAAGTTAAGGGAGAGAATCAGTGAACTGGAGGCTGAGCAAACGGAGATTTCTAACTGGGCCACTAAGTGGTACAATCAGAAGAAGACCCTCAAAGAAAAATACAAAAGGCTAAAGCAGGCTCAAGGGTCAGAAAGATAACCAGGTGAAAAAGAATGTGGACACATTGCTCAAGGCAGCAGAGATCCAGGCAGGGACAGAGTTCAAGGGAAGCACTTCGGGGATAGCATGAGGACATGCTAATTCCTTAAGTCGGGGAGAAATGTTGGTATCATCCCATGACCCCCTTTTTCCTCCTAAAACATATCATTTGCCCATTCCTTTTCATCATATATCTCTTAGAATCCTTGAAAATTGGTTAATTAATAGTACTATAGTTATTAAAATGCATTGAAATTGATTTAGGAATTTTATGTTAAAGAATTAGAAGTTTTTGGTAAAATGGTTACAGGAAGTTCCAACATCCTGTAATTAGCTCATTGTTTGACATGTGTCACAACAGCTAGGCTAGAGCGAAAGGCATGGATGAAAAGTAGAATGTCCAAGCATAGACAAACACCTATCCTACAGCAGAATCGACCCTCCTACATGCGCAGTCAACACAGGTCAAAGCATGGCACACTGGCGACAAAGGCAGCAACAGCAGCGCATTCTAATTTGATTTAGCTTTTGTTCTTTTTTTAAATCAGTTAGGATAGAAACATTTTAAAAATCTCGATGTAGTAAAAGCGGCAACAACCAAATCCCGAATGTACATTCATTTTCGAAATGACATGGTTGTGCTAGACATATGTAAATACAATCCGAGTAATGAATGAATGGTTAATCGTTGTATCATTCTGAAACAGAGTTTTTGAACTTAATACTAAGAATCCAGTTATAGTTACAACTCGTGTCTTGTGCATTGATTTGATAGCCGGTTGAATATAGTTCAGTATACCTCTGGAACGCAGACGGGCCCTGCGTTAAACCGGTATACTGACCTTTTCATTTTATTTGCACTTAGGGTATTATATGGTTTGCACAGTAGTTACGATTGGTTTCCGATTTCAATAGCTCTTGATTTCAATTGAATGTATATGGTTTGCGTTTATGGTAATGCTTAAACAGTCATCGCTGAGATCTTGAAACGCGTCCTGTAAGGGATTCGATCCCTTTGTATGTCCTTTAAAAGCAATGTCATGAACTTTATTTTCATTTCAAAATCCATTTATGATCTCTGTATATTTTTACCTTGTGTAAATATTAGTGAATGCTGGGTGTTTGCTGAACAAGGGTTTTTATGTGTGATGTCTCTGTAAGGAGATCGAAAACTTGGTTTGCAGTGATGCACAGTGTTTAGGTTCAGTATTTAATTTGGTAAATGCATTTAGTGATAGTATTGTAATCAGATATGTTAGCAGAGTGACCTGAGTGTTTTCATGATAGGTAACATACCCCAATCTTCCGTAAAGAAGTACTGTGACCTACATCATAACCACTTAGCCAACAATCCTTTATGTCTATATACTTTAGACGCATGCTTCTAAGCTTATGCATCCTGGTCGATAATAAATATAGTCTAGTCTAGTACCCTAGCTAGAACACTACAATAACTCTAATCACTATGCATGCTATCCAATGTTCAAAGATTGCTAATAAAATGAAAATGACAGTATACCCGTCCACGCAGGGCCCGTCCGCGTTTCAACGGTATACTGGAATACGCTCAAGCAACTAAGGAGTTAACGCATGAACACTATTATAACAAAGTCGTGACTGTAATTGCGTTCTGGTATTAAGTTCTGAAGATTATACAAAAGCTCTGTTCTTTTAAACGATGTACAGAGATCAACCAACATGTAACTGTATCTACATCCGTGTTTTAAAAACAACTAATACACCGTTTACATTTGGATTGAATGTACATTCACTATGCAACTGTTGCCGCTTTTACTATGGAATGATTTTTGGGTCATTTCCATTTTAAACCGATTTCCAAAAAGAAACAAAACGAAACCGGTTTGGGAAAACTTATGGTTATTGCTTCGTTTGTCACCAAAAGGCTGGGGCTTTGACCAGCGTTGACCGCATAACAAGAAGTGTTGGATTCGCTGTAGGATCGATGTTTCTCCATGCTTGTACATTCTAGTTTTCGTTCCTATCCCTTACTTTAGCTTACCTGTCATGCCACGTGTCAGATGATGAACCATTTACAAGATGTTGTAACTTCCTGTAATCTTTTTATTAAAAACTCCTAATTTCTAACATAAAACTCATAAACTAACTTTAATGCAAACTAACAACTATAATACTGTTAACTAATCAATTTCAAGGAATATAAGGGATCCATGGAGGAAAAAGGTAGGCAAATGATGTGTTTCAAGAGGAAAAAGGAGGTCATGGAATGGTACCAACATCTCCCCCAAGCTTAATGAATTAGCATGTCCTCATGCTAATCCTGATGTGCTGCCTTTAAACTCTGTCCCTGCCTGCACCTCTGCTGCTTTCAACAATGCACCCATATTCTTTTTAGCTTGGGCATATTTCTAACTGTGGAGCTCATGCTTTAAACTCTTGTACTTCTCCTTGAGGGCTTTCTTTTGGTTATACCATTTGGTTGCCCACTTGCAGATGTCAGTTTGCTCAGCCTCAAGTTCCTTGATTTGCTCCCTCAACTTCTCATTTTTCTGTTGAGTCTCTTTACTCTGTGCTCTTAGCATTTCATTCTCTTTCTTGATGACTTTTTCCAGCATGTTGGCCTACATCAGTTCTTCCTTTAACTTTTCAATTTGCTTTTCCAGCTTCTTTTGTTTCTTAATGCCGGGTGGTGACTCTTTTTCTTGCATATTGTGGCTCTCAACCTCCATCTCAGCTTCTGGTCCAGGTTGTGAGTGAGCACTGCTCTCAATGTCCATCGGTGCAGGTGCATTCGATTCTGGTTGGTCTTTTTGTGGTTGGCTCGTTTGTGCTCTCCTGCACCTTCTTGTATAGGTAGTAAAAATTTTATCTTGCTCTGCTTTCTGGGCGTCTTCTTTTCTCATTTTCCTCGTCCTCACACTACTAATGGGTGGAGGTACATTGCTTGTTTTGTGCACAGGAATCTCTTCATCAATGTCATGCATAAATCCTGAATGCTCTTGTTATTCTTGCTCATCCTCTTCATCTTTGATTTGGTTGGTAGCCAAGAACTCCTTCCACGTTCTTCCTCTTTTCTATAGTTCATACTCAATAAGACTTTTAATTAGCCCGAAATGATATAAGCTCTTGTCCTCGTTACCTTTTTGCTTTTGGATGGTTTTTGACATTTTGGTTAGGCTTTGCAAGAGAAAATATGGTAAGCTAATAGTGCACTGCCCTTTCAGATGTAACAATAATTTGATGTGGTATAAATAAATGATGTTGTAGCGGCCCTCACAAGTGACAAATTTTTGGATGACATACACCATTTCGTCCTATGGATGCATCAACCAACTCCTAGGGACACCCTTCTTCCAGTTAACGGATGAGACCCTCGATCTGGACATGAATTGGGTCCATGATTTTTCTTTAAACTGTTTTGTCTTGAAGTATTTCTCCCCTTCTGGGCTGATCCCTAGGGACTGTGCTATGATGTCTTCTGAAACCCTGAATGAAAAATTACCTATCAAGGCTCTCTCCCCATTGAAGGTAAAAGCAAACTGTTTGGTCACTTCCTCGTTGCTTCCATTGAACTTCTCAAAGAAGGGTAGCCACTGTTTTTCTTTTAGAATTGCAATGCAGTCCTCGTGGTACTGAGAGTTGTCAAATGTGCTTGGCTCTACCCTATTAGTCATTTTTAACAGAGAAATTTTGCTATAACCCTCTTCGTTTGCTCTTACGAATTTAACAAAGGTGGTTTGGTCTGTTACCTTTGTCTTCCGCTCTACACTGCTGACCTTGTGGGCACCCTCTGTTATTCAAAACTAACTCCTTCAGTGACTTAAGCGATGCCCAGATGACTATCTTGTAATTATGGTGGAGGTCGAAACTTGTAAACCCAAATGACTGTGTTTTCCCTCCGTAGCACTTGCTACTCTCAGTCTTTGTTGTTGAAATCACAGAAGTCGAATTGCTAATATAGAACACTGAGAATGAAATGAAAAAAAATTTAATAACCAACCCGACTCAATTCATAGCATATTCATATTTTATGACAGAGGAGTGGCTGTACTGGTTCATATGGACACCATCATGAGGACGCTGGAAGCATATATGGGGTACTGGAGCATGATATCAAATAGTCGTTTGCATCATTCGACTTCATCAGGTGGTTATGTTATAATTCGGCCAATTCAAACATAATGAACATAATCGTATAACATTTGGCTTTCTAACAATTTACCACGTGTCCCACTTCTGTTGGTACCTAGCCGAATAGAGATGTTGGACAGTCAGTAGGGTTTGGTTGGCCAATAAAGGGTTAATAACAAAGGCTGGAAAGGGTGATATAAGAGGAGATTGAGAAATCGTATGAAGAGTATGGGGATTTTAAAAATCGTATAAACATGGCATAAGATAGAATGTTGGGAGATGATAGGGATTAAGAATATGATACGGAGTGATAGGTATGTAGGTGTTTTTGAAATTGATCGTAGCAATCATAGTTATTAAATTTAACATTAAAAATTAATCTAAGAATTTAAATGTTAAAAATAAAGAATTCATTACACTTTTATTGGTTGATCAAACGTTGCATTGGCATGCTAGGTAGGACTAGTCTCTCTTGACTAATCTTTGCTATTCATGACAGGTCCCTCTGAGATAAATTCGAATGCAACAGGTCCCTCTGAGATCTGGAAAATGTTCGTGCAACTTCTTTGAAATCTGGAAAAGAATTATATATGTGCAGGTTCCTTGATCTTTGGTATTTGACGAAGTCTTTGTGACAAGCAACCTTTGGATCCCTGTTGAAACTTGATGAAGCTTTGCTGAAGTAACTTGAAATAACAATCTCTTAACAGGTCCCTTTTTATGTGTCTTGAACAGGTCCCACTGCATAGTGTTTTTAAACAGGTCCCTCTGAGATAAAACAAAGACAAAAACAACTTCTTTATTGAAATCTGGAGTGCTGAAACAAACTCTTTGGAAATTTACAGTGAGGAGATGAGATAAGAAATCTTTGAGAATTTACAATGAGGAGATAAGAAAACAAAATGTTGATGCTTCTCCCCCACTAAAGTTTTGACTTGTCCTCAAGTCATTATTCGGTTAATGAATCAAACAGGAAACAAAAAGAAAATGAATTCTTACCAGCCAATGAATTGGTTTTCAAGTAAGAATTCTGGGTTAGAGTGTGCCAGAATCTGGTTTTCACATCTAACCCATTTTTTTTTTTTTTTTTTTTTAAGTAAAATAAAATGAACTAAGGCAGAGATACTACAGCTGAAGGCTGCAATATCTCAACCTCTCTCTGTTGAGATATAGTTTGGAGAAAATTCTGCTTGCTGATGGGCTTATTGTAAAGTTTCAAGCGATAACCATTGACAGTAAAGGAGTGGCCTTCTCCATCAATAGTGGTGAGCTTGACTGATCCATTGTCATAAACTTGAGTGATTTCGTATGGGCCCATCCAATGTGTAGTAAACTTGGCTTTATGATCTCTGAATTTAGAATCAAAGATTAAAGGCCAGTCTCCTTCCTTGAACTGCTTCTTCTTGATATGTGCATCATGCCATTGCTTCCTTTGTTTTTGCATGACGATTGTTGTTTCCTCTGCTTGCTGCCTCATTTCATCCAGCTGGTTCAACAGCTGAATTCTTTCTTGTTGTGCTTCATTAAGATCAATTCCCAAATCTGCAGCCATCTTAAAAATATGTATTTGAAACTCAATAGGAAGCATTACCTCTTTGCCATACACCAACTGATATGGTGTAAATCCTGTAGTATTCTTCCATGTGATTCTATAAGCCCAGAGTGCATCTTTGAGCTTTTCTTCCCAATTCTTTCTGTTCATTGCCACTGTCTTAATGATAATTCCTTCCAAAGTTTTATTTGTGGATTCCACCTGGCCATTGGCCTGTGGATGGTAAAGTGTACTCTTTCTGTGCTTGATTTGATATTTTTCTGTGATGTCCTTGACTAACTTTGAAGTAAACTGAGTACCTTGATCAGTCACTATCTCCCTTGGTACTCCATACCTTACAAAAATCTCTTCAAAAAGGAAGTTTACCACTGTTTGTTCAGTTGCTCTAACTATTGCTTTTGCTTCAACCCATTTTGTTACGTAATCAGTACATATTAAGATGTACTTCTTACCATTGGAGGTTGGATTAATGGGTCCTATGAAATCTAGAGCCCATTTTTCAAATGACTCTAGGTGCACTTGGCGTTGAAGTGGCATCTCATCTGTAGCTGTTGCCCTGCCCATTCTTTGGCAGCTATCACAACTCTTCACGTACTTCTTGGAATCCTTAAAAATGGATGGCCAGTAGTATCCAAGACTAAGAATCTTGAATGATGTTCACTTAGCTGCAAAATGCCCACCACACGGTTCATCATGGCAAGATTTTAAAATATCAATTATCTCATCATTTCTTACACATCGTCTAATAATCATATCATAACAAATATAAAATAAATCGTCATTAATCCATGAGTATCGAGCACTTTGTTTGACTAGCCTCTTCTTTTCTTTTGGAGTAAAGTATGGAAGTGTTCTTCCTGTAGACAAATAATTGGCCAAGTCAGCCTACCAAGGATTCACTATTGAAATTGCAAATAGATTTTCATCTGGAAAAGAATCTTCAACCGGAACAACCTCACCTTGATTTTGCAGTCTAGAAAGAAAATCTGCTACCTGATTCTCCTTACCTGGTCTATCCAATACTGTGATGTTAAATTCTTGTAACAATAATAACCATCTGGTAACTCTGCCACTAATTACTGGTTTGTTCATTAAATGTCTAATGGCAGAATGGTCAGTATGTACAAAAACTTCATAACCAGTTATATAATGTCGGAATTTATTTACAGCATGTATGACTGCAAGCATCTCTTTTTCTGTCACTGTGTAGTTTAATTCTGCAGGTGTTAGATTTTTGCTAATGAAATAGATGGCATAATGGCAAGACTCTTCTTTTTGTCCTAATGAGACACCGCCTACAGTATCAGATGCATCTGTGAAGATGTGAAATGGTAAATTCCACTTAGACCCTTTTAAGACTGGTGCGGTTGACAATTTCTTTTTGAGTGTTTCAAATGCTTGCTGGCAGTTCTCATTCCAGTTGAAAAGTACATCTTTGGTTAGAAGCTTAAACAAAGGTGAAGCTATTTTACTAAAATGTTCAATAAACCTTCTGTAATAGCTTGCATACCCAAGAAAACTTTTTACCTCGTTCTGATTGGTTGGAATTAGCAAATTGACAATGATTTGAATTTTTGATGGATCAACTTTAATGCCTTGTGAAGAAATATAGTGTCCTAATACTATCCCTTCATTTAACATCATAAAGCACTTTTCATTACTCAGGGACAGATTAGCTTCAATACTTCTCTTCAAAACTTTTTCGAGATTCTCTAATGCATGCTCAAATGAATCGCCATACACTGAAAAATCATCCATATAAACTTCAACACAATCATGAACTAAATCAGCAAAAATAGCTAATACAGCTCTCTGAAATGTAACTGGAGCATTGCAAAGTCCAAATGGCAAAACATTATAAGCATAAGTGCCCAGGGACAAGTAAAAGTGGTTTTGTCCTTGTCCTCTAAGGCTATCCTGATCTGGTTGTAGCCACTGAAACCATCAAAAAAAGAGAATGATGATTTCCCAGCTAATGTGTCTAGCACTTGGTCAATAAATGGTAGTGGGAAATAATCTTTGAGCGTTGTTTTGTTCAATTGTCTGTAGTCTACACAAATCCGCCACTTACCATTTTTCTTGGGTACTACTACCAATGGGGATACCCACTGACTGTCAGAGATAGGATAGATAAAATTAGCTTTCAACAGTTTCTGTAATTCTTCTCTAACAATATCCTGGAGCATGGGGTTCATTCATCTCTACGGTTGCCTCACTGGTTTGATAGTACTATCGGTATAAATGTGGTGAGTGCATGTTTCAAGGTGAATCCTGTGCATATCGGTGTAGTCCCAAGCAAATGCTTTCTGGTATTTTCTCAATAATTGAATCAATTTCTCTTGCTGAGATGAGTCTAGATGAGTGCCAATGTTCAGAGTTTTTCCTGGACTAATCTCTATGGTCTGACTTTGTGTGTTTGTGATGGATTGAATAGGAAAAATATCGTGGAATGTTGTTTGCAAAGATTGAATGCTGCATGTTTCCTGAAATTTTTGGGCTAGAAGTTCATCTGCAGCATGATATTGCTCATTTCTCAAATTTTCGGAAATATCAGGTTGAGAAAGAAACAATTCTACCAAATCATCATTATTATGTTCTTGAAAATCATAGATTTGGTTGATGTTAAAAACAGATTGAACTTCGTCTTTGTCATTGTATTTATCGTCAAGCCATAAATTGTGCGCTACTGCTGGTGATTGTGCTGATGGGTAAAGAGTGAGTTGTTTTCTTTCAGTTCCTCGTGAAATGATCATATTACCCGGCCGACATCCTATGAATGCATCAGCAGTTGCTAACCATGGTCTACCAAGGATGATAGGGTGCCCTCCTAAATTGGATTTGGGTTAAAGAACTAAAAAGTCCAATGGATACTCCCAAGAATCCAGTGAAACAATTATGTCCTCCAAAATCCCTTCAGGAATCACTTTAGACCTATCAGTGAGTTCTAAAACAATTGTTGTGTGCTGCAAATTTGTGAGCTTGAGTGTTTTCATGGTTTCCAGAGTCATGACATTTATTGCGGCCCCAAGATCTATTAAGGTGTTTGGAATATGTATGTTGTTAATGATTATAGTGACTCTGGGAATACCAGGATCAACATACTTTTCCATTGAGATGGTGTGTGTCATAAGGCCAGCTAAATGTCCAATAACATGAATGGTTTGTGGATCAACCCTTTTTCTAGTGGGCTTCTTAAGACACAGTTCTTTGATTGCTTTAGTATATATGGGAATGTCTTTTATGGCTTGTAGTGGTGGAATTTTTATATAGACATTCTTGAGCTCATCTAAAACATCAAACTGTGGTATAGACATTGGAAGTTTTGTTTGGACCAATCGGTCTGGAAAAGGTGGTGGATGTAATGGTTGCATTTGTTTATTTTTGGTGTCATCGTTTTGTTTTCTTTGATTTGAAGTTTCATTTTCATTTTCTTCATTTTCTTCTTGTTTATCAGCTGTTGGAGATTCTTTGTGAAGTACCTTACCAGACCTCAAATTGATATTTTGCAAGGGTAATGTGGGATATGAGGTTCCCTCATCTACATTGTAGGCTGGCCTCTCTGCTCTGTTATTTGGATTTGGTACAGGTTGAGCAGGGATTTGAGTAGGTCTGGGAGGTTGTGAGTTAGATGGAAGTTGTAATTGTGGTGGATTTATTGGTGGAGGAGCAGGCAATGCTTGTTGAGTGGGTTGAGGTTGATGTGGGTAAACAACTTGCTGCTGAGGATATTGCTGATATGATTGAGGATATGGCGAGTATGGCTGATGATACTATTGATATCGCTGCGAATATGGTTGATATGATTGAGGATATGAATGATATTGTTGAGAGTATTGTTGAGATGGTCTCCATTGTTGTTGTGGGTAGTTTTGGTGTTGCCATGGCATGGGTACATTCCATGAATTCTGAGCATACATTTGATCATTTACAGGAAATTGCAAATTCTGATTTGGGAACATACCTTGAGGTGCTGGTTTTGGCTGCCATGGTCTCTTTGCGCCCATGTAATACATATTTTCCATATCTGCATTAGCTGCCACATTACAATTCTTCAAAACCTTGACTTTAGGACAATGAAATATATCATGATTTTCAGTACAAAAGGCACAAACTTGAATGTTTTCTAATGGGAAGTCTTTTAAGGCATGTTTCTTCTGGCATTTTGGGCAAAAGATAGTCATCATCTGATCTTCCTCTTCCTGTCTCTTCTTAGCTTTTAGAGTGTCAATTTGGGTCCCTAAAGTACTTAACAAATCTGTTTTGAATTCCTCTAACAGATTACCTATTTCAACCCTTGTGACACTTGCGCAAGCAGATTTTGTGGCTTTGGATGATATGGTTCTTTTTCCAATTTTGGCTTTGCTCCTAGAATATTTTTCACATAACTCAACAATTTCTTCAAAAGGTAAAGTAGAAATATCACCTTTGCCCATTAAGTTAAGATCATCTAAGTATTCCTCTCGAATGCCTTTCAAGAATATTGTTCGAATCAAATCAAGAGGCATGGTTCAGTGTTTGGATTTTTGTAAATTGTAAACAAACCGTTCTAAGTATTCCTCTAAATTTTCATCCTCCTGTTGGTTCATCCTAAAGATATCATCTTTGGAATCTTTCGATCTACAATAAGGTTGATATTTCTTTAGGAATATTCTTCTCATGCCATCCCAATCAGTTATCGCATGTTCACCTAGCCCCATGAACCATCTTAACGCTGACGCTTTTAATGTTGTTGGGAAGAGTCTAAGCCTATGGGCATCATCTGTGTAACCATATGTTCGACATACAATGTTAAACTCAAACAAAAATGAATCTGGGTCTTCTAAAGCCATGCCATAAAAGTTTGGTAGCACAGATGGAGGTATGTTTTTCATTTTTATTTCATCATCCTCTTGTGGTTCTTGAATAGGAAATTTAAAGGTTGACTCTTCCTCATCTCTTCGACCTTGATTTAGTACTGATCCATCTCCTTCCTCAGCCATTTTGATAGGTTCCTCTGTTTCTTGTTCACTGTCACTTGTTTCAAAGAGAAGATTAAAGAAAGATTGTTGAGTCACTGTGCTACTTTCTCCTTGTATAGAAGATCCAGGGAAGTGTTTATTCTGTGATTTGTGTGCTAATAGAATTTGTCTCTCGATAAGTGTAAGTCTTTGCCCTGATTTTTGTTTCTCCTCTAATTCTTGTATGGTGAGTTCCTCAGCTAGTGTTGTATGTTCAATGTTTCTTAAAGGGTCTGCTCCTGACGATAGGTTAGTTTTTGGATGGGGGATTTTTATGAATCTACCTTGATTATCTCTAGATCTAGGCATAAGTAAACATGACTTCTAAATCTATGTTTTTGCTTGTTTTTGTTTATAATTTTTTTTTTTAATTTTAATTGCTTTTCGAAATCCTCCAACTACGCCTCCCCAACAACGGCGCCAAAATGTAGTGTCCTAACTAGGGTGCTAGATTAGGCTATATTTATTATCGACCAGGGTAAGTAAACTTCGAGGCATGCGTCTAAAATCTATAGACATAAAGGATTCCTAACTAAGTGTTCATTGTGGTAGGTTACAGAACTTCTTTACGGAAAGTTAAGGTATGTTCCCTATCACTTTGACACTCAGGGCACTCAATTCATCTAACTGTTCTAAAGACACTGTGTATTACTAAACTGAGATTTTAGTCCCTTTACAAGGACATTATGCATAAAAACTATGTCTAGTGAACACTCAGCATTTAACACTCAATGTTTATGAAAGATTAAAAGCATACTGAAATCAAAAGCACACTAAAATTCAAATGCATGGAAAACAGGGTTCATGAAGATGCTTTGAAAATATAACGAAAGATCAGATCTCTTACAAGATACAGTTCAACGATCTTAACGACAAATCTTTCAAGCCACCATCATAAACATCATTCATAAGGATTGCTAATTAAATCAATGAAATCATAAGCATAACTCTAATCACTATGCATGCTATCCAATGTTCAAAGATTGCTTATAAAATGAAAATGATAGTATACCAATCCACGTAGGGCCCGTCCGCGTTTCAACGGTATATTGGAATACACTCAAGCAACTAAGGAGTTAACGCATGAACACTATTATAACAAAGTCGTGACTGTAATTGCGTTCTGGTATTTAGTTTTGAAGATTATACAAAAGCTCTGTTCTTTTAAATGATGTACAAAGATCAACCAACATGTAACTGTATCTACATCCGTGTTTTAAAAACAACTAATACACTGTTTACATTTGGATTGAATGTACATTCACTATGCAATTGTTGCCGCTTTTACTATGGAATGATTTTTGGGTCATTTCCATTTTAAACCGATTTCCAAAAAGAAACAAAACGAAACCGGTTTGGGGAAACTTATGGCTGTTGCTGCGTTTGTCACCAAAAGGTTGGGGCTTTGACCAGCGTTGACCGCATAACAAGGAGTGTTGGATTCGCTATAGGATCGATGTTTCTCCATGCTTGTACATTTTAGTTTTCGTTCCTATCCCTTGCTTTAGCTTACCTGTCATGCCACGTGTCAGATGATGAACCATTTACAGGATGTTGTAACTTCCTTTAATCTTTTTATTAAAAACTCCTAATTTCTAACATAAAACTCATAAACTAACTTTAATGCAAACTAGCAACTATAATACTGTTAACTAATCAATTTCAAGGAATATAAGGGATCCATGGAGGAAAAAGGGAGGCGAATGATGTGTTTCAAGAGGAAAAAGGAGGTCATGGAATGGTACCAACAGGGTGCGCAACCCTTGTTCCACGGCTGCAAATTTTGCCTCATTGTTAGTGGCCTCCTCAAGCGCTCTGCAGAAAATGTGAAAGATTTCTCCTCTATCATTACGGATGACACCTCCAAGCCCTGCAGGACTAGGGTTACCCCTGGAGGCTCCGTCAAAATTCAATTTGCAGAACCCCAAGCTAGGGGGCAGCCAAGTCGGCAGAGAGGGAGCTGGTTGAGGTTGGTTTGCTTGAGCCCAGTGACCAGACAGACCCTGCATGCAAACAACAGTAGGATGCGTGAATCATTGGGAGTGAGCAAATTGGTCTGCTCAACTTTGCAATTGGTAAGGGCAATCTCTTTTAAACTTTGCTTTATTACTGTTTTGATGGATTCACGCTGTATGGCTTCTTTTTTAAAACTCGTATATTCCTCTCTTTCCAAGTGGTCCAAACTATAAAACCGAGGCAAAACCTCCAAAGGGTGTTAACCGTATTACAACTGGAATACTTGGTGCGCCAATTTGCAATGGAATCTTGAATAGAATCCCTGTGTCTGTCTGTTTGAATATTTCCTTCATCCAATTCCAAATATTATTGGTCGAGTCACAGTCGTTAAGGAGATAGTTCATTGTTTCCTCCTTTTCACAGAGGGGGCATCTGAAAGGCCCAATAAAACCCTTTTTCACCAAATTCTCCCAGGTGAGGATTTTGCAATGCATGAGAAGCCATAGAAAAAACTTTATTTTTTGCCAGAGTGTGTTGTCCCAGACATTAACGTACCAAGCTTCTTTGTCTTCAAGGTCCCTGTGCTCGAGATACATTCTGGCCTCCTTGAAGTTGAAAGTTCCCCCATTGAGTTTACCCCACCGGAGTTGGTCAAACAACAGCAGGATGTGTGAATCATTGGGAGTGAGCAAATTGGTCTGCTCAACTTTGCAATTGGTAAGGGCAATCTCTTTTAAACTTTGCTTTATCGCTGTTTTGATGGATTCAAGCTGTATGGCTTCTTTTTTTAAAACTCGTATATTCCTCTCTTTCCAAGTGGTCCAAACTATAAAACCAAGGCAAAACCTCCAAAGGGTGTTAACCGTATTACAACTAGAATACTTGGTGCGCCAATTTGCAATGGAATCTTGAATAGAATCCTTGTGTCTGTCTGCTTGTTTGAATATTTCCTTCATCCATTTCCAAATATTATTGGTCGAGTCACAGTCGTTAAGGAGATAGTTCATTGTTTCCTCCTTTTCACAGAGGGGGCATCTGAAAGGCCCAATAAAACCCTTTTTCACCAAATTCTCCCAGGTGAGGATTTTGCAATGCATGAGAAGCCATAGAAAAAACTTTATTTTTTGCCAAAGTGTGTTGTCCCAAACATTAACGTACCAAGCTTCTTTGTCTTCAAGCTCCCTGTGCTCGAGATACATTTTGGCCTCCTTGAAGTTGAAAGTTCTCCCATTGAGTTTACCCCACCTGAGTTGGTCATCCTCCTGAGTGGACCGGATCATTCTCTTACCCAAAGTGGAGATTAGGGTGCTGAGGAGGTTTATCATGTCATCCTTGGGGGGAGGCTCTAAGTTCCAATTCCTCCAATGTTGGTTATCGTTGTCGCCAAACCAATACTGATGAACTTTTATCCTGCCTGTTGCCTAAACCCATCTCTATAGGGTGAGATAATTGGGGTTTTCTAGTTTAGGTAGTTGTTGCCATGCATCCTCCCGGAATAAAGCATTTTTTCCATTGCGAATTTCCCAAAAGCAGTGATCCTGAATGTGGTTTCTGTTAGCTTTGGCCAAATTCCAAATAAATAAGGGAACCTTCATGGGGCAACTGTCATTCTGATCAGATCCTCAATTCTCCAATTCTCGGCATATTTGACCTTCCATAGTTTCGCTCAAGGTGTATGGGGTTCCTTGATCCAGTGCCCCACCAAAGCTTGGCTCTACAAGCTTTGTTAACAGTGTCCGGGTCTTGCAGCCCTAAACCTCCTAGGTTTTTGGGTTTGCATATCTTAGCCCTGGCTACAAGAGCCCATTTGTGTTTATCTGCTTTGCCCGACCAAAGAAGGCCCTTTGAATATTCCTGATTTTCTGGAGCACCATTTTTAGAGCTTGAAGAATAGAAAGCATATAGTGAGGAATGGCTTGAAGAACCGCCTTAGTCATTACAAGTCTTCCTGCAAAATTCAAAACTTTGTTGGTCCAATAATTGCCCCTGTCCTCTAGCATGGAGAGAAAATGCTCCCAGTGGAGTTTCTGCCAAGGCTTGCCAAAGAGAGGAATGCCAAGATATTTAGATGGAAGGCTGCATCTTTTGAACCCTAGGATATTAGTGAGGTGCCTCTGGACCGCCAAGTGCATAGGGAAGAAAAACAGAGGATTTATCTAGATTAAAATCCATACTAGATGCTTGGTTGAACAAGTTCAAAATGGCTTTGAAACCTTGGGCTTCCTTGACTGAAGGGATACCATGCAGCATGGTGTCATCCACGAATTGCTGACGAGTGGTTGCAGAATTATGACTCAGGGGTTGAAGACATTTGATGACATTCCTATCCTTAGCCATTTTAATGATGTCACTCAGGCCTTCCATTAAGATAACAAAAAGGAAAGGGGAGATAGGGTCACCCTGACAAATGCCTCTGGATGGGAAGGAGGAGTACGAAGGAGCACCATTGACCAAGATAAAGACGCTGGGAGATTTGACCATGGCCAAGATCTAACTGATCCAACGGTGTGCAAAACCAAAAGCTTTCAAAACAGCTTCAAGATAATTCCAACTGACCTTATCATAAGCTTTTGAGAGGTCTAGTTGAAGGATCATTCCAACGTTTTTCTGAGATTGAAGGGTGTGGATCATTTCCTGTGCCAATAAGACATTGTCCATAATTTCTCGGCCTTCCCCATAACCCGACTGCTCTTCTGAGATGATCAAGGGGAGAATAGGCTTTAACCTGTTGTCCATGACTTTAAAGATGATCTTGTACAGCGCATTGCAGAGAGCTATTGGTTGAAATTTAAAAGGTGTGCAAGCAGCCTCTTCCTTGGGGATGAGAGCAATAAAAATGAAGTTTAGGGATTTAAGTATGGAGGAGTATCTTCTAGAGTCCTCGACCATCGCCCATATGTCCTGCTTCACAATGTCCCAGCATGCTTTGAAGAAGTCAATGGTGAAACCATTTGGTCCCGGAGCCTTGCCATTGGCCATGTCTTTAACTGCCTCTTCTACCTCCAGAAGGGTAACTGGGCGGTCTAAGGACCTGTTCTGCTCCTCTGTGATCAGCTGGGGAATATAGGTTATCACTGCATTAATGGGCTCTTCTCTGTTGATGTCTGGTTCTGTGGCAATAACACTGAAGTGGTTCTTGAGGATGGAGGCAATCTCTTGATGAGACTAAAAGGAGGTCCCATGTTCATCCTTAAGCTTGGTTATCTTATTAGTACACCTATAATCCATGGCTGATTTATGGAAAAAATTGATGTTTTTCTCCCCTTCTTTCAGCCATTGTATGCGGGATTTTTGTCCCCATAATGTCTCTTCCTTGTGACATCTCTCATTCCACTTTTGTAGGTTGTCATGCTCCGTGTTAATGAAGTTCTGGGAAATGTCCCCCTTGATCCAATTATTGTGCATTAGAGCCATCTGATCCTCCAGGGCTTGTTTGTCCTCAAAAATATTGCCAAAAACCTCTTGATTCCATGTTCGTAGCTTTGCCTTTAAACGCTTCAATTTGGCTTGGAGCCTAAACATTTTGGTGCCTTTAACGTCCAAGTGTTCGTTCCACGATAGTTGAATGTTTGTGGTGAAAGCCGGATGACTGAGCCATAATTTTTCAAAGCAAAAATGTCTATTTCTAGGAGTACCAAAGATAGTTGCATTCAAAGAAATGGGCCAATGATCCGATCCTCCAGATGGAATAATATCAGATTCCACCGTGATTCTCTCAAGGAGAATGGTATTGGAGATCAGAAATCAATCAAGCCTAGATGCGATAAGCCTATCTCCTCCTCTCTTATTATTCTAAGTGAAAATGTCATTTTTGGGTTGGATGTCCACTAGATTTGATGTTCTAATGAAAGAAATGAAGGCCTCAGCATCTCTATTTAGGGTACGAAGCCCTCCCTTTTTTCCTCCAGAGAGGCAATCATGTTGAAATAGCCGCCATAGATGGCCTTAGCATTAGAGTGTCTTTGCTGCAGCTTGGATAGGTTATCCAACAACTGTAGCTTTATCCTCAAGCCTTTGGGGGCTGTAAACATTTGTGAATAAGTATGTGTCAGCTTCTCCCAGGATCTGCATTTCTAGGGAAATGAAAGATCTGGAGGCATTGGCATTTAGGAGTAGGAGGGAGTGGGGGTTCCAGAAGATGGCTAAGCCCCCTTCCAGACCATTACCTTCTACCTCCGTGTGCTCCATTCTCTTTCCCAGGCACCTGCCTATCCCTTCCATCTTTAGCCTGGAGCATTTGGTTTCCTGTAGGAAAACAATGTCCGAATTTTCCTTTTTGACTTTCTTTTTCAATAATCTTTGTTTGGTTTGGCTGTTTAGCCCTCTTGCATTCCATGAGAGTATCTTCATATTTAAATAGGTATTATGAGGAGAATGGGAAAGCCTCAAGCGCTTTCATCTTGCCCGAGTTGATGAACATTTGGCCAAGCTCATGGAACACTTCATTGTTTATTCTTCTCCCCGTTTCTTTCTGTGTTTTGCAGTAGAATGTGTTTGATGTAGGTTTTGTGCTTTGATGCCCAGTCCCTTTGTCGCGCCCAGACCCCTTTTCTGCCCTCTCAGGGCTACGTCATGCCTTGATAGGAAGAGGAAGTTGACTCTGTCAATCTCTTCCTCTGGAATGTGATCCACTCCTTTTTGTCTCCATTGCTCAACTATGGTGTTAAGGTCCATTCCTTCTTTTTCTAGAGTGTCATTTAGGTCTTGATCCTCTATGCCCACTTCACTTAATGTCATTTCCTCGTCCCCTTCTGCGTCTTTCCTCAATCCTAGATCTAGGAGAAAGTCATCAGTTGAGATTGGAGTCAGCATCTGGGCGCTTTGATTAGTCGTTTCCAGTACTTTCTGCTCTGATGTTGGTGTTTGGGTATCCTCATCTGCCTCATTTTCCTCTCCAAGCACCTCAAATGAGTTCATAGACCCTTTGTTGGTATTTCCTGTCTTCGGTTGGTTCCTTCTGTTGGTTCGGTGTCTGCCCGTGGGTCAGACGAAACGCTCCTGATTTTTGCTCGGGAGATCCTTACTCTTCTCTACAGGTCTGTGCAAGGGACATTCCTGGATCAGATGGTCGTGTTCATGGCATTTTCTGCATCTGAAGGGTATTTGTTCATAGTCTATGGCTTGAAGGAAGACTTCATCTCTATATTCCAACCATAGACCTTCATGAAGAGCACTTGAAACGTCCATTTCAACACAAATTCTAGCGCGAGAGGTGTACCTTCTTTGGAGGGTAGCTTCGGAAGCTTGGATGAAGGTGCCCAGCTTGTTGCCGATTTGTTCCAACGTCGCTGGTCTCCACTAGTCGATGGGCAGGGAAAATAGTCGAATCCAAACAGGGACATGCTTGAATGTTTCCTGTTCTAGTGCAAAATTTGGTTTCCAGGGTCTTATGTAGAAGCCTGCAGAGGCATAGAAATAAAGGCCTCTATCAAAGATACGATCTCTGTCTTCAAGGTTTGCAAAGACAACCGTGAAAAAACCTTTCGCCCCCAGGTGGAGTTTCACATCTCCTTTCAGCTTCCAAGTTAGCTTGATCCATTGACATAAAGCTTTTTCTGTGAGCCAAAAGCCCATAAACTTGCAGATCTACATGAATAGCCATATGATCCCTGTAGGCTTGCAGTTCCGAGTCCGTAATGATAACGCTCAGGCTTTCTGTGGTTTTTGGCTTGCAGCGCCCTTGGTCTCTATGTTGTTTGTCTTCAGTGGCCAGTCCTTCTGGATCGACGCTGTTCAGGGGGGAGGTTTCAGCTGCCTCCGCTTCTTTGGTTTTCTTTCCTGCTCCTCAAGGTACCTGCTCTCGATTGGGATCTGGTTTGTCTTTTGCTTCCAGAATTTTGATGCCATTTGTTTGGTTTGGATGCTGGGTTTCCTTTGTATTGCCATCCAACTTTGTTTTTTTGCTGAGCTCATTTTTTCTGTGGTATCTGAACTCGTGATCTGCACTCCTTCCAAAGGGCTTTTACCTTTGTCCATCATTATTTGTTTGTAGGAAAGGGCCCCATTAGCCCCTGCTTGCTTCATCTGTTGGGCCAGGGCACACCCCCGCTGCTTTAAATCAGTGAAAAGGGCAATGCCCCCTGCCAGAATGGGTAACAGTGCACAGACTGTGATCCAAAACCCTACGTCAAAGAGTTGCAGAGCCAAAAAATTTAGACCCGCTCCAAGCATAAGTCTATTTTCAGCCTTTACAGCTTTAAACATAGTACATTATTTGCATTAAATGCATCAAATAATTTTGCAATTCTTTAAAAGCACTTCTGTTCTTCAACTTTTAGTCCCTAACCTCTATAGGGAATCCACACTTTTGCAATGAAGGACATATGAAAGTTCAAGAACTAAAATGATGGTGAATCCAAATATTTATGTGCAAAACATAAACATAAATGCAAATCTATCTAATTAGCTAATATAACTAAGAAATAAAGGAATTTGCAACACAAACTAGGTAGATGACCCTACCTAATAACTTGCACTACAAAGGAAAACTATAGTATAAGTACTTTTCTATAAAATAAAACTTAGAATAGCATAATTTATATTAAAAGAGGAATACACAAGTTCACATTGCAATTATAAAGACAATATGTAGAGACTCGACATGGATCCACATATGCTTGGTCATTAAACTACAATATACACAAACATATGTCCTTCATATTAGACTAGTTAAACAACTCTGTAATACATGAATTGACTGCTTCCTTGACTAATCCTTTAATATTACAAACATTGACCTTATAGAGGCTATATAATATAGGGGAGGGTGTATTGAACCATGAATAGCTATTGAGGACACACAAAGTTGTTAATTGTTTACAACCAAAAAAAGAGTAGGCCATAATGCCATTAACAAATACAACTCTCACTGACATGGGTAACTACTTGGATGTTGGCATAGGATATTTTCATGGCATGCATGAAAATATCCATTTCAATTTCCAAAACCTCGAAGTTGATTAAATATTCAATTGTTGCTATGTTATATGCATTCCCACCTTATGTTTGACTGGAGCATTAACTGTGAGTTGGTGCCTTCCTTGTCTAACATAGGATCCATCTCAAGCCACCAACATTGATCCATATCGAGCCACCCAACAATAAGAACCATGTGGCATATTTTACCTTGGGGATGCATAGATATGGCATCTATCGATTTGGGTAAATAGATCTTTACTAGGCTTACATGATTAGATACTCATATAAAAACAAGTTCTAGCTCAAATAAATCATTAAAATTAAAGGAAAAGCATTGAAATTAACAACGCCACACATCATTAGCATGTGATGACCATAATGCAAGTGATTGTGACAAAAGGGGAATGATAATAAGCTATAATAGAGAGTAGAAGGGAAAAACTCACATTTTCGATAGTAGTAAAGTATTGAAAATGAAGGTTCAACATCTCCCCCACACCTGAGACTTTGCAAGTCCTCGTGCAATATTGGGTGAATAGCTAAAACAAGATCCAAAAATGTTCTTCAAAATGGATCAAAACGACGTTACCAACACCTCCCCTAATGATCATAATACAAGGGTATATTTCACATATCTCATCTTACTTGCCTCTTTAATCTAGTTTACAACATTTATAATACTTATAAACCTAATTTACATTTCATATATATGTGTTATGGAACATTATACATAAAAAGAGAAAAAACTAATAAAATCATAATAGGACAAAAACATTTTATAGTGTGAACCCAAGAATAATAAAACCCACTCAAAACAATGAGATTTAGTAGTTCAACAAAGTTACAACTTCTAGACAAGTTGGCGACCACTGAAATGCCCATGAATAACTTAGAACACCAGGGAAAATTACTCATACGCCATTTAATTCACCAATTACCCATATCTAACATGGTATCATATCATTGAAACTCTCAATCCTATTTCTCTTATGATCTTGGTGTGCTACCAAGTATTTAACTCTTCATAGTTTCCTCCAATTTCACTTCCTCACATGCTCCTTATCCATGCCAATCTAAGAACCACTTTTCTTATTATACCTACTCAGGTTGATGGAATCAATATTTTGTTAAATGCATGCCAAATGGGATTGCAAATAAATATAATTAGTAGAACTTTGATGAAGGGATAATAAAAAACTCCTATTTGATACTCTCATCACTATTATTATCTTATATAGATCTCAAGTTTGGGGATGAAGTATATATAGATAATATTTAAGATCGATAAATCAAATCCAAAAGAATTTTATAACTTATAATCCTATTATTACAAGTGTACACCCTATCCTATCCTCCTTATAGAAGCAATCCTCTCCCTCATTGAGTGTGTGGTCTAATATGCTTGGTCTAGTCATTTGAGGCCCATGACATATCGTCTTTCTTAAGATTCAATGACAATTTTCTAACCAACTTATCAAATTCCAATAAATCAATCCTTTAATTCTATTGAACCAACAAATTCGTAATGTCACACGATACATGATTGTAACATGCTCCAACATTCCCAGCTTCGACTAACCTATTTTTTCGTTTTTACTAAGATTAATAAACTCTTATCCCGATGTCTTTATTTTTCTTATGCACTCCACTTGGGCTACGTATCATTGAAGTTATAACTGATTAAGGCATTACCATGCAAACCATCTTTTAATATATTAGTGAACACTTTATGCTCTATTATTCTGGAGTTCCAAATCATGAATTAATATTTATTTATCATATTCTTACTTGTTAACTATATATGATTATCTTTTCATGGGAAACCCAAAAGTAATTGGATTATTAACATGTGATTATTATGTATTGGTACATACATAATATTGATCATGCTCTTACGATTCTTAGGGATCCAACGACCCACACTCTTCCACATGGGTCAATACCAGTCCTATGATTTCCCCGAAATCTCTAGACTCATCAACTATCAATTGATATGGTCTGGTGAATTAAATTTTACCTCGGGAAAAGAGAGATCATCCTATGGTTCTTATTTCTAGGGTTTAGATTGACGATGTGCATAAGGTCCTTTAATTATGGGTGTAACCAACTCCCACCCACTGCACCATTCCTCCTCCATTTGCAACATTCACTTTTGTTGAGATGAATCTCTGCAACTTATTCTTGGTTACTTGCAAATATTTCTTTTCATTAGTCAGGTTACTCCCTCTCCCAGAGAAAAATTCAACATTCAAACCATTTTCCGCAAAATTTGTTTCATGCTGCTAGATATATTTCATGCCTTTTCCACAGACAATGTTTTAATTAAGAGCATGTTCCTTCTCCCTTCTAAATTTTTCTGTTGTTCATGGTGTAAGGTTAGCAACGTTTTCCAAGCTGCTTACCATATTTCACGAACAGGTTATATTTTAGGAAAAAAACCCACCGCACCCTTAATAATGTATGTGGTGCTTTGCGGTTCGACATACTAGTTTTGAATTAACCTTCAAGTGATTGGTATTGTAATTGCTCTCCAAAACAAAGGTTATAGGTAATGTACTGACCCATAACAAATAACATTAATTAGCACCCAAGGATTGAATCTCTACCCAATGCAACCACAAAGAAACTTCACTATATATCGAGATGCCATTACATTGAATTATTGATTTTGAAAATGATTGAAAATCTAAAAGCACAAATAGGAAAAAAACACTTCCATATGTTCTCCACGTATTTCACCACTCTATCTTTGGGCGTGGACGTTAATTCACTCATCTTCACCAATTTCGCAACTCCATAGAAAATCGCAACAGAGAAGTTGCGTGATTTGTGACTTTGATCTAAATTTTACAGATGGTAAATCTTTATATAGAAAAATTGCGTGATTTAGGACTTTGATCTGACTTTTTTTTGCTGATCTAAATTTTAGAGATGGTAAACCTTTAATAGAGAAGTTGCGTGATTTAGGACTGTGCTGTGATTTAGGACGATCTTACTTTTATAGATAGTTTGCTTTTTTGGCGGGAACGGTTATTTTTCAAAATCTTAAATAAATTTTAAGAAAAAATACCTATTATAAAATTGTAAATTACATTGCTTTTATTCATATGAAACATAATCAAAATCTAGAGTCTTATTTTTAAATTTTTTATAATTTATTTTTTTACAATAAAATTTTTATTGTATTATATAATATATTTGATTTTACATTATTAAATAACTTTTTTCATTTGTTATAAATATGATACCATATGTTTGATTTTATAATAATTTTTTATAATTTATTTTTTTACAACAAACTTTTTATCGTATTATAATATATCTTTTTTCATTTGTTATAAATATGATACCATGTTTGATTTTATAATTTTTTTTTTAAATAAAAATTTTATTGTACTATAATATATTTGATTTTACGTTATTAAATAACTTTTTTAATTTGTTATAAATATGATACCATATATTTTTTTTATTTGTTATAAATATGATACCATATGTTTGATTTTATTTTATTAAAGGTTTTTTTATTTTATTTATTTGTTATAAATATAATACCATATTATAATATAATATATTTTATTTTATTAAATAATTTTTTATTTATTATAAATATGTAGTGTTCAAAATTTACCATCAATATAAAAAACTTTACTTTGTCATCCATATACAAAATATGGATAAAAAGTTTCGTTAAATATAACAATTTGAATACACTCCCTCATATAAGTTGCTCTTCATAATAGTTTTTTATAATTTATTTTTTTACAATAAAATTTTTATTGTATTATAATATATTTGATTTTACATTATTAAATAACTTTTTTAATTTTTTATAAATAGATACTATATATTTTTTTTTATTTGTTATAAATATGATACCATATGTTTGATTTTATTTTATTAAAGGTTTTTTTATTTTATTTATTTGTTATAAATATAATACCATATTATAATATAGTATATTTTATTTTATTAAATAATTTTTTATTTATTATAAATATGTAGTGTTTAAAATTTACCATCAATATAAAAGAAACGTTACTTTGTCATCCATATACAAAATATGGATAAAAAGTTTAGTTAAATATAACAATTTGAATACACTCCCTCATATAAGTTGCTCTTCATAACATTTAGTCTCTATCGTGCTACCGTGGATGAAATTACCCAACACTCTCATTGGCTTCCATGTCTCAAGCTTGGTTCTCAAGCTGGTTTTTTTTCTTTTTAACCATGCTACCGTGGATGAAATTACCCAAGACTCTCATTGGCTTCCATGTCTCAAGCTTGGTTCTCAATCCGGTTTTTTTCTTTAAAAAGAAAAATATTATGGGGAGAGAAGTTTATGTGGAAGTGTTATTTAAGTAATAAAAATAAGTATATAATTAAAGTAGATGGATTTTAATTATGGATTTAATTAAATAATTAAAGTATATCTAATTATTTAAATGGTATATCAAAACAATTTCTTCTTATTGCGAAAGATGCATGGAATTCTCTCTCTTAAACATTAGAGAAACAAAAACAATAGAGTAAAGATATTACCCAAGACTCTCATTGGCTTCCATGTCTCAAGCTTGGTTCTCAATCTGGTTTTTTTCTTTAAAAAGAAAAATATTATGGGGAGAGAAGTTTATGTGGAAGTGTTATTTAAGTAATAAAAATAAGTATATAATTAAAGTAGATGGATTTTAATTATGGATTTAATTAAATAATTAAAGTATATCTAATTATTTAAATGGTATATCAAAGCAATTTCTTCTTATTGTGAAAGATGCATGGAATTCTCTCTCTTAAACATTAGAGAAACAAAAACAATAGAATAAAGATGCATGGAATTCTCTCTCTTAAACATTAGAGAAACAAAAACAATAGAATAAAGATATTAGGAAAAAAAAAAATATATATATATATATATAAAATATTAAAGTACTATATTGTATTTGAAATTTTTTTTATTAGTATATTTTTAAAGATGCTAAACACAAGAGACTACCAGAACACCTATTATATTATAATAATTTTCAATATTTTTACATATAAATATATAATTATATATTGAAATAAAATATATAATAATTTTCAATACTTTTTACATATAAATATATATTTATATATTGAAATAAAATATATAATAATTTTCAATACTTTTTACATATAAATATATATTTATATATTGAAATAAAATATATAATAATTTTCAATACTTTTTACATATAAATATATATTTATATATTGAAATAAAACATTTTTTTCAGAAACATTTATCAATTCTCTGAGGGAGATTTACGAATTCATAGATGAACCTTCTTTTTCCCTACCCCATACAGTTATGGGTGCTTTTTCCAAGAAAAGGAGAGGGGAGAGGGAGGGGTGATGGTTAGCCCGAAGGGCTTTTTCCTTGTGCTGAACAAGATTCATTGGGAAAACCTCCGGATATTATCTTCCCTCGTGGAAAAAAAGGGAGTGTAGGCTGGACTTGGGGTGCTAAGGCCAGAGCAATCAAACATTGCTACCTTAGAAACTGTTCTATAGGAATTGGGGGAGAAGCACATTGCTACCTTAGAAACTGTTCTAAAGGAATTGAGGAGCTCCGGGGCTAGGGGGAGAAGCTTGAACGTAATAACCAACTTCTCAGGTAACTGTTCTGAAGGAATTGAGGTGCTGTATTTTGCTGAAAATAAATGGATATAGATAGTGTATGGCGTGGGCCTACATATACAGGGGAATTAAATTCTTTCTTAACGTTAAAAGAGTAAGGAAAACACATCTAGCAGTATTTTGCTGAAAAGAAATGGATATAGATAATGTATAGCATGGCCCTGCATATACAAGTGAATTAAATTGATAAAGGCAAATAGTTGATATTTGGAATGGCTTTTAGAAAAGTAAAATAATTAAATTGATAAAGGCAAATAGTTGATATTTGGAATGCTTTTAGAAAAGTAAAATAAATAACGTGGTGATGAATTCCATAAACAGAAATAAAGTAAACAGTAAATTGCACCTTAATTTAGTGTGACCGGTGAAATTCTCAACACGGTATTTGAATTGCAAATAAACACAAAGTACCTGTAAGAATGGAAAATATCTCGTTCAATGCATATACATATAGATACCACATAACATAACATCTATGCATGAAGAAAATTGCATAATCATTTCCTAACGAAAAACAAACGAACTGATAGAATAGTACGCAATTTTTCATCTGAAAAACAACACACCAGATTAAGTCTCCCGGCCAACCGTGAGGTCAGCCGTGGTGACAGTTCTGATATGGATTCTACATATCTAAACTTGAATACAACCCTGGAGAGTAATGTGGAAATAATCCGAACTAAATTACAGCATAACAAAATATTGAGATAACCACCAAAATATTCAAATAGAAGGACCAAATTCGACAAGAGGGTTTAGGAGTCGATCCTTACCTGTTGCTGCAAGAGGGACCGTGGCTCACACCCAAGGAGGGATGACTGTAGTCAACATCGTTGCAGTTTGTGAGTTGGGTCAGCATTATGCAGTAAAGAATATAGCAACGATTTCGTAATAATTACAAACCCTCACCTTAGCACTTCGTAACTGGTGGACATTGCCCCGGCCATGCAGTCCTGGAGATTGCAGGTGAAATTAAAACAAGTGAAACCCCTGTTGCGAAAGTAAAAACCGTAAGGAACCCCTTTCCAGACTTGACTCCTTCTCCGGATGAGAGGGGAAGCCTGCAAATCTCAGTACACCTTCAACTGAACTGATGGCCGCACATTTCATGGTGTTAAGAGTCACCTACGTTATTAAGAAAGAGTGCAGCGTGCCAACAAATCGTAGAAAACAAGAAAAATTTCAAAGTGTTACCTGTTACGAGCCTAGAAGAATGTCCTCCCTGCAAGATGATACCTAAAGGCCGCCATGGAAGTTGCAGAGCTTCGGGGAGAAAAAATCGTAATCATAATGAAACCTCGGCTCGCGCGAAGCGACGAGAGTAGTTACGAAACCGCCTCGATCAATCCCAGCCGTCGGATATAGGGTATGTGATCACACAGTGTAGAAGAGGCCAGATGGTTCCAGATCTGCCGTATCGAGATTTGGAATGGGTGAAATTCATTACTGACAGGATTAAAGCTTAGAGGACAGGTACGAATGGGTGAAATTCATTACTGACAGGATTAAAGCTTAGAGGACAGGTACGAGACAGGCAATCAAATATTTTATAATCAAACCATATCAAACCCATTTAAAAGTTGAGTACGATGCCCGGTGGCCCGGTGGTATAACATAGAGCCTACACGTGGGGTGCGGTCACCTTGGATTAGGGTAGCAACATGAATCAAATAATATCAATCAGATCCTTTAAAAAACATTCGCATGCCATTCATGAGAAGAAAAGGGGAGATGGGAAACTTATGTGTGGTTTGGCGGTAAGTTTATTTGGGCGAAGCCTAGGAGAGTGTAGTTCAAATCTCATTCACTGCACTGGTATGCTGTGGAGAGTGTAGTTCAAATCTTATTGAGTGCACTGGCATGCTGTGGTGGAGACTGTAGTTCAAATCTCATTGAGTACACTGCCCTGCTATGGTGGATGTTCGAAGAGTAGATTCCCCACCCCGCCTTGGCGGCAAGAGAGTCTCGCTTTGCTAAAACCATAGGATCTTAGACCCCTAACTAAGAAGGTTTAGAGGCATAATGTGACGAGTAAATCTTCTTTAACTCTAAAATTTATTATCCACAAAGATTTATACATATGTGTATGTAATTTATAATTTTTTTCTTATTGATATGGTTAGTATGGGTTACAATAGTAATGATTCTAAACCGAACTTCAAAAATTTGAAATTTTAAAAACAAATATAAAGAAAAAATGCAGCATCAACCATATAAAATATTCTCAATAATTCATAATTGTCATAGCATATATAAATTCTCATTTTTGTAGTACTCATAGGTTATATTTATTATCTCATTAATTATAAGATTTTCTTTCAACATGCAACCTCTTTCTCTTCCCTCTTACACCATCAATAAAGAGAACATAATTGTGAGATTGATGTTACACGTGCTTACTAACCACTTTGAATTGAATACATTTAGTATCTTATTAACTATAAGATGTGTTTATAGTGTGTTGTGTCTTTCTTTTTCCTTTTCAATATTGTAAGAAAAGAGAGCATAATTATGGAGTGTACCTAGTATCTTCATCATTATTCATCCTTTCAACTTAAAAGGGACAAGTGAGGGTACTTAGGTTAGACCAGATCATATTCATCATTATAGAATGGTGGAGAGTACATGAGGCTTCCTTTAACTACTTTTTTTCAATATTTGACCCATCAAGTCTTAATTAGTTAATTGCCTCATCTTAGCAACCCAAAGTTCTTATTTCTCACTTAATGTTGTAAATGGCTCTACTGCTCATGACTACTTTCTATGGTTTACCCATTTTCCATTAAACTGAGGGAAAGGAGTATAGGATGATATATGAGTATACCATATGAGAAGATAACTAAAGTTGAGTGGATATGCCTCATCAAGGTGCTCTCACAAAGATCTTGAGACGTAATTGGATGTGAAAAAGCATGGTAATTCAAGGTGCATATTAACTTGCAAGTTGGAGATTGGACCGTAGAATGCCTAAATATTACCTAGTTAGTGAAGAGAAGGAATACTCAAGTTGAGGGTATTATAACAATATTTGTTAACAAAATGGCTAAATTCCTTAAAGGAATCAGACTAAGGTTCCTTGCAGATTTATTATAGGAACACTTATGAAGAGAGGAGTGAGTGATGAGTGAACAATATGATGGAAGATTCATGGTGTGGGAAGGTTATATGTATAGTTAAAAGAGTTGAATGCAATGTATGAACTAGCAAGTTATGTGTAAGGAATGTGAATAAGATGATGAACTTCCACTCATTTGATAATCAATAATGGTGGAATAAAGCACTCCAATGTGTGGATTTGTTGGATAGAGTTGAACTTCATAGAAAATAATTTTATGACATGAAAATCTAGAAAGAGATAAAGCTTGAAGACAACTAAGGATAAGGAAATGAGATTTCATATGATGAATTCTTAAGCTTGTTGGAAGGTACTAGTACCACAATATTAGAAGATGATTCCAACAATAAATGAGAATTTTTCAAATGATTTGAAGATAAAGAATGTTGAGTGCAATATGAATATACCAAAATGGAGAAAATCAAAGAAGAAATATAAGTTGTAAGGTGTGGAGAAAAAATGCATATGAAGTGCGAAGAATATATATGTTAATTATTAGTTGTTAATGTTTAATCTACTTCATAACAAATCCATATGAAGTTGAAATGATATGAAGTATATAGAATTATAGTGTGTCAAAAATTATGGAAAATGAAGTTAAGGTTGGGGAAACATTGACCAAAGAAAGCAATGGCTAATAAGGTTATATCAATAAGGTTTGGAAATTAAAATAAATCAAGTTGGGTATAGTTAGAATTCTTCAAGAAAATGGAGTAATAATAAAAAAAAAGAATAAAATGTAGAGGCAAGTTAAATAAGAAAAAAGATTGTTTCCATTGCCAAATGGGAGTTGCAACCATCTTGGAATAACAAAAGAAGCTATATGATGTTAAGGAATTGTTGCAAAATAAAATGGTGAAAGTGGGCCCCAAGGTATATATACTAATGAGGGAATTCTCTCTCTTAAAGTTTCTTTTCACTGATAGAAATAGGGTCGCACACTTATAAAAGTAGCAAGTATAAATGTTGAGAATTGTTGTTTGATAAAAAAAAATCACAACTAATAATCCATTGTATAATTGGCAAAATACCATGAATTGAATTAGCTATGGGAAATTATCAACTCTTCTCTACCTACATTAAGATTATGAAAGTTACCATGTATAGTGTTCTAAGGCCTATGAATACTAAAGAGATTAAAATAGCTAGAATAAATATGCATTGTTGGTGATGTTGAAAAATAATATATATATATATATATATATATTATCAGACCTAAGCTAAGACTGATTTGTAACAGAAAAGCTAGGTCTGAGGTGTAATAATGAAAGTAAATACTTTATTATTAAATAGATAAATATAATTTAATCACTACCCGGATGCGGGTGACAATTGGACAAACTTGGAAGTTTGCAATGAGGGGCAGCTGGTGTCCTGAGGTTGATTGTCAGGACGGTTACATAAATCGTTCCTGCCAAGCATTAATGCAGTTAAATGTTGAGGAGATGGCTCTGCAGAAGGGAGATGGCCTCAAGCGAGGCAAATTGATTACCATGTACTCTGATTCGATGAGTTTCGGCATAGTTGCATCCAGATTGTTCAGCACCGAGTTCTATTTAATCGCGCATATGAGCCAGGTATGGTATGTGAGGTCTATTGGTATGATGTTTTCTGAGAAGTGTGGAAAGGAGCCGAGCTCTAGCGGTGGAAGTAGTTGCAGAGGTCTAACCTCTGTTCAGACTGCGCGTTCTTGGCTCTTGACCGAGGAAGGAATTGCAAGGAACCATAATTGGGTCATTGCTGCTATTGAGGTGGATCTGGGTGGTAGAATTAAGGCTCTGAGTCTTGAAACTCCGCCTCCTACTGTAAGTAACGCGGGTTATCCCCTGCTCATGGCGCCGAGACAACGAGGAGTCCCAAGGCGTGGAGGTGTTTGGGGGATAAGTCGTCGGCAAGAGGCTCAGGTAAGAGCAATTCCGCCGATTGCCATGGTGGAGCCTCCGTCTTCTCCCTCAGAGGAGTCGGACCCCTTAGACAGTCAAGTTCATACATCCCGCTGCACTTTTAGATGCCGGAGAAACCAGTCTCGTATCTCTCTGCTGATAACGGTCATTGCGACGGAGGAGGAGGAAGATTCGGACAGTCAGGAAGAGGTTGATGGGGAGCAGGAGCAAATTGGTAACGCCCGGGCACTAGCTGCGGCTGAAAATATTGACAATCATCCTCCTGGTGATGTCAACCCTGTGGAGCCTGTTTCTGTTCTGGGTTCGTCTCAGCAACCAGATCACGCGCTTCAGCAACCTGTTCGCTTCAGCAATCAGTTCAGCAACCGTCTGGAAATGAATGAAGATGCCATCAAGCCAGGAATTGACAACAATGCTTAATTTCTGCTTCTTCAGCCGCTTAATGAACATGTTTTGGAGTTTTGGAGGGACCTCTTCTGGTATAGAAGGGCCCAGTTGTTTGTTTTCAGGTAGTGAGCCTTCTAGAGTTCTTAGTTCATCCAGAACTCTGGATTCAACGGGCTCTCTACCCTCGTTTGGCACAATGTTATCAGCAGCACGACACAATCGGCATGCAAGGTACCAATGGTTCTTAAATTATGCTGCTGCTGTTCTTTTGGAAGAATCTCTTTTTGTAAGTCAGAAGGCTACCAGCTACAGCTTTGCTCATTCTCTTTGTCATCATCTCTATCTTTGTAATTCAGGTAGCCATGAGCACCTGCTGTGTTTTTTGACAGAGGGTGACCCCATGTACCCTCAGAGGCCTGTTCCTCTTTGTACATAACTTTTCTTCTTTTAATATAATAGTTTAGCCTTTATTCAGAAAAAAATATATATATAATTTAATCACTTGGAAAATGAGACACCAAGAGATAAGATTATTGCCAAATAAAATCCCATTGGTGAATGTGAATGGATAATTCTTTCATGATAAGACTTCTAGATCAAATTCTACATAACCTTAATGGAATGGGAGATAAATATCCATTAAATTTCTTAGCTGGAGAAAGATGTTAATTTTAAGAAAAAACATAAAAGTCTTGCAGGAGAGAAAGGCAATCTTTTATGGGAAAAGCCTCACGGGAGAGAAAGGAGAGCTTTTCTAGGAAGATCCTAAGAAGATGGATAAAAATATCCACCCAAAAGCGGGGCGTCGCTAAAAGAAAACATATCATGAAAGAGGGTATTAAATACCCATTGAAGAGATCAACATGAGCCAGTTGATCCATAGCAAGAACTCTCGGCTCGAGGGTGAACTAGAGGAAGACAGTTCTAGGTTGGGTGTCGGTGCTCAATTTTTCCAAGTGACATTCTTTCGGCTAATATCGTTTGATTTAATTGCATAGGATGCTCTGTATGTTGGCTCCTTACTCTTTATGTTGTAAAATATTTAAGCATATGTGTATAGATGTATGTGTTATCTTTATTTATGAGATGATTGAATACTGATGCATGTGACAACTATTGAATATAAATTTAATCAAAGTTAAATAATAGAGATGGGAGCATATTAGGTGGTTATTAACATTGGGTCAAGGAGGTATGTGACAAATGGTATCGAAGCACTAAGTTCAGATATTGTGGCCTAAGGGTCAATCTACATCTGTAAGATATGAATGAGTTGTAGGTCCTAAACTATGTCCTACACGAATAAGAGGTTTCAATAAAGGGTTTAGTTCTAAATCTGATATAAGAAAAATATTCCAGAATCCATAAGGGTTGAAATTAAATCTTAAAATGATTTATTGGAGGAGGAATTTGAAGCAATAACATATATATATATATATATATATATATATATATATATATATATATATATATATATATATATATATATATATATATATTACTTGAAATCAAGGGTAATTTTGAATTGAGGTTGTTTGGAATTATGGATTTTGAAATAGCTAAAGTTTGATATTTGAAATGACGAGTGAAATCTCCAATATTTCTTGACAATCATGTAACTAATTTTGTTTTCCATTTGCTTAAAGGGATCACTCAAAAGCAGAATTAGTTCATCGGATCACTAAACATTTATTTATAAGGGATTATTTTTCATTTTTAACCGCGAAGAGAGAGAAAAAAAACCATGCTTCCACCATGTTATTAATTAGGTCGAAAGAAGCCCTAATATTTTGTGATGCAAATAACTAACCCTAGCCTTTGTGACAAGAAGGCTACAAGTTTAATGATCTATGTAGTTTGCTTTATTTTCCAAGACTTGTTGACTTTCTCTACGACACATTGGATGACTTGAATATTATATTATGTTGTTGATTCGATGACTATCTTCGTATATATGTCTGAGAGATGTATTCTTTGGCTCGCAACATGTCTACGCGTCTCACATTCTGTATACTCCTTGTAGCTCGCACTCTCCATGAACAATAGCTCGTTCTACTCATCACAGTGGCTCACAATGCAATCTGTGGTTTGCATTCTCCGTGTGGCATCGCTATGCTCAAAGAAATTACTGTGACTCGCATCTATCTCTCTGAGGTTTTCTTAATATCTATGACATGGACATAAACAACATATACTTATGGACAAAAGCAATAAGGATGTTATTGGGAGAAATTGAGCGACCATAACAATATAATAGTACAAAGCAACAAAGAATATTACATGGAAGAGTTAGAAAGAATATTCATGGTTAAAACGTGAATTTTTAATTCATAAACAATGAGAAATCATGGGAGAATATCAAAATAATATTGGTCAAGTTATTCAGAAATAATGATAAATCATGGGAGAGGATGAGAAAATATAAATATTTGATGAATTGTTTGCCTATTAGCCAAATAAACATATTGTCTATTATTTTATTTTTCCTCTTTTAGGATAATTACACAAATCAAATCACAATGGTATAAGAGAAATGAGGATTTGTTTGACAGTCTGGCCATGTTGTGAAAGGGAGTGGGAAAGCTCTACATACCGTGAGGGAGAGAGACAAGGTTTTGAGTTAAAAAACACAAAATTTCGATTCATCCATATTATTTCCATGTTGTTGGCCTGAAATGGCGACATTCATTCTTGTATGTATGAATAACTAGACGTCTGACTACCCCACACACTCTTTTCAATTCTGCAATGTCAAATAATCTAAAGTATCAAGACAAACATCTAACACTTTTAGGTGTCCAATCTCCAAACACCCACATCGATTGCGACATTGTCCAATTTGTTCGCTTCTCCCTTGCGCTACTCGGTATTTTGTACTTATGACAGTACAATCCGCCTTTGGTGTTTTTGAGTGACAGTTTCAAAGATGCATGGTTATATGACAAAGACTTTGATATGATTCTACATGTTTGTAAACACAAATACAAATTTTCTGGAGTGAATTTACTTTGATCATTGCACTATCTTGTAGCACGTGCAATCATATGTGTTGGATGAAACAAATGATCAAGTGACTCTGAATAGTGCCTTGGTATATAGCTCTAGATCTTTGCCAAAACCCTGCGCCATTGAGTCTTGTGGCACGCTCTATTATGGCAGAAAGTTAATTATATTAATATTAACTCCTATATAAATTAATAGGAAATATAATTCTTATGGATATTATTAATTTTAATTGATTTATATCTAAAGAACTTGAGTTATAAATGAAAATGGGTGTTAGATGTTGGTTTTATTGGTAAATTGAAAGCACAACATCACATGATTACCGAGAAAATTTACAAGGTCAACTGTTGTTTCCTTTTCCACAATGTCGACTGTTGTTTTTCCTTTTTGATCCACAATGTCACTCTTGTGCATTCCTTATTCGTTGATCTGTAGGGTTTTGTGTGAGATGGCTTATCGGGCTATAGATAATAACCATAACTATTCCAGAAAAAACTCATTTGTTGCAGATTCTTCTAGGGATGTATTCATTTGGATAACGCTTATCCTTACTTTCACATGGACCAGTCGCACTGAGAAAGGCTCGTTAATCTCGTCTTCTTCGTGCATAAAGGTTGAGTGTACATGGTGCCCGCTCGATCATCTTGATCGATTTATAGTTTCTCGATATAAATACTCTCCATACCCATTCTTTGGTATTAAGCTTCATTTCTTCTATATTAGGGGTCATATGCTTTTAAATTCTTCCATGGGTGGCTTCTATGCACCAAAGCCAAGGTTGACTATCCTCTCATGTAGGTTGTCTGCCTGCATACATAATTGCAAGAGGAAGAAGTGGAAATGATGGGTGTTTGGGTTTCGGAATTCATACCCTGTTCCACATTCTTTTATCAGTTTTTCTTTTATCCAATCACCTCTATGATGAATTCTGAGTTTATTCCCCAAGGAAGATCCTCTCCTTGTTCGTCAAAGGTTTAATGGTGTTACTGGGAATTCATGGCCGATTAATTGCTAACAGGAAGCATTGGAGTGGATTTATTTAAATAATTCATTGCCTAGCATAGCGATGGAGTTGATTGGTTAAATGGTTGCAGTGGTGGCCTGAATTGACTACAATAGTGGTTTGATCGTTGTCTAATTTGATCAGGTGCTCAGTATTTAGCTCAAATATCAAATTTCTCAGAATGGCTCGAAACCTGAACAAACACGTCTGCCTCAGAAAAATGATCCTAATGCAACTTGTTTCGCTGAAAACCAAGTTCGTATGTGAAAGTTATTGTGTTTTGATCGCTTTGGTAAACAAGCAAAATTTGCAAAAAAAATGCCGAGTCACTGCATAGTCAACAGTCCGTACTGCTAACGTGGCAAGTGACTAGGCAAGGTCAATGATGGTCAACAACGAATTGTAGATGGAAAAGTGACATTATTTCATTGGGTTTTAGGTGGTGTGTTGGCACATTTCTATTGGTTCATTTTGGGCCAATGAAAGAATGCCACGTGGCAAGCCTGGAGGCCGCCACATGGCACCTCCCAAAGGCCTTGATAGTCTTGACAGAGGAGAAAAATTTTATGGTGGAGGTCGGGGTCGAACCCGCGACCTCTGGCATACCATCCACAAGTCCTAACCACCTCTGCTACACCGTGTTTCTTACCATGTATGTTCTCCACATTAATTTAAAGACTAACGGTTAGGAGTTGGGCGGTTAGGGGAGGGTCAGCCCGCAGGCCAACCCTCCCCCATGTGAACGCATTTGTTATTAACCGCAAATGGTGATGTCAACCCCGACAGATAGTTACCAACATCGCAATGGTTTTCGCATGTGATCACACCAAACTCCACAACAGTTGGGAAGGCGGTTATGTTAACCGCGCCCCAAACAAACCTCTGGTGGTTTAACGTATACCATGTGAACACCACGATGAGGTCAAGGTTGTGGTTTATCCAGCAGATAGTTCACCAACTCCGTGACAGTTAGTGTTCACCCATGTGAACGCAATGAATGTAACATCAAACGGTTAGCCTTCTAACGGACCATTACCACGATAGTTAATGCAATATTAACACTGCATGGGACCACTACACTGAGACTGTCAGGGTTTTGGTTAACACTAAACGCGGGGTTATGTTAATTAATCTAGGTTTAAAGCTAATAAGCATATTTAAACACTAGTTAACTCCAATTTTAGTCTGGCGGCATTTCTAGCGGTGCCACCAATTTCGGGCCCACCTCCACATTTAGTGCGCTAATTGGAGTTGTTCCAGATTTAGTGGAACTTTTCTAGGAAAATATTGACTAAGTCATGGAGAAGGCAATTTTCGACCAAATGGAGCTCAGGAACAGGTCTTCTTGGCTAGTTTGGACATTTTGAACACATTAGTGCATGTATGAGGAGCCATAAATCTTTGTAAAACAACATTTTTCCATATTGAGCTAATACACCGGCCCAAGCTATAGAAGCTAGACCAAGGAGATGTAGCCCAGGAGGGGTGAACTCCTTCATCAAAACATTGTGTTAAAGTGTCTCTTTGATGGTTTGTTGTACTTTGAATTTTTGTTATTCAATATTTTTTTTTGAATCTATTTTTCTCATGAAAGTCATTTTAAACTTAAGGAAATTTACCTGATTACATACACAAACAGCTAATGAAAACTCAGTACAAGAAGCAATAAGAAAGCATAGGTATAGAAATATGTAATTGATATTAGCACAGAAAAAACTAATCATTCAAAAACAAATCAAGTTGGTATCAGAGCAAGGTTGAATTGCTTGATTGCTTGAGTTTGTGCAACTAAGGTTTTAATGGTTGCAAAATTGTGATGCTTACAAGGTTAAAGTTGCAGAAAGGAGAAGAGAAGTTATTAGTTGCAACTCCTGAGGTAATGCGCAAAAGAAGGAGAGCCACAAGGCCACAATCTCCACCACCCAAATTTCCAATTCTAGCTGCACTTGAAACACTTCAATTGAGATTGAAGAGGTACCAACAGTGCCAGTTTCTGAGCCTGAATCCACATCCATTATGTCTAGAGAAAGAGAGCCTGAAGGTCCTTCTTTAGAAGAGGAAGAATTCAAGAAAGCTTTCTATACTTTGACTGAGATGGTTAAAGTCCTCTATGAAGATAGAAACACCAGAATATTTGGAGAGAGTTCTAAACCTCCACATGGAGAAGGAAGCTCAGAGGATAAAAAAAATGAGAAGGAGGATTCCAAAGGGAATGGTGGAAAGCCACCCCCATTTCCACAATCCTCATCATCTTCATAATCTCACACAGAATCATCTTCCACTACCACCACTGAAACTACCCATACTCATTCAAAAACCCCAAAAGTAAAGACTCCCTTACTTAAATTGGACATTAAATTCGAACTTCCCATGTACAATGGAGAGGTGAATGCAGAAAAGTTGGACAATTGGATTCGACAGTTGGAGGTATACTACAGAATTCAAAACCTTCAAGAAGATGACATAAAGATCCAGTTGGCTTCATTGAGGCTAGAAGGAGCTGCATTAGTTTGGTGGGAAGCAAAGACTCAAGAGGAAATGTGAATCCATGGTAAGATATCCATTACTTGGGTTGAATTTGTTTCTACAATTAAAAGACAATTTTATCCTTTAGCCTATATGTAAAAAGCCATTATGAGTTGACAGAATTTTAGGCAGCTTAAAGGCCAAACAGTCCAAGATTATATACAGGAGTTTAGGAAAAGGGCTTTGTTGTTAGGAGTAAATTTGAATTCCTAAGATACACTGCTAAAATATATTGGAAGTTTACATTCCTATTTGAAACATATTATCCTTATATTAGATATCATTTTGGGATTCAACTGCGTTAAGTAAGTCATTCACGTATGACCATTTCCATGAGAGGTAGTCATAACTGACTAATTTCTCATGATTTTTTGAATAGTTCACTTAGTACTCATTGTATTAGTTCACTTAGCACTCATTGCATCGGGTGATGCTCACAGGGGTGAAGAAGTGGGATTGAAACTAGTGAAATGAATCACATAGCGTCAATCATCACTTCCGAGGCTTACACTCGGTAACCATGACTTCCCAGGAGGTCACCCATCCCAGATCGCCTCTAGCTCAAGCGCGCTTAACTGTGGAGTTTTCCCCACAATTAAGCCCACTTAGCTTGCTACCCCATTTGCAAAACCTTAGCAAGTATTGTGCCTCATGAACCATTCAGGTAGAGATCCCTTCACTCTTTTTGAATTTAAGTATGGAGGTTTACACAGTGCATTATATTAGATATCATTTTGGGATTCAACTGCGTTAAGTAAGTCATTCACGTATGACCATTTCCATGAGAGGTAGTCGTAACTGACTAATTTCTCATGATTTTTTTAATAGTTCACTTAGCACTCATTGCATCGGGTGATGTTCACAGGGGTGAAGAAGTGGAATTGAAACTAGTGAAATGAATCACATAGCATCAATCATCACTTCAGGGGCTCGCACCCGGTAACCAGGACTTCCCGGGAGGTCACCCATTCCAAAGCGCCTTTGGCTCAAGCGCGCTTAACTGTGGAGTTTTCGCCACAATTAAGCCCACTTAGCTTGCTACCCCATTTGCAAAACCTTAGCAAGTATTGTGCCTCATGAACCATTCAAGTAGAGATCCCTTCACTCTTTTTGAATTTAAGTATGGGGTTTTAAACAGTGCATTATATTAGATATAATTTTGGGATTCAACTGCGTTAAGTAAGTCATTCACGTATGACCATTTCCATGAGAGGTAGTCGTAACTGACTAATTTCTCATGATTTTTTGAATAGTTCAGTTACGACTACCTCTCATGGAAATGGTCATACGTGAATGACTTACTTAACGCAGTTGAATCCCAAAATGGTATCTAATATAATGCACTGCGTAAACCCCCGTACTTAAATTCAAAAAGAGTGAAGGGATCTCTACTTGAATGGTTCATAAGGCACAATACTTGCTAAGGTTTTGCAAATGGGGTAGCAAGCTAAGTGTGCTTAATTGTGGGGAAAACTCCAAGTTAAGCGCGCTTGAGCCAGAGGCGATCTCGGATGGGTGACCTACCGGGAAGTCCTGGTTACCGGGTGCAAGCCCCGGAAGTGATGATTGACGCTATGTGATTCATTTCACTAATTTCAATCCCACTTCTTCACCCCTGTGAGCATCACCCGATGTAATGAGTACTAAGTGAACTATTAAAAAAAAATCATGAGAAATTAGTCAGTTATGACTACCTCTCATGGAAATGGTCATACATGAATGACTTACTTAATGCAGTTGAATCCTAAAATGATATCTAATATAATGCACTGCGTAAACCCCCATACTTAAATTCAAAAAGAGTGAAGGGATCTCTACTTGAATGGTTGATGAGGCACAATACTTGCTAAGGTTTTGCAAATGGGGTAGCAAGCTAAGTGGACTTAATTGCGGGGAAAATTCCACAGTTAAGCGCGCTTGAGCCAGAGGCGATCTGGGATGGGTGACCTCCCGGGAAGTCCTGGTTACCGGGTGCAAGCCCCGGAAGTGATGATTGGCGCTATGTGATTCATTTCACTAGTTTCAATCTCACTTCTTCACCCCTGTGAGCATCACCCCATGCAATGACTGCTAAGTGAACTATTCAAAAAATCATGAGAAATTAGTTAGTTACAACTACCTCTCATGGAAATGGTCATACGTGAATGACTTACTTAACACAGTTGAATCCCAAAATTATATCTAATATAATGCACTGTGTAAACCCCCATACTTAAATTCAAAAAGAGTGAAGGGATCTCTACTTGAATGGTTCATGAGGCACAATACTTGCTAAGGTTTTGCAAATGGGGTAGCAAGCTAAGTGGGCTTAATTGTGGGGAAAACTCCACAATTAAGCGCGCTTGAGCCAAAGGCGATCTGGGATGGGTGACCTCCCGGGAAGTCCTGGTTACCGGGTGCAAGCCCCAGAAGTGATGATTGACGCTATGTGATTCATTTCACTAGTTTCAATCCCACTTCTTCACCCCTGTGAGCATCACCCGATGCAATGAGTGCTAAGTGAACTATTCAAAAAATCATGAGAAATTAGTCAGTCACGACTACCTCTCATGGAAATGGTCATACGTGAATGATTTACTTAACGCAGTTGAATCCTAAAATGATATCTAATATAATGCACTGCGTAAACCCCCATACTTAAATGTTATCCTTATGTTCAATCCAAACAATTTAGATGAGGCATGTGTGGAAGCCACACACCTTGAATCTAGAGGAAAGAACATTCAGGAAGAGGGTAGTAAGAGGAAGCCATTCAAGGGCAAGGAGAAAGAGAAGGGTGGAAAAGGGAAGGGAAAGAAGAATGGAAGTGTGAAGAAAGAAGGGGAGAAAATCACATGCAAACATTGTTCCAAACAGGGGCATGATGAAGCCCACTATTGGAAATTGCATCCTAAATTAAGGCCTAAGAAACAAAACAATAAGGGAAAACAAAAGACGACTGCTACCACACAACATGACCTTGGTTCAGATTCTAGTGATGAGACCAAGATTTCATCCATGGTTACAAAAGGAAAAGAAACTATTGCAAACACTAGTTCATCACATAGTTAAAACAATGCTCCGAATGAAGAGTCAAGAATAGAGTTGTTTCATGTAAGAGTGATTTCAAATCATACAAAGATTGATGCATTATTTGATAGTGGGTCACAATCAAACTTGATTTCAGAAGACTTGGTTAAAAAACTAAACCTTGAAACTGTACCTCATCATAAGCCATATCCATTGGGTTGGATAGTTAACAATGTAAACTTACAGGTTACAAGGAAGTTTTTATTCAAGTTCGCCATTACTGAAAAGTTCATTGATGAAGTTGAGTTAGATGTAGTTCCACTTGACATCTCAGGAATCATTTTGGGTAGTCCTTATTTGTATGATAGGAAAGCAGTATTTTATCGCCATGACAACAAATACATATTGCTCAAGAATGGGGTGGAGTACATAGTGAGAGCCCATCGCAAAAAAGTTGAACATTTCTTTGGTTAATGCAGGGCAGATGAAGAGACTAGTAAATGCAAGTAAAAATTTTGTGCTTCTCATGATCAAGAAAAATAATGATATTGATTATGAATCTTTTGAAGGTTGTGATGATAAATTGAAATCTGATTTGTTTGATGTGGTAAGAAAGCATGGCGAGATGTTTCAGGAACCAAAGGGGTTACCTCCCAAGAGGGGAATTCAGCATGAGATTCAGTTGCAACAGAATGTTCCACTTCCAAACATAGGCATGTATTGCATGTCAATTATGGAGAGCATGGAAATCAAAAAGCAAATTCAAGAATTTTTTAACAAAGGTATCATACGCCCATCCACTTCGCCATGTGGTTCACCCATTGTCTTGGTGCCAAAGAAGGATGGAACTTGGCGCATGTGTGTGGATTTCCATGCACTGAACCAAATCACGGTACAAAATCATTATCCACTCCCAAGAATTGATGATTTTCTTTATCAGTTGAGGTATGAAAAGTATTTCACTAAGTTAAACATACGAAGTGGTTATCATCAAGTTAGGATAGCTGAGGAAGACATTTTGAAAACCGCATTTAAAACTAAACAAGGATTGTTTGAGTGGCTTGTTATGCCTTTCGGTCTTACAAATGCTCCAACTACTTTAATGAGGGTAATGAATGTGTTAAGACCATTTCTAGATGATTTTGTCATTGTCTACTTAGATGATATTCTTGTCATGCGGAAAGAGTCAATTTTGCGGACAAAACCGACCTCCCTAGAAGCTAAGGCTTTCTAGTGACAAACAAGACAATCAAGCACTATCTTTCCCTAAATATGCATTTAAAATAAAAGCAACCAGGTGTTTAAAGCATACCTTTAGTCCAACGCTGTTTGTAGCAGCCAAGCCTCTTCGATCCAGATGAGCTCCTCCTTCTCCTTGAAGCCTGCATTCACTAACAAGCAAACGATTACATAGCACCTGAATAACTCATATAATAAAACATATTCATCATAAAGACCAAGGAGTTTATGAAACAAATTATATATAACAACTTGTTGAGAAAAATGAACTTAATTGTATTAATTGGAAACAAAAGAAACCATTACAACCAGTGCCTTGGTGTTGTGCAGGTCCCTCCCAGGGTCCAGCAAGAGTTCTCCTTTACTTTGATCAGCTCACCCACTTCTAAATGAAGCTAAGAAAGGATTGGAATCTCTCCTCTCAAGCTCTAAAAGGGAGTCCTAATTTCAGCAGCATCTACCCTTAGGAATGTTCATCTTTCAACCTCCTCTCCCTCTGGCCCAATGCATGTATTTATAATGCTTTGGAGGAAGTTAATCAGGTCCACCATGAATGGGATAAGCCCCTCTTTCAAAGGGATAGCTCCCCTCTTCATGGGATAAGTTCCTCTTTCTTTGGGATGCATGAACCATCTGGAGGCGCTCAATCCACGTCAAACCATCTTCTAGAATGCTCTAGATTCGACCACAAGTAACTTTTTTGAAGTAAAACTTGCGCCTTTTGACCTTTACAGGAGTACGCACCCACCCCTTTACAGACAAAGCGTACAAGTACGCAGGTATTGTGAACTTGAGGTGCGTACACGCAGGTAAGGGTAAGAGAAATTGCGTAACCATAGTTATATTGATTTTTAAGGACTTTCTCTCTTTCTTGGAGTTTGACATGAGGAGCAGAGGTATAAGACTTTCCAAGGAGGACAGTATGACAATTGATGGAGCCATACTGACTGCAAATAGTCATGGTGACAAATTTTAGTGTAACAGATTGCCCCCTAAAGTGCGAAGCCTGTAGTAGATTAGGGTTTCATATCATCTAGGAAGGGTGAAGCACTTTATCATTTCAAGGATTATCTTGTGGAGAGCCCAGTCGGAACCTGCAAATATTCAACACAAAATACTTATATGAGATCATATCATTGCTGAGGTAGGCATTCCCATACTCAGGTCAAAAACTTTAACTAGCAAACTAACTACTGCTCTGATACAGGAATGATTTCGCAGTACATCATAATCATAGACACATGTAGACACAGTATGGACGCAGCCATCTGTTTATGATTAGTCTACTATATAATGAATACAAAACTCCTCGCAGCCTGGATGGTGGAAACTAGATCCAGGGTCTTCATCTCTACTTCCCGAAATAGTACGATTCTATCCATGTGAATAAATGAGTTGATGTCGAACATGGTAGAAACCACTTGATTACCAGTCAATGATGTAAACTGTTAACAAGTGTGAGAGAGACCACCAGTGATGTCAATGGTTCTCAAAGTACCCAGTACAATCCATGAGATGTGAATGAATGTGTTGATGTTGAACATGTCACGGAGTCCTTCGATCAAAAGTCAATGATGTAAACTGTCGTCAAAGGCGAGAAACCTGCCATTGAGGCATGCAGATTTCAAGGTACTAACGATTCCTAGATCGTCTTTCTAGGTAATGTGCTGATGTCGATAGAAAGCGATCCGTTGTAGGCAAGCCCACAACACGAAATCATAGTTCAAGTTGAAGAAATGTAGCTGTAAGGACTGACTCAGGGATGGTCAAGATGGATGACAGGTATTTTGCAGATGAATGGTTTATCTGCAGTGACCTCTTGAACACATAAAGACACAACAGATGGCTTTGTGACAATTGACCCAAAGTTAATACCCAGAAACCGGCTGAAGACTTTCAATGTGGTTTGATCAACTTATTAGGCAAAGGATTTCCCAACCCAGGTGAATGAAAAGTGTCGTGTTCAAGAGTGGTGATAAGGTTTTTCTGAGACAGAGGATAACAAATAGGCTCATTTTTCTCTCTTTTCCCCCACCATTTCTGGCAAGTACCTCTTTATTTTTTTACAAGCTTGAGGAGGATAACATTTGCTTGATTATAAGCTCATCCTTCGAATGAGTCCAACTTAGTTTAGATTCGAACCCTAAGAAGGAGTGGTCCATTCCTGTTTGTAATCAAACAGGTCCTTTACTGTGAAATTTTAACGAGTCCAGTATAGGAGAAACTCGACGTTTTTCAATTTTAGAGAGTCTGAAAAAACTTAAGAAGACTCCAGGGTTGACCTTTTTCGTAAATTTGTGTCTCCTAAGCCCGAAAAAGTATAAAATAATACTTGAGAGAACCGCTTGATCTTTACGACCAAGGAGTACTTTCATGATTAGTGTCTCTGACCTGAAAATTAAAAAGCGATCAAGGACACGTCATTTTATTTCCAATATCGAATTTGAAACGACAAAAATCCGGCAATCTTTTCATGTTTTTACGGTCAGAAAAGGGCTATAAGAGGACCGTCTTTTAATTTCGTTTTAACGAGTGTAAAAGAAACGCTCGGCAATCTTTTCATGTTTTAGGAGTCAGAAAAGGGCTTAAAGATGACTCTGATGTTTTTGTTTGTGAAAAATGACAATTTTCCCTGAAAATCCTTTATCCTGCACAAAAACCAACATATTACTTATACCTGTTGAAGATAGATAAAAATACTTTGAAAAATACCTTTTCATGGTGAAAAATAAACAAATTTACCATTTATTTACCCAAAAAACCTATAAATAGGGCTTTTACCAATTCATTTTTACCATTTTACTGTTGAGGAGAGAAAAAGGGATTTTGGCAAGAAACTTCCCGTGGACACTGCAGAGAATCCGACTGTCGAAATCGAATGCCGTCTCTTTCAGGTAATTTTGAACATCCTCCTCTTCATTTCCATCCATTTAGAATTTGTTTTTAGGCCCTAGATTTCATTTTTAGAGGCTTTGGGGTTTCAAGAACCGCCTTTCGGGGTACGCAGGTGCCACACTAGGGACCCGCGTACCCCGACATTTTCTCAGTTGGGAAAATGTTGGGCGTACGCACCTTGCCTTAAGGGAACCTGCGTACCCACGCTCTGTTCCTAAAGGCGGGTTGCGTACTCCGCGCAAAGAGTTTTCAAACCCCAAATTCTCTAAATTGGACCAAAATTTTTTGATTCCATGGATTCTAATGGATGCTTTTTGGTGTGTAGATTGTTCACCATGCTTGATTGGCGCGAGAGAGAGCACGAAGATGTTGATTTGGCCGCCATTAATCATCAACCGTCAATTGATGCTTTGAAGGCACGCGGCCTTTATAAATACTGGGCCATACCTGGCATGAGGGCCCAAGTGCGCTTTCTAGAGTGGCTGGTAGAAAGATGGAACGTTCAGGACCAGTGTTTTTATATTGGAGGGCACCAGCTCGAGATAGAGCCCGCAGATATCTACTTCCTCACTGGTTTGCCCAAGAGAGGCGAACACTTGACTTTGTTCGGGACTAGGCCGGGTGGCCAGTCCATCGCTAGTCTTCGACTAGAGTGGTGTATAACACAGTCTCAGGAGAAGGGGATAGAGATCAAAACTATATCCCACCCTGAACTTATGGTGATTGCCTTTACAGTTACCAGACTTTGCAGGGCTGCCGCTTTACACATTGCCACTGGATCCCAGATGCGGATGGCGATTGATTACTATCGAGGTACCATTTTCAACTGGTGTGATGCTGTGTTGGCCAATTTAAAAGGCCAACTGACTAGAGCCAAAAACGGACAGCTAAAGACCTTTGGGTATGGGCCTTTAGTTGTGAGTTTTGGCTTAGAGAGGGTTCCGATGTTGATCCCACAACAGCTCACTGTTGAGGCTGGGCTTCCCCGAGAGCATAAATTGATGCGATGGGTTGCGGTTATGGCCCGTCATCCTGATGAGGGCACGGAGGTTGTCCGATTTACTCCGAAGTACTTTCATTGGTTAGAGGACCAGGTCTTTTCTATACAGGATTTTCCTTATGCCGGAGTTGATTTTCGTGGAGATCCGGACATGGTTCTTCCACCGGGAGAACAATGGGATGACACAGGTAACTTCATTTTCCACAAGTTTTTTAAACTATCTATTTTTTTTGTTTGTTTTTATATCGTCTCAAAACTGATAGTAATAATTTTCAAAATGCAGATGTAGGCCCACGTCGTCCAGCCAATCTCCGGCCTTTCGAGAGGAGACTACCAGTTGCAGCGGCACCGGCCCCACAGGACGAGGCCACAGAGACTTTAGCTGAGTTGGAACAAGACCTAGAGCGTCTTACAACAGATATACCGGAGAATACTATAGATGATATTCCTATCAGGCTTCAGCGCTATGTAGTCGGGGTCCCAGGACCTTTTAGGAGGTTCTTGTGTAGGGTGGCCCGTGCAGTGGTGTCATATAGAGATCATCACGAGTGATTGGATGGTCGATTTGTAGACACATGTGACATTTTGGTTTTTTGTACTTATCATTTTTGTTGATCATAAGGTCTTTTTCAACCTATGATCGAAGACGATGTATTTTTTGACACACTCCTATCTATATATATCATTATTACCGGCTTATCTTGTTAAACATGTGTGATGAAATGTTTTTAAATTTATATGTATGATTATTGCAAATGTCTATTTAACATTCGAGAAGCAATTGCATCCGCTAATGTATTTAAAGATCTTGGAATATGTTGATATTCAATGTAATCAAACTCACGTTCCAAGAGACGCACTCTAAAAAATAACCTTAATAACACTGGATTTCTAAAGGCATATACTCTATTAAGCTGTAATACAATGAGTTCAAAATCTAACCTCACTATCAAACTCTGAATCCCAAATGAAATAGATTCAGACAATAACTCAATCACTGCACTGTACTCGACAATGTTGTTTGTTGTTTGACCGAGGCTCACCCCATGCATAGAAACTAACTCGTCAGAGGGCAAATAGATAACCCAAGATGCGGAAGAGATATTCCGTGTACTACGACAAGCACCATCAACGAAACCGATGTATGTTTGGAGAGGCATCGACATCTGCAATATCAAGAGTAAAACCAAGATAAGCCAGAATAACGACGAAAAACACTCTCTAAGCTAAGCACACTGTCTAAACTAACAAACACACCAGCTAGAAAGAAAAACTAACCTAACTAAAAATTCTCCATACCCATCATTTAAGCATAATACCTCTTTAAGTAAAGACCATTTCTGGGTTTACCCAAAGAGTCCCCGTCAAAGTCTACCAGCTCATAGGCCCCTTTCGCTAGCTTGCACTTGACAATATAGGGCCCATGCCACATAGGAATGAATTTTCCAGCACCTAATTTATCATTAGCTTGATCATATAATAACACTAGGTCTCCTTCCGAAAAATTTCGAGGGGTCACATTTCGATCATACTGAGCTTTCATACGTTTTGCGTGAGTCTCGATCGCCAATGCAGCATCACGTCGAGTCTCATCTAATTGAGCTAAGTATAATAAACGCTTTTCCTCTTCAGAAGTAGCTGGAAGTAACTCGATGGCCATTTGCAGTGACGAGATTTCGCATTCAATGGGTAGCACAGCTTCCAAACCATAAACGAGTTGGAAAGGAGTGAACCCTGTTGATGTTTTCACTGAGGTTCGGTATGCCCAAAGCACTGAAAATAACATGTTGTGCCAATTCGACCGATGAATACCAATGATTCGTCGGATCATGATAACTAAAACTTTGTTGATGGACTCAACCAGACCATTCGCTTATGGATAATAAGGAGTTGAACTATCGTGACGCAAACCAAGCTGGCCTGTAAGTTCTGTCATCATAACGTTTCAAAAATGGCGCCCATGGTCAGTTATTATCGCTTGTGGGACACCAAACCTAGCAATTATGTGATTGAACACGAAAATTGCAGCTGTCTTGCTGTCTGCCTCGAATGTAGGCATCGCCTCGGCCCACTTAGTAAAATAATCTACCGCAAGGATGATATACGCATGCCCCCCGGTCGAGTGAGGGTTACAGGTAATAAAATCGATACCCCATTTGGAAAAAGGACCAACGGCAATTATAGGGTGGAGAGGAGCAGGTGGAGCACGCATCTTTCGATCAAACACTTGATAGTTGTGGCACTTTCGAACCGCAGTAATACAATCTTTAAACAAGGACGGCCAGAAGTAGCCAGCGCACAATATATTTTGGGTTGTGGCATACCCAGACATATGACCGCCACACGCTCCAGAGTGACAGTCATTTAGAACCCTTTCAGCTTCTTCGTGAGTTAAGCAACGACGAAAAACCAAGTCTGCCCCACGGTGATAAAGAGTATCTCCAATAATTTTGTACTGTTGGGACTGGAATCGAATTTTTCGACGTTCCGACTTTGAAACTTTGGGCCGAAAGGATTGGATCTGGAGATAGACGATGATATCCCCATACCACGGATCTAAAGTGCTGATTAGAAACAAAGATTCGTCCGCAATGGGCTCCTCTGCCACAGTTTCCGTGTCAGCACGCGGGAAGTCACACATTAACTCTGCAAAAACTAAAGATTTCTTAGACTTAGATTTCTCAAACTCCAAGTCGAACTCTTGCAGGATAACAATCCATTTAGAGTACTTTCCCCCTAGCAATTGTTTAGTCAAAATGTAGATCATAGGGTTTCAATCCGAAATTACTGTAGTTTTACGGAGTAGAATGTAGTGACGAAAACGTTGGACAGCTTGAACGGCTGCCAATGCCAATTTCTCCACATGTGAATATTTTAGCTCAGTTGGGTTTAACGTCCGACTAAGGTAATATATCACATGTTCCGTTCCAAATTCATCTTCCTGAACTAAGACCATTCCAATGGTGGAATGAGCGGCGACGAGGTACAAAAAGTAATCCTGGTTGTAGTTGGGAGGATGCAACAACGGTGCATGGGTCAACGCGTGTTTGAGTGCATCAAAAGATTTATGAGCTATCTCATCCCAAGAGAATTAAGCGTTCTGTTTCAACAACCGTGTAAAACCCTTTGTAACCTCGGCGTAGTTAGGAATGAATCGTCGTAAAAAGTTTGATTTCCCCTGCAAACTTTGGAGTTGGCGAATACTCGAAGGAGGAGGCAATTTGATGATAGATTCTACCTTCGAGGGATCGACGTGAATGCCGGCTTTCGAAACTACAAATCCCAGTAATCGACCCACTTCTATACAGAAGACACATTTGTGTGGGTTCAACCGAATACGATAATGCCTACACTTCATGAAGATTGCTCGTAAATGGACAAGGTGGTCAGCTCGATGTAATGAATGAGCAGGCAAATCATTGAGATACGGTTGCACAATGTGTTTGATGTCATGAAACGCATAAGACATCGCCCTTTGAAAAGTTGCTTCGGCATTCTTGAGCCCAAAAGGTAATTTGCAATAAGCAAATGTCCCCCATGGACAAATGAAAGCCGTTTTTGGTTGATCTGCAGGTAGAATATTGATTTGATTGTAACCGGAAAAACCGTCCATAAAGGAAAATATTTCACTGCCGGCACAATCATCAATTATTTGATCGATATAGGGTGTTGGGTAGTTGTCCTTTGGACAAGCTCGATTAATGTCCCTATAATCGATACATATTCTTATTGTTCCCTGTTTTTTGTTAACCGGAACAATATTCGATACCCAATCCGTTAACGGGATCGGATAAATGAACCCTGCTTTCAACAATTTCTCAACTTCTGCTTTAATTGCAGCCGCTTTTCGTGGGTGAATCTGACGCAAACGTTGCCGGACGGGTTTAGCGTTCGGGTAAGTCTTGATCTCATGGACAACAATCGCGGGATCAATTCCTGGCATTTCCTCATAGAACCAGGCAAACACATCGCGAAATTCTTGAAATAGGGCTTTGTATGTCTGAAGTTCGTCCTCTGTACACGAGGCACCTATATGAATGTTCTCAACAATTCCAGGCTTAACTGAAATGTCAATGGGAATAGTTCGAGAGATGTTTCCCAAATTCAGCTCTGAATCAGGATGTTTCATTGGATTCTAAGCTTCTTTGACATATTCAGCTGTAAAGATTGATGAGAAATCATTTTCAAAACGATCATCCTCAGGTAAAAACGAAGATCTGTGATGGAGATCTTCCCATGGTAAATCGTCTACACACAGGACTTCACGAAGTTGCTCGTCAGATGAAACAACTTCGGGAAATGCTATTAACTCCGAGGTTGATGTGAAAAGTGATTCCTCACGGACCACATTCATTTGGTCGATTTTGGTTGAACGCGGGTCGGTAAAAGACTGCACGGCTTCATAGGCAATTTCATATGGACTCAAAGGCATAGCATCACCAAATGAGTCTATCTCAGATTCAGAAGGAACGATCCAAGGATCATCATAAACAATGGTGTCTGATGTAATCATATGAATGGATGCAAACGAAGACAATGCGTTGATTGGAGGAAAAGGAAAAGTTCCCAGTAAACCGGCATCTTTAACTAATCCTACTCCAACATCGTTATAAGGGATAGTCGTTTTACCGACATGCTGAATACTCTCTGAAGAGGCTGGGTCAGATGAAAAGTAAGCCAGCTGGTCTACTTTTACGATCTTGCCATTATGTGGGAACTTAATTACTCGGAAGACCGATGAAACGACCGCTGTCATAGCGTAAGACCAACTTCGACCCAAGAGAAGGTTGTAGTCTAGAGGGGCATCAACCACCTCCACATCTAGACTAACGGTTTTTCCTTCAACCCCTATAGGCAAATCCTGTATAATTCCAAAAGGATGAAACCCACGGCCATCAAAGGCCTTAAGAATTGTCGGGGATTGATTTAGTGAAGGAGAACCAAGCGATCTCCAACACTGTATCGACATAATACACGTGGAAGCTCCCTCATCAATTACAGTCCGATGAATAGGCCTGTTTTTGACTATCACTGGGATCTGGAAAGCCATTTGATGAGGCAAACGCGGTGTACTATTTTCTAGATCAAAGATTATTAGGTTCGGGTCCTGAACATCAACAGCTCCTATAGCCGACAAAAGTAACTTGCATTGTGCTGGACACGATTGCAACACTTCCAAAGCCGACATTGCTGAGGGTGAAACAGCTAAGTCCTCAACAATGTTATAATTTTGGGCCGCTCTCGCATGTGGATTGAAAGCAGACTTTCGAAGTATACCCTTGGCAGGCGGTTTGATTACTAAGTCCGGGTTAGGTTTCTCGATCTGTAGTGGATCGGAACCAGGAGCTGAGGTTGATGGATTAGAATGAGAAGATTCTGCTTCTTTGCCATCAATAGGACTTTTACTACCATAATCTTGCGATCAAGTCGCAATCCTTACATGGGACATCATCAATATGGGTTCTTCATTGGCACTCGAGGAAGAACCTATCATCTTACTCTCCTGCTTTGGAAATGGATCTTTCAAAACAGCAGGAGTTTGGGAACCTTTGACGATCTTCGCAACCTCTGCCCGATGAGGGAAATCTCTTGTAAAATGATCCTCTTCACAAATAAGACAAGGATATCGAGGTTTGCGTTTTTCGTCATTGGTTTCCGACTTTTTAGTTTTCTCCTTTGGAGTTTTGTCTGCTTTATTCTTCTTCTTGCCTTTCTTTTTTCCACCGGATTTTGATTTAGCCGTAGATGACTCTACAGCGTGAATATCGGCGGAAACCTCAGCAGAATAATCTCCTGTCGGGGAATCAGGCAAGGTTATAATAGGAGAAGAATTCTTAGAAGATTTCTTCTTGCTTTTAGTGTTCACCGTACCAATCATGCCATCAGCAGCATGAGATCCCGAAGGAGCAGCAGCGATTTGATTTGACTTAGGAAGATCTGGGATCTTTTCATGTAACGTACCTGACTGAGTATAAACTAAGTCAAGGTACTGCGCTTGAGCAATCACTTGCTCCTCAGTAACTACCCCGGCCTTAGCTACGTCTTCAGTAATCTTCGATAACAATGATTTACCAAACCATTCAGCTAAGATCTGGTCCGGGATAAAAACTTTCACTAACTGCCTTCGACGTCTCCATTCATGAATATGATCGGAAATATATGTGGACGTCGATTGTTTTAATGAAGTTAGTAACTCTGTGCCATTATCATATCTGACCGACAACTGAAAATGAGTTAAAAACGAGGTAGCTAACTGGCTAAAATTATAAAAAGAGGCCCGTGGTAACTCAATGTACCACTTGGCCGCAAGACCAATGAGAGTACACTGGAAAAGACGTAAGCGGATCGAATCATCCGAGATGGAATTAGAGGCACACCAGAGGTGGTAGGTCATCACATGATTCGACAGGTCCTCTCCAGACTTACCTTCGAACTTGGGAATGTCACTGGGCAACTTATTGGGCATTGGCAGCCAAAACGGAAGATAATTTATTGGATCGTTCATTAGGCGCGACAAGTCTGGTAAATCCAAAGTTGCGATAAACGGTAACTGCCGATTAGGATCCCTAAAACTCTGGGTCACGAGACCAGTCCCAGGAGGAGGATATCCAGGATAACTAGGAATGGGAGTTGCGTTCGGATCCAGACGATGGTAAAGATGTCTGAGGAGTAGATACAGAGATAGTAGAAACCGGAGATGTCAATACTCCAGAAGTAAGTGGGGTAGATTGAACCGATGTTGCGGTAGTTGCAGCAGTCGTTTGAGATGGAGTACGAGGCGAAATAGGCCCAGACTGAGAAACTACCGAAGGTACAGAAGTTTGAATATTAGACTGGACTGGTTGCTGGGGTGAACCAGAAACTAAAGGTTGTCCAGTTTGAGATGACAACTGTACACTTGGTTGCAACACCTGTTGAACTTGCGATGGATCCCACACTATGTTCATTCCGGGGTATTGACCCATAACAGGTTGAGGATATTGAGATCCATAACCGGATTGAGGGTAGGATTGATAATTGAAAGGTACATTTCCCATACATTGAACATAAGATTGACCTTGGGGTGGCTGGAAACCTTGACTCGAGTACTGACCTTGGGGTAGATATCCTTGAGGTAGGTACTAATACTGGGGTTGACCTTGAGGTACAAATTGATACTGAGGTTGACCTTGGGGTACATATTGAGTCTGGGATTGACCTTGAGGAATGTATTGTACTATGGGTACATACTGTCCTTGAGGTTGCCCCCCAGACACAATTTGTGTACCTTGAGGTTGCCCCCCAGGCGTTAACTGGCCACCTTGAGGTTGAGAACTGGGAATTGAACCTGACATCATGTAAATGTCTTCTACGCTCAACGATTTATTACCATTGTTTCCAGTTAATAACCCATGTTCAATGGGTTGAGGAGATGCTCCCGCAAAAGTACCAGAAAGTGACTGATACCCAGAGGGAACAGAAGGACCGCCGTACAAAAAGGATTCAGGCAATTGAGTAAACATGGACGACTGACCTGACATATTTACGGGAGTATAAAGACCTCCAGGTGGATAAGGAGCACGAGGTGGTGAAAAAATTAACCCTGAGTTGTCCAAATAATTAGTTAAAGAAAGATACCAAGTAGTACTTCTAGGTGGACTGTAAAAAATGGATTCACGCTCCCTTAGATCAATAACAGGTTGATTTTCAGGGATAGGGACGCCTATTTCTTCTTCCGGAGCAAGTTCTTTAATAGCTATCAAACCAGAAGGAAGATTTTCGGTGATGACTCTTTCTACCCTAGGTGAATCAGGAGCACTAGAAGTTGGAGTAACAGGTTCAGATATCTCAGGTTCTTCGCTTATATCACTAGTAGATGAAAAGCTACCAGCAAGTTCGGAAACCGAAATAGCTTCAGGATTATAACATGTTTCTAGAGTTTGGTAATCAGGATGAACTACCAACGAAGACTCTCCTTCTTCAGGTGAACCTACTTTACTGCCACTAGGAGTTACGAGGACTTTCAAACCTTCGTAATGACTCGGAACGCCTTCAGGAGGTTGGCCCCGAAGTCTACGGGACTGTCTCGGTAATTCAGCCACAGTTAAAACTTTTAACTACTGCACACGCAAACAAAGTAAAATCTCAAAGCAAACCGCCTAAAGTATCTAAAGAACCAAACAAATTTGAATCACACGCCTAAAGAATCTAGGGCGTCAAACCACACACAAACAGTAACCTTCCGGACCGAAAACACTAGTTGGTGATGAAATCCAACATCGCAGAATTCAGTACAGAAGTGGCGGGTGGAACAGTTACCCCGGCAACCTGCTTAATGAATAGACTAGCACAAGTTCCTCCACTTTAACTGTCTCGAGTGAAGTGAACCCCCCAGAAAATCCAAGTGAGTCTAGCCGATGTCTGCTCCAGGTATAGTGGGATCTTCCCTCCACCGTCACCTTGGGTAGAACCCTAAAGATAATAGTCACTAAGGTCACCAACAACAACAAATATACCTGGGGGAACAGTCCACGATCCAATAGCACGCAAGGGCAGAGTAACAAGCTCAATCCCCTTGCCGGCTCCTTGAAAATAATCCAAGGTTTACCGACAAGTGACCCCAGGCTCCTCGACAATGGTTAATCCAAGGTTTACCGTTTGTAATACGTGCATATCTAGCGTCGTTCCCAATGAAGGAGGATTGATCCCCTCACTGGTTCGGACACGATCTTGTGCTTCTCCTTTAAGAGAAGCTTTTCCAGATCATAAATGTAACTATTGGATTTATCCTACCGCAAGATAAGCTACTTGTTTGGTTTTGTTGTCTTGGAGAGTTAATTACTCTCCTACTCCAAGACACTAGCCTGATCTATGTTGGTGTTTCAGAGCCCTAGTAAATAAAAAGTTACTAAGTTAATTTTACTTTAAGTGTTTATTTTTATGGCTTTTCTTTAGGACAAAAGGTAGCGGAGATGAAACTGATGGTGTGTAGACTCGACTCAAATCCACTAAAAAGATGCACCTAAGATGATTTAAACTACCTTTCCTTTTCAATGAATTCCCTAGCTAAGAGAGTTGGAGAATGCAAAATTTATAAAGACAACTTTCTTGGCAATGAAAATCAAAGAAACAATCTCTTTATCTTTTCTAAGGCACACAACACATGACCACTAATTATTTCACGAAAACTTCCTTTCTCTTTTCAAAGACTTCAAATGCTACTAAAACAAACTTTCCTCAAAAGAGATTTTTGTATTTTTCCCTATTTTAACAAAGCATGTAAAACTACTTAACAAAAATCAATTTTAAGATCTATGAAAATCTAAGAGAAATTTACCTAAAAGCAAATCTAAGAGAAATTTACCTAAAAGCAAAACTAATGAGGTAAAAGCCTACAAAATATAATTCCAGGTTGTTTTACTCAGTTACAATTCAACCAATGACTAGTTCATGCAGAATCATAAACCAGTCAAAAACAAAAATAAAAATCTTTTGTTCTTTTTCTTAAGAATGAAATTCACAGCTTAACCAACAAGCCTTCTCAAAATTACGCAAAGAGACAACACAAAGGTAGGTTTCTCACAAAGGTGGATTTTACGAAAGGTCCGACTCCTAAGAAGACTGAAAAGACCAGGGATATCCAAGGTTTTTACAACTTCTAAAGCCAAAGTCACTACAAGACCAATGCAAAAATCAAACCTAGGGCTAGAATTTCTATGAACTTCACTAAAACCCTTGATGCTAATGAAACAAGCTTAGATGAAAACTTTTGACAGGTAACCAGTGGATCTGGGCAGCAAAAATAAACTATAAACAAAATCTAATAGGTAAAAAGGAAAAAATGGAAAATTTCTAAACTTTTGACAGGGTACGCAGGCAGCCTGTTTGCACAGGTGCGGCCATGCTCTGTGTACAAAGCAGAAGTGCGTACAGGTACGCACTGTGCTTAACGCAGAGGGTGCGTACTACTCTCAAAATCAAGAAAAATAAAAACTAACTCAACCCTAAGCTATTCCACCCAAATTCACAGTCAATCAGTCAAAAACTAGAAAGAAATCAAATTTTTCTCAAATCAAAGTATCAATCAAAAGAGAAATCAATCAAATCCATGGATTCCCCAGTGGAGTCGCCATTTTGTCATGCGGAAAGAGTCAATTTTGCGGACAAAACCGACCTCCCTAGAAGCTAAGGCTTTCTAGTGACAAACAAGACAATCAAGCACTATCTTTCCCTAAATATGCATTTAAAATAAAAGCAACCAGGTGTTTAAAGCATACCTTTAGTCCAACGCTGTTTGTAGCAGCCAAGCCTCTTCGATCTAGATGAGCTCCTCCTTCTCCTTGAAGCCTGCATTCACTAACAAGCAAACGATTACATAGCACCTGAATAACTCATATATTAAAACATATTCATCATAAAGACCAAGGAGTTTATGAAACAAATTATATATAACAACTTGTTGAGAAAAATGAACTTAATTGTATTAATTGGAAACAAAAGAAACCATTACAACCAGTGCCTTGGTGTTGTGCAGGTCCCTCCCAGGGTCCAGCAAGAGTTCTCCTTTACTTTGATCAGCTCACCCATTTCCAAATGAAGCTAAGAAAGGATTGGAATCTCTCCTCTCAAGCTCTAAAAGGGAGTCCTAATTTCAGCAACATCTACCCTTAGGAATGTTCAGCTTTCAACCTCCTCTCCCTCTGGCCCAATGCCTGTATTTATAATGCTTTGGAGGAATTTAATCAGGTCCACCATGAATGGGATAAGCCCCTCTTTCAAAGGGATAGCTCCCCTCTTCATGGGATAAGTTCCTCTTTCTTTGGGATGCATGAACCATCTGGAGGCGCTCAATCCACGTCAAACCATCTTCTAGAATGCTCTAGATTCGACCACAAGTAACTTTTTTGAAGTAAAACTTGCGCCTTTTGACATTTACAGGAGTACGCACCCACCCCTTTACAGACAGAGCGTACAAGTACGCAGGTATTGTGAACTTGAGGTGCGTACACGCAGGTAAGGGTAAGAGAAACTGCGTAACCAGAGTTATATTGATTTTTAAGGACTTTCTCTCTTTCTTGGAGTTTGACATGAGGAGCAGAGGTATAAGACTTGCCAAGGAGGACAGTATGACAATTGATGGAGCCATACTGACTACAAATAGTCATGGTGACAAATTTTAGTGTAACAATTATCATACTCAACAAGTCAAGAGATGAACATGTCATGCATGTAAACGAAGTACTAGGTGTATTGAGAAAAGAACAGTTGTTTTTAAAGATGTCGAAGTGTGAATTTGGCAAGACTTCTTTAGTGTATTTGGGACACATTGTTGGAGGATGTGAGTTATAGATCGGCCCCTCTAATGTTGAGGCCATTTTGAATTGGCCCAAGCCCAATACAGTTATAGAGGTAAGAAGCTTTATAGGGGCAGCACAATATTGGAGAAAGTTTATTGCTAATTTTTCTTCAATTACAGCTCCATTACATGCATTGAAAAGTGTCAAGAAAGTATTCCACTGGGGAGATGTACAACAAAAATCATTTGATTCTTTGAAACAAAATATAAGTTCATCACCAGTATTAGCAATTCCAGATCTTAGACAATCATTCGAGATTCAAACGAATGTAAGCGATTATGCCATGGGAGAAGTTTTATTGCAACATGGTAAGCCCATTTCATTTCATTCTGAAATATTTAATGGAGTTGTAACTAACTATCCCACCTATGACAAAGAACATTATGCATGGGTACAAAGTGTTAAGAAATGGAAGCACTATTTGATGGGGAAGGAGACCATAATCCATACCAACCATCAACCATTGCAATATTTATAGTCACAGTCAAAGTTGCGGCAGTCGCGACATTTCAGATGGATGGTGTTATGCTCTTGACCTGTGAGAAGATGCCAGAATACCAAATATACGAAGAAACACAACCTAGAACACAGAACAAAATGAGAAATAACAGCATGTATTTTATTATTCAGAGATGAAAGCAATGTTCACTTGCCTCTTCGAGGGGGAAACCTCCAATAGAGCAGGGCTCGATTACAAAATAAGACATGACACTCCTCAATGGGGAGTCTTTATCCTTTATATAGGATTCATACATGCAATACCATGGGTTAGTACCATGGTTCTCTTAATACCATCTATCTAATACCATGGCCCGTTTGCAACTAACTGTGGTCCCTTTTTTTAAATGCGGGTCAACCACTTACAATTATTAATATGGGTTTTATTGACTCTTTACTAACTATAATTATGACTCGACCCTATTACAGAAATAAGGGGGTTAGGGTTGGACCCTAACATGCCCTCCCCCATAAAAACAACCTTGTCCTCAAGGCTGATGTTGCAGAGACTGCTAAAGAATAGTGGTTGGTTCCTAGGTCGCATATTCTGGAGAGGTGTATTTCCACTCGATGAGGACTTCCTTGATCGTGCGACCTTGCAGATGTCATTCTCGCGTGTCAAGTACCTATTCAGGTTGGAGCCAGATTGAACCTTCTTCATCCAATTCAGGTAAACTGGTTTAAATTCTGCAATTGTTCCCCACCACTTTCTTAGGGCATGATACATGGAAGACGGGATGGATTTTTGAATTGGGTGGCAAGGCTAGCTTGTAGGCTACTTCTCCAATGTGTTGAAGTATTTGATAAGGTCCGTAGAATTTTGGAGATAATTTCTGACGACCCTTGTCTTTGAGTGATGTTTGCTTGTATGGTTGCAGCCTCAAGAATACCTGATCCCCTTCTTGAAATGTGCGCTTTGAACGATGTTGGTCTGCATGTTGCTTCATGCGATTCTGAGCTTGATGGAGATTATCTTTGCGATGGGATAGCATGGTTGCACGGCTCTGTAGGAGTTGATCCATTGCTTACACCTTAGAGCATCCAGGGATATAAGAAGCAGGTGAAGGGGGGAGTTGACCATAAACCGCTTCATATGGAGTCATTTTTGTGGCGGCATGATAGTTAGTATTATACCACCATTTAGCTAGAGGTAACCACTATACCCATTGATGTTGCTTTTTTGAAGTGAAGCACCTAAGGTAGGTCTCCAGACATTTGTTGATTGCTTCAGTTTGTCCATCAGTTTGGGGATGATAGGAAGTACTTAGTTGGAGTTGGGTGCCTTGTAGCTTGAAAAGTTCCTGCCAAAAGTTACTGGTGAAGAGCGGGTCACGATTAGACACAATGGAAGTGGGCATGCCATGCAGTTTGAAGATCTGGTCCATGAAATATTGAGCCACCAAAGTAGGGGTAATTGGGTGGGGTAGGGCGCAAAAATGAGCATACTTAGAAAGTCTGTCCACAACCACCATGATGACTGACTTGTTGCCTGACTTCGGAAGACCAGTAATGAAATCCATAGAAACATCTGTCCAGATTGAGGCAAGGATGGGCAATGGTTGTAAAGTGCTTGGGGACTTGACTGTTTCTCCTTTGTGGCGCTGACACACATCACATTCAGCTACAAAAGTAAGAATGTCAATTTTCATGCCTGTCCAAAAGAAGGAACGACGAGTGCGAGCATAAGTCTTCTGAAAGCCTGCATGGCCTGCAGTGGGAGATGAGTGCAACTCTGCCAAAATGCGCGTTTTGAGGGTGGATGTCGGTGATATCACTACTCTATCCTTATAGTGAAGAATCTCATCCTTCCAAGAGTAGCCCACTATGGAATTAGGATCTGCTTGAAAGTTATTAATGAGTTGGGAGAGTGAAGGATGTGAAAACCATTCCTTACAAGCTTCTTCAATCCAATCTGGAATGGGAAGAGAGATTGCTAGCAGGGTGTTGTCCTCCTCAAATTAGCATGATAAAGCATCTGCTATGACATTTTCGCGCCCTTTCTTGTAAATAATCTCATAATCATATCCCAACATTTTGGCTAGTCATTTATTTTGTTCTGGCGAGGACAACCGTTGCTCTAGAAAATATTTGAGGCTTTGCTCGCGCGTAGTGTGTACTTAGGTCATCATCTACCCATGTAGACACATCCCGGTACTGTTTGATCAAGCGGTCAAAGACTTGTCACTGTTGCGGTGTGTAGTTTGTACCGAGACTGACTATCTTCGGATCGTGATTGGTTCCCAGGTTGCTCTGTTTGTTCGTAGTGGTGGACCCGTGGGTTCTGCTGTCTCTTGGCCCTCAACAGAAGTTCTGCAAATCATAAGGCTTGTTGAGGGAAATCACACCCTTGGGGTTGGGGTTGCCTTTCTTTCCCTCAGCTACAGTTTTCAGGGGCTTCTCGTGCTTAACTTCATCAGTTGTTATGTCCTTGAAAGCATCAATATTGTTTGCGGGGTGTAGTATCACTTTGAGTGTGACCACATTGAGGTTGATGGTCCTTTGTAAGCTCAACACGAGTGCTTCATACTCAGCAACATTGTTTGTGCACTCGAACTTCAAGCAGCTTGAAATCATGCATTTTATGTTGTTTTGGGCGACTGAGATACACCTGATCCTTGAGCCGTCATGTATCTTTGATTCATCAAAATCCATGGCCCACAGTTTTTCTGTACACAGACCGTTTGGCATGCTAGTACTGTTGCTATTACTTTTGCTATTGATACTACTACTACTAGTACAATGCATTATACATGTTTCATTATTATTAGTTGGGTAAGGAAGGAGTCCCAACTGCGTGTCTGGTGGGGTCGGAGCTAGCCGTGCAAGATAAAACCCTACTGTTGTTTCTAGGAGGCAGTTGCCAAACATGAGTTTTGCGAAGGCCAATGATTCATTCTCACCATTAAGCAGGGTAACATTTTGCTTCATATACCTCTTGGACAGTACCTAGATTTGTTTGCATTTGCCCTTGTACGAAAGCCACATATGGGACTAGTCTGTAGCAAAATATCCATCTAGCTTGTTGGACCAGTCTCTGCTAAGTAGTAGACCATATGCTTCTGGTATGTCCACAACAACTATGTTGATGCATTGGTGGACTCGACTGTCATGAGATAGTCGGATGATCACGTCTCACAATTCACCAATGGCTGGTACTGACGTTCGATCAAGTTGGATGATCTGCGCGGATGTCTCGCTCCATTGTGAATTTATCTTTTTTTCGCAATGGAGAGTGGCATGACGTTGGCTGTCGCGCCAGAATCAACTAAGTAGTTGTGAACATTGTAGTTAAAAACTTCAAATGATAGTAGGAATGGAGGGCAACCTAAGTTTGCTTCTTCCATCCGGAGTGTGTTGAGCATTGTAGAGAGTGATCTAGGAGGTGTACTTGCTCCCTTGCTAGTAGAGGTTGCACTGTCCGTTGTTGTCTGTCCCAATGCACGCAGCAGGATGTCTTGCTGACTCTGGATCTTAGCTAACTCAAACAAACTAATGTTCGCTCGAGTTTTCTTCATGTCATCTACAATGTTGTAGTCCAGAGGTGGAATACTCACCGAGGTGTCCGGGGAAAGACTGATGTTCGCGTTGTCCGATGGAGTGTTCTGCAGTTTGCTGCTCATGGAGGTACTCTTGCCTGTCGTTGTCCTCTCGGACTTGTTTTGTGTTTTATACTTTGGGGTGGCTGATGGATCAGCCTTCTTCATTAGCAGTCTTATCTTTTATTGTACTTCCCCAAGTTTAAGGGGAGCCCCTTTACTCCTAAGATTGTAACGATCATTTTGTCTTGGGGGTTGCTTCTTGGTGTTTGTCTTTGGCATTGCTTGTGAGCATTGATATGAATTCACCACATGCCTAGAACTTGATGCTTCATCAGGTGCAATACCTTCATCATTATCTCTATCATCCGAATGCTCTTGCATACTGATCTCTACATCGAGTGTATGACTGTATACCGTGTTTGCGACTCGATTCCAGTCTGAACAGAAGTTCTTGGGGTGATGTTCTTCTTGTAATGAACAGAACTCGAGATTTGGACACTGATCGACATTGAACATAGAGCTTTTTGCAGTTTTTTAAGCAGACCAGTTGCTGCTTGATGAGTTGCTTCCCTGTATCTGTCTAGGTGGATGGCTACTTGCAAATGTGTCTATTTTCCATTGTTTAAGCTCGGACACTTCCGTTGTTAAGTTCTTGATGAGGTGAGTGAGGGTTTCAATATCATTTGCTTCCTTATCTCTACCCTTTCTTTCCATCGCTTGGGACTTCCTGCTTACATCTTTGGAGTCCTTTACTGGTTCATCATCCTTGATGACTCCAATTGCGGGTAGGGCTTTTTCGACAACAATAGCCTCTTCACAGTTTTCTAAGATTGTTGGTTTCACAACTTGCTTGACGAACTTCGCAATACTGGTCAGCAATGTGGATGTGTAGTAATCAACAGTGATGGAGTCATGAGGTTTGGTGTCCACTGGAAATTTGTTCAATATGCGTGTAAACCTCTAGTTGAATTCTTTTACCTTTTCTTTCCCCTCCATCTTCAGGCTACCCAATTCTTTCAGTAACATAGCTGGGGTCTTGTCATTAGCAAAATTTTCAAGGAACATGCGTTTGAATGTGCCCCAGTTCTAAATGGAGTTTGGTGGAAGGTTGTGATACCATGTAACTGCGTGCCCGTTCAAGGTACATGGGAACAATCTACAAGCTACGTCGTCATGTCATACCTCAAGGGTCTGAAGCTGCAGGTAGAATTTGTCCAAATGATCTTCTGCACTGTGCTGACAGGGTTGAACTTGATGTTCATTCTCTCTGTTCACTTCGGCATCTTGTGCAAAATAGCTGGGAGATCCAATGGTGCCTGAGTCATCCATTCCAGATTTGGGTCAGCCATCTCTTCTTCTTCTTCGTCCTCCTCCTCTCTTTTAGAATCTGACGGTTCTAGCTTTGAGTCTGTTGGTTTGTCTCCTCCTCCGCCTCCTCCACTACCTCCCCCTCCACCCCCTATACTGGACTCTGATCCCAAGATCACAACGGTGTCTCGTTCGCCTTACTGGAAGACTGAAGGTTCCTCTCCGTCTTCAATAGCTTCTGCCAGACCTTCAAGTGTGGCAAGGACTGCTTCTTCCCATTGACGATACAAAAACCCCTCTAGGAGTGGCTTTTGGCTTTCTTGATGCGTATGGAAGATATTGTATGCCCGGGATCAGTCTGACTGCTTTTGCGAATTGGCAAGTGATGTGATGGACGGGGCGAAGGTGGTGATAAGGAATTTCTTGATCTATTTAGGGAGGTGAGGAGTAACCAAATGCAGAGTCACATGTAGGTGAGAGGGAGTGCAAGTTACTGCCTTGACCAAATGGTTGATGAATGAGTGTGAGAGGACGTTCAGCCATATACAACTAGTTGCCCTCCTTCTAGTGCCAGAAATGTTGACGATGTTGGACCCGCCAACATTCAGGGATCACCCCGTTATGAAGTCCCAACTAGACCTCACACCATTTGGTGTGGGAGTCTCATCTGTTATGATGGGTTGATTTCCATTATCTTAAAAAATTGACTCAACTCTTGCTTGTCAACACAGGAGAGTGGTCTGCTTTGTCTTCTAGAAGTGAGGTTCGCGTTCCTGGTGAGTGTAAGTGTTACTTGTGTCAATGGTTCTTTCACTGTAGAGGGAGAGAGGGTGAGAGTGAGCCCCAAGTTGGTTGGGAGTTTCCCAACTCTGCTAGGAACACACAACACAACAAGACAAGCACAACTTCCAGCGGAATAGTCCACACCGATGCGGCCATCACAACACACAAGGGAAGCTAACACATATAACATTCAGCGGATTAGTCCGCATGAGTGCTATGGTTGTTATAGATATTTTTACATGAAATGTTTGTCTAATGTCTGGGAGAGCAGTCTACACGGGCGAGACAACGTTAACAACATATACAACACATTTCCATTAACATATGTGTATCACAACAAGTGAATTAGTTCAAGTGTTAAACACAGGTTCAAGCAACATGCATTACAAGTGTTAAATATTATTCTTACAACAGATACAATACATGTGTGAAAATGTGGGCATCCTGTCAGCAGACTTCTGAATTAAGAGAAAGTTCCAAGACACAACGTTACACCATACATAACTAACCCCATGTGAGGGGCATTGGAGCCACTGCTTACTCCTCAAAGAAAAGATAACAACCTCTCTTGGCTATGCGGGAGGAGTTGAGGTGAAAATTCCTTTTCATGTACAAATGAGGAGGTATTTATAGCCAAGGGTGAAACTGACCCTTGTGGTTATTCGAATACCCTCATGACTATTTGACTTCCATGGCTTTTTGACTTTGCATGAATCTTTGTTCAACAAGTGGGTCCCTTGGACTTCCATGTTACATTACATTGATTTGACAACATGGCCCATTGTGCAGATGTGGACAACATGACTTATGACATGACTCGACATGATAGTGTTGGTACATTCGTGTTGCTGCTGGAGTGCATGTCGAGCTGTAGTGTTGTTGGGTGATGGATGTCTTCATGGTGTATCACAGCTTCACCTCCGCATGAAAAAGTGTGCGGAGTCTTCGATGGTCGTTGGTTCGCTTGATATTTCTTTGGAATGTTGCTCCTTGCTTGTTGCAAGGCTTGACAGACTCATCTATTTGTGAAAGGTGCATATTTTTCCGTTCATCCATCTGCGAGCACATCTTGCATGTTTTCTCGTCTGTCCATCCATCCATGAACACATCCTTGCATGATCATCCCTTCATGAGCACATCTCTTCGCATGCATTGCTCATTCGTCTGTTGGTGAGCTTGTCCTTTTGCATGTGCTCCCTTCATTCATCCCATTTGTCGTCGCACTATGTTTGTTGGTGTACGTGTACCTACAGTCGCTCATGACGAGATGACATCAAATCCAAAACCGCCTAGTCTACCATGAAACACGATCATTTCAAATGCAGGCGACCGGGAGAGGCAGCAAGGTTAGGAGGCGGGATGATGACTATGGGCACTGCTGATGCAAACTACACAAGAGTCAGTGGGTGATGAAGATGGGCAATTCGAGTTGACAATGACTGTCTGCAAGGTTTGGCTCGGCTGGAATGAAAAATTGCTCAAATTTTAGGAGGGACAGTCCGGGTTGTAGGAAGGAAAGGCACAAAGAATCTACGCATTTTCTGGAATGAGCGGGCAACAAAGGCTTGACAACAAAATTTGCGCAATTTTATGGAGGAACAAGTCGGGATGCATGGAGGATCAACAAGAAGAAATTGTACAGTTTTTTAGAGGAACTGGTCGGGAGCCTGGCAGCCAAAACTACGCAATTCATGGAGGGAACTGGCAGTAGAAACTGTGCAATTCCCAAGGGGAACAGGTAGTCAGCCATCGGAGCTTGGCAGCTAAAACTGTGCAATTCCTGGATGGAAATGGAATTCTGCTGCTCGTGAGGGAAACTGTACCGAGGCTGGGAGGTTGGCCTGCTGATCATCTCTACACAATTTCTAAGTTGAGCGGACTGCTAGGCAGCAAAAGACCTGATCATGGAAACTGCGCAATTTTCTGGATGAGCAGCCAGTTGACTTTTGGGAGGACTGACTGGAAACACTGCACAATTTTTTGAGGGAGACAGGGATGGGCACTGGGTGTCTGTCAGGTCTGTCTACGCAATTTATTCAGCTAGCAGAACGGGTAAGGTGAGCAGCCTCTACACCATTTTTTAGGGGAGTCAGTCCTGGGGTGGCTGCCGGGTCCAACTCTCCAGGTGGCCAGCATGAAGGTTGAGTGAATTTCTTGCGAGCAACGCAACTTGAAAAGACTTGCTTGGTGCTTTTGCGCTATTCTAGGCGACATTCGATCGAGTCGATCATGGGGTGATGGTCCATTTGTCAGAGGGGAGTCTGGTCATCAGAACTTCAGCAAAATGACTAAGTGTGTGAATGAGTGAAAGATGAAAATGTGATCTTACAAACACACACCCTCATGACTTGACGACGAGATGACTCAAACCAACCAGACACACATGTTCAACATGACTGACCGATGGTGCAAGCGACAAGCACGACACTCGTGATTGATCGTTGATCGACCGTGATGATGCTTGCGTGACAGTGAATGTGACTCTGTGTGTGAGTGCGATAGATGTTTTCATAGTGAACATAACATGTACACATGAAGCGAAGACCTTGAGCATGACTAGAACATGGTCGCAAGCAAGACATTGACATCAACATGCAGAAGCTTCAGTGGAATGAACAAGCAAGGTGGGTGTGAAGGCTCACACGAGCTCACAAAGTGAACCTGAGTGTATGCAACCATCAAGTGAAACTCTCAATGGAGGCTTTGAATTTGGGTGCAGGCCAAAATTTTGGAGGGTGGTTGTAGCCGCTACAACAAGTGAACATACCTTTGGTTTTATAGCCCCACCTGAGAATGTCTTGTCCTTTTGATGATGCAATCCTTCTAGTGCGCAACTCGAAATCAAACACATCCCATTGATTTGTGGTAGATGGGATATGCCAGTCTTGTTTCGTTTTCCACTGTCTCCATTGAATCCCGGGGGTCGGGTCCCAAAACTGATTAACCATCATGTTGTGGGATTTATTAGTAAAAAGGAAGATCTCAGCCAAATCCTGACGACTCAAGAGTTTTTCCCATTGTTTCCACGAATCTTACCAAAACAGAGCTCTCCTCCCATCTATGATTTCCCAGAAGGTATGGTTGCAGATTAACTCTTTATTATCTAAAGCTAAGTTGCAAATTGAGGATCGTCTTAGAGTTCCCTTCTTTCTCAGTATTTTCTCTGTAGTTGAGGGCATGTTATATTTTCAACCCCAAATGACCTTCCAAAGATTAGTTACACCTTGAATCCATCACCATTTTAGGTTTAGTCAATTGATTCCATGAAAGGAGCACCCACTTTTTAGCTTCCTGAGCCCCTTGCCATAGGATTTTTTTGAAGATATTTTTCATATCATAGCAAGTAGTTTTAGGAGAAGTTAAACTCGAGAATTTATATATTGGGATTGATTACAACACATCCTTTAGTAAAACCACTCTCCCAACAATGTTTAGGGATTAGAAATACCACTTTTGAAGCCAAGATCGGATGTGCTCAAAGAGGGTTTTCCAACATGAGGTCCTAAGAGAATTAGCCACTAGGGGAATTCCTAGGTATATGGACGGAAGGGAGCCAATGTGAAATTCCAAAATCTTGGCCAGGGAGGATTGGGAAGGAACGAGGGTGTTGAAGAAAAATATATTTGATTTCTCATTATTGATCTAAGTACCAGAAGCTTGCATAAAGTCTTGCAGTATGGATTTTAGAGCCCTAGTTTCCCGAAGAGAGACTTGACAGAATTACATTATATCATCCACAAATTGTTGTTGAGATAAGGGGAGGTCAATTCCCCATAGATGAATACCTTTTAAATGACCTACCTGAACAACTAATTTTATATATCTTCACAACCCTTTTGCAGTCAGAATGAAGAGCAAGGGTGAAATAGGGTCACATTAACGGAGGCCTCTAGTCGAATTGAAAGTGCGTGAGGGAGAGCCATTGATGAGAATCGAGAAGGCCAGGGAGGAAATGAGAGAGGAAATCCATTGCTGGTCAAAACCAAAGGCTTTCAAAATGTTCAACAGAAAGGACCAACTCAAGCGATCATTTCCTTTGGATAAGTCCAATTTTATCATCATACCCTTAGATTTAAGACTCTTAAGAGAGAATTGCCTCATGGGCAGTGACAATGCCATCCAGAATTTGGCGACTCTAGACAAAATCAATTTGCTAAGGAGAAATCAGAGAAGGAAGAAGAGGTTTAAGACGGTTGACCATAATGGTGGAGATAATTTTATATATGACATTACATAAAGAAATATGTTTGAATCCCTAAGGATCTTCAGAATGAGTTGTTTTCGAAATCAAAGCTATTAAAGTAGAGTTAAGAGCGGGATGTACCTACCTAGATAGTTGAGATTCTAAAACCACTTCCAAGATATCCTTAACCAAAATAGGCTAGGTCGCCTGAAATAATTCTGCAGTGCAGTCGTCAGGTCTTGGGGCTTTTTTCTTCGCTAAACCTTTAACTAACTCCTCAACTTCCTCCATAGTGATGGCCCTCATTAATGCCATGTTTTGGTCTCTGGTGACCAATTATGGGATATTTCTTGAAATGTGGTTGATTGCTTATGATCTACCCTGATCCGGTTTTGACAGGAGGTTATGAAAATGATCAACCGAAAGGTTTTCCATATCTTCATGTTGGACTAGTTGTTTCCCCTCTGCATCAAGCAGCAAAAATATACGGTTGTGCTGCCTATGCTCGATCATAGCTTTGTGAAAGAAACGAGTGTTTCTCTCCCCTTCCCGCAGCCATTGAACCCTGGATTTTTGTTTCCAGAGTATCTCCTCCTGCTTTCTTCATTCCTTGATCTAAGTTAGGAGTTGTCCTTCTTCTACTATTAGGGATCCTGAACGCCCTCCGGTGATCATCTGTTGTTGTACCTTTTTCATGCGAGCTTACTAGATTTCCTGGTCTTTATGAATGTGCCCAAATTCTGATTTATTCCATTTTTTAATATGCTCCTTAAGGTCCTTCAGATGGATTTGAAAGGTGTGCATATAGTTGCACCCTTGAACCGAACTAGATTTCCACCAATCCTTTACTTTGTCTAGGAAGGATGGGTCCCGCAACCAAAAGGACTCGAACCTGAAGGGTCGATTACGGTGGCCCAACTTAAGGTCCATTTCCAACTGGATTGGCCAATGGTTGGATCCAAGACATGGCATAATGGAGGCTTCAAAGAAAATGTCCTTACTGATAAGGTCTTCAAAAACCAAGAATCTATCTAACCTAGAGGCGACTTGGTGAGATTCGCCTCTCTAGTTGTTCCATGTGAATATCCCATTGATAGTGGGAATACCTAATAATTTTAAATCCGCTATCAAATCTCGGAAATGATCCATTTATGGCTCCTGTCATCTTATCCCACCCTTTTTTTCTTCTAGCGAGGTTATGAGGTTAAAATCTCCCCCAATCAACCAAAGTTTTTCCTCACTCATAGTTCAAAGCTTTCCTAAATTTTGGAGGAAAGCTTCTTTCTCCCCTGGAATATGAGGGTCGTAGACTGTCGATAGTAATACCCACTCTCTAGCCCCAATATGTCTGAATCTCCCAGATAAAATACAGGGCATACTGATCCAATGGTAAAAAAGAATCTCAGTAGGGTTGCATAGAATGGAAATACCCCCTACACTATCGCTTGCATCTAAAGCTATTACTTCGTACCTGGGACGCGTCCAACTCAGCATTGCTTCTAGTCTTTCCACTATGACCTTGGCTTCCAGGAGAATCATTATTTGGGGTTTCTCCTTTTTTAGGCGATTCTGTAGATATCTCTGTTTACCTCGGTTGTTGAGGCCCCTCACATTCCAAGAGATTACAATCCTTGAGAGACTTTATTGATTTGGTGGAAAACTGTTGTTAGCAGTACCACCCATCCAGAATTGACTAATGGATCTCTTAGCATTTGGATTGATTCCTGAAGATTTTTCCTTCCACATTTCTTGTCTCCCTTGTTTTGGCTTCTGGGTTCTTGTGAGCCTCCCAAATGGGAGCCAATGGTATCCGGTGGGTCAGGTTTCTTTTGGATCTGCTTCACTTGATGTTGTTGGAATGTGTCCCAATAAAGCTTCTTTTGATCCTCTAGAATGAACCTCTCATCTAGATTCCTCCATTCATGCAACAATTTTTTCAGAATTAGTTCTTTGATGCTCAGATCCTCCTTTGATGTATCAATATCCATGATAGTGAGTTCCATGGGCTGCTCTTGTTCTTCCTTGTCCGAGAGTTCCATCTAGGCTTTTCATTTTTGTTTTGGCTTAGAATTTTTTTGTTGGTTCTCTCCCTCATGCCGATTCTTTAGGTTGATCTACAAATTTGGAACTTTCCCCCATATCCTGCAGAACCCCAAAATTATTTTGATTCTCCGGATTTTGTTGCTTTGCTGCTGAATGTATTTGGGCTTATTTCGCATTCTTCTTATGTGAGACCTCTTGAAAACCCTCATTATCCTCTTGTGGTGAAGTCGGCTTTTTGGCCTGAGACCCAACTTCTGGTTCTATTTAATTCAATGGGCATGCTTTATACAAATGGATGTACTCATGGCAACGACGACAGTGAAAAGGGATGTGCTCGTAATCCAGCGATTGCTGCCAAATTTCATCTTAGTATTCCAGTTCTACAAATTCACGGAGGGGTTCAGTGATATTCATGTAAACACAAATGCGGGCATACGAAGTGTATCTCCCCCGACAGGTCGATTCAACTACTTTCACGAATCTTCCAATGGAGTTGCCTATCCCTTCCAGAATTTCCGGATCCCAAAAATCTACTGGTAGAGCGAAGAGGTGAACCTAGATGAGGGCAACCATAAATGTTCCTGATCTGGATTATAGCATTCCTCCCAATATCTCATAAAAATCCTTGCATTGTAGTAAAAGTATGGTCCATTTTCAAAAACCCTCTCCTTGTCCTCCAGGCTGGTGAATATTACTGTAAAAAACCCTCGAGCTCCAAGCTTCAGATCTATATGGCCTTTGGGTTGCCATTTTAGCTGGATCCACTTGATCAAATCCTTTTCTGATGGCCAAATCCCAATAAATTTACAGATCAAGGCATGATCCTTCATGTACTTGTGGTAGTTCTCCAGTTTGTTAGAGGGTATCATGAATCTAGGTTTCTTGGTTGTGCGTGGGATGCATTACCCACGGATTTGTGCTTTCCATTGGCCTCCCATTATAGGACCTCGTTAAGTTTGGCTCCATGGCCATGCAATGTCCTTGTTTTTCCATTGGTTTCACCTACTGTCACACTTTGATAGGAGGGGATCTCCCCCTCCCCCCGCCTAGCGGGGGCGATCATTTCCCCTTGTCAGATCCCTCTAATATGAAAATCATGGTTGCAGAGAATGAAGATCTAGTGCTGTGAGATGCTTCAGGATTTGCTCGAAACCCTAGCAGAGCTCATTTCAAAGAATGCAGATCTAGTGTTGTGATATGCTTCAAGATTTTCCTTTTTTGTTTGTCAAGTTATATGTGATCCTCCAAGCTTGACATGTGGCTTGAGGAACAACAACTCGGGGGCATCTAAGCCATCAAAGTCACCCGGGGATCGCACCCGGTCTAGGACTAAGCCGTCAAAGTCACCCGGGGATTGCACTCTACTTGCGCCACACCAACCCTTAGTTGACTGGATTTTTTAGCACATCTCCTCCCCCTAGCATCGGGCACAATCACCCTCGCGAGGTTTGATCTTGAGTCGCCTTGCTAACGAAGCCTATCGTCAACCCATTCTACTAATAAAACTTTGGCAACATAGTTTTCAATTGTCATGTACCATGTTAAATAAAAAATAAATTACATGTTTTCCTCATATTTCCTTATAAAACATATATTTAAAAACAATTTAAACTCTCCACTAAACTTTTACTTTTTATTTCAACATATTATATATAAATTTTATTTCAAAATTTATATATACATGAGCTGAATTAAAAAACATATATAAATTTGTTAAAAAAAAATATGCAATTATTACTTTTTGCAAATCATTTTAAACGTTGAAAGTTCCCGTGATAGCTTCAAACCAACTTGCATGAATTTGTTCAACTTAATTAATTGTATCATAGCGATGATTACCTTTTGCACTAAATTCAATGCGGTTTAGGTAGATTGAACGCAAAAAAGAAAATGCGTGTATAATATTTATTTATTTATTCCGAAGGGTTTTATATTTGCGTGTATTATTTTTTATTATTTTATTATTTTTTTTCCGAATGGTTTTATATTTTCATGTATGATTTTTTTTTGGGTCCGAGTGGCTTTATATTTCTTTTTAGGTTGGCTTTAAACCAATTTGCATGACTTTGTAGTAAGTAGTAATTTGTTTGAGCTTTGGATGAACTGTGTAAAGAAATTCTTGGAACTCTCAAATATTTTTTTTTGACATAATTCATTCTAAAGCTCAAGTAACGGCAACAATTTGTATGAGTTTGTTTTACTTAAAACATTGTTTAATATCACAGTGATGTTTATTTTTTATACATATATGGGATGATACGTCTTTTATATATATTGGATGATATTTTATTTAATAAAATTTAATGTAATTTAGATAGTGCTAAAATAAATGTATTGAGATGAGCTAAAAAATAATATAATAATGACATATTAAAATAGCTCTCATATTGTTTTATTTAATTTAATAATATCTTTCATTTTAGAGATGAAGAGTATTTCTCACTTCAATTTAAAAACATCTTTCCAATATTACATGACATTTCTCAAGGAAATATCATTCCAATAATATCACTGGTTGATAGAGAAATTTTATATATAATACAAATGATTCAATAAAGTTATTTTATTATTATTATTTTATATCTATATTTTTTTGTTATTTAAATTTTTTTTTGTTTAATTTAAAATTTCTTTTATTTAAATAAGTTTTATAGATGGTTTTAATTTTTTTTGCAAACGTATTTCTTATTTTTATCATAGTATAGTAATAATTCTAAATCGACTTTAAAATTTTGAAATTTTAAAAACAAATATAAAAGAAAAAAATGTATCATAAACTATACAAGATCTTTTCAATAATTCATAATTGTCATGGCATATATAAATTCTCAATTTTGTAACCTCATAGATTATGCTTATTATCCCATTAATTATAAGATTTGCTTACAACATGCAATTTATTTTGTTTCCTTCTTACACTATCAACAAAGAGAACATAATTGTGAGATTGATGTTGTAAGTGCTTACTAACCACTTTGAATTGAATATATTTAGTATCCTATTAACTATAAGATGGGTTTATAGTGTGTTATGTCTTTATTTTTCCTTTTCCACTTTGTAAACAAAGAGCATAATTATGGAGTGTACCTAGTATATTCATCATTTCAAGTTAAATGGGACAACGGAGGGTACTTAGGTTAGACCAACTCATATTCATCATTATAGAATGGTGGATAGTACATGAGGCTTCCTTTGACTTCTATTTTTTAATATTTGACCCATCAAGTCTTAGTTAGTTAATTGCCTCATCTTAGCAACCCAAAGTTCTTATTTATCACTTAATGTTGTAAATGCTTCTACTCCTCATGACTACTTTCTATGATTTACCCATTTGCCATTAAACTGAGGGAAAGGAGTATAGGATGATATATGTGTATACCATATGAGAAGATAACTAAGGTTGAGTGCATATGCCTTATCAAGGTGCTCTCACAAAGATCTTGAGATATAATTGGATGTGCAAAAGCATGGTAATTCAAAGTGCATGTTAACTTGCAAGTTGGAGATTGGACTGTAGAATGCCTAAATATTACGTAGTTATTGATGAGAAGGAATACTCAAGTTGATGGTATTATAACAATATATTTTAACAAGATGGCTAAATTCCTTAAAGGAATCGGATTAAGGTTCCTTGCATATTTATTTTAGGATACTTATGAAGAGAGAAGGGAGTGATGAGTGAACAATGTGATGGAAGATTCATGTTGTGGGAAAGTTATATGTATAGTTAGAAGAGTTGAATGCAAGATATGAACTAGCAAGTTATGTGTAAGAATGTGAAGAAAATGATGAACTTCCACTCATTTGGTAATCAATAATGGTGGAATAAAGCACTCCAATGTGTGGATTTTTCTTATTGGATAGAGTTGAACTTCATAGAAAATAATTTTATGACATGAAAATATAGAAGGAGATAAAGGTTGAAGACAACTAAGAGTAAGGAAATGAGATTTAATATGATGAATTCTTAAGCTTGTTTGGAAGGTACTGGTACCGCAACATTAGAAGATGATTCCAACAATAAATGAGAATTGTTCAAATGAGTTGAAGATAATGAATGTTGTGTGGAATATAAATATACGAAAAAGGAGAAAATCAAAGAAGAAACATAAGTTATTGTAGTAACTTCCAGGTGTGGAGAAGAAATGCATATGAAGTGGGGAGAATATATATGCTAATTATTAGTTGTAAATGTTTAATCTACTTCATAACAACTCCATATAAAGTTGAAATGATACGAAGTATATAACATTATAGTGTGTCAAAAATTATGGAAAATGAAGTTAAGGTTGGGGAAAGGTTATGATTTTTTGGGCATCTTGTATTGCTAAATAACAATACCTATTTACAAATTAAGAATCTCCATAATTGAAGATATGTTTTTTTTTTTTTTAATATAAGTTTAACTTATATATTAATTCTTTTTATCATTAACAATATAAAGATAATAATAATTTACAATAAAGTTATATTTTAGTTAATTTTTATGATTTTTTCAAATTTGAGTAATGTGAGATATATCATGAAATTAGTGTTTTGATGCTTATAATGAATTGAAATTTATCCATATTTACTGGTCATTTCATTTATATGGCTATAGTTTTTATATTTACTTAACTCAATATGATCTATTTTAAAATAATTTTTCCATAATTTTCAATTTAATATATATATATATATAATATTTAAATTTAATAATTTTTGACCATTCTTTATCATTTACATTATATAAAATTAAAAATTCCAAAACCTTTTTTTAGTTTCCTCTTATATTTGCATTAAAAATTCAAAACCTTAGAAATAACACACCTAAATAGACACATAAATATTATAACGTCTAAAGCTTGGTATATTAATGGTACCAACATTAAGAAAGCGCACAAATCTCAGCCATCATCAACTCTCGCTCTTTGGTTGGTAGCCTTATATACGAAATATGTAAAACCACTAGCGGGGTATTTGAGTTCTGGTGTGATAACCAGCGTAGTTAACTCTTTGGTTGGTAGTGTTAAACCAGAAATCCGTAAAACCACTGACAGTGTATTTGAGTTCTGATGTGATAACCAGTGCAGCTAAATCTTTGGTTGGTAGTGTTAACCTAGAAATCCGCAAAACCGCTGGCGGTATATCTTGAGTTGTGGTGTGATAATCGACGCACTTAAGTGGCACCACTGCAGTTGATGGATAGGTTTTTATGTAATGGCTACGGTGAGAGGGAGCCGAGTACCAAAAGGATGAATGATCCACAGCATAGAAAATGTAATTAACTGTCACTCACATAATTTTTTACAACGTTTGTGTAGAATATCTAGGGATGCTCTAGTATCATGGCTACAAGGGCAGAAAGCAAAGATTGTCATCTGTGATAATTTTTTGATTCGCCAGAGAATTCCTCCGTCGTTTCCAAAGAAGCAATGATCTTTGTATCGAACTGATAAACTAAATTATGTCACTTTATGTCGACGCAATATACATGAGATCTTATAAGAAGTTTTTAAAGCGAGTCCAAACTAATAGACTAAAACCAAGAAAAGGCCATTTATACAACAATGGTAATTTATATAGAAATTTGAAGAGTAGATTAGTGGATTTGTGTTAAGTTTAGTTTTATTAAATTATATTCAAATTTTATTTAAAAAAACAAGTATAAGAATGAAAAATTAAACTATTTAAAACTTTTTACCATAAATGTATTTTTATTCCATATTAAAATTGAGCCAACCTAAACTTTATCCAATTCTGAAAAAAATAAAACAGAGATATAAGACTATTTGAGAATGGTAAATATGGACAGCGAGTACTTCCTTTTAGGGTAGTCAGTGAAGTAAATTGGTTTTGAAAATAATAGGTTTTTTTAGTGAGATTTTGGTAAAGGAAAATAAAAAAATTGAAATCTTAAGTATAGTTGTGAAGCTTAAATAAATTAGGTGTTTTTGGGTTTATTATGGGGATGAATTCATTTACATCATCGAAAACAAGATTCAAACATTCTTATTATTAAAAATTAAAAAAAATCTTATCATTAAAAAAAAAAAAACACCAGATTTCTTTCTCCAGCCAATCCATCAATAATAGACAACTTCCTTACTTTTTGTTTTGCTCAGTTAATTCATTTTGTATTTGATTTGGTTTGTTGGGGTAGTTGCATTTATAATTGATGCAAAGAATATTGAATGTAAGTATTATTGATTTTTTTTTCGGTTACATTAGGACTTTTTTAGGTTTGTACTTCTTTGATATCATTACACCAGAGGAAGTATCTTTACTATGAATTCATAGTACATTTGATCACTAATTAATTTATGGTGTTGATGAAACTATAATTTTACAAAAAAAAATTAAGAATTCCGACTGTGAGAGTGTTTAATTTTATTTTTTTATGACAGAACTATCAAAAACCCCTAGAGCACCCAAAATCTTCAAGCTAGAGAGTTGTAACTTGGATTAAAAAAAAAAATCAAGATTTTTTCAAAATCATGCTAGAATTTCTATAAACTTGGTCTGTTTAAACTAAGCTCTAATCTATAAAGTAAACACTGCAAAAAATACTTTGAAAGTATACTTAAATCATCACCTAATATATACCCTATACCCTACAGTAACATAACACTTGATATTAATACGACTAATAATATTAATATTAATATAATTGTTTTTTGTTGTTAATTAACTAATTGACCAATTACATAGTTATATTTAACTATGCAAAAAAATATAATAATAAAAAAATCTAAATATAAAATCCAAATTTTATTTTATTTATTTATTATTTATTATTTTATTTTATTTTCCATTAAAAACTAATTTTGGATCTCTTATTTTACACATTTTATATCACTTTCATCACTTTCATGTTCACTTCCACTTCCATGTTCAATTGATCTACATTTTATATCACTTCCATCACTAATTAATCTACATACCTCGGGAACAAATATAGAGTCTAACTTACATTCACACATCATGAGATGCATTTTCATATCGATATATTGAAATAAATTTGATATGAATTAAGCTTAACCGTAAGTGTATATTTCATTTTTAATTTTTTTTTATCAAAAACAAATAACCTTAATTAGCACCCAGGGATTGAATCTCTTCCCAATACAATCACAAAGAAACTTCACTATATATCCAACATGCCATTACATTGAATTATTGGTTCTGAAAATGGTTGAAAATCTAAAAGCACAAATAGGAAAACAAACGCTTCCGTCTGTTCTCCACGTGTTTCACCACTCTATTATCTTTGGGTGTGGACATTAATTCACTCATCTTCACCAATATGGAAACTTCATAGAAAATCTCTCTAACATTGTAACCCGTATTGCCAGAAATTTCATCCTACAACACGCCATCATAAACTTCAGAATGGAACTTGGATCCCATTCTCTTTAATTCCAAGTCCCTCTTATTCCCTACGAGAATTATGAAGGGTTTGGGATTCGTATGTTCCTTCACTTCATCGATCAATTCCTTGACGTTGACAAACGAATCGATGTTTGTAATGTTATACATGACTATGGCTGCATCGACTCCATGGTACTATGAGGGAGTCATGCTCCCATAATTTTCTTGTCCAGTGGAGTCCCAGACCTCTAGTCTTATTTCTGCCATGGCTTCCTTCAGAAATAAACCACTGTGTAGAGATTCTCCCATTGTCTCCGGAAAATTTATCATCGACGAACTATGAAGACAAGCTGGTTCTTCCCACTGCAGTGTTTCCGAGGAGCAGCACCTTGACAAGGCTTTTGCTCTCTGCCCTCTGCCTAGACGACGCGACCATGTTTACTAAACACCTGCAAAGGGTTATAGAATGGGCAGCCATGACGCCGCTGGGAATATAATACCTAGAAAAGGGGTTCATTGGGAGTGTATGTTCCTAACACTTAGGGGCAGTTCACCATTATGCTCAAGCCCTAGTGTCTGGTGATTTAGTAGTATTTCTCGTTCATCATATTTTTAGAAGTGAAGTTTACTGACACATGAGTTTGACTGTATGTTCCGTGATTTATGATTTTGATCCATTGATAAATTTTAGTTTTTTTTTTTGCGGGAATGGTTATTTTTCAAAATCCTAAATAAATTTTAGGAAAGAATACCAATTATAAAATTATAAATTATATTATTTATTCATATGAAGCCTAATCAAAATTTACAATTTTATTTTTAATTATTTTTATATTAATTTAATTTTTTACAATAGCTTTTTTTATTTATTATAAATATGATACCATAGTATATTATAATATGATATATTTGATTTTATTAAATAACTTTTTTATTTGATGGATGATGGATGTGATGTTTATCAGCCTGGATACTTGTAATATATTGTACATATGGCCTAATAAATGCTTCTTCAGGGGACTAGCCACCCCCATTTAAAAAAACTTTTTTATTGGTTATAAATATTAAGTATAGTCTAAATTTACAATCAATATAAAATTTTATTTAGCTTTGTTATCAATATACAAAACATAATAAAAAAGTTTCATATTAAATATATTGTTCCACATAATATTTAGCTTTTATAGTGATCTCTTAGATTTAGTTATGGATTGATCATGCGTAAAGAGGGATCAAATTATTTAAATTGTAAGCATTTTTTAAAATTTTATATTTTAAAATGATATTACGGCCTTGATAAATTTGCTTCTTTATATATGTGTGTATAGGGCTCATACCAAATGTAAACTATATATTAATACATATTCCTCTTATTACAAAACATGTAGTTCTCTCTATTAAAGTATTTTATTTAAGGTAGATATGGAAATATTGTATTTGAATATTTTTTTGGTTATTAATATATTTTTAAAGATGCTAGAAATAATATATATTAAACATGAGAGTCCACAAAAGCACCTATTATATTTTTTTTACTTTCAATACTTTTTACATATTTATACATATATGTGATATTGAAATAGGATTTTTTCTTAAATATTTTTTTTCCATATAAAGATATAAATATAAAGGGCACTTATCAACTCTAGGTTAAACAATGAATCAATTTATCTCTTTCGCATTAAGATGTAAAAAACACACACTAATAATAAATTTTTTAAGCTGCAATTTTTTTTTTTTTTTTTTATATACAAAATTCATATAAATATTTGTTTTGTAAGCTTAGCAGTACCTTTCATTCATTCATCTATAAACAGACAGGTTACAAATATATAAGTCGTTCAGTGGCCTCAACCTGTCGAGTGAGAAACCGTGTCTGTTAGTCACTGAATCACATTATAAGCCATCCCAAACATAAATAGTTTGAGTCTATTTAACCAAGCCTTATAAGGTTCATAGTCTGGAAACCAATTAGTAAGCATAACACTAAAAACATAAATGTTACCCGACATATAACCCAAAAATTAAGCCAAAATTAACAAGCATAACTTCGAACAACTAATCATCTGATGATTCCACTGGAGCAGGATCTTTAGCACTTGATCCTAGCAATTTAGATTGCAGAAGACATGGGATATGCCTCTCAATGCGTCCCAGGCAAGCGTTCTCGTTCTGAAACTGAAGTTGAATTAGCTGGAGCTCTTTTCGAATGTCTCGAAGGTTCGACTCGACCTCACTTTGAGTGGCTATGTTGGTGGTTGCAGTCATTGCTTTAGCCACTATGAATTGCATTAACTAGTAGAGATGGACGAACTATCTAAACAGGGTGAGATGGTCGCGAGTGTACCCAATGTCCTTGGTTAGCTCCCCCCCCAATATTTGGTTGGTGGTTCAAGCTCAACTTTCAAATTCAACTTTGCCTCCCAGGTCATGATCATTTGTTTCACCTGTGTTGGGGTCCCTTCACAATATGCCTAAACCATGGCTTGAATAATCTTAGAGTTTGTCTTGAGGCTCCACAACGAGGTGGAGACTTCACCATATCTGCCAAGGTTGGGCCCCCTTTCTTCAGCCTTCTCCCACCTTCCCGCCCTCATAAACTAGCCCATTGTATAGAGGCTGGAAGTGGATATAGCATAGGCGGACCTGGAATATGATTTATACAGAGAACCACCCGAAAGACAAGCATTAATTTAATGTATGACCAGAAAAACAAATGAAGTGTTGGACAACACTGCGTCCCTTCATAATTCCCCACCCGAATCAGCAAGCATACATAAACAGTAATCCTTCGAGAGTGGGAGGTACCACCAGAATAAAAAGGTGGCCCTGCTGCACCCTTGAGCCCTAAGTCCGTAGACTCGGCCCTCATCATTTACCAGAACCCTTACTCTCCACAGGGCTTTCCCAGAAAATTCAAGCTTAAAACGGGGAACCCAATTATCAACATGTAGAGGAAACATCATGAGAAAAAACCAGAAACTAGTAAACATGCCCATGCGAGAAAGGATGTTTCCAAAAAAGATATAAATCGACATTACATAGTTGAGAAGGCCAATATTACCAGTCATAGAAACTGTTAATTTAACCAATGTTTACTTCCCCCTTCGGACACGAGGCTTATCACGAATAACGACCCCCAACCCAGGATACAGAGATAGCATTATAACATACCAGACTTTTTACGCCAAACTCGAACTGAGACAAGTAGTAGCTGGGTGTACCTTTCGCGTTCCCAGTGTCGCGAACCTGTAAACATCAAAATTAGGCTCCCTAAGAAGATGAGGACCCACATTTATACACTGGACAGATGGTCTTAACTCCACCTCCACTATCACCACCTATAGGCACCGATGGTTACCGACCTTCACTTTGTGGATATGCCTTGATCTGCGATGCTTCACATTATCATAGTGAATAAGCATGTGAGGGCATGAGGGATACCACCCATCATCCCAAACCTATAAATGCTCTCTCATACCAATCAAACCAAAGCGGACCTCCAACTGTTTTGCACCCCGATCGAGGATTCTGAGTAGGAGCCAGGTCCTGGTTCAGAATTAGAGTCAATTAGTTCATTCCTTCTTCCATAATCTCACTTATCCGCAACGTATCTATATTCACTCTTGGGTGAAGACAACCCTAGTTTGTTAAGCAATCTACAGCTTTGTTGCCATTGCAACAGACATGTGAGGGGGAGATATATCCAAAATCTTGAATAAGTTCAGTGATATCCTAGATCAGATGATCAGTCCTCCAGTTTTTACTAATATTTTCCCATTGGGACCCCTGATTAAGCTTTTTAATAGTATCAGTGACTAGAGAAGAGTCACCTTCCACCACCATTTTTCTAATCCCTTCCCTTCTTGCTATTGTCAATCCATGTTTAACAACATTAAATGCAACTTCAATGTTACTTTCCATGCCACAATATGAAGCATATATTCAGACAACTTGGCCTTATGAGTCCCTAATAATCCCTCCAAATCCTGCATCTCTAAGGTTACCTTTGGAAGCCCCAATGAAGTTTAGCTTGGGAAAACCATCAGGGGGGCAGGAAAAGCGAGAAGGGGATTGGATGGGAGGCACCTTTAACTTCCAAGATGAGGGTGCCTACATTTGTGGGGATAAGTTGAGAGTAGACAATATCTGTGCTTCTTGGGGGGTGACCTTCCAATCATTAGAATGCCATTTCTCTGCTAGTATAGTTTCTCTTACATTTTGGAGTATTCCTTTCCAAATTTCCAAGTGTGACAGTTTCTGGTCCTTGAAAATCCTTATGTTCCTTTCCTTCCATACTGCCCATAAAATAAATCCAAGAGATAGAAACCAAGCTCGATTTACAACAGGACTGGAAAACATTCCTTTCCTCCAACTCCCAATGGTGGATCAAATACTGGTATTATCTCGTCTAGATGACCAAAAAGAGTATCTATATTCTGCCAGAGTCGGGCTACAAAGGGGCATAAATTCAGGAGATGCTCCATAGTTTCAGTCTGAGAGGCACACATACTGCAGAAAGAGGGCCCATGGATTCCTCTCTTCTGTAATTGGTCCCAGGTGAGAATCTTGCTACTACACACTAGCTAGAGGAAGTACGTTACTTTTGTCCACAATTGTTATGTCCATATTTTCCTCCAGAGTGGATTATACGGATCAGGAGGCTCCTTCGCTGCAAGTTGGTAAGCTTCTTTTATGGTGATGTTGACGATGATGGACCCGCCAACATTCAGGGGATCACCCTGGTATGAAGTCCCAACTAGACCTCAAATCGTTTGGTGTGGGAGCCCCTTCCGATATGATGACACGGTTGTCATTATCTTAAAGATTTTGCCTCAACTCTTGCTTGTTAGCATAGGAGAGTGGTCTACTTTGTCTTCGAGAAGTGAGGTTCACGTTCTTATTGCATGTAAGTGTTACTTGTGTCAATGGTTCTTTCACTGTAAAGGGAGAGAGGGTGAGAGCAAGCCCAAAGTCAGTTGGGAGAAGTCCCAACTCTGCTAGGAACACACAACACAACAGGACATGCACAGCTTCCGGTGGAACAGTCCACACTAATGTGGACGTCACAACACGCAAGGGAAGATAACATGTATAACACTCAATGGATTAGTCCACACGAGTGCTACGGTTGTTATAGCAATTGTTACGTGAAAGGTCTATCTGATGTCGAGGAGAGTAGTCTACACGGGCGAGACAACGTTACCAGCATATACAACACATTTCCATTAACATATGTGTATTACAACAAGTGAATTAGTTCAAGTGTTAAACACAGGTTCAAGAAACATGCATTAAAAGTGTTAAAGATTAGTCTTACAACATATACAATACATGTTTGAAAACGTGTTGGCCCGTTAGCAGGCTTTTGAATTAAGTGAAAGTTCTAAGACACATCATTACACCCTGCATCACTAACCCCGTTTGAGGGGCATTGGAGCCACTGCTTACTCCTCAAAGAAAAGATAACAAACTCTCTTGGCTATGTGGGAGGAGCTGAGGTGAAAAGTCCTTTGTATGTACAAATGAGGGGGTATTTATAGCTAAGGGTGAAACTGAGGTATTGAATTTACATGACTCTTTATTCAACAAGTGGGTCTCTTGTACTTCCACGTTAAATTACATTGATTTGACAACATGGCCCACAGTGGAGATGTGGACACAACATGACTCATGACATGACTCGACATGACAATGTTGATACACTCGTGTTGCTGCTGGAGTGAATCTCAAGCTGCAGTGCTGTTGGGTGATGGATGTCTTCATGGTGTGTCACAACTTCACCTCTGCGTGGAAAAGTGCGCGAAGTCTTCGATGGTCTTTGGTTCGCTTGATGTTTCTTTGGCACGCTACCCCTTTCTTGTATGTTGGAGGGCTTGACAGGCTCATATGTTCGTGAAAGGTGCATGTTTGTTTGTTCGTCCATCCGCGAGGACATCTTGCATGTTTTCTCGTCCATCCATCTACAAACACATCTTTCCATGATCATCTATTCACGAGCACATCTCTTCAAATGCATCATTCGTTGGTGAACCTGTCCTTTTGCATGTGCTCCCTTCGTTCATCCCATTCGTCGTCGCATCATGTTTGTTGGTGTACTTGTACTTGTAGTCACATGCATCCGAAATGTTCATGTGTCATGGTAGACTAGGAGCTTTTTGGATTTGATGTCGTCTTGTCACTGCTGATGAAAACTGCGCAAGAGTCACTGGGTGATGAAGATGGGAAATCTGAGTCGAAAGTGACTGTTCGCGAGGTCTTGCTTAGCTGGAAGGAACAACTGCGCAAATTTTGGGAGGGACAATCCGGGCTATAGGAAGGCAAGGCAGAATGAATCTACGCATTTTCCAGAATGAGTGGGCAGCAAGGGCTTGACAACAAAATTTGTGCAATTTTCTGGATGAACAAGTTGGGTTGCATGGAGGATCAACATGCAGAAATTGCACAGCTTTTAGAGGAACTGGTTGGGAGCCTAACAACCAAAACTGCGCAATTCCCGGAGGGAACTGGTAGTTGGTTGTTGGGTCACTAGCAGCAGAAACTGTGCAATTCCCAATGGGAATAGGTAGTCAGATGTCGGGAGCTTAGCAACAGAAACTACGCGATTCCTGGAGGGAATTGGCAGTCTGCTACTAGGAGCTGCTAGAGAGAGAAACTGTACTGAGGCTAGGAGGTTGGCCTGCTGATCATCTTTGTGCAATTTATGAGCTGAGTAGACTGTTGGGCAACAGAAGGCCTACTCATGAAAACTGCACAAATTTCTGGATGAGCAATCAGTCGATTGTCAGGAGGACTGACTACAAAAACTGCGCAATTTTATAAGGGAGACAAGGACGGGCACTGCATGTCTATCCGGCCCATTTACGCAATTTCTTCAGTTAGTAGAACGGGCAAAGTCAATAGCCTCTGTGCAATTTTTGAGGGGAGTCAGTCCCAGGGTGGTTGTTGGGTCTGAATCTCCAAGTGGCCAACATGAAGTTTGATTGAATTTCTTGCTAGCAACGCATCTTGAAAAGACTTTCTTGGTGCTTATGTGCTATTCTGGGTGACAGTCGATCGAATTGATTGTGAGGTGATGGTCCGAATGTCAGAGGGGAGTCTGGTCGTCAGAACTTTAGCAAAATGACTAAGTGTGTGAACGAGTGAAAGATGCAAATGTGATCTTACAAACACACACCCTCATGACTTGACGATGAGACAACTCAAACCAACCAGACACACATGTTCAGCATGACTAACTGACGGTGCAAGCGACAAGCACGACACTTGTGATTGATCGTTGATCGACTGTGATGACACTTTCATGACACTGAATTTGACTCTATGTGTGAGTGTGACACTGATGTTTTAATAACGAACATAACACGTACACACGAAGCGAAGACCTTGAGCATGACCAGAACATGGTCGCAAGTAAGACACTAACATCAACATGCAGAAGCTCAGGTGGAATGAACAAGAAAGGTGGGTGTGAAGGCTCACACGAGCTCACAGAGTGAACCTAAGTGTATGCAACCATTAAGTGAAACTCTCAAGGGAGGCCCTAAATTTGGGTGTAGGCCAAAATTTTGGAGGGTGGTTGTAGCCCCTACAACACTTGGTGACACACTGGTATAACTCTAACTTCTCTGTTTTGGTTCATTGATAGCATAGGGCCTTGGTCTTTCTAAGAGTGTTAAATCGTTGTGCAGGTTACTTCGGCTTCTCCACTTACCCTATGGGTATACATGGTTCAGATTTTTCCATTTCAGGCAAACACAATCAAAAGTTTAGCTTGATCACAATGTTTCGAATCCAGGAAGGGTAGTTTAGCTCGTGAGTTGAATATTTTCAGAGTATAAGTTTTCATCTCTGGTGTTGCTCTGCTACCAGCAGGCCTGGACAATACCCCGACGGAGTCACACAAGAACACACACATTGCTCCACTGCCAACGAGCCTGGTCAGTACCCCGGTGGAGTTGCATGCTTCACCTCTATGCGCAAGAAGCCTTTCTCTTCTTTTGCCTTTGTATTTTTCAAGAGGATTGTGCATAGGCACTTATTTATTTTTGGGGCGGAAGAGGAATCCTGAATTATTGAGGGTGGAAGAGGGATCCTGACTTATTGAGAGTAGAAGAGGTTGTTCCTTCAGAGAAGCATGTAAGACCTCCAACATAGGTTTGCTCGTTTAGATTTTCCCCTTCGCGGTTTCTACTAGTTGGATGAGCTTGAACATGCAGAGTAGAAGGCTGAGTATAGGCATGGGCATTCCCAGTGTGGACATAGGATCATGGTTGGACCAAAAATTCTCTTGCAGACGGTTCGTATTTTCCGTCAAGACTTCATCGGCCGAATGTTATAACCAAGCACAGAGAAGACTGACACAAGATTGGCCAAATGCTGTAGTGTCACAAGTCTATTCAATTTCAGCCACATGCTCTATTCAAAAGCTAGATTGTAGTAGTTTCCAACACTTATTTCTGAAAACAAAAATAGTAACATACCAAGAAAACAAAACAAACGTAAACAAAAATAACAAGAGGAACAAACAAAGTAAAAACAAAAATGGTAAGCAAAGAAAACAAGATGAAAACAACAAGCATCAAGCAGACTATGTACATGGCATAGGGCACGGCCCGACCTACTAGAAGTAATGCTTGAGATCTTGGTTGTTGACAGGAAGGTTGTCAACCCTCCCATCAAGTGATCGCAGACGACATGTGTGTGTGCCAAGTTTCTCATGAACCAATGTAAGTCTAATGGGCTATGCTATCGGAACCTGGTGGTATTCCAAAAGACCTTTAAGTGAAGATGACACCACTGCTTCGGCTATTGCGTGCAACATAGGCTCAGATGATGGCATGGGGTAGTTGCTTTTATTCTGAGAGCAGTTCAAGCATGGTTCAATTTCATGAAATCCCTGAAATCAATGCATAAGTGGATTTTCCCAGATTTCTTACGTTTAGGATTTAAATTAGAAACCCAAATATGATAACGAACTTTTCAAGTAATCCAATCATCCAAAATTTTAGTCAATTTTTTCTATCTAAGGAGTTCAAATGACATATGTGTTCTACCTATCCTTTGTTGTAATGGATTGGCTCCTCCTTTACCTGGAATCCTGTGTTGGATTGCTCACATGTAGTGTGTACTTAGGTCATCATCTGCCCACATAGATACATCTCGGTACTGTTTGATCAAGGGGTCAAAGACTTGTCGTTGTTGCGGTGTCTAGTTTGTACCGACACTAGCTATCTTCGGATCGTGATTGGTTCCCAAGTTGCTCTGTTCGTTCGTAGTGGTGGACCCGTAGGTTCTGCTGTCTCTTGGCCCTCAACAAAAGTTCTGCAAATCATAAGGCTTATTGGGGGAAATCACACCCTTGGGGTTGGGGTTGCCTTTCTTTCCCTAAGCTACAGTTTTCAGGGGATGCTCATCCTTAACTTCATTGGTTGTTGTGTTCTTGAAAGCATCAATACTATTTGCGGGGTGTAGTATCACTTTGAGTGCGACCACGTTGAGGTTGCTAGTCCTTTGTAAGCTCAACACGAGTGCTTCATACTAAAAAACGTTGTTTGTGCACTCGAACTTCAAGCAACTTGAAATCATGCATTTTTTGTTGTTTTAGGCAACTGAGATACACCCGATCCTTGAGCCGTCATGTGTCTTTGATTCGTCAAAATCAATGGCCCACATCTTGTCTGTACACAGACCGTTTGGCATGTTAAAACTGTCACTGCTAGTATTTCTACTGCTACTACTGCTACTTGTACAATGCACTGTACATGTTTCATTATTATCAGTTGGGCAAGGAAGGAGTCCCAACTACATGTCTGTTGGGGTTGGAGCTGGCCGTGTAGGATAACACCCCAATGTTGTTTCTAGGAGGCAATTTCCAAACATGAGTTCTGCGAAGGCCAACGGTTCATTCTCACCATTAAGCAGGGTAACATTGTGCTTCATATACCTCTCGGACAGTACCCAGATTTGGTTGGATTTGCCCTTATACGGAAGCCACATATGGGACCAGTCTGTAGCAAAATATTTGTCTAGCTTTCTGGACTAGTCTTTGCTGACTAGTAGACCATATGCTTCTGGTATGTTCACAACAACTATATTGATGCATTGTTGGACTCGATTGTCATGAGATAGTCAGATGAGCACGTCTCACAATTCACCAATGGCTGGTACTGATGTTCGATCAAGTTGGATGATCTGCGTGGATGTCTTGCTCCATTGTGCATTTATCTTTTTTGCAATGGAGAGCGGCATGACGTTGGCTGTCGCGCCAGAATCAACTAAACAATTGTGAAAATTGCAGTTAAAAACTTCAAATGATAGTAAGAATGGAGGGCAAACTCATTTTTCTTCTTCCATCTAGAGTGCGTTGAGCATTGTAGAAAGTGATCCGAGAGGTGTGCTTGCTCCCTTTCTAGTAGAGGCTGCGTTTTCTGTTGCTGTCTGTCCCAATGCACGAAGTAGGATGTCTCGCTGACTCTGCATATTAGCTAACTCGAACAAACTGATGTTCTCTCGAGTTTTCTTCATGTCATATACAATGTTGTAGTCCAAAGTTGGAGTACTCATCGAGGTGTCCGGGGCAAGACTGATGTTGACGTTGTCTAATGGAGTGTTCTGTAGTTTGTTGCTCATGGAGGTACTCTTGGCCGTCATTGTCTTCTTGGACATTTTTTGTATTTTTTGCTTTGCAGCGACCAATGAATCAACCTTCCTCATCAGTAATCTTATCTTTTATTGTACTTCCCCAAGCATAAGGGGAGCCCCTTTACTCCTAAGATTGTAACGGTCATTTTGTCTTGGGGGCTTCTTCTCGGTGTTTGTCTTCGACATTTCTTGCGAGCATTGATATGCATTCACCACATGCCTAGAACTTGATGCTTCATCAGGTGCAATACCTTTGTCATTATCTTTGTCTTCCGGATGCTCTTGCATACTACTCTCTGCATCGAGTGTATGACTGTATACTAAGTTTGCAACTCATTTCCAGTCCGAATAGAAGTTCTCGGGGTGATGTTCTTCATGGAACGAACAGAACTCGAGATCTGCACACTGATCGACATTGAACATAGAGCTCTACGCAGTTTTTTGAGCGAACTAGTTGCTACTTGATGACTTGCTTCCCTGTCTCTGTCTAGGTAGATGGATGCTTGGAAATGTGTCTATTTCTGTTGTTTAAGCTTGGACACTTCCATTGTTAAGTTCTTGATGAGGCGAGTGAGAGTTTTAATATCGTTTGCTTCCTTGTCTCTACCCTTGCTCGCCATCGCTTGGGACTTCTTGCTCGCATCTTTGGAGTCCTTTGATAGTTCATCATCCTTGATGACTCCAATCACGCGCAGGTGTTTTTTGACAACAATAGCCTCTTTGCAGTTTTCCAATATTGTTTGTTTCACAGCTCGCTTGACGAACTCCTCAATGCTAGTCGGCAGTGTGGACATGTAGTAATCCACAGTGATGGATTCATGAGGTTTGGTGTCCATGCAAATTTGTTCAATATGCATGTAAACCTCTGGTTGAAGTATTTTACCTTTTCTTTCCCCTCCATCTTCAGGTTACCATATTCTTTTAGTAACATAGCTGGGGTCTTGTCATTAGCAAAATTTCCAAGGAACATGTGTTTGAACGCACCCGAGTTATGTATGGAGTTTGGTGGAAGGCTGTGATACCATGTAGCTGCATGACCGTCCAAGGTACATGGGAACAATATACAAGCTACGTCATCATGTCGTACCTCAAGGGTTTGCAGCTGCAGGTAGAAGTTGTCCAAATGATCTTTTTCCTTCATTGTGTTGTCAGGGTTGAACTTGATGTTCATTCTCTCTATTTGCTTCAACATCTTGTGCAAAACACCTAGGAGAGCGAATGGTCCCCGAGTCATCCATTCCAGATTTGGGTTAGCCATCTCTTCTTCTTCTTCCTCCTCCTCTTCTCTTTTAGAATTTGACGTTTCTGGCTTTGAGTCTATTGGTTCGTCTCTCCCTCTGCCTCCTCCGCTGCCTCCCCCTCTGCCTCTTATACCGGACATTGATCCCAAGATCACAAGGGTGTCTTGTTCACTTTGCTGGAAGACAGGAGCTTCCTATCCATCTTCAATATCTTCTGCCAGTCTTTCAAGTGTGGAAAGGTCTGCTTCTTCCCATTGATGATACAACAACCCCTATAGGAGTGGCTTTTTGATTTCTTGGTGCGTATGGAAGCTGTTGTATGTCTAGGATCAGTCTGACTGCTTTTGTGAACTAACAAGTGATGGGACAGACGGAGCGAAGGTGGTGATATGGAATTTTGTGTTCAGTCCTGGGAGGTGAGGAGTAACCAACTGCAGAGTCGCGCATAGGTGAGAGGGAGTGCGAGTTACTGCCTTGACCAAATGGTTGATGAATGAGTGTGAGAGGACGTTCAACCATATACAATTGGCTACCCTCCTTCTAGCGCCAGAAATGTTGACGGTGTTGGACCCACCAACATTCAAGGGATCACCCCGGTATGAAGTCCCAACTAGACCTCACACCATTTGGTGTGGAAGTCTCATCTGGTATGATGGCCCGATTTCCATTATCTTAAGGATTTGCCTCAACTCTTACTTGTCAGGATAGGAGAGTGGTCTGCTTTGTCTTCAAGAAGTGAGGTTCACGTGCCTGGTGAGTGTAAGTGTTACTTGTGTCAATGGTTCTTTCACTTTAGAGGGAGAGAGGGTGAGAGTGAGCCCCAAGTCGGTTACAGATGTCCCAACTCTGCTAGGAACACACAACACAACAAGACATGCACAACTTCCAACGGAACAGTCCACACTGATGCAGTTGTGACAACACACAAGGGAAGATAACACGTATAACACTCAGCGGATTAGTTTGCACAAGTGCTACGGTTGTTATAGCAATTTTTATTTTGAAAGGTATGTTTGATGTCCGGGAGAGTATTCTACACGGGCGAGACAACGTTACCAACATATACAACACATTTCCATTAACATATGTGTATTACAACAAGTGAATTAGTTCAAATGTTAAACACGGGTTCAAGAAACATGCATTACAAGTGTTAAAGATTAGTCTTACAATAGATACAATACATGTGTGAAAACGTGCTGGTTTATTAGCAAGCTTCTGAATTAAGTGAAAGTTCCAAGACACATCATTACACCATACATCACTCACCCCGCGTGAGGGGCGTTGGAGCCATTGCTTACTCTTCAAAGAAAAGATAACAGACTCTCTTGGCTATGTGGGAGGAGCTGAGGTGAAAATTCCTTTGCATGTACAAATGAGGGGGTATTTATAGCCAAGGGTGAAACTGACCCTTGTGGCTATTCGACTACCCTCATGACTATTTGAATTCCATGACTTTTCGACTTTACATGACTCTTTATTCAAAAAGTGGGTCTCTTGGACTTCCACATTACATTACATTGATTTGAAAACATGGCCCATAGTGGAGATGTGGACAACATGACTTATGACATGACTCGACATGACAATGTTGGTACATTTGTGCTGCTGCTGGAGTGCATGTTGAGCTGTAGTGCTGCTGGGTGATGGATGTCTTCATGGCATGTCACAGCTTCACCTCCGTATGGAAAAGTGCGTAGAGTCTTCGATGGTCATTGGTTTGCTTGATGTTTCTTTGGAACATTTCTCCTTGCTTGTATGTTTGAAGGCTTGACAAGTTCATCTATTCACGAAAGGTGCATGTTTGTCCGTTCATCTATCTGCGAGCACATTTTGCACGTTTTCTCGTTTGTCCATCCACGAACACATCCTTGCATGATCATCAATTCATGAGCACATCTCTTCAAATGCATCATTCGTTCGTCAGTTGGTGACCTTGTCCTTCTACATGTGTTCCCTTCATTCATCCCATTCGTCGTTGTGCTATGTTTTTTGGTGTACCTGTATCTGCAGTCACTCATGACGAGATGATATCAAATCCAAATCACTCGAATGCAGGTGATTGGGAGAGGTAGCAAGGTTGGGAGGCAGGATGATGGCGCCAAGACCTAGTGATGAAAACTGTGTAAAAGTTAGTGGGTGATGAAGATGGGCAATCCTAGTTGACAGTGATTGTCCGCAAGGTCTGGCTCAGCTGGAAGGAAAAACTGCGCAAATTTTGGGAGGGACAATCCAGGCTGTAGGAAGGCAAGGCAGAAAGAATTTGCGCATTTTCTTAAATGATTGGGCAGGAAGGGCTTGACAGCAAAATTTGCGCAATTTTCTGGAGGAACAGGTCGGGCTACATGGAGGATCAACAAGCAGAAATTGCGCAGTTTTTTAGAGGAACTAGTCGGGAGCCTGGCATCCAAAACTGCGTAATTCTTGGAGGGAACTGGCAGCTGGCTGGTAGGTCATTTGCAGTAGAAACTGTGCAATTCCCAAGGGGCACGGGCAGTCAGTTGTCGGGAGCTTGGCATCTGAATCTACGCAATTCCTGGAGGGAACTAGCAGTCTGCTGCTGGTGAAGGAAACTGTACTGAGGTTGGGAGGCTAACCTGTTGATCATCTCTACAAAATTTCTAAGCTGAGCAGATTGCTGGGCAACAAAAGGCATACTCATGAAAACTACACAATTTTCTGGATGAGCAGCTGGTTGACTTTTGGGAGGACTGACTGGAAAAACTGTGTTGGGTGAAGTATAGGGTCTATAAATGTACCAAAAATTAATTTGTCAATTAGGAGAGTTCGTGAACTTCGAGACGTAGCACTGGAAATGCCAGAGAGAGTCCCTGGTAACCTACAAAACAAATTCTAGTCTATCTTGCGATTAATCTCGAAAATAAATGTAATCCTGCACTAGTGCGAGAAACACCAATCCAAACAATTAAAAGAATGCGGGAAAGTAAAAGCAATCAATGTGAAAGAAAATTCTAATTGCTAAAAAACAAAAGGTAAATCAGAACTCGAAATCAAGCGATGCCGGCACAATAACGAAAAGACTGTAAATGCTGGAATAAATTCAAAAGCAATTCAAACTATTCTGCTTGCACTAATTCTGCCTGTACTAATTTTGTAGAAATTTCCCACTATAGATCACCTGGTAATGCAATGTATTAAAGAAAAACACTTGATCTACTTCTACAACAATTGAGCGGAAGCTTAATCGAACATGAGCAACATTGTTTATGGGAAAACTAGTGTCTTTTCGAATGACTAGCCCTTTAGGTTTGGCAGCTACCCTAGAAACAACAATTTAAAGCAATTCAACGATTTCTTTTATGTATAATAGATAAGAGAAAGATAATGGAACCAAGTTGGAGCTTGCACTTAATCCCTTGCTTGATCTCTCTCCCCCTTGACAGAGCTTGCAACTCCTCCCCGTACTTAACCCTCTTGGAGAGTACCTGTAGAAACACAGTAACAAAGAACCGTCAAAGCATCTTGATCTATTATAACATAAACATTACAAAATCAGATATATAATGAACATACAATAGCATTCACAAATGATAACATTCACGATTGCACAATCATATGGAAGGAAACTTGAAGAACTTTATTAAATATAAGGGAGAATTACAACCCAGTTGTTTGATCCAGCATCATCCTCCCAGCATCAATCCCTCTTCACCTCATGAAATAGCAAGATCACATCAACAATACAATGCTTTTTCCTCAATTATCAACACTTCCTTTCAATGCACAATATTCCAGCCTCTGGATCTCTTAGATGAGGGATCCATTTATAGTGTGTGCAAGGGTGTGAGTCATCTCTAGGTTTTGATTAGTGTCATTCCACTTGTTACAATTGGTTCCACTTGGATATTTCTTGGATCTCTTACTCATCCTTGGGCGAATTCAGAGAGGCAAGTGTCATAGGAGAAGTTTCTAGAATATTCCATGAGCAACCACCTAGCAAATTGTCTTGGACATTTGTCCATCCTCGCCCATTGCACCCTATAGAAGGCCCAAATAGTATGCATCGCACCTGGGTAGTGTAACACTCAGTATGCATTGCACCTTGCCAGTGGAGCAGTCAGTATGGTTCAGTTTAGGCCATTTCTGGATGGTTTCTCAGGTGGAACTTTTGGGGAATGATGTAATCAGATGACCATGTTCTTTTAGGGTATAAAACAAATATTTTAAGGGTTGAAGAGCCCTAGTTTATTGACATATAAGTTTGGGGTTGAAGTGCCCAAATATGTCTATAATAGTTGCCCCCTAAAGCATGAAGTCGTAAATCTTGATGTCGGGTGAAATGCTTTATCATGAGGATCCGAGGTTTCGAACTAGAAGGTGACCTGCATAAGTTACAATATAATACATCATCATAATATAATTTTCATGATCTAGCTGAGGTAGGCATTCCCATGCTTATCTTTATAAATTCATTTCATGTACATAGATCAAATAGTCATCTGCAGATGCAGACCATTGATTCTTCAGACATAGAGTCATCATCCTTGGTTTGGATGACCATCTATGCAACGTCTTTGTACATTTGATGTTTTTATATCCCTGAATATATCGCAGCCCGGATGGATGAGACTAGATTCGGGGTCTTCAAACTCGTTCAATATTCGCCCTGTTAGAGTCAGTCTGGTCAGTCCTCCGTCAGAGATCAAAACTCTTTATGCATTTCATTTTTAGGTGTCCTGCTCCATTCACTCAGCTGCATTTCGCTAGGGGCATGCCATAATCTGACGGAGAAGGTCATGCTAGTCATTCCCCCTCATGTCTGGCTCCTGCTGGCTTAGGCCTTTTGTAAATAATCACTAAAGTCCATGACAGTCAAGGTCTAGTCCTTTAATGGACAAAGGTCATTTTTGGTCATTAGGTATAGGGATTAAATCAATTTGGTCTTTAACTATGTCCAGTAAATCCATGCAGGCCAGAGTGATGCTCTTGCAAAGTAAAGATCCACAGAGTTTCATCATCATATTGATAAACTTCGACTGTTCTTCAAAACTATGTTTTGAAGAAAAGTCAAACAGTGTCATTTGTGACAAAATTTTCAAAAAGGGTCGACAATTGATTTCTTTAGGTGCATTCATGGTTTCCGTGGCAAAATGCTCTGTCATACAATCCGTGCAAAAAAGTGTCGAAAATTTCATTGATTGAGCCAAAATTCAGAGAAAAAGTGAAAATCAGGGTTATATTAAAGTCAGTGAAAAAGTGTCAAACAGGACATTAGAAAAGTGGGTTTTTTGAAAAAGCAAATTTAAAACATGAGCTCGAAGCCTATATACACAAGTTTCCATCATAAATCCAAGTCATTGTGCAATCAAAGAGCTTAGGAAAGCATTGCAAAGTCGTGGGTGAGCGAGCGTGTGATTTGGAGCAATTGGGGGAAGTTTCAGGGTGCGCGACGCACACAGAGCCCGTCCGCAGTGTTAAATTATAACCAGCGCGGTGCACACACAGTGCGTGGCGCACAGAGACAAAGCGCCCAGAAATTGCCAAACTCACTCAAATTTTTTGTGAAGCCACTATAATTTGCAAGGTAGGCTCTCAAACTCACTTGTTCATCAAATTGGATAAAGATATGGTGGTTTTTATGCCCATGATTGAAATGAAACAAAACTCTTAAAGAAACCATAAAAAGACACCAAGAAACCATCTTGCTAGGGTTGTGTAATAGTGTTATTGCTGCTAAGGCTTATTTTTCCTACCCTACCCCTGTTTCTTATTTTCCTATGCCATTTTTCCTACTATCATTACCCTAACACTACCAAATCCTACTCCCTTTCCCCTCCTCCTATTGATCAATAAAAACCCCAAACCCTACCTTATTAAAACCCGAAACCCCAACCTATCAAAATACCCAAAACCCCTTACATGTCCCTAAACAAAATTCTCACTATAACCCCTATTCCCATTACATTAATCCCCTCCTAATACTCCCTTGTTTCATTGTCCCCCTTGGTGGCAAATTATCAAAACAACCTAGCTTCACCATCATCAAAGGGGCAGCCTAAATTCAGTTTATAAAACAGCAGTCATGGCATCTGAGGTTTCAACAGAGTATAAGGAGGAAACCCACAGTGATACAACTTTAGGAGAACAGGTCCCCAGGAGACATCACCGGAGTGGCAAACATGTTAGGGATGAGCCAAACACCCTCACTGAGTTGCAGGCATGCCCTCTTGCTATGTCATGTTTCCAGCACTTAGCATGTTTTGAATTTTGTCAAAGGGTGGCAAATGTTAGAGTTCATCATGAGTTGGCCCGTCTTTTTGCGCTTCACCTACATGGAGGTTAGTCTAACTTGGTCGGGGTCACCTTCACATTGACACTCGAAACTATATCAGTGGCAACAGGCATACCAAATATTGGAGAACAGTGGCATAAGAAGAAGAAGGTAGATAGGCATCATTATGAGCCTTACATTAAGGCCAGTTGTTTGAGTCAGCTCACGAGAGTTTTCCCATTCAGATTTTTGAGAGATGAGTATGCTCCGCTCATGAAAATGATCATGAAGTACTTCAGTTGTGAGGGGAGGTTTTCTCGCCTTTATGCCTATCACATCAGGTTGCTCATGTACTTTACCAGGGTGCGAATGATGAACCTCCAATTTTTCATTTGCGGGAACATAGAGATGATGAAAAATTTCATGTAGCACAAGACCCCTCGGCAGCAGCTCAACAATGTTTATCACTTTGCTCTTATCCGGATTTTGGTGGACCATCAGTTGGGATTGCAGGGTATTGCTTGGGAGGACTTCATCTCCCGTGACTTATTCAACGCTCCACAGGTAGTATCAGAGCTAGAGCATGAGGTGGGTGGCCCCTCACATCAGTATGAGTGCCATGAGACTGCCACTATGCCAGTATACATCACCTATCAGAAAGGCAATAGACCTTTGTTTGCAGCAGCAAAGCTTGTGTTTTCTCCACCCGGGGTGGAAGGGGCCTCGCTTCCGACATCAGCATCACAGGAGCAGGACAGAGGTAAGGAGCCAGTGCAGGAGGAAGGGCCATCAGGTGAACGAGAGACTAAATTCGTTCTCCTTCATGATGATGAGACAGACACAGAGCCAACAACTGTAGAGCTGAAAGAGATCATCCAGGAGCAACAATAAGAGATTGAGGCCTTATCGCTTGACTTGGAGAGGGAAAAATGGAACATGAAGTACCTGGAGCAGATAAACAAGCAGCTAGAGGATCAACAGGCGATCATGGAGCCGCAAAACATTTGTGAGCATCGCCAAGCTACTCAAAGGAGAAGAGTTGAGCTCACATCATTGGAGCAAGAAATCAATGAGGACCGGGAGGCCAATCTCGAGAGAGTCAACATGAACTTGGAGAGGCTTCTGGACAAGGCTAAAAAGGACCTTGCTTTACTGAGACACATGGCTTTTCATTATAGGGCACGAAACATGAGTGCAAAGGCCCGAATAAAGAGTTTGAAGGCGAAATTGAGGAAAGAAACAAGAATGGCAAACGAGGAAAAAGAGAAATATCGACTTTGAATCTTGGCTGAGGCTTCCTTGGCACATCATAGCACCCCATAGAGAACCTCCATCCCAAATTTCAAGAAATTTGGGGAATTTTTGGTCACATGACAAATTTTTGGGCAAAACACAGGTTTTTTCTCCCAGTGGAGCGGCGCTAAAAATCGGGAGCTCCAAATGAGGAATGGTTTGCATTTTTGGATTCATCATGGAAAATCAAGACTACTAGTGCTTGGACAAGAAATTTGGGCAAGATCTGAGTCTCCAGGAGGTCAAAAGCACCCAAAAAATGGCCTCTTTGCCCCTTTTTTGACACACAGGAAGCAGTCTTGGGAGAATGAAGATTTGGAGGGGCAAATGAGCACCAAATTCAAAAATTCTAGTTGGGTTAGAAAGTAGAAAGGACAAGATTTCCAACAAGCCCACTTGGGCACATTTTGGACACCTGAAAGTGCCCCAAAATAGGCCCCAAAATAGCGCGGCGCACAGAGAAAATGGCGCGGAACATAGAGGAAAAATTGCCAGATTTGCTTCCGTTTCGCGAAATTTCGATTCGCGACTTCTCCAAGTGGGCCCGCTCATCTACACTTCGGTTTTTTGGCACCAAAGGCGGCATTTAAAGCATTTTTTCTCCAGATTGGCTTCTATCCAAGTGGCGAAGGAAGGCGATGGGTCACCCAAGCCATTTGTCATGTTTGTAACGCTGCACCTGTAGCTGATGGTTGGCTCTTCATCTCCATTTTGTAATGATTCGAGTAACTCCCCAACCTTTGGGTGTTATATCTCTTCATGGCACATTCTATATATTGTATGTAAGCTATTTGCAAAGGGTTTGTTGGCTTGTAACTTCTAGGAGACTGTGGGAAAGAAACTCTGTTTCTTCATTGTATATTTTTGACAGAGAATTAATAAAAGGCAGCGGCTTTGTTTCATGAGATTCTTGTGGTTGTGAGTGTAGAAAATGTATCTCTTATGTTTTCATATGTATTTCGTTATGTTTCATAATTCAATTCATGTTCATTTCCAGTGAAATTTTCTGAGTGAGATTAGGTAGAATTCAATTTTATTGCTCTGCCTGTGGGAAAATTTCATGTTCAGTGTTTTTCTTCTATTGAAAAGTATTCATGTTCCCATGCCCTTTTCACTCTCCTAAACAATCTATCCATTCCGCATTGTTCCAAACTAAATTTCTACACTTTCTGCCTACCTTGCCTCACGAAATAATCTGTGCCTTTGTATTAAATTCTCTGTTCTTTGCTGATCATTGGTCCCATACCATCCCAGAAGCTCGGTCATTCATAAAAATTGTTTCCTGAATCCCTATTCACTTACTAGCCCAAGATCAATATTTCACTGTAAGTCATCTCAGACCGTTTTGCTTATCTATTCACTGAGCATGACTCGGAGAGAGCCCTCTCCTGTTCTGGTAGGGCTAGCTACCAAACTGAGCGTGGTCTATGGTTACCCTAATTTTTGCCTTCCTTCAGCCTAGGGAAGATTTAGATGCTAACATAGTGGCGACTCCGCTGGGGAAAAACTGAAATCAAATCCCCTTGTTTTGTAATAATTCTAAGCTTCCGGATGATGAGCTTAGTATTGGATAGGCTGAGTAAGTTGGTTGTGTCCTATGATTTTTCTCAATAGCACGCTGGCTTCGAGACGATTACCAGAGCCAATCCAGACCCGGATCCTCCCCATATCTACGAAAACCCCAATTTGATTCCGAGACTCCTTCGTCAAGAAAGCACCATAACTCCCGTGTTCAAATCCCATTCGTGTCATGACATTTTTGAGTACCTTGAAGAGCTTTAGTTTGACGAGCGGTTTGAGATATCATTGTTTGAGTCTAAGTCCGAAAGGGCTGTCGACTATACTGTCCCCAATCCGCAATTTCTTGTAGACCTATAAATAGAAAGAGCTAACCGATTAATTGATAATTATATCGCGGCACAGCCTCAAACTCCAATTGCTAGCCCCTTACAAACTGTGCACACTCCTCCAACACCTCCAAGGCCAAATCCACCGAGAGCGATGGCTGCCCATTTCGCACCCCTTGTTCTACCCCAAGTTCTAGATGATATGCCCGCGGATTATCAAAGCAAAATCCCGTTTTTTGATGGCACTCCTAACAACATTACTACTCAACAACATGTAGACAAAATGGCAGACTTCTATGAACTTCATGAGATCGATGAGGAGAATGTGGCAATGAGACTCTTTGTACAAACATTTGCAGGTGAAGTGAGGAAGTGGTTCAGAGGTTTGCCGGCTGCACGTATCGCTACCTTGGCTGAACTACAAAGACAATTTTTAAACCGATGGGAAGTGAAAAAGAATCCCCTTCAAATTTTGGTTGAATATGAACAAATCAAACGAAACGCTGGTGAGTCGGTCCAAGATTATTGTGTTAGATTCAATACAATTTATAACGAAATTCCAGATCATCTAAAGCCATCTGTGGGACTAGCTATGATGAAATTTCCAAATGGTTTTGACGCTGATATGGCCTACCAATTAAGAGAGAGAGAACCAGCCACAATGGAAGACATGCAGAAAATTACGGTCAGCGTTGAAGCAAATCTGCTGTCCAAAAGAGCTAGAGTGAAAGCAGAAAAGAAAGTCACTGTTAAGGAAGAGTCTTCTTCAATGGATCAATTACTCAAAAAGGTAGAGTAGATGCTTGAAAGGGTGAAGCTCGACAAGCCTGAGCCACAAGTTAGAAATCCTAACTTCCATGGCCAGCAACAGCCACAATATAGAATCAGACAGAGAGATCAGTGACCCCAAGAGCAGACAGCACAACAGTCGGTACAAACACCTTTGCAGCAAAATTTTGTGCACGGACCGGAGTCAGATGAGGACAGAAATGTAATAGGTGAAGAAAACGACCTCTTTACTCCAGATGAGCTGCCTACTTACATTACCGAAGAAGAGGAGTGTGCGGCGAGCTCAGCTGCACACAAAGATACAGATTTCATTCTAGCTAGTGACACTGTTTTAGAAGAAGAATCAGAGGAGTATAAGAGGGGGTATATGAATGCTCTGTCCGCACAGCAGCAACGATATTCACTTAGAAACAGAGATGTGCCAGCCAAACCAATTCAGAAAAAGAAGGAGGTTGAAGCAGCAAAGAATGATTAATCAGTTTCACAAAGGAAAGGAAAAGAGGCAGTTGGTCCGGAGAACAGCAAGTCAAAATCAGCAGAACAATCATAGCAGCAAGTTGCATTGAAAGAAAAGGAAAAGAAAGAGCTCCCAGTCAAAGAGGTAGAAAATATTCCCACTTTTAGCTTGGAGAATGAGATTTCTAAGTTAAAGGTATCCATCCCCTTGACTGAAATAATGAAGAACAACAGTTATAGAGGACAAGTATCTAAGATGTTGAATTTGGACCCAATGTCCGACATGGTAAATGTAGAAGATGATCAACCTGAAATGATTTTTGGACCAACATCAAATGGTGAGTCTCCTGATAGCGATGTGCCACCCTTTTACATCAGTTTAAGATTGCATGATTTTGTGTTACATAATGCCATGTTCGATTCCAGAGCTTCTCACAATCTCATGCCCAATGCTATCATGGATAAGCTCGGTCTGGACATCACCCGACAGTACCATGATCTCTATTCATTTGATTCCAGCAGAGTGAGATGTATAGGACTCATCAAAGACTTGGTTGTGAGTTTGGATCAGCTTCCCATGAAAAATGTTTTGATGGATGTGGTGGTAGAAGATATTCTTCCAAGGTTTGGCATGATTCTTTCCAGGTCTTGAGTAGCGAAATTGAAAGGGACACTACAGCTAGATTTCTCCTATGCAACTATTCTGGTGTTTGGACAAATAAGGAAATTATATCGGGAACAAAAAATGAAATATATGATCACAAGCAAGGAGAAACCCATAAATCATCCAATTAACTATGTACATACAGAATTAGAGTCTTTTGTTTTGTTTTCAGATAGTTTAAATGATATAGATAGTCAGTTAGTAGAAGTAGATGATATTCCGGAAATAACAGAAAATTTCAGAGAAATTTTAAAGAAAGAAGGACAAGAACAACAGAAAAATGTTGGGCAATAAGTTGAAAGTAATGGACAGCAAGCAGACAAGGCATAGCAAATAGAGTTCCAGCAATTGCAAGAGGAGGAAGAAGGTTTGTGGACCATGGATTTTGATGGAGTAGTGGGAAATGATGGCGTTGGAATTGGAATTTGGGTACGCAGTCCTTTCTCCGCCCCAAACAAAGTGCCTATCAGCGTGAGGGTTTGCTCTTACAAGTTGGCTTTTGAGTGTTCAAACAATGAAGCTGAGTATGAACCTTTGATTGCTGGCCTGAAGATTCTTAGAAAGCTGAATGCTAAAAGGATTTCAGTATATGGCGACTCCGAATTGGTAATAAATCAGGTCAGAGGCGAGTGTCAAGCAAAGCATCCTAGGATGCGGGCCTATCGTAATGCAGTTTTAGACATCTTAAAATTATTTTCAGAATACACCTTGACATGTGTGCCCCGTATACAAAATAGTATTGTTGATGCTCTTTCCAAGGCAACAAGTAGTTTGAAGATCCCCATGAACTCCAGCAATAAATTCGAAATCCATGTCAAGCATCGTCCAACCATTCCAGACAATCAGAGATATTGGCAAGTGTTTCAAGATGATGAGGAGATTAAGGATTTTCTGCAAAACAAAGGCAAGTTCAAAGAAACCTCAATTGATGTAGAAAATGATGATGGTAAAGGGAATGGTACAGATGAAGTGCAGATCAATGAAATGGACATGTTGCAGCTGAAGAATAACATTATTCCTAAAGGTTTGATACTTTTAGAATAACTTTTTGATCAAGATGATGTAGCTCGCAAGCCAACATTGCAGCCAACAGAAAAGGGTGTAGAAGAGGTCAACATCGGAATAGCTGCCAATCCTAAGTTGGTAAAATTGTCCAAAGAATTGCCGCCAAAGATCAAGGACAAATACATCAGTTTGATGGCTTCATTTGCAGATGTGTTTGCTTGGGATTATTCTGACTTAAAGACCTATAATACCAATATAATTCAACACACTATAACCATCAAGCCCAATCAAAAACCATTTAGACAGAAGCTGAGAAGGATAAATCCAAATTTGTTGCCATCTATTGAAAAGGAGGTAAACAGGTTGTACAAGTCAGGTATCATTGTTCCCATCAGATTTTCAGATTGGATCTCTAATTTGGTGCCCGTACGAAAGAAGACAGGTGAGATCCACTTATGCATTGATTTCAGAAATCTAAATAAAGTTTCATTGAAGGACAACTATCCACTGCCCAAAATGGACCATACACTTCAACGAGTAGTGGGGGCATCTCGTATGTCGCTACTTGATGGTTATTCCAGATATAACCAAATTTCTGTCCATGAAGATGACAGAGACAAGACAGCATTCACCACTCCATGGGGAACCTTCATTACGCCAAAATGCCTTCGGTTTAAAGAATGCAGGTGCCACATTTTAGCGTGCAATGGACTTGGATTTTGTGAATGAGAAGGATGTGTTTTTGGTGGTGTACCTGGATGATTTGACAGTGTTTTCCAAATCTGATGAAGAACACATGCACCATCTAAAATTGTCTTTCAAAAGTGCAGAAAATATGGTTTGTCACTGAATTCGAAGAAGAGCTTGTTCGCCATAAAGGAAGGCAAATTACTTGGGCACGTTATTTCAAAGGATGGCATTCGTATTGACCCAGCACGTGTGCAAGCAATTCAACAAATCGATCTGCCCCGGAATAAAAAAGAGATACAATCGTTCAATGGTAAGATGAATTTTCTGCATCGCTTTGTGCCTAATCTTGCTGAATACCTAAGAGAAATGACCAACATGCTTAAGAAGGATAGCCAGGTGAAATGGACAGAGGAGGCTATAAAATCTTTCAACTTGGTCAAATTGGCCCTTTCTTCAGCTCCAGTTCTAGTAAGCCCGGACTACACTCAAGATTTCATATTGTTTTCATTTGCTTCGGAGCACACTATGGCAGCAGTATTATTGTAGAAAAGAGATGATCACGAAAGACCCATAGCATTCTTCAGCAGGGCTATAAGAGATGCAGCTTTAAAGTACAACATCATTGAGAAGCAAGCCCTGGCACTTGTGAAGGCATTGAAGGATTTCTGGGTATACATCCTACATTCTCACATTCTGGCCTATGTTCCTAACGCTGCTGTAAAAGATGTTTTAGTGCAGACCGATCCGGAAGGAAGAAGAGGCAAATGGATTGCAGCCTTGCTGGAATATGATGTGGAAATAAAGCCCACAAAGCTGGTCAAAGGACAGGGATTGGCAAAGTTAATGGCCGAATCAAACTTGCATGCCCTGGACATAAATCTGATCGCTGCCATGTTCGATGAGAATGAGGAAGGATCATCAATTCAGGTATCTGAAATGTTTGTTCTGTCCCCATGGTATTCAGATATAATATATGTGATAAAAAATCTGTCACCACCGCCCGACATGACCAGAAAAAAAGGGAGAACACTCAAGTTGAACGCTGCCAAGTTTTGCATTCTAAATTCTGCGTTGTATTGGAAAGATCTCGGTGGCATTTTGTTAAATTTTTTGGTGGAAGAGGAGGCAAAGAAAGTCATGGAGGATTTCCACGGAGGAGAGTGTGGTGGTCACCTTTTTTGGAAGTCAACAACAAATAAAATTTTGAGAGCAAGGTAATATTGGCCTACATTGTTTGCTGATGTGTACAATATGGTCAAGCGCTGTCATAAATGTTAGATTTTCGAAGGAAAACAGAAATTACAGCCTTTGCCACTTAAGCCAATTGAGGTGAGCGCTCCTTTCCAGTAGTGGGGGTTGGATTTCATTGGAGAAATTCATCCCGCTTCTTCCGGACAACATAGATGGATCCTTACAGCGACAGATTATTTCACAAAATGGATTGAGGCAGCTCCCACTAGACAAGCTACAGATATGCTAATCATTTCATTTCTTGAAAATAACATCTTGTCTCGCTTTGGTTGACCAAATAAGTTAATCACCGATAATGCAGTAGCTTTCAAATAAAAAAGGATGGTAAAATTTTGTCATAAATATCACATCATTTTGGGTCACTCAACTGCTTATCATCAACAAGGCAATGGATTGGTAGAATCTTCGAATAAATCATTGGTCAACATAATCAAAAAGCTGCTGGAAATAAATAAAAAGAGCTGGAATAAGAGGTTGGTCCATGCGCTTTGGGCAGATCGGATCAGTCAGAAAAAATCCATTGGTATGTCACCGTTTGAGCTTGTTTATGCAGTTGATACAATATTTCCTACCTCTCTCGCTGCCCCGGTAATCAGACTTCTTTAGGAGGTCGGTAGTGAAGAAGATCCCATGCAGAGAAGGTTGAATCAAATGGTCCACTTGCAGCAGACAAGAGAAGAAGTTTTCAAGAACACATCCAAATTGCAGGAGAAAATAAAGAAAATCTATGACAGAAAAGCAAAGGCCGATAGATTTCAGTTGGATGATGTGGTGCTAAAGTGGGATGCAAGGAATGAAGAGAAAGGTAAGCACGGAAAGTTCGAGAATCTTTGTAAAGGTCCTTTCAAGATGGCAGCATATAGGGGTCAAAATGCCTTTCTTCTGAAGGAAATGAACGGGGAAGATTGTCCAGGAGGGCCGATCATTGGTTGGTTGCTCAAGCGATACCACTGATAATTTATTAATGCTGCTTCCACTGTCATTGTAAATACCATTTTTATTTCAGTTTGGTTTTAGTCTGTCAAGTTAGTTTTCAAGTCATTTCAATGTCAAGTTGAGTCAATTTTTTGGTCATTTTAGTTTCATAAATGAGTCAGAGTCCTGTGTTGTTTGTCGAAATGATGACTCCATAGCCCAATGGACGAAAGGCACTATCTAGCTCCTCCAGAGATCTGTTGTTCTTGGCACCTCCAAGGAGCTACAATCCCCCATTGGAGCCAATGTTAGAGTCGGTCTGGTCAGTCCTCCATCAGAGATCAAAACTCTTTATGCATTTCATTTTTAGGTGTCCCGCTCTATTCACTCAGTTGCATTCCGCTAGGGGCATGCCATAATCTGACAGAGAAGGTCATGCTAGTCATTTCCCCTCATGTCTGGCTCCTACTGGCTTAGGCCTTTTGTAAATAATCACTAAAGTCCATGACAGTCAAGGTCTGGTCCTTTAATGGACAAAGGTCATTTTTTGTCATTAGGTCTAGGGATTAAATCAATTTGGTCTTTAACTATGTCCAGTAAATCCATGCAGGCCAGAGTGATGCTCTTGCAAAGTAATGATACAAAGAGTTTCATCATCATATTGATAAACTTCGACGGTTCTTCAAAACTATGTTTTGAAGAAAAGTCAAACAGTGTCATTTGTGACAAAATTTTCAAAAAGGGTCGATAATTGATTTCTTCAGGTGCAGTCATGGTTTCTGTGGCCAAATGCTCTGTCATACAATCCTTGCAAAAAAGTGTCAAAAATTTCATTGTTTGAGCCAAAATTCAAAGAAAAGTGAAAATCAGGGTTATATTAAAGTCAGTGAAAAAGTGTCAAACAAGACATTAGAAAAGTGGGTTTTTTGAAAAAGAAAATTTAAAACATGACCTCGAAGCCTATATACACAAGTTTCCATCATAAATCCAAGTCATTATGCAATCAAAGAGCTTAGGAAAGCATTGCAAAGTCATGGGTGAGCGAGCGCGTGATTTGGAGCAATTGGAGGAAGTTTCAGGGTGCGCGGCGCACATAGGTAGGGGCGCGGCGCACACATAGCGCACGGCGCACTGGGCTTTGCGCGTGGCGAATAGAAACAAAGCGCCCAGAAATTGCCAAACTCACTCAAATTTTTTGTGAAACCACTCTAATTTGAAAGGTTGGCTCTCAAACTCACTTGTTCATCAAATTGGATAAAGATATGGTGGTTTTTATGCCCATGATTGAAATGAAACAAAACTCTTAAAGAAACCATAAAAAGACACCAAGAAACCATCTTGCTAGGGTTGTGTAATAGTGTTATTGCTGCCAAGGCTTATTTTTCCTACCCTACCCCTGTTCCTTATTTTCCTATGCCATTTTTCCTACTATCATTACCTTAACACTACCAAATCCTACTCCCTTCCCCTCCTCCTATTGATCAATAAAAACCCCAAACCCTACCTTATTAAAACCCCAAACCCCAACCTATCAAAATACCCAAAACCCCCTACATGTCCCTAAACAAAATTCTCCCTATAACCCCTGTAAAGAAAATTTATTTGAGTCAAAATAGAGTCAAAAGACCCTCCAAGACCTTGTCATGGTGCAAAGATCAAGTCAAACTACATGAAGGGACAAGTTGGCCTAAAGATAACAATTTGTACCCCTCACAAGCCTATAAATAAGAAGGAACTTGACCTCATTTGGAGACTCATTCAAGGAAGTTTGTTTTTTTTAAGATAGAAGATGGAAAATGACGAAAAGAAGGAGAAGAACTAGATCGAAGTTTTTTGGTCTCTCTCTCTCTCTCTCTCTCTCTCTCTCTCTCTCTCTCTCTCGTGTTCAGGATTATATATTTGCTGGGTAGGTCGAAGTTGTAGAAGAATTTGTTGGGCAAATCGAAGTTGCAGAAGTGTTTTATCGGTAGGTCAAACTTGCAGAAGAATTTGTTGGGAAGATCAAAGTTCTAGAAGAATCTGTTGGGTAAGTTGAAATTGCAGAAGTTGCTGCAAGTAAGGTTTGACTTGGTCTTGGAGGGTCTTGGTCAAGGGTCATAGGTCTTGGAATTCGTCAATTGAAGTTCTATAAAAATAAAATAATTCTTGTGGGGTTTCCTCTCAGTTGGAGAGGTTTTCGCCGTGGTTGATCATCTACATCTTGTGTCCTATTGTCTCATTGGTTTTATTGTTTAGTAGTTGTTTTATGATAAAGAACACTAATAATAATCAAGTGTAATAAGAAGCTAATCAATTTAAGTAAAAATACATCACAAGCAATTATTGAAGTAAGAGAAATCAACTAATGTATCTGACCCTAGATTTCTCAGCAGTTGTAACATGTAAAGGAATTTATTTTTGAGTCTACCAAGTTAAGGAATCCTCCAAGATTAAGTCGGCCTAAGTCAGGAATAACTCAGCCTTGTCATGGTAAAGTCATCCTAGAATAGGCATGTTCAAAAGTATATGTAATATAAGAGTTCGACTCATTATGAGATGAATGAAGAAGATCTGAAGTTCAATGTGGAGTCATCTACAAGAAGTGAAAGTCAAGAAGAGAAGGAAAAATCAGAGTGAAGGTAAGAGATTTTGAAATCAAGTCATCTCTGCCTATTTGCACAAGAAGTTAGGGATTTATTGACAGGTTGCATGGGTTGAATGTCACATGGTGAATTGCAGACATAAACTACAAGATTGAGAATTCGATTGGAATAGTTTTGTTGAAGACTTGAAAATTGTTGCCTCAATAAGGGGGATAACCACCCGGTCTGGACCTTGGGAGAACTCCTTTTCCGTTTGGAATAGTGGCTCCGACTGGGGACGATGAGACCAATTTCCCAATCTATTTTTATGCTTGTGCTAACGGGATAATGTTTTTGAGATTTTTGGAGTAATACCTAGCCTCAAACTAATCTAATTTAACTAATAATCATGTGCAGTTTGTCCTAATCAAAAATATTTATCTAACTATAACTATCCCGGGAGTAACATGATATATGCGATCTAAAATGATGTCTGAAAGCAATTGATAATAAATATCATTCAATTACGATAAGAAGTGAATCCGTTTAACAATGATCTTTTCGTATAAAAAGTTAGCCGAAACGATATGAGAGATATATGGCATAAAAATCATTCATGTATTTAGCATAAACTATAAATGATCATCATACAACAAGTGCAATAATGGCAAACTAAAATTCAAACTTTCATACATAAATAACTTGAAGATAATGTATTGCTTGACGCATAAGTAAAAATAATTAAGAGATAAAAGTACCATTTATAATACATTATACTCATGTGTTCCAGCAATATTGATCTACTTTCAAATCATCCAACATCATCTAAGAGTACAAAAGTGCAATTTTAGTAGAAGATGTCAAATTTAAGTAGAAAATAAATCCTGTTCCATTAATTTCACCAAAATTTCCTCAAAGGGAGTAGAAGTGCATGTTTTGAAGAATCTTTCTGATAAAATTTCTGGACCTCTCTCTAAATGCATGAGAGGGGTTTAAATACTAATTTATGAAACTAAAAATAGATTGTTACCAAAAAAGTTGAGGAGGTTTAAACAACCTGCCTCAATTTAAGCAAAATAAAACAAAAATAGAAATGTGCATAATGACTAATCCTGCATTTGATCTTTCAGATTGCAAATATCTAGCATGGTCTTGAGGAGTGTAGGTCGGCCGACTTCGGCTTTCAGTTGTCCTATAAACACGACATTGATGAGTGCTGGCACCATTTTCTCAGTAGAAACAATTAGGCATTTCAGGGTCATACACTGGCTGTGTGGTTTTACCAGATATTGCCAATATGCCTCCCAGTTTAACCTGGTTACTTGCCTAATCGCTTATGTTCTTTCTTCTGCTTCTTGTTTCCACTACAATTCAAGTTGTTTTGCATTCGGAAGGAAACTAGGGGAGGTTTCTGCCATAAGATTAGTACTATGGAAATTTTCATTTACACTTTCAATGACACTGTTTTCCACTGCTGCCGCATCGTCTGTTCCCTGTTCTGCCTCTTTGAGCCGAGAACCCCAACTTGCAAATAAGATCTCCTTATGTGATTCATCCAGTTTGGGCATGCCGACTCTTTTACCATTCTCAGAATTTTACCAAGTTATGAAATCTGAAACCTTTCTAAGAATTCCATCATATTCAAGTCACATTTCCACAACTTGGCTTGTTAACTTGTCGCTTAGTTCGCAGTGAGAGTTCCATTGCTAGATCTTTTGGCATAGAAATTATTTTTGGTGTGTGAGCTGGGAATTGAGGCTGAGTGCTTAGTGACAAACTGATCGAACTTTGGGTCATCCTTATGCAGATCTGTTATGCTCTGTATCGGTGCCTCCTTACCTTCCAAGCTACTTTGATGTTCTATTTGCATTTGTTCTATTTCTTCTTGTTGGTTGGTTTTGGCTTGCTGTAACTGTTGTTCCAGTGAAAAAATTTTGTTTTCCTTTTCTTTAAGCAACAACAGTACTTCTGTTGCTTTGTCAATGGTTGCCGTAGCGTATGCACCTGTAAACTGCAAGAGCCTAGTGAGGTTGGCCGATGGGTTTGTGGATGAATCTTTCCAGAGGACATCCATCGACTCATTGTTTGGAGTGGTAGCAGTTGTGGATTCCAATTTTATTTTCTTTCTCTGTCTCTTAACAATGACCTTGTGTTGTGGGATGTAAAATATATCAATAGGGGGAATTTCTTCTATTTTTAAAACAATTTCAGAGGTGGGGGTAACAAGAATGTGTTCTATTTCTTGCTTATTCGCAGTTCCCTCTATTATAATTTCTAGAGTTGTTTCCTGATGTGTCATTTGCATCTCCAGTGCTTGTTCCTCTGTGTTGAGTTTTTTGTTGAAATTATCCCACTGCTCTTCCAAATAAATTACCAGAGGATTTATCAACTGTATAGAGGGAGTTTGGGTTTCAATCTACTTGACGATCAAGGTATTTTCATCTATCTTTGCTGCAGACTGGGTTGTGTCCTGGATTGATTCCCTGTTCCTGATTTTCTTATTTTCTGAAGACTTCTCGAATCCCTTTCCAGAATTGGTTTTAGATTTTTCCTTAGAGTCACCATTTATGCTTACACTAGGAGTGGGCTCCCTTATTGGTTCAATTAACAATTGGTCCAATGGGACCTTTGATAATCTCTTTTCTCTGTAACTATAAAATGTTTCAAGACCCTCTCGAAAAAAAAGTATCTGTGCCATATACTTCAATTCTATGAAGGTATTCTTTTGTAAGAAAACGTCATCAAATGGGTCCTTCTGATGGCTGAATATTTTTACTTTGACCATAGTGGTAAAATCCTTGACAATACTGAATGGGTCGTATTGTCTTCTAGGGAACTTAGGTAATCGTAGAGACAAAATATTATCTACTTCCCTGAACGCATGTCCAAGGTCATGTAATGCAAACACTCCACATGACACAGGAAATTGAGGTCAAATGACCTTCTTTGACTCCTTCAATGCTTTGCTCATTCCTCCTTCACTGCATGTCTGATAGGTTATCTCTCTAGCCATTAATTTATCTAGGACATAGAAAGGGAGAACATGGGGAGAGGTGATGCTACCAAACACTTTGATATATGTAAATGTCTCTTCCCCAAACCATCGGGCTACTAGGAGGATGTCTATCTCAGCTTCTTGGGAGAATCTAGGGGCATCTCGGTTATAAATTCGTTTGTGGATGGGAAGCATAACCCCGTGACAAATCTTGAAAAATTGTGGTTCAAAATTGGATTCCCACATGTCTTTGTGGTGGATGTGAATAGGAAGTGGATCTTGAATAGTCCACTTCCATCCCATAAGAGGGAATTTAGAACCAAAACAAATAGCATCCATAACATAAGCACACATGAAAAACGGAGGGTAAACCCTCGAAGCAATACTCCTTTTCCTTCTATACTCTATAATTGCTTTAGCTAAATTATCAGACAGGATTTGTGCCCAATCTATTATTGTTGCATTAACGGCTGCATCTATTAAGGGCAACCATTCTAAGGAGAATTTGTTACTGTCGGGTTTGCCAAATAGTCTACAGAGCATAGCCGCAGCAAAACAGAAAGGGGAACAAATAGATGCGGTGGCATACATACTGTTTTTGTCTTTCTTGATTCTTTCTTCATTATTTGACCAATTCTTTGTGCAGTCCACCGGGCCTTCATTTTCTTTGACAAATTTCTCAACAAATTGGCTATTGTAGGTAACCTGTGGCTCCGGTAGGTGGTACATGAGCCTTAGGTTATCTGGAGTGAAATATCCTATGACTTCCTGACCTCTTGTTTTGAATTCTCTATCAGATATATCAGCGTTGTCAATGATCCACTTAACCATATCGACATAGGGGATTATTTTTGGTTGCGCGGCTATTCGGTGCAGAAATGAGAATGCAAGCTCAGTTATGGAAGCATCAGAGGAATCACGTCCATCAACTGTAATCGTTGTCTCAAGAATCCTTGGTTGTTCTTCCTCCAGTAGCTGATACATAGTCTCCCATGTAGACGTCCCTGCTTCCTTATTACATGTAGTATCCATGAACAGAGTAGTCAATTCTAACTTCTCAGAGGTGGCTGCTTTCCCTTTCTTCACCATTGATTTCGACTCCCTGTTCTGTGGTTTTTTCCTGAAGTTTTCAAGAGGAATAGTTTATCGGGTAAAAATGATACTGAACGTAGGAATGAATCGATAAAGAAAACCAGTAAAGGTGATAAAGGTGTTTTATTTGAAATCACGTAAGAAGATATCAAATCAATCTAAATGGCCTTTCACACATAAATGAAATTACTTCTTCATAAATGCCCACTAATGATCCGTTATTATTTAACTTGAATTTCCATAAATATTCACAACGTAAATCGGGAAACAATATCCTAGGGTGGTGAGCCTTTAGACTATGATAATAGTGATTTTGCGATTTGCAAAGCAATATTGTAGATCACTATATCACATAGTTTGTTTCGTTTAACTTACCACTTTCCGAGTTTGTGCGAGATGCGAGATGAGAGAAACAAACATCATTACTTATCGGGCTTCTTTTTAACGAATAGTGGACCTCCGCATGTGTTGGTGAAAAGATTAAGAGGTGGGTCTATGTTGAGATCGCATTTCGCAATATCGACATATAATAGGTTGAGGCTTGTGTCGTATGATTGAAATGCGATGCGAGAAGGCTATTATACCATTGCAATTTCGCAGATCGCAATCTTGCAAATCACAATACTTCAGGGTAACCTCTTAAGAGAAGTCTTTTATAAAAAGTGATGTTGTGATGCAAGACTTTAGCTTTTTAAAGAAGCTTTAATGACTTTCTAACATTATGACCGTATTTCGAATATATATTTTCTTTTTCGATTGTTTCATCATAGATCGTGGTGGGTTAGAAAGGTATCATTTGTGATGCATTTCATGCTAAATAAGAAAAAGTAGTTTTTTAATGGTTTTCTAGGTTTTGTTTGATATCTTGATTTATTCTAAAATAAAAGAAATACCTACATGTTAGAATTGATTTTTTGGGTATATACATTTTTTGAAAGGGTCCCCATTTATTAAAGTAATATTTTACTACTAATGTTAATAAATGGGGGGGTTGTTGACAAGCACAACAAGTTTGTGAAGATCTTATTAAGACTTTGAGTAGAGGGTTGATTTGATGCTTGGAGGAAGTTTTAACTTTGGTGCTTGGGTCTTGGAGGTCTCATTTTGATATGATTCTACAAGAAGGAGATTGTTCGGGTTTTCCCTAAGTTGTGGGGGTTTTCCCCAGCATGGAGCTTATACTTTGTGTCTATTGTCTCTTGTGATCTTTGTTTTGGTAATTGCTTGATGAAAAGGAACACAAATAATGTAATAAGAAGAAAACAAAGTTCACAAGTAACTATCAAGTAAAGAGAATCAAGATTAATCTTCATCTACCTTGATTTTCCAACATAAGGTAGAGAGAGAGAGGGAGGGATATAGTGAGAGAGAGAAAAAGGAGAAGAGAGTGGGGGGGAGGGGGACACATGAGAGATGTGGGGAAGAGAGAGATAGGGAGTGAAGAAAAGAAGGGAAAATGAACACACACACACACACACACATAGATACAGAGAGAGAGAGATGGGGGATAAGGTGTGATGGAGGGAGAGGTGTAGAGATAGGTGAGAGAGGGCCCAACTGAAAGGGCGGGGGGAGAGAGAGAGAGGATGATAATGAGGTAATGAGGGAAAGAGGGGGGGACATGGGGGAAGGGGGAGAGAGGGAGAGTTGGGGAGAGAGCGGAGAAAAGGGAGAGATGGGGAGAGAATGAGGGAGTATGCATAAGAGAGAGGCGGTGGAGGAATGTTTAGAGAGAATAGGGGAGAGAGAGGCAAAGAGGGATGAGGAGAGAGACAAAGCATTGGGTGGAGGAAGGAGGAGGGTTGTTGTTGTGAAGGAGGGACTAGGGGAGGCGGAGAGAGATAAAGAAAGAGAGGAAGGGAGATAGATGAATTTGGAGAGAGAAAGGGATTGATATGGAGGTAACAGAGAGAGAAAGAGAGAGATATCCTTGTCCCTGCCACCCCTCTCTCTCTATATATCTCTCTCCCTCCTTGCCTAACTACCCTCCCCTCTCTCCCCCCCCTTCCTCTCTTTGTCTATCCCTCCCTCACTCTTTCAATTCCTCCATCATAAGCACCCCCAATTTCATATCTCTCTCTCTCTCTCTCCTTCTCTATCCTTCCTCTCTCTCTTCTCTTTCCCTTACTACGTCACACACACACACTCTCTCACTCTCTCTCTCCACCTCTCTCTCCATCTCTCTTCTTCCCTCTCTCTCTCCCTCTTTGTCTATCACCCACCTCAATCTCTAGCTTTATCTCCACCCTAGTTGATCTTCACTAGGATTTTGTGATAATAAATTGTTGGATGAAGCTTCTCATCTTATGTCTCTAAGGTATTGATTTGGTCTTCACTCTATTTTAGGATTGTATATATTTTAAATCTATGAAGGTTGTCTTTTATGTGTTGAATTTTTGTAGCTATGGTTGGTCTACATAATTGTATTATTTCCTTTGTAATGTAAAAAGATTTTGTAAGACATGTTATTCATGTCATTTTGATTATTTAGCCCTTGAAAGAATTTGTAAGACATGTTCTTCATGTTGGATTTAAAAGAGTAATTTTTGAAATTTGAAATTTATATTTGTGGCTCCAAGTTAGTTAAATCACCCCTCCCTCAAGTCAAGTTGGTCTAGTGAAGAGACATCCCCATTATGGATGGGCATATCACTATATAAAGGCATTCGACCTCCTCCACAAGAGCATCATTCGACCATCACACAAGAAGAAAAATTTTGGGCATTCAAGTGAATGACAAGAGGAAGAAGAAGGATGAAGATCTCTCTCTAGCTCGCATATCTCTCTCTTTAAATATTTCAAACTGTTACCTTTTATGGGTAGGGCGTAATTTTGAGCAGCATTTGGGCAACATATTCTGGGGAGGTCGGAATTTTGGGCAAGCCGAAATTTTGAAGGGTAGAAGTTTGACTTGGTTTGACTTGACTTGAGGGCTAGAGACTAGGTTTGACCATAGCTTGTTTCTCTTGTTGATGTCATATTTGACTAGCCACATTAGGTGTATCTCTTGTTGAACTAAAGAGTTTCTCTAAAGAAAAGGTTCCTGGGTTCCCCCCCCAAGTGGATTCTCCCATTGTAAATCTTGTGTTCTCTTTTTGTGCATTGTGATCTCTATTGTCTTTATGGTTTATGGTTGAATTTCTGAAGTGTAATTGCTTAATGATAAATTGGATTTGTTAAAACAAGATCTATATCATTCAAAGTAATTATCAATAGCTCAATAATATTGTTCTTGTATCTATTGCACTTGAAAAATCAATATTATTTTAATATTGATTTTGCAATTAATTGTAATCTCTTGCAATTTGGATGATGATAAATCATCCTTATAAATTGTGTATTTTCATGATTTATCGGTTAATAACATTCCAACATAGGCATCAATTTAGTTTATGATATTGAGTATATGTATTGGATCCTTTCCCCATGGTTTGCATTTTTACGTATGATAACTTCTTGATTTCCACTTTATTATGATTCTGTATGGTTTCTCTATATTTTCATGTTGCATCTTGTTCTCAATCTTTCATTTCTTAGTTTGTGTAACAAAGCGTAAATTGATTGTGATTCCTTAGACTATAATTTTCTTCATTTTTCTATAATAACTTGTTAAATTCGTTAATGAGATTTTATATTTGTTATGATGATACCTGATCATTTTGCTCACATTTTTCCAAAATGATAAATTTCATCATTAAGGCACTTGTTTTCTCCTTTGCATTTTTTGTAACTCATTAAATGTTCGCATCGATTTTGAAACTATTTTTCATAAATGTTGAAAATGAATCCTTAGATAGTCCTCCCACTAATACCATATTCAATAAGGTATACTCATTAATTAATAACAATTACTCCTTTCCAGGTGAGCCTTCAATCCTTTATCTAGACAAATCTTTGACTTGAGGAACACTTATTTTACTATCTCCTTTTTTATATAATTCTCCACTTTATTTTGATTAACTTAGAACCTTCAATTTGGTATCCTATTCATTGGTACTTTTAACTTTTCAAGTTTAAACCTAACTTTAAGGGAACCTTGGTAACTTCTAATTGATTTTTTTTTTTTCACTCTTTAAATAATTTGTTTTTATAGTTACCTTTTCCTATTATTAATTTGAACTATTCATAAAATAAGATACAATGAAGGGTTGTGACTTATATTTGTTGGATACTCTATTTTTAAAATTTATCTATCAGGTTGATTATGACTAATTTATGAACTCTTCCTGTTCTTTTGTAGTGGGAGATGATTACTTACTTTGTATGTTTGTGATAGAGAAATCCTCGTCCAAGGTTGTGATTTTGAACTCTTCATAAATCAATATGAAATGAAAGGTTGTGATTTATATTTTCTTGATGGTTCATGCTTGGGATTAGTTTCATCATGGTGACTACAACTAATTGATTGTTCCATATTCTTCTATATTGCTCTACTACAGTATGGGAACACTCAGCTAAGCAATCCTATTTTTTGTTTATTCTCAGAATCTCAAATCTTGCGTAGGCAACCAATTTCATTGTATGCTTGGAATTGGTTTCTTTGATGATTTCCACATAGCATTGATGCATTTTATAACAATGAAAAATATTATGATAGTGCATTAATTCATTGATAACATTGTGTTGGATGATGTGGATCTGCAAATAGATTGGGTGTGTTTTAGGGTCCTTGAAATCATGGCCTTCGAACACGATTTACAAACACAAAATTAGGTGTAGATGACATGAGAGAAGGACTCTTTAGTGATTTCTTCTAGCTTGACAATGGTCTCTATTCTATTATTATTTTATTTTTTATTTTCTTTCATACGATGAGTATCATTTTCCTTCACAAATTATATATGGTTGTTATTCCTTTTCTTCATTGGTGGCTAGTATGACCAAGTTTATTTTTAAAAATTCTACTAGTTGTTTGACAAGTTTTAGTGACTTTAGATATTAATTTTAGAAAAATGGCTAAACCCATAATATCTCCAACATATGTTACAATCATGATGGTAAAATTCTGAATTTAAAATGGCCAAAACTCATATTGTGATCAAAGACACAGAGTTAGAGAAACTATGATAAATATGTCAACCATCAAATCATCAAGTGGCTTAGAAGGGGTTCTAATACCAAAGTAATGAAAAATAATTTATTTATGAGGAAATATCAAACCTATTAAGGACAAATACTTGAACTTCATGTAAGATATAAAATATATAATTGATAATAAATAAGTTGATTACACAATGATATATGATGTGTATATATATTGAATGGTCATACTTGTGAATAGACATGCATTTAAGAAATGTGCAAATTCAATACTTTTATTATTATTATTGTATGTACTTTATTTTTGTTATATACCTAGAATGTCATTCATAGAATGTGAAGAAACCCCCAGATAGTTTGCTCAAGAACATTTTCTTTTGGAGTAAATACTAAAAAAACTTAAAAAAAAAACACACACATTAACATGTTTTCACATGGTATGCATTATATTACTATAAAATTTTAGATTAAATGTAAAACATTTTACCAACACAAGCAAAATTGAAAGAACATATTCAATTAGAACAATGCAAACTAGTTGTGATAGAAAATATAAAGGCAAATAGTGTGGTAGTACAATTTTCTTATCATGTATTGATATTTTACTTTAGTATGATTCAATATAAAGATGGGGATTTCAAATTGAAGGACTTATTTTAATGGGACTAATGTATCAAGTGCGTTATTGATTTGGGGTAGCACTGGATGTGCTCTAGCCATGAAAATTAGTGGAGAAGCTAAAGCACATGAAATCTCCAAGACCCAGCAATAGTTTGGGAAAATTCCACCCGATTACAGAGATATTAAAATAATTAATATTTTTAATGGGTTCCTAAGTGTAAACTTAAGAAAATAAAAATATTAATGAGAATTAATATAAAACTGGGTGAGAAAGTTCTAAATGACATGGATCAAGCCAAATATAAAATTAGCTGTTGATTAGAGATTTAATCTCAGCCATTGAAGACTCAACATAAAAAGTATAAGAGGAGGCTTGAAGGTTAGTTAGAGATACACCAAATTTATCAGTCAGTTCAATTTTTTGGAGCAGGGTTTGCTGATAGAAATCGAACCAGTGATCAAAGTTGCAGCGAGGGGCAGTGAGTGCATAGTAGAGAGGCAGAGATAGTGCTGGAAGACCAACGCAGAGGCAGAGAAGGCTACGTAGAGCCAACAAGAGCCACACAGAGGGCTAGAGTGATTGCGCAAAGTGCCAGAGGGCCAAAGAGCCAACACAAAGCATCTATAGGCTAATGCAGAGGGTTCTAGGCTGACACAAAGGCCAGGAGGGCTAACGCAGAGCCTCAGAGAGGCGTTGGAGAGACTTTCCTGGAGAAGACTTGCCAAATATGTGCTTCCGAAGAGAGGTATTACTACCAAATTGATTTCTTTGTAGGGTGAACTAGTTTGGCACCCAGTTGTACTCAAGAAAAGTTGCTTAATAATAAAACTCTCAGAACTGCTGCACCGATTTTCCCAAGTTGGGTTTTTCCAGGGACAATTGTCCAAAAATAACGGTGTCCCTTGTGTGTTTGTCTATTCTTTCAGTTGATGATCTGTAGATGGTTAAGGCTGTAATTGTGTTTATGTTCAATATTTATATGATTAAATAACTTGTTAAGTAATTAAACAAGTAGGTGAAATAAACCAGATAGTGCCAGAAGAATTTCTAACGGGTTAGAATTAGAAATTCCAACATGGTATCAAAGCATTGCAGATCACAGGGGAACTGAAGGCACCAACTTAATCAGAAGAATTGCAGTAGAAACAACTTTCTCGAGAGACAGAGTTGTTCCTCAACAGAAGGCAGCAGAGAGGGAGTGATGCAGAGGGCCTGCGTCATCATTTTGAGTCAAAGAGAGGGCCAACGTCATCATTTCGAGTCAGAGAGAGGGCCAGTGCAGAGGTAGAGGAAGGCAGAAGAAGCTCACGAGGAGCCATGTCATCCTACTCAGCCAGGTAGGAGTGACGCAGTTGGCCAGAGGAGCAAATCAACCTTGTCGGGATTGTGCAGAGCTAAGAGGCTCAATTTCTTCAGCTGTTGGGGCCTAGGAAGTTGTGGGAAGATTGTGGATTGTGAAGCTAGTGGGGTGTTGTTGTTGTCGAAGCAAAATAGTACCTAACGGGACAGAACCAAGGTAGAAAGGGAGTTGCTACCTAGGCGGATTACTAGCCAAGAAATCCAGATCAATGTTGCAAGAGCAAAGGGGATCGGAGAGGTGCGATTCGACTGTGGGTAGAAGGATTTCTAGGAGGGTAATCGAGACTCAGAGGGAGCCTACGAGAGGATTTCCAAGAGAGAAATCGAGATTAAGAAGGAGTCTAGAGGAGCACTTCCAGGAGGGAAGTAGAGACTCAGAGGGAGTCGAAAAAAAGAGTAGAGATGGCAATGAACGGATTGAGGGATCAGGATAGGCTGGGCGGGGCATCCAACTTTGTCATCTGGAAGGCCAAGATCTTGTCTGTTTTGGATAAACATCGCATTAAGGCCTTCGCCTTGAGAACCGCGACTATCCTAGTCAACCTAGCAAATAACAAAAAGTATGAGGATGTAATGGCCAAGGCGAAGTGCATAATCCTTGATGGGGTCAAGGATCATGTAGTTCAACATATTGCCGAGAAGAATACGACAAAAGAGATGTGGGATACCTTGACGACATTGTATCAGGGCACTTCCGTGCAGAGGAAGATGCTATTGGAGAATCAACTGCAGTCGTATCAGATGTAGAAGGGGGAGCAGATAGATCACTTCCTCAGCAGGTTGCATGAGATTTGGGACCAACTTATTTCCATAGGGGCCATGCCAGAACAGGAGTTAATGGTGAGGACCGCCCTGAACGCAGTCTTCGAGGAGTGGGAGACATTCGTCCAAAGCATTTTGGGTAGAGCGAATCTTCCAAGTTGGGAAGAGTTGTGGGAAGCCCTTTGCCAAGAAGAGATCAGACGACTGAGCAAGGCGGGAAGTAGCAGCAAAGGAGGTCGAATCAATAAAGAGGAGGAAGAGGATGCGGCTCTGGCATCTGCGGGACAAGAAAGGAAGAGGAAGCAGAGGGAAATCTCCAAGATAAAGTGCCTCCATTGTGGGGAGCTGGGCCATTATGCAACCGAGTGTCCCAGGAAGAAGAATAAGGGAGAGGCTTCTGACTCCAAGGTAGCACCAGCTAAGGCAGAGAAGGAGATAGAGACTGATAACGATTGTGCCATGAGTGCTCATGTACCTCTAGAGAAGAGGTGGGGTGACATCGAGTTGTAGTCACGAGGACTATAGGAGATGTGGGGTAGGATCTTTGAGGTACCCAAACTCTTGAATCATATCCGGCTATGGGAGACCTGAGAGACAGTAGCAAGATGACAGATGTTGGTAGAAGCAAGATGTGGATGGAGCGACAAAACAATGCTAGAGTGTAGTAGTCCCTGGCAGCGCAGAGAGGGTTGCAGCAGTGCGAGAGGCACAGAGGAGGTTGCATCAATGCAGGAAGTTGCAAAGGTGTTTGCAGCAGTGCGGGAGACATAGTTGTTGCCGCAGCGCAAACGCAGTAGAGTGAGCACATGATAGCAGCAATGAGAGCTTCAACATCAGGAGCGCTTCTAGCTTGATAAGGATGTCAGTAGTTGAGTAGATCAATTACCATTGTCTCGGTCACTGAGTTGTAGTGCAGCAGTAGTAGTGGTAATGCTATGGGTAGCACAATGAAACATGATGAGAGAGGGTTACAGTGCAAATGCATTGTTGGGGGAAAGGACCAGCAACAACACGGATGTAGAGGGAGCTGCAGTACAGATGTAGCAGTGGTAGCTATAGAGGCATGGGCAATAGTACAGGAGGCAACAGTGCAGAAGATGTTGGGCAGCAAGGCCAAACATCAGTACATGTTGAAGATGATAAGAGTAATGTTCAGTGGTGGAACATTACTAGAGCACATTCATCACCCAGAGGAAGTGTCGATTTGGGGTAGCATTGGATGTGATCTAGCCATGAAAATTGATGGAGAAACTAAAGCACATGAGATCTCTAAGACCCAGAAATGGTTTGAGGAAATTCCACATGGTTAGAAAGATATTAAAATAATTAATATTTTTAATAGGTTCTTAAGTCTAAACTTAGGAAAATAAAAATATTAATGGGTATTAATATAAAACTGGGCGAGAAGGTTCTAAATGACATGGATAAAGCCAAATCTAATCTTAGCCGTTGATTAGAGATTTAATCTCGGTCGTTGAAGATTCAACAAAAAAGTATAAAAGGAGGCTTGAGGGTCAGTTGGAGATACACTAGATTTATCAGTCAGTTCGATTTTCTGGAGCGAGGTTGATGACAGAAATTGAACCTGTGATAAGAGTTGCAACGAGGGGCAGTGAGTGCATAACAAAGAGGCAGAGATAGTGTCAGAAGACCAACGCAGAGGCAGAGAAGGCTACATAGAGCCAACAGGGGCCACATAGAGGGCCAAAGTGATTGCGGAGAGGGCTAGAGGGCTTGCGTGGGTGACGCAGAGGGCTAGAGGCCCTGCATGGGTGATGCAGAGGGTCAGAGAGCCAGCGCAGAGCATCTGTAGGTTGAAGCAGAGGCTAGGAGGGTTGACGCAGAGCCTTAGAGACGCGATGGAGAGACTTTTGTGGAGCAAACTTGCTGAATATCTGCTTCTGAAGAGAGGTATTACTGCCAGATTGATTTCTTTGTAGGGTGAGCCAATTTGGCACCCAATTGTACTCAAGAAAAGTTGCTTAATAATAAAACCCTCAGAACTGCTGCACCAATTTTCCCAAGTTAGGTTTTTCTGGGGACAATTGTTCAAAAATAACAGTGTCTCTTGTGTGTTTGTCTATTCTTTCAGTTGATGATCTGTAGACAGTTGAGACTATACTTGTGTTTATTTTCAATATTTATATGGTTAAATAACTTGTTAAGTAATTAAACAAGTAGGTGAAATAAACCAGATAGTGCAGGAAGAATTTTTGACGAATTAGAATTAGAAATTCCATCATGTACATCCAAATGCAACTATAAATAGCATGGGGTCATTTGTCATAGATTTTTATCTTCACATAAATTTGGTTAAAGGCTTTCGAAAAAGCAAAATGCTAATAATTCTTAATTTAAAAATATATATATTTATCAAGCAAAAAGTAAATTATAGTTTAGATAATTGTTTTTCACTTGCTTTGACAATATTTTTTAATCTTTTATCAATAAGAAATGGATTTTGGTTCCATAACATCAATGTTTGTATCATCTCTGGGCATGAATGAGATGGCTGGTGCAAAAAAATAACTAATCAGCTACAAAATTCAGAATCCGATATATAAATGTGAGGTGGTTGATTGTTTGTCTAAGATATAATTTGGTTTAGTAATGTATACATAATAACCTAACTCTAAAACATGATAAAAAAACAATCAATAAAAAAACTTGATCAAAGAACAATATAAAACGACCAAAATTGATTGTTCATTATATAAAAAATCTCACCTTTTTGTACTCATAGCAAGCAAAGAATGTGATGTCTTCAAATGATGTACTACATAAAACTGGTTGACAACAATGCTATAATTCTTTGTTTTTTTTTCTGTTGATATTTACATTGATAAATTTGTATCACAAAATATTAAGAAAACACATTTTTAAACAACATGTGAAGCCAAATATTTACACACACAAGAATCTCAAATTCACTAAACCATGTTTGAGAGCATAACTTTCACAATATATAGACTGAAAAAATAGTTAAAAACATCATTCCATGCCCTAAAAGCCTCAACTCTTGCTTATACACTGGATTATCAACATAGGTTTTCGCATATCCTGTAAAAGGCCAGTCCATAACATCTTCCCAGATTTTACAATTAAAAGTAAAAACTATGCCTAGAAAACGTTGAAGATGTACACCCTAAACAATACTATAATGCCAACTTTTAATTTTCTATGCTAACTTGAAAAAATGGCTCAAATGGCTCAAATGGCTCAAATGGAGAAGAGACCAGGTACACACTAAGCACACCAACAACTGGAAATCAATAAATTTTTTTCATTTGCTAAAGTGTTTGTGACTTGCTACACTAATTTGTAGTCTAAGAAACAACTGAAGGGCATCTAAGACATCAAAATCACCCATGGCCACTGTGGAGTTTCAAACCCAGATCACCATATAGAACAAGGCCCTACAAAAACAATCACCGGTGGGATTTGACATTGGAAATGAATCATTTGAAACACGCGAGGATGGTAATTGTATGTGCGATATAGAGAGTTTAGAAGGGAAATTCCCCTCCTAGAGGGATTTACCTGATTTATTTGCATTTACATCAATTACTAATGTACCTTCTAGATAACTTTAAATACCAGACTGAAAAGTTAATTGAGAGAAATCTCATACAAATTGATTTTTTATACATTTAGTATTTAACCCTAAACTTGCTGTAATGCATGCAAAAATATGGTATTAATTATGTCCAAATAAATAACGGATTGTTTCAATGAATTTACATTTTGTGATTTTCAGCTAGCAAAGCAAACAGCATAAACATAAATAGGCACCCATGTTTTCACCATGGCTTTGGAGGTTGATGCTAGCGAAAACCATGGCAAGTCTGCACCAATTAGTTAAGCTTGCATTATAAAGTAGTGATGCAAAACAATACTTATCTAAATCCATCTAGATATTTTATTAAACAGAGAATGGACGTAAAACCTATATCCATCAAGTTTCATTATCCCAAATTTAGCGCTGCATCTTGACTTGCAAATCTCAAGTCTGCACCAGCCACTTGCATTAAAAGGTGATGCAAAATGCAAAGGTGATGCAAAACAATGGACATACAACCTATATCCATAAAAGTTTTATTGTCTCAAGTTTAGAGCTGCAACTTGACTCATAAATTCTATTCAAAATGCATTAAAGCCTATATTTTGAGAAAATGTACCAAGTGCAGAGGACAGACATCTCTCTCTTAATGTAACAGTTCATTGTTATTAGACAGGAATAAAGTTTAGCAGCTTTCTGGAATTCCTAAAGAACTAGAAATTGTCATTGATATATAGATATCTGTATACTTTTTAAGATTGAACAGACATTGCTTCCCGGCTTGCATAATCACAAGAGAAACGAAGCTGACTGGCAAGCTGTGTTTTTATCTAAATTATACAAAATTGGTGGGAAGTACAGATTAATGACAGTGTTGCATGTACCTAGGGAAATATGAACATAGCACTGATCATAGCTAATACCATGAGCTTTGACTATTTAAATATTACAGATGAAAGGAAGGTAGAGTTAAGAAACCAGTGGCTCCTGGAAGGCAACCCAAATGACTTAATCTCTGAATCTATTGGTAGCAAGCAGGAATGCAATTGGTAGTCAAGAACCTTCAGATGGGTGATGACAGCACGACCAGCAGATACTCGCAAACTTTTCTCTCATGTGAGAAATTATCCCATAGCATCAATCTCATCCGAATTCCCCTAAAATGGCCACAAATCTCCCCAAAGGGATCTGCGAGCTTGATGGTGAAGAGTGGGATTTTTGCTTTTCCCAATAACTAAACGATCAAGAGAACCTTCTGATCCGTCTCTCTTTGTTGAGTGACAGATATCCATAGTGATACGTTTTCCCCTTCTCACAGGCGAAAAGATAATCCTACCCCAACCACTCCCAAGATCTGCAGTGGGTCGTTCCTCTCCTGCCTCATAGACATCTTCTTCATCGGTAGTGTCGGAAAGATCACTTCCTTCTGGGTTATCTGCTTCAGAAGGTACGTACTCTTCTTCTGGTTGAGACTCAAACTGATCCTCTGTTGCAATTAAATGTTACACAGTTAACATTAATATGAAATATTAAACGAGAAGGCTCCAAGGGAACAAAACAAAGGACTGTAGCTGATGCTGACCATAATCAACGACCAAATCTTCTGGATTCCGCTTTGCATGTTGCTCCTTTAATGTATCGAACTTCATCCCATCAAGTGGCCATGATGACCTATTTATGCAATCAAAACAATCCAATTAGGTTGTATGCTCATTAGTATGCATATATAACTCAACACTAGCTAAGAATTGTGATAGGAAATACTCTTTGGAATTAAAATAGTAACTTGAATGAGATTGCAACAGGATGTGTACAACCAGATGTAAGAAAAGTTCAGAGATATTGAAGGAAAGCATGGAATCCAGAATTATTATGAACTAGTTGTTGATGTATAAAGTCTTATTTTGAATAGAAATGAATATAAAGAAAAATGGTCATGATAAGCTGTCATTTTCTCTTATTTGATAAGACTCGGAAGAAAACAAGCAGTCCATTGGAAGAGAAAATATCTTTTCTTCAATTGAATAAGAACTTCACTTCTGAGACGGTTCAAAAAATGCTCTACCTCTGGGGATTGAGTCAAAACAAGCTAAACAAAACATAAACAAGCAGTGAAATTGAACTGCATTTATCATCTAATTCACTCCATATGAAATTGTTTAAAACTTAAGTCTCTACCATATGTCATGGTCATGGTGATTCCCAATAGTGTGGGAATGGTCCAATAAAACCAATGCATATAAGAGAGAATCCTCCTGGCATTCCTCATGAATAAGTCATTGATGGAGAGAGAATTCCCACCCCAATCCTCTCATTACTTCCTTCAAAATGGTAGCCATGGTCCTAAAATGTGTTTCTGACTATCTGCTAAATCATTAATTTCCATAAGATTTCCTTGTTTTACAAAATGAAAATGGTAAGGTGAGTTCTTGGAGCAGAAGTGGTGCTTTATTGCAATGACAAGTATCAGCTGTCAGGAAAATGGCATTATGTGCTTTGTCCTAATTGTCCCTATTGTAGATACTGTCCAAGGTTGTGCATCTTTGGTCCTCATGCATAGAGTGATTCTGGTCTCCTTAGTTTGATGCAAGGGAGAGATTAAATAGCAATTAATTGATGTCCGGGATCTTAAGGTTGCACTTAGGATAATAAATGAAATTAATTCATGTGAGAGAAAATATAAAATTGAGAGACGATAAAATTGGAAAATCAGATGAAAAAGTGAACACCACTGCTCCAGGAAGAAAATCCCTATATTGGCTCAAGAAAGAGGACAGACAACCCAAAATCTACAAAATCCCTATATTGGCTCAAGAAAGAGGACAGACAACCCAAAATCTACAAAATCCCTATATTGGCTCAAGAAAGAGAACAGACAACCCAAAATCTACTAAATCTACTTTTTGTTCACATTGTGTACATGCAACATGAGTTTTGCTGCATTGCATACTTTCAATATATTGTTTGCATATCTTGGCAACTTTTAAGTTGAGATGAAATTTTTAGCAACAAGTAGAGTAATTTTATGAGAAGTGAGAGTCAAGGCACTGCCATCCAGAGAAAGGTTATTGCTGAGTCTCCATTAAAGCTGAAACGACCTCCTGTATGCATGGAATTCTCAAAATTAAAGGGTGCCTTGCAAATTTCAAATACATTTGATAACAAAGGTTTCTTCCGTTGCATCTTGCTCAGTTTCCATTGATATTTTTGGTGTCACGGTATGTGGTAGATGCGAGATCTTTACAGAAATTATAGCAGCCTATCAGTGTGTTTATGATTCTAGCCAACATGAAATAAGAAACTATGAGACTAGAATCATAAAAACATAGAAGTTTTGTATTTTGGCACATAGAAGTTTTGTATTTTGGCATTATTTATCCCTTTTGAGTGACAGACATGAACAATATTGTGGCCACTAGTGTTCCAACTTCCAAATAGTATGATGCCATACATACATACATGTGGCATCATACCATTTGGAAGCTGGAACACTATATATTATATGTATGTATGCATGGCACCATACCATTTGGAAGTTGAAACAATATATCATAGATTTAGGCATGTACTTGCGTGCCTCTTTGACTACCAACATTTTCCTTTCTTTTTTTTGTCCTTTGCTATGATTTTCATGCCCATGAACCAATGCAAGGGTTTTCTTCATATTTGGACTACAAGCCTGATTTTTGTTTTTAACTTTCTTATGCACCCTCTTATTGCCATTTTTTATTGCAAATAGTGTAATTTAAGTTTGTAAAAATTTGATTTTTTAAATGAGGAGACTGTTATTTTTTGTGTAGTGGGGGTTTAATGCCATTTTTTTGGCTTTTTAGTGTCGTAGGATTGAATTTTGAAGTCCATTAAACACTTCCACTACAAATATGCCAAAGCCCTTGGACCCATTTTGGCAGTATGGGGAACTTGATGGTGGGACAAATTGGCAAATGCTAAGTTGTAAATTGTGTGGGGCCAAGATGACAAGAGGGGTTTCCTGATTGAAATACCATCTGGCTAGACTCCCCGGACATGATGTTGGGCTTTGTGATAAATCTAGCCTAGAGCTTATGAGAGCTACATATGATGCAATTGAGGCAAAAGACAGAAGGAAAGAAGAGGCAACTGGAAACAAGTTTGAATGTGCAGGTAGATATTCAGGACTATTTGCTTCCCAGACTGAGCCTAAGGTAGTGGGAGGGGTTACACAAATTCACCTACTGATGTTACTACGAGGTCATCATTTTTTGTTCCATGAACCAAACGTGCAACACAACCATGATGACAGAGTTATGGGGAGTTGTCTTGTTAATTTATGGTATGTTCTATGTTTAAGAGAAATTTACTTCAATTCTTCTTATTAGCCCAATATCAATTTCCAGTTTGCAATCACATCAACATGATAGTAAAATGCAGATAGAACATAAATGTAAACAACAGAAGACACGCCAAGACAAGAGACACAAGATGTGGCACCAGCCAAAGACAAACCCTAATGCGGGGAAACCCTTTGATCAATTCTTCTATATTCTTCAATAATTCAACAGAGAGAAAGAGATAGTATAATATCACAAATATATGATTTACAACAGCAGTAATGAAACCTTTGAACAACAATGACAAGGCTGATCAATCAACTCCAAATGTCCTCAAGACAACCTAGGAGAACTCGACCTCCTACAACAATAAAATAGCAGCCCAAAACAGTCAATGGAAGGAGGTCAAAACAATAGTCAATGCTACAGCAGTACTGCAGTCAACCCTAACCAGTCAACGTTGTCCCACACATGTCCCTCAACAGGTCAATGCAAGTTGTCCAACAATGCGACTAGCCTAGGAGAGGCCGCCCAACCCAAGAATGCAGTCACCTTCCTCTTCGCTGGTCAAACGCGTGCATAACATACCCCTGCTGCTCCACAGTCAGCCCTAGGTCAACATTGTCCCAAAACTGGCCTGCGTCCTTCCTTTTCTCCCACGTGAGAGTCTTCCTCCAATGCATACCCAAGAGACTAGGAGAGAGAGGAATGAGATGGTGAGATGAATGAGCTAATGCCTCAAGGTCTCCTCTACTTATATGCCACATTGAGGTTTAGTTGGGGGTGTGCAACACTATTTTGCTTGCTGTTGGACCTTGACAAATTGTCAAGAAATACAAATAAATTCATATCTCCATGAATACATGTAGGAATCAGATGATCGTTAAATCAATCCTACACCTCTCAACGAGAGGAATCCATGAAAAATATCAGCTACCATAAATAAGATGACCCACATGGAGTTTGGCCCTAGTTGCAAATTTTAACACTCCCTCTCAACTAGGGAGAACTCCATCTGCTAATCCATCTGTTTGTTGGTACTATCTCTACCATCAAATGCACTGCCCTGCACTACTCGGCTCTACTCTACTCTGTTGAACTATGAAGATGAAGAAATGATCGAGAATGTAACATACCATCCTCTACTGACCCGAAGACAGTCCCAGATAAAAAGGAGAGTGTCTAATAACACTCTTACTAACCCGAAGCTAGTTCCAAGAGAGAGTGAGTTATATCACCCTTACTGACCCGAAGTCAGTTCCAATTGATCCTAGATCAATGTTATCCTAGCATAGGAAGTACGGTAGATACACAATGCATCCATCGATACTACTATGGTCCCTATCCTCATTTCCCTACTCATTGGCCAAATGAGAGGTACTTCCCATGAGTCTCGGATTGCATGGCTAGGATGTCTCGGCAGGAGAAGGATGAACCACTCATCCTGCCTACATGTCGCCACGGGGTATCATAGGGGAAGGCTGAATCATTTACCCTATACATAGCGCACCACTAGGGGAGGGTGAGTCACCCTATGGTCGCTCATCGCTCCAAGAAGTACCCCAAGCCCCCCGGAGCTCCCAGAGCTCAATATATGCATCATACAGGACCCTCATAAGAGGGCCTGTCAACGACTCCTAGTCATTCACGGAAAGTCAAGAATTTGACCTTTCCTAGGGGTTTCGTCAGAATGTCAGCGACCTGCTCATCTGTCTCGATATGATGGAGCCTTATTGCTCCTTGTTGTACCATATCCCGAATAAATTGGTACCTGATATCGATGTGCATGGAGTGATCATGAAATACAGGATTCTCGGACAAATGAATCCCACTCTGGTTCTCATAGAGGATCACCGTAGTATCCAATGTATGTCCAAATAGCTCATTGAAGAGCTTCCTCAACCAAACAACCTCATAGGAGGCCATACTCGCAGCGATGTACTCTGCCTCAGCGGTGCTCAAAGCCACCGACTTTTGCCTCCTGCTCATCCAGGATATCGAGGCAAAACCCAAAGAGAAACAACACCAGGAAGTGCTCTTCCAGTCCACCATACTGCCTGTCCAATTAGTGTCGCAATATCCATGTAGCCTCACATATCCGGCAATGTATCTCAACCCATGAGTGATTGTGCCCCGAAGATATCTCAAAAGATTCTTGGCACCGATCCAATGTGAGTGATGAGGCTCACCGTGTTGACTGCAAAACATATATCCGAATGGGAGTTCACCAAGAACATCAATGCTCCTATGAGTTGATGATACTCAGAAGCATTTCCCAAAACAGGTCTGACAACACTATCGCATAACTTCTTGAAGTTAAGCTCCATCAGGATAGTCACGAGCTTGCAATCCACCATACCAAATCTCTCCAATATCTTCATGACGTATTTTCCTTGAGATAGGAAAATTTCTCCTGCCTTTTGCCAGACTTCCAGCCCTAGGAAATAGTGCATTAGTCCTAGGTCCTTCATCTCAAATTCGGAAGCCAACTCCCTCTTACATTTGTAAATGAGAGGGTTTGCACCTGTCAGAAAGAGGTCATCAACATACAACACCAGTATGAGAGGCTTATCATCCTCAACCTTAAAGTAAAGGTTTGGATCGGCTTCACTCCTAGTGAATCCCAACTTCATCAATTAGTTATCGATCCTCTGATACCAAGCTCGGGGTGCTTGCTTCAACCCATAGAGAGTTTTCTTCAACTTGCATACGTGAGATTCCCAATTATGAATCTCAAACTCCTTGGGTTGTTCCACATAAACTTCCTCTTTAATTGAACCATGGAAGAACGCGGTCTTGACATCCATCTGATGTAGGTTCCATCCTAGCGAAGCAGCAAGGGCTATGATCAAGCGGATAGTGGTGTATTGGGCAACATGTGCAAATATATCATCATAGTCCACACTTTCCTTTTGAGAGAAGCCTCGAGCAACAAAGCGAGCCTTATACTTTTCGGCACTCCCATCGACTCCATGCTTTATTTTGTAAAGCCACTTTGAGATGAAAATTATTTTGTCCTGGGGTTTGGGGATCACATCCCAGACATCATTCTTTATGATGGACTTGTATTTATCATTCATAGAATGCTTCCATACTTGATGCTTCATGACTTCTTCGAATGATGAAAACTCATTTTGAATGATGGTTCTCATAATAGTCAAGTATCCTTGATACCTGGTCAGCTTCTTACTTTCATGGAAAGTCCCTCTCGGTGCAATATGTCCCTCGGCATTATCAAGTGTCCCCTTAAGCCATGAGGGCCTCTTCTTAGAAGAGGAAGGCTCTTGCAGAGGGGGATCAATAGGATCCATAGGTTCTTCCACATCGGGCACCATTTCATCTTCTTTCTCATCTGGCTTCCTGGTGTCAGTTTCTTTATCTTTCCTTAGAATAGGAAGATTGTCAACCTTGCTAAGAGCCATATCTTCGTCAAATGTGACATCATGACTTATCTCTACTTCCCTTTAACCAGCCACATAGATTCTATAGTCCTTAGAAGTTTCGCTATAGCCCACAAAGATTCCCTTCTTTCCAGATGCACCCAATTTGCTTCTTTTCTCTTTCAGCACATGAAAATATACGAGACTTCCAAAAATTCTAAAATGAGAGACATCAGGTTTCTTACCAATGAACATTTCTTCGGGAGTCTTGGAATCCAATGCTTGATGAGGGCATCGGTTTTGAACATATACGGCGGTATTCGTAGCTTCGGCCCATAGAAACTTTGGAAGCCTTTGTTCATGGAGCATGGAATGAACGGCTTCCAAAATCGTATGGTTCTTCCTTTCCACCACACCATTCTGCTTAGGAGTGTATGGTGTTGTGGTCTCCCTCTTAATGCCAACTTCTTTGCAAAAGTCATGGAACTCATTGGATTCATACTCGGTCCCATTATCATTGCTTAAGATCTTGATTCTCTTCTCGGTTTGATTCTCGATCAAGGCTTTGAAGTGACAGAACCAGGAGAACACTTCATCCTTCTTTGTCAAGAAGTATATCCAAGTCTTGCGAGAATAATCATCTATAAAAGTGAGATAATATAGATATCCTCCCAAAGAGTTCACGGTCATCATACCAGATATGTTGGAGTGAGCCAACTGCAAAATGTCGGAGGTCTTCCTACAACTTGGGGGAAATGGTCCCCTTTTGAGCTTTCCTTTGGCATATTTTGGACATACACCTTCATGCTCTACTTTGAACTTGGGCATCCCTGTCACCATTTGTCTTACATCGGGTAGAGCCTTATAATGAAGGTGGGCAAACCTCTAGTTCCATAGTTCAGATTGTAAAGATGTGTCACAAGACATGACTCCCAGAGGACTTCCTCCAACTTGATATAAAGAGTCAACCCGAAACCCAAGAGTGAAAGCATCTTTAAAATTCTTTTTCCACACACGTAACTTTCCATCGATGAAGGCCACCTTGTAGCCTATCTTCCATTGCCGAAATGGACACCAGGTTCTTCTTGAGATCAGGCACATATAAGACTTCTTGCAAATGAATTGTGTTACCCTGATTTAATTAAAGAGTAACATTCCCTACACCCTTTACGGGATAGGTGGAATTGTCTACAAGAATAATCTCCAAGTTTGTCTCCTTCTCTATCAGATTAGAGAGAGCTTCCTTATAACCAATGAAGTGCCTTGAGGCACCACTATCAATAAGCCAATTGCCCAACGAGTTCGAAGGAGAGGTAGTGGAGAGGGTCGATATTAGATAATATTCATTTTGCTTATTGTTAACAATATTTGATTCATACCTGGAGTTCCTTGCTTTCTTGGAGGGTTGACCACTTCCTTAATTTCCTGCATTTCTCTTTCCTTTGCCATTGAAGCTGCCATTCCTTTGATAGTAGTTGGAGTTGCCCTGGGAGTGATTTTGATCATCGTCATGTGATGTGTCCTTTCTATTGGACACTCCCTCACATAGTGGCCAAATTTATTGCAAACGAAGCATCTTCCCTTCCTTCCACATTTTGATCCGGTCTTTCCTTTGAAGTGACCTTTAGACCCAGAATTATTTCTTCTTTTGGCATGAGAGGAGAAAGAAGTGGGATTGCCTTTGCTTGAAGGCATTTCTTGCTCCACCATCCTTGTCTCTTCTTGAATGCATCTTGCCATCAATTCCTTAAATCTCGGAATTCGCTCATTGTTGAGAAGAGTGGTTCTAAATACATACCATTCGGATGGGAGCCCTCCAAGGGTAGTGATAGTTAGTTCCCTGTTAGAAATGACTTCTCCAATCGATAGGAGATCATTCTTGATCTTAGTGATCCTTAAGAATTAGGATTGAATATCCTCATCCTTGCCCTTCTTAATATCCTTCAGCTTATTTTTGAGGGACAAAACTTGATTTGCATCACTAACTTTAAACAAGCTTACCAGTTTATCGTAGATCTCCTTGGAGGTGTTCAACTCGGAAATGTAGGCCACCAGACGCTTGTCAATTGAGTCCCGAATGATCTTCTTTGCTTTGACTTCACCCTTAGTGTACTTGTTCCTTGTAGCAGCCGATGCATTTGATGGAGGCTCTGTAATTCTGCCCCTCACATAGTCCAACACTTCCTGCTCTTCCAATGTCAAATCAAGAGACATCTTCCATCCATGATAGTCAAACTTCTCACGGAGCTTGTCTTCAGTGGGGAAGTGTGTTGAGGAACCCGTGATGCCTTTTGACTTTTCCAACTATCTTCAATGATTGCTCTTGCTCTTGCTTGGGCTTTGTCTCCACCTCAACTCTGATACCATGCTAATTTATGGTATGTTCTATGCTTAAGAGCAATTTACTTCAATTCTTCTTATTAGCCCGATATCAATTTCTAGTATGCAATCACATCAACATGATAGTAAAATGCAGATAGAACATAAATGTAAACAACCGAAGACAAGCCAAGATAAGAGACACAAGATGTGCCACCAGCCAGGGACAAACCCCAATGCGGGGAAACCCTTTGATAAATTCTTCTATATTCTTCAATAATTCAGTAGAGAGAGAGAGAGAGAGAGAGATAGTACAATGTCACAAATTTGTGATTTACAACAACATTAATGAAAGCTTTGAACAACAATGACAAGGTTGATCAATTAGCTCCAAATGTCCTCAAGGCAACCTAGGAGAAATCGGCCTCCTACAACAATAAATAGCAGCCCAAAATAGTCAATGGAAGGAGGTCAAAACAATAGTCAATGCTACAACAATACTGCAGTCAGCCCTAACCAGTCAACGTTGTCCCAAACATGTCCTCCAACAGGTCAACGCAGGCTGTCCAGCAATGCGGCTAGCCTAGGAGAGGCTGCCCAACCCAAGAACGCAGTCACCTTCCTCTTCGTTGGTCAAACACATGCATAATATACCCTTGCTGCTCCACAGTCAGCCCTAGGTCAACGCTGTCCCAAAACTGGCCTACGTCCTTCCTTTTCTCCCACGTGAGTCTTCCTCCTCCTATGCATACCCAAGAGACTAGGAGAGAGAGGAATGAGATGGTGAGATGAGTGAGCTAATGCCTCAAGGTCTCCTCTACTTATATGCCACGTTGAGGTTTAGCTAGGGGTGTGCAACACTATTTTACTTGCTGGCCGACCTTGACAAATTGTCAAGAAATACAAATAAATTCATATCTCCATGAATACATGTCGGAATCGGATGATTGTTAGATCAATCCTACACCTCTCGACGAGAGGAATCCATGAAAAATATCAGCGACCATAAATAAGATGACCCACATGGAGTTTGGCCCTAGTTGCGAATTTTAACATGTCTTTACTAGAGTGACTTACCTCTCAGCATCACCGAAAACAATCCATGTTGGTCGATGATGTGTGATGTTATTCCTGTTGTGGGCCCATGGTACAAAAGTGCTACATATGAGGAGTTGCGGGGGCCACTTCTTCAAGCATAAAAGGACATCAACTGTAGATTGGCGGAGTTAAAGTAGTCATGAGAGGTCTCAGATTCATAGTGATGTTTGATGGTTGGACAGATTGAAGGGTAGGACCCTTGTAAATTTCTTGGTACATTGTCCTAAAAGTATCGTGTTTATTAAATCAGTGGATCCATTAGCACATATAAAAGACGCAACATTGATATGTGAGTTGTTAGATGGGTTCATCCAAGGCATTGGTGTGCAGAATGTGGTGCAAGCCGTAACAGATAATGTATCTAAATATGTGGTTGCTGGTAGGATGCTTATGGACAAGCACCGCTCATTGTTTTGGACTCCATGCGCAACACAATGTATTGAGTTGATGCTAGAGGATATGGGGAAACTCTCCTCCATCAAGGAGGTGATTGATATGGATAAGAGCATCCCCAAGTTCATATATAACATGTTTTTGTTCTTAGCCTCATGAGTAGATGCACCAGAAACAGGGAGTTGTTGTGTCCTGCAATCACTCCACCAACTTCAATGCTATTTGACCTTTTCTTCAATGTCAGTTTGAGTTGAAGCAAATGTTTGTTCTAATCAGTGGCATGATTGTAGATACAAAAGGAGACAGGATGGGAGAGCCATTGGAAAATTGGAGTACACCAACTCCTTTTGACAAGGAGTAGAAGTGTTTTCAGTTAGTGAACCTATAGTAAAGGTTATGAGATACAGAGATGGCGATAAGCCTACAATGGCTTATTTGTATGAGGCCATGGATAGGGCCAAAGAGACTATTTGTGCTTATTATGTGGACAATGGTTTCACTAGGTTTAATAGATAGATGATGTTATGGGATGTGATTGATAGTCAGTGGACAAATATGCTTCATCGACCCATTCATGCAGCAACACTTTTCCTCAACCCCACACTTTTCCTCAGTTAGACGTATAGCGTTGTGGGGTGTGAGTGCAATTGGAGTTTATTTGAGAAAATACACTCAAAGAAGCACAACAGGTTATAACTTTGAACTTTAATTGAGCAATTACATTATTGTAATCTATGACCCTCAAGTGTCAAGACTTGTTAATTTTTTTATGACACTCATACAGGTTGGAGTTCTCATGCCTTCATGACTTGGTGTATGTCCATTACAATTTTGACTACGAGTGAAGCAAATAGAGAAACCACTAGATGTGGATGTCATTTCCTTAGACAATATTGATGTGTCTAAGTGAAGGGTGGAGTTTGAGGTTTAGATCATGGAGGACTCACCTACATGGTTAGATGAGGAACCATTAGCCGTACAGGGGCAGCATGAGGACTCAGTGGAGGAGCAGTAGCAACAAGAGGAGTAAGAGGAGGACAAGAATGTGGCAGCACTAACACCATCTTCTACATATATAGAAGACCACAATTCCATACCTAGCAGTCATCATTTGACATTAGGTGCAGGGCCAGGGCCTTCTACTACTAGGGGCAGGCCTAGCAAACAACCCATCATCTTTTCCCATAAAAGGGGGAGAGGGCACTGATCTCAGATAGCTAGGTACTAGTTTTGTTTGTTTTTCCATTGTATATATAACTTATGATGATGAAATACATTTATATGTGATGTTATTTTGTATTGGTTCTCCCCATTTGAGACTTTGATTGGACAATTATTAGAGATCAACATGATTTAATATCACCTTTGATATATCATTTTTATTTGACATCCACTACATCATAAATATATCAACGGTTTCTTCATATTTATGTGCCAATGTGTTTATTTTATGTTGTTGTTTCTTTATATGTTTAAAAATCTAATATCTATATATATATATATATTGTATTTTTTAATGTTTGCTGCGGTTTGCTGATTTATACCAATTTTTTTGCCAAGGTTTGCCAAAAATGTGTTTTCAAGAGCCTCGCCGATTTATTGCCAATGCCTACTTTTCAACATTCATATATATATATATAGGTACACATGCGTTTGAGGATGGGGAGAGACTAGTGCAGCACCCTTTGAAGTGAGGAACTCAGGTTCATCAAGGGTGCATTATCTATATACATCTTTATGGAAAAAAATATAAAAAAATTTAAAAACAAAAAGCCTTACACATTGTATATTATCATTTTTAGAGAGTACCAACAAAAACATGCACAATTCTTCATTGCAGTTTTGAAAAATTATACGAGTATTAGAAAAGCGTTGAACAAACAATTTTATCATTATCATTTGAACATTGAATTTAACATTAATAGGCCTCGTCTCTTGAGCTAGAAATATTTAAACCAAATGGCAAGTACTTATGTCATACTATATTCAGTCCATTTTACCACTTCACTATCTACAGTTCTCCACAGATTTTTAGCAAGAATAGAGAACCAAAATCCATTCACTATTGGATAGTTTTTTCCATTCATTGTTGGAAATTTTCTCCTTTCACTATTAAATATGAAAAAGTAAGAGGATGATTATAACATTTTGAGTGCATGAGGGTGTGAGGTAAGTGAAGGAGTAGGGTTTTGGGGGAGGGACCAAACATATCCTTGCAATTTTGGGCTCTCTAAATAAAGAACATTTTTTTTGGAGGACATGACCCTGGAGTAGCCAAAAGTACCCAAAATCACAGTTCAGGTGCTTTTTTTGCTTTATCGTCCCTACTTACCTACTAGGAAGAACCAAGATCTTTAGTGAAGAACACTTCTTTTGGGTTCATTACAAGAGATCCCCAGTCTCGAATTCAATATAGGAGAGAGGAACTTGGGATGAGTTCAAGCATCCTTGCCTTGGGTGTGGGTATCCGTTCAATTTAGATTGAATGTTAGGACAAAGGAGTTCTTCCATATGCATCCATAGATCCCTTCTCCAAATCAATATACTATTGCCTTAAACATCATTGCAACAAATTGTTAATGTTGCAAGTTCTTCAATTAGATAAAGACAAACCATCCAAGACATGGAGAAATATCGCTCCTTGTGACAAAAAATGAAAATATGTTTCTTCTCCCTATAATCAACTTAAAAATTAGCAACCTCATTTACTAGGAAGAAAAATACATTTAGAGACCAATATGTAAAAAGATGAGGGAAATAGGTATGCAAAAGTCACCTTGATTAGAATAAAAGAAGGAAAATAGTACCAACTTCTTCCAATAAAATTTGCACTAGGATGGTGGAAGCTTTAGTTGAAGAAAAATTATGCTACAAAGAGAAATTATGCTACAAAAATGAAGGAAGATAGTGTTGGGCTTGAAAGATAGTTAAACCCAACAAAAGAGAAAAGCGAAAAACCCTAGTTTTGCATCCATTAGGAAAATGCAATTAGTGAAAAATATCATGATCAACTGCTGAAAAATTCAGATATGGAAACACTAGTTTCAGATCCCCTCGGGCAACGCCACTAGCAATAAATCTCTACTTTCATTGACGAAAAAGATCAACTATGAAAACCCTAGTTCTATAGTGCTTGGGCAAATGCCACCAGACCAAAAACTGTAGATTAACTACTGAAAAACTCATATCTAGAAACCCTAGATCCATAGCCCTTAGGGTGATGCTAGTAGCCCAAAATTTTTGAATCAATGACTAAAAAAATTGAATCTAGAAACACCAGTTCCATAAGCCTTAGCACAATGCCACTAGCCAAAAACCTCCATATCCACTAAACATAACAATAAATGAGATGATATGAAAGAGATGGTATCCACAATCATCAACTCCAAATTGCTCAAATGAATTGTGTAAGAGAAATGGAGGGTCGGGACCTCTTTAGATAGCATGGGGGGTGGGGGGACTAGGGTCAGGTTTAATGTTTTATTTTTATTTTTTATTAAATTAAGTTCAAGTGGCCCCCATTGCTAGTTTTACGATTTAGCATGGAACTAGCCAATTCTGACATTTATAACCAGTTTTGGTATGGAACCAATATTTCTTGGTTTGGAACCTTCAATTGGATTGGTATGTTAGTTTTTGTAGCATAGACATGTGTTCACATTAGAGAAACTCTCAGGTCTAAAATGGGCCTCTTAAGGAATATTATAAAATAATTGTGGAAATAATTAAATAATATTATATTACATCATCAAATTTTAGAGGGAAAAAAGAAAAAGTTGTTTTTTCAGCTTATCTCCCTACGATTTTACTCAAATTTCGAGCAGGAGCACTTGTTGGATGCAAAATTTAATTCCCCATCCAAGAAATACCTATGTTGCATACTTTCGATGGACCTTGCTACATGAAAAGTGAGAAATACATGAAAAAATGTGATTGCAATCACGTTTTTAATGTAGTAGGGTCTACTGAAATTATGCCACATGGGTACTCCTTGTATGAGGAATTAAATCTTACATCCAACAAGTGCTCCCACTCGAAAATCGAGTAAAACCGTAGGGAGATAAGTTGAAAAAGAAGTTTTCTTTTCATTTTTTAATCTTTTTACTTTTTTAGTGCAAAAATGGTGAATCATCCCCCATGGTTGACATCATCATCTTGAATCCTATTCATTCTTATAAAGTTGATTTTGGTTGTACATTTTTGTTTTGAGGCCCAATTTAGACCTCAGAATTTCTCTAATGATCTCAAATGGTGTCTATGAGGCTAGGAGTACAAGAGGATTAATTATCTTTGTTAAATTTAGGTATGTTCTATGTTAGAGAAATTTATTTAAATTTTCACAGTTAGCTTGATATCTTTTCTAGATTAGCAATCACATCAGCATTAGAGTAAACTGTAGATAGAACATAAACATAAATCGCAGAAGACAAGCCAAGACAAGAGGACACACGATGTGGCGCTAGCCAGGGACAAACCCCACAACGTGGGGAAACCCTTGATCAATTCTTATTTTATGTTCTTCATAGTTCAGCAGAGAAAGTGAGAGAGATAGTACATTTACAATAGAATTCCATACTTGACTTTTGATATCGCATGAGATCAGTTGAAGACATATTGCTTCAACTGATTCTCTAAGGTGACTCCTTCACCTATCTTAGTGTTGCATCTCATCCATTTGTTGCACCTTACCGTGTAGCACCATCATGCTGCATCATGCTGTCTCATTCATCATTGTGCTGCCCCCTATGCCCATGATGCTGCATCTTTCATCATCATGATCTAAGATTGTTCATCCTTTGTTGTTCATTGTGATAGGGTTGCTACATATATGCCATTCTATCACTGTTGTTCATTGTGATAGGGTTGCTACAGGTATGCCATTCTATCACTGTTGTTCATCATTATGCCTCCTAGTTACGACTGTACCTCAGAGACATCTCTATGCTCAGATTGTTTATTAGGTGACCTTGCTGCTCTCTATCACCCTTGAATGCTGGTCCTTGTACCTGAGTTCAGTTCACTTCTTGACTGTGGCTACCATACTCGGAATTTCAGAGAGGAAGTTGTGTGTTACATGTCCCCTTTGACTGCGTTTTACATGTCTCCTTTGACTGTGTTTGAGTGTCACCATTGATTGCGTATGAGTCTTCATAACTGCGTAGGAATATCTCTATGCCCTGCATATAATGTATAAAGGTTATGAGTCTTCATGACTGCGTAGGAATATCTTCATCATGAACAACGTATAAGTCTTCCTGATCTGCGTATGTGTCTCCATTATGAACAACATATAAGTCTCCATCATGAACAACGTATAAGTCTCCCTGATCTTTGAATTCTTTAGGCAGCGTATTAGGGCTCCTCCATGACTGCGTGTAAGGGCCTCTTGTACAACAGATAAGGGACTCCATAATAGTGGATAGATTAGGTCTGTTTAGTTCTCCTTTGTGTAGCGTATAGAAGCCTTCTTTGTCTGCGGATATAGGGCTATAAATAGGACTTGTGGTAAGGCTCCTTCTATGCCTCTTTTGTGACTGCAGTTAGGGCTTCACCTTTAGGCCAGCATATCTTCATTGTGTCTCTCCTTCACCAAAACCCAAACACATGGAGAGGAGGAGACCACAGATGAAGAGTATATGTATTACAAATGATTTCAAGTCCTCTATATTTATACTAAAAAGTAGATGATGAATAGATGTGACTATTGGGCTTCTGAGCCTACACAAGTTGTTGGCCGACTTGACAATTTGTCTTATAACATAAATAAATTCATAACTACATGAATACTATCCTACACCGCTCGATGAGAGGGATCCAATAAAAATATCAGCTGTCATAAATAAGATGACCCACATGGAGTTTGGCCCTAGTTGCCAATTTTAACACTCCCCCTCAACTAGGGAGAACTCCATCGGCTGATCTATATGTCCGACTGTACTATCTTTGTTATCAATGCCCTACATTGCTTTGTTCTGCTCAGCTCTGCTTTGCTCAGCTCAGCTTAGCTTTGCTCAGTTCTGCTTTGCTCAGCTCTACTCTGCTCAGCTCTGCTATGCTCAGCTCTTCTTTGTTGAACCATGAAGAATAAGAATTGATCGAGAACGTCTCATACCATTCTACACTGACCCGAAGTTAGTCTCAGAGTGTGTACTACTGGTCCCAGACCAGTCCTTAACTGACCCGAAGTCAATGTCATAGTATGTACCACTCTCAATGGTCCCAGACTAGTCCTTTACTGACTCGAAGTCAGTCTCAGAGTATGTACCACTGGTCCCAGACCAGTCCTCTACTGACCCGAAGTCAGTGTCATAGTGGGTATAACTCCTACAATTGGTCCCAAACCAGTATCATTGATCCCAGATCAATGAAGGTCATCCTAGCATAGGGAGTACAGTAGATACAACGATGCGTCCATCAGTACTACTATGGTCCCTATCCTCATTTCCCTGTTCATTGATCAGATGAGAGGTACTTCCCATGAGTCCCGGACTGCATGGGTAGGATGCCTTGACAGGAGAACTAATCATCCTGTCCACAGGAGAGCAAATCATCCTGTCTAGTGGATGCCATGGAGAACTAATCATCCTGGCCCATAGGAGAGCGAATCATCCTGTTCCACAATCGCCATGGAGAACACAACATCCAGGCCTCACAGGACTCGGGAGAACTAATCATTCTGCTACACAATCGTCATGGAGAACACATCATTCAGACCTCATAAGAGAACTAATCATCCTGCTACACAATTGTCATGAGGAACACATCATCCAGACCTCATAGAAGAAATAATCATCCTGCTACACAATCATCATGGAGAACACATCATCTAGACCTCACAAGAGAACTAATCATCCTGCTACACAAGAGAGCGAATCATATTTTCCACAGGAAAGCGAATCATCCTATCCCACAAGAGAGCGAATCATCCTGTCCAGTGCGCACCACCAGGGGAGGGTGAGTCACCCTATGGTTGTATGTTGCTCCAGTAAGAACCGCAAGCCTTAGAGCTCCTAGAGCTCAATGTATACAACATGCAGGACCCTTTTACAAGGGTCTCTCAACGACTCCAAGTCATTCGGGAAAATCACAAATTTGATCTTTCCTCGGGGCTTTGACAAAGTGTAGCGACCTGTACATCATCTCAGTGTGATGGAGCCTCCTTACTCATCGACTTACCATATCCTAGATATTTCAGTATCTGATGTCTATCTACTGGAGCAATCATCGAATATGAGATTCCTCAATAATCGAATCCTACCTTAGGTTGTCACAGAGAATCACGGTGGTATTCATCATGTGTACAAATAGCTCACTGAAGAGCTTCCGCAACCATGCAGCAATCGACTTTTGCTCCTTGCTTATCCATGATATTGAAGCATAATCCAACATTAAGAAGTGCTCTAGTGATCCTCCACGCTGCCTGCCCACTCAACATTCGAATAATCATGCAGTTTCATATTTTCGGCAGTGTATCTCAATCCATGAGAGGTTGTGCCCTGAAAATATCTCAGAGGATTCTTGGCACCAATCCAGTGAGGCTCAACCAAATATGAGCTCGCCATGCAAAACATATGTCTGGACGGAAGTTCACCAAGAACATCAATGCGAATGAGTTTATGAAATTTAGAGGCATTTCCCAAATCTGGTTCGACATCACTACCATATAACTTCTGAAAGTTAATATCCTCGAGGTAGTCACAGGCTTGCAGTTCATCATTTCACATCCGGAATCCAACTCCCTCTTGCTTTTGCAAATGAGAGGGTTTGTACCTATTAGAAATAGGTCATCCTCATAAGGTGCCGGTATGAGAGGTCTATCATCCACAACCTTTGGGTAATGGTTTGGATCGGTTTCACTCCTAGTGAATCTCAGCGTTACCAGATAGCTATCGATCCTCTCATACTATGCCCGGGGTGTTTGCTTCAAGCCGTAGAGGGCTTTCTTCCACTTGCATATGCGAGATTCCTGATTATCAATCTCAAACCCTTCAGGTTGTTCCACACCTGTGGACCTGCTATATGAGGGGAATGGGCCCCTTGTAATATTTTCCTTCGGTACATCTCAGACATGTACTTTCATGCTTTGTTTTTGAATTTAGGCTTCCTGTCACCATCTGACTCATAGACCTCCGGTGCTATGTGTCAATGGACATGGTTCCCAGTGGACTTCCTGTAACTTGATACAACCCTAAACTCAAAAACATCTTTGAAAATTTTATTTTCAAACACATATCTTTCCATCGACGAGTGCCACCTTGAAACCTTCGTCTTCCATTGCTGAAATGGACACCAGGTTCTTCTTGCGATCAGGTACTAAAAGAGATTCTGTAATTGAATCGAGTTACCCTCATTCAATTGAGAGGTAATATCCCTTACACCCTTATCGAGATAGGTGGCATTGGCTCCAAGTATAATCCCACGATTGTTTCCATCTCTACCAAATTAGAGAGTGCATCCTTCTATCTGATGAAGTGCCTGGGGTTCCTTGCTTTCTATGAAGAGTCGACCATTTCCTTGATGACCTGCATTACCTGTCATTCCTTAGATCATTGAAGATGTCCCTGGAATGATTGTTATCTTCATCAAGAGATGTGTCCCTGCTATTCGGACACTCCTTCACATAACGACCGAACTAGTTATCTACCTTTCCTTCCACCCTGAGATCCGGTCTTCCAATGAAGTGATCTTTAGGTAGGCCATATTCCGCTACGCCATTCTGATAATATTCTTTGCTTCGACTTCATTCTTGTTGAATTTGAAGAGGGATGAGGAATCCACTGATCCTTTTGTCCTTTCCCAACTGTCTTCGGTGATTGCTCTTTCACTCTTGCTTGGGCATTGTCTTCACCTTAGCTCTGATACCATGTTAAATTTAGGTATGTTCTATGCTAGAGCAATTTATTTAAATTTTCATAGTTAGCTCGATATCTTTTCCATATTAGAAATCACAGTAAATTGCAGATAGAACATAAACATAAATCATAGAAGACAAGCCAAGACAAGAGGACACATGATGTGGCGCTAGCCAGGGACAAACCCCACAATGTGGGGAAACCCTTGATCAATTCTTCTTTTATGTTCTTCATAGTTCAACAGAGAAAGTGAGAGAGATAATACATTTACAATAGAAGTCCATACTTGACTTTTGATATCGCATGAGATCAGTTGAAGACATATTGCTTCAACTGATTCTCTAAGGTGACTCCTTCACCTATCTTAGTGCTACATCTCGTCCATTTGCTGCACCTTAATGTGTAGCACCATCATGATGCATCACGCTGTCTCATTCATCATCGTGCTGCCCTATGCCCATGGTGCTGCATCTTTCATCATCATGATCTGAGACTGTTCATCTTTTGTTGTTCATTGTGATAGGGTTGCTACAGATATGCCATTCTATCACTGCTGTTCATTGTGATAGGGCTACTATAGGTATGCCATTCTATCATTGCTGTTCATCATTATGCCTCCTAGTTACGACTATACCTCAGAGACATCTCTATGCTGAGATTGTTTATTAGGTGACTTTGCTGCTCTCTATCTCCCTTAAATGCTGGTCCCTGTACTCGAGTTCAGTTCACTTCTTGACTACAATTACTATACTCAGAATTTCAGAGAGGAAGCTGCGTGTTACATGTCTCCTTTGACTATGTTTTACATGTCTCCTTTGACTGCGTTTGAGTGTCACCATTGACTGCGTATGAGTGTCACCATTGACTGCATATGAGTCTTCATAACTGCGTAGGAATATCTCTATGCCTTGTGTATAATGTATAAGGTCATGAGTCTTCATCACTGCATAGGAATATCTCCATCATGAACAATGTATAAGTCTTCATCATGAATAGCGTATAAGTCTTCCTGATTTGCGTATATGTCTCCATTATGAACAGCGTATAAGTCTCCATCATGAACAGCGTATAAGTCTCCTTGATCTTTGATTTCTTTAGGCAGCGTATTAGGGCTCCTCCTTGACTGCGGGTAAGGGCCTCTTGTACAACGGATAAGGGACTCCATAATAGTGGATAGATTAGGTCTGTTTAGCTCTCCTTCGAGTAGCCTATAGAAGCCTTCTTTGTCTGTGGATATAGGGCTATAAATAGGACCTGCGGTAAGGCTCCTTCTATGCCTCTTTTGTTACTATAGCTAGGGCTTCACCTTTGGGCCAACTTATCTTCATTGTGTCTTTCCTTCACCAAAACCCAAAGACATCGAGAGGAGGAGACCACACATGAAGAGTATATGTATTACAAATGATTTCAAGTCCTCTATATTTATACTAAAACGTAGATGATGAATAGATGTGACTATTGGGTTTCTGAGCCTACACAAGTTGCTGGCCGACTTGACAATTTGTCTTATAACATAAATAAATTCATAACACCATGAATACTTGTCGGAATCAGATGATCTTTAGATCAATCCTACACCTCTCAATGAGAGGGATCCAATAAAAATATCAGCTGTCATAAATAAGATGACCCACATGGAGTTTGGCCCTAGTTTCCAATTTTAACAATCTCCAATACCTAGAAAAAGTTTCAATGTGAAATTGTCTTTAATTAAATTAATTAGCCAGTTTTAATTATTTTCTTAAGTTTAAATTAAGGAAATGGGTTAATTAATTGGTGTTGGAAATTGTAACTAGTTTTAGTCTTCATAATTATCATTTGTATCATGTCATGATGTAATTCTTATTTTATTGTAAAAGAAAATTTGACTTACTAAAGCACTGGTTTCATGTTTGGGTCATTGGCCAATAGGTTAAAGCACCTATTATGTGCTCTAGGGTTTATATCTTGAGTAATGTTGCACGAAAGCACAATCGAATAAGGAAACAACTATCAACGAGGAACATATAAGAGATGAATAGCAGGTTGAACAACAAGCACCCTCGAAAACCTCGAAAGAATGGTATCAAAAGAATGATCGTGCAGATCAAATCATCAAGGATCTCAATGAAGGCATGGGAACTAGAAGAAACCGTCAACTTCGTGCACCACAACAAGCTCATCTTGCTCTCTTAGCTACATTTGAGCCAAACAATTTTGAAGAAGCTAGTCAAGATGAACATTGGGTAGCTGCTATGAATGAAGAATTGGATCAAATTGAGAAGAATGACACTTGGGAATTGGTCCCACGACCAAAAGATAAAAATGTCATTGGAACAAAATGGGTTTTCAGGAACAAGTTAAATGAGGATGGACAGGTTACCAGGAACAAAGCAAGGTTGGTTTGCAAAGGATATGCATAGGTTGAAGGAATCGATTTTGAAGAAACATTTGCCCTCGTTGCTAGAATGGAAGCTATTGAAATGTTCTTGGCTTATGCACCTTTGAGAAAGATCAAAGTTTATCAAATGGACGTGAAATAAACATTTCTAAATGGAGAATTAAAAGAAGAAGTATATATAGAACAACCTGAAGGATTTTTGCTCACTGACAAGAAAGATTATGTCTGCAAGTTAAAGAAGGCATTGTATGGTCTCAAGTAGACACCCAAGGCATGGTATGCCCGTCTTGATAGGTATTTGCAACAAGGATTTAAGAAGGGAAGTGCAGATAGCAACCTTTATGTAAGGGTTGAACATGATAGTTTGATGATTATTGAAGTGTATGTGGATGATATAATCTTTGGAAGTGATGATGACAGGTTAAGTAAGAAGTTTGCAACAAATATGCAAAGTGAGTTTGAGATGTCACTACTTGGTGAGTTGACATACTTTTTGGGACTTCAGATATCTCAGCAACACAAGGGAATATTTATTTGTCAAACCAAATATATTAAGGAAATGTTGAAGAAATTTCAGATGGAAGATTGCAAGCGAGTTCTCACCCCAATAATGACAAGTTGTAAGTTGAGCATAGATAACTCATCCAAAGATGCAGATCAGAGGATATATAGATCTATGAATGGTAGTCTCCTATATGTAACAACTTCTAGGCTAGATGCGATGCAGGCAGTTGGACAAGTAGCAAGATTCCAAGCAGAAGCAAAGGAATCCCATGTCATTGCAGTAAAAAGGCTTTTTCAATATCTTAAGGGTACCACAGAATATGGACTATGGTATCCTAAAGGAAATGAGTTGACCATCAAAGCTTATATTGATGCAGATTGGGCAGGAAGTGTTGACGATCGTAAGACCACTAGTGGAGTAGCCTTTTATCTAGGTGGTTGTCTTGTTTCATGGTTGAGTAAGAAGCAACCTTCAATCTCCTTATCTGCAACAGAAGCAGAATACATAGCAACAACAACTTGTTGTATGCAAGTCCTCTGAACGAAACAAACTTTGTAGGATCTCCAAGTGAAGTTTGATGAGCCCATTCCAATCTTTTGCGATAACATTGGTGCCATAAGTATCTCCAAGAATCCTGTGATGCATTCAAAAACAAAACACATTTCGATCAAGTACCACTTTGTTAGAGAATAGGTTGTCGACAAGAACATCAAAGTTGAATAAATTGGGACCAAAGAATAAATCGTTGACATCTTTATCAAACCATTACCATGTGAAACCTACAAGTATCTTCACCAAAATCTTGGGATTCTCCCAAGTTCCCATTAGATTATCCTTTTATCTCATTTAATAGATAGGGGGAGTTGAGGCATGTTACAAGTCCGCAGGAGAGGCAGGTTGTCAAGGGGAGTTCCTCTTTGCCATTGATGTCAAAGGGTGTGAGAAAGCATTAGATAGGATAGAAGCATGATGTCAGGGGGAGTTATGATCGTAGGGGGAGTACTTGAATTTCCATCAATGCCAAGGGGGAGATCATTGATAGGTGATTTTCATTGATGTCAACCCAAGCAACATAGTTTTAAAAACCAGCCGGCTTGAATTGGAAACCAGTCAAACTGGTTGATTCATTGGCCGATCGGGTCAAACAAGCCAAAAATCCCAGCTCATGGGTCCATTTCACCAAAAAATCAGAAAAATTGGCCCTAACTAACCGATTTAGGACGGAACCATTTGGTTTATGGTCAAACCGGTCGATTCCATCCTAAACTAGTCGATTCATTGCCAAGGCCCCGGCGGACACACATGGCTTGGTTTAGGAAGGTTCCAGGGTGTTTTGGAGAGAAACTAAGGGTTGTTTCCCTCCAAAACACCCTCTCTAGGCCTTTAAAAAGAGCTTACCCCTCTCATTTGTCTAACACATCTCATTTGCAGTTTTTGAGAGTTTGATTGGGAGCTTGGAGAGTGTTGAGTTTTTGCTGGAGTAGTCATCTTGGAGGCTTGGAGTTGGAGTTGGAGCTATCATGGAGATAGTTTGGAGCTTTCAATAGAGTTGGCATCTTCAAGAGAAGACAAAAGAAGCTAGTTTGCATTTCCAGGTAAGTATTTTCACTTGAAAAATTCTTCATTTCATTGTCGTCCATCTATTAAATTTTTTTATGTATCCTATGCTATCAAATCTCTAGTTCTATGCTATCAAATTTTGTAGGCTACAATGTGCATTTTTTTCCTAGATTTAGCTTTGGTTTTCCATTTTTCTTAACTGCAATTTTTTTTAAATGGCAATTTTCTTTGCAAATTTTAATTATTTCAAGCCAACATGGCTCCAAAAGCCAAGGACAATGCATGGGCTCATTGTGATTTGGTTGATGGAAAAATGATACGCAAATTTTGCAATAAACCTAACGGAGGTGGGGGTATTCTCAGATTGAAACAACAATTGGTTGGGATAAGAGGCCAAGTAAAGCCATGTGAAGCACCAAATGAAGTGTTAGGTCCTGTTAGGGCAGAATACCTTTCCAAGTTTGAAAAGTTTGAGGAGAATAAGGCTAGGGAGAAGGCCATCCAAGACGAAATTTCAAGGAAGAAGGAATTATTAAAAGCCATGAAAAAGAATGGGTATGATGATTATGAGATTCAAGACTCCTCTTCTATCCCTTCCACCAATGACCCCTTTCACTATGTTCCTCCTTCTCTTGGCCAACAATCTAAAGGAACAAATAGAAAAAACATACAGAGTTATTTCTCATCCTCTGCCACCATTGCCTCTGCTAATCCCACTTTCTCCCAGCCAAGTCGTCAACCCACTTGGATCAACATTGGAAAAAACAATGCAAAGAAACTTCTTATCAATACATTGCAAGATGGTGGTATGATGTAGATATCCCACTTGATGTTGCTTGCTCACCTTATTACCAAGCTATGTGGGACTCTGTTATAGCTGTAGGAAAGGGCTTCAAAATCCTTAGTATCATGACTTGAGGGGAGCTCTTTTGCAAAAAGAGATTTCTTCCATTGATGAGTATTTGGCCGAGTATAGAGAGTCATGGCTCAAAACAGGTTGTTCCATCATGTCAGATGGATGGACTGATGGAAAGAATCGCACTATCATTAATTTCCTTGTTTCTTGCCCTCAAGGAACCATGTTTTTGAGATCAGTTGATGCATCTGATAAGGTGAAGGATGTAACCCTTCTATTTGAGATTTTGGATGACATTATTCAGGAAGTGAGGGAGCAGAATGTTGTGTAGGTCATCACAGATAATGCCTCAAACTATGTTCTTGCTGGAAAGATGCTTGAGTCCAAATATAAGACCATATTTTGGACTCCATGTGCTGCACATTGCATAGACCTCATGCTTCAGGACATAGGCAAAGTGGAGTGGGTAAAAAACATTGTAGAGCATGCCAAGTGCATTACAAAATACATTTACAACCACTCATGTGTATTGAGCCTAATGAGGAAAAACACTAGGGGCAAAGAGCTTGTTAGGCCTGCAATTACAAGATTTGCAACTCACTTCCTCATGTTGCAATGTCTCAGTTCTCAATAGAAAAACCTGCAGAAAATGTTTTCTTTTGATGATTGCACTGAATCTCGATGGGCTCGTAGACAAGATAGCAAAGACACCAAAAATAAAGTTTTTGACAATTATTTTTCGAAAATTTCTGCAGAGCTTGTGAAAATTACCAAGCCCCTTGTTAAGGTGCTAAGGATGGTGGATGGGGAAAACTTGGCCATGGGCTACATTTATGAGGTTATGGATTAGGCAAACGAGTAGATACGGGCAACTTATAAGGATAGGTTAGCTAAATATGGTCATATATGGGAGATCATTGATAATAGATGGAACAATCAACTCCATTGTCCTACACATGCAGTTGGGTATTTTTTGAACCTAAAGTATCATTATAAAGCTCGACTAGGAGATCTGCAGGATGGGGAGGTCAGAGTTGGATTGATTGATTGCTTGAAGCGCATGGTCCCTATCCATGCAAACCAGTTGGAAATGCATAAACAACTTACTCTTTTCAATATGGCAGTTGGTACCTTTGGAAAAAACTTGGCAAAGATGGCAAGAGATGTGGATCAACCATGTAAGCAATTCCAATTTGTTTTTCTTTTCAAGTTAAATTGTTTACAAATTTACAATTCAAATTATCTATAAATACTTGTAATTTTTAAATAAGTAATAAACTAAATGAGTTACTAATTAATGTATTTTTCTTTGCAGCATATTGGTGGGAGTCATTTGGCGGCCGATGTCCTCAATTGCAAAAGTTTGCAATTAGAGTTCTCAGCCAAACTTGCAGTGCTCTAGGTTGTGAGCGCAATTGGTTTGTTTTTGAGTGCATACACACGAAGAAGAGAAACTGTTTGGAACAAAAACAGTTAAATGATATTGTTTTCGTGCAATACAACCTTCACCTAAGACGGAACCAAATGATGAACTGAACACCTGATCTAGATCCCATTGTGTTGGACGATATTGATCCAACCTCAGAATGGGTGGAGATTGAAGATCATGTGTTTGATGTTGATTTTGATATTGACATGACATTAGTGGGGGATGAAGCAAATTTGGTAGCGCCTTCAAAACTAGGATTAGTAGCCGCATCAAGCAAAGGCAAACAACCAATAGAATGCACTAGTCATGCAACTCGATCAACTCGTGCTTCCATTAGGTCCACTTCTATTCTTATTGGTGGCAATGCTATTGAGGTTGCAGATGAGGCTGAGGCATCCTCAAACTCTGAACCAGATGATGTATGTGTAGCTCTAGATGATGATCCCGTGTCTAGTAGTGGTGACGAATTTGATGATTGATCATGTGTAGACTTGTAGTAGGCCAATGGCCTCATAGCTTGTAGCATTGTTTTTGGACTTTATAGGCCGTTTAGAGCCTCATTGCTTATGTATTTTGTCGATGATATGTATTGCACTCATGCCATTTTAATATATTCACCTTTATATGGTATATAGATAAGCAAACTTTGCATATTTTGTCTTTATTGGCCTGGAATCATGGTTTTAAGTCTTAAAAATAGTTTTTTCATTAAAAATTAATTATTTAATGTATTTTTTTAAAATCAGTTCATTGATATCTGACGAGTCCTAGTTTGACTTGTTCCAGTTTTTAAAACTATGGTGTTACCCTGATCTTCGATGACAAATTTGGCATGGAATGTAGTGGTTTTTTGTCTCCTAATCAATCTAGTTAGATTCTCCTCAACAAGATCCTTCCAATGATATGTTGTACCCCACATTGTTCTTTACGGTTTGAAATTTATTTGCATTTTAAGTTGAAGACCCAATTTTGTGGGCTAAAACCTCAAAGGGTAGTGACATGACACCTTATCATTAATTCACCTATGGTTGTCAATATATGACAATAATTCTTGCTGCAATCTCATTGTGTATAAGTTGAATAACTTCAAGAACCAAAGGCAATAACCCAATCATTGACTTCACAACCTTGGTAGGACCAAATGCACTAAACCAATCATTGGTTTGCTTGTTATTAATATCAAATTTAAGGCTTTTATTAAGATTTATTAAGGGTATGTTACTAATACTAATAATTAAATTCAATAAGTATTAATACAAATATAAGTGAATTATTAAAGTAACCCACCTACCTTAGAATAAAAGATACATATTAAAAAAAAACTTAGAATAAAAGATATATATTAAAAATATTTAACATTCTAAATATTATACTTCCCAACGTTTACTTAATAAAGTCTTCTCCAAAACACTCATCACTATTATAAATGTTTGCTTCGGGCTTAATATATTCATCATCAGTAATTTTCCAACGTCTATTACCTTCTGCATATAAAACGAGTATATACCTCTTCTACAGGTGTGCGAAAAAGGATGAAATGAACAGTTAGCGAAAAAATTATCTCTGAAATTTTCGTTACCCTTGAGCCACCAACGCTGCACTTCAGCAAGGATAGGGTTTGCTTTTTTGGATCGTTCTTAATTGCAGGTTGCATAACAGGCTTTGATTTCAGTTTGTAATCAAGAAATGAACATTCTAAAGAGCTAACAGATGTATGATAATACTCGGATAGCCTAAGATACTTCATCACAGATATTTCAGAACGTTATGGTTTTGCTTATATTGGGTTTAGTCCTTAACATTCATCCACCGCAGCAAAGGAAGGGTTAGAAATTAAGAGCTTCATTTGAGTTTTTCAAATTACAGATTGAAGATAGAAAGGAGGCTCGATGTCACATCTGAATATCAACCACATCAGGTAATCCAAAGTTATAGTGACTAAGGTGTGTAAATTACTCTTGCTTCCTTTAGTGTTTTGTAGTTTAGTCTTTGACTGGTTTGTTAGAATTGGTTTAGGACTAGTTTCTAGGCATTTTTATTTTGGTTGGTTCTAGATCTTGTTAGGGACAAGTTCAGGAATGTGTAAAACTGTTAGGATCTAGTCTATGCCTAGTTAGGACTATGTTAAGGTCTGTCCTCAAGTTTTCGCACTAGGATTGGGTCCTCTGCTTCAAGGTTGATTAAGCATACAGCAGGTCTTCAAAAGGTAGCACACCAGCACGTCCTCACTACAAGGTAAGCTAAGGTGCATCTGTTTATAATTTCTTTCTTCTTGTTTTGATGTTTATTTACTTGCAGGTATATTCAAGGTAAGGTACATCCATTTGGGTTAGAATTATTATTTCTGTTTTGGAAAGGGAGATTTGCTTGGGTTTGTTGCAGATACAGAATGTCAAGGCAGCATCATTAAAAGACAAACAGCCAAGCATTGAAGAATATCCAAAGAAGTCAATCATCAGGAAGGGCAGCATCATTGAAGGACAAAATTGAAGAACCTCAAGCAGCTAAGCTTTGAAAAAGCAGTCCATCATCACTTCTGCAGTAAATTCAAATCATCAGCATCAGCAGTATCAAGTCTCGTGTGCGTTGAAAAGAGAGTCCTTCTGTAAATTAAAGTCAAGTATTGTATATCATTTTAATTGGGAAAGTCAGTGCCATTGCCTAGAGTTGAAGAGGGCAATTTGTTTGAGTCAAGAGTTCTATTAGAATATTTCTATTTAGTATTTAATGCTCATTCTTTTAGCTGTTGCTATTTTTATTCTTTTAGCAGTTTCTTAGATGAAACTGATTGTTTCCATATTCTACATAGAAACTTGATGTTTCTATTATTGTAAATATCTCTGTATTATCATTGAGCTGTTTGCTCATTCTGAATTAATTCATTCAATATTCTTTTATGGTATCAGAGCACAGGGATTTTTTTTTCGAAATAATTTTTCATAGTTTGAAAAATTCAGTAGTTCATTTCGAAACTGCTCTCAGGGTCTGTAGATTTCTTGATCAGCTATCCTCTTCGCATCTTAATCTCTTGAGTTCCTTCATTCCTTTCTAAGGTCGAGCCCTCTGTAAGCCAGGTAGCCTTCACTGAGTCTTAGCCTCGGCTTTGCTCACTGTGATAAAAGCTTACAGTCGTCAATCTCGATACAGAAAGGGATTCTTCTCCTGCATTATCATTTTATGAGGAATTAACTTTGTGGCGGTGCTCGGAATCGTGAAATTGCCTTGAAATTAAAACCCGGCATTTCGAATCCGGGGGCAGCAGTCTATTTGTCGGTTGAACAGTTTATTTGTTTGAAGCCTTGTTGTCTCATCGTGGCCCTTGAAGCCTAGCCACTGAGCATATCAGTGTTCGCTGCGAGGCGTGGCCTGACTTGGTCCCTCGTTTTGACGGTGAATCCTCATTTAACGTTTCAGCTGAGGATTTGCTTCGCCACACGGGAACGTGGCAACACAGTCTTCTCTCGTTTGTTTTTCCGGAGATAAAAGACCAGGAGGAAGAATACACGCAGGCCCCGGGAGTAAAGGCTGGGAGGAACGATACTGTGGCTCCGTCACGATACTTGGAATCGCACGCCCGGTATTTTTTTTGCTCACGTATTTTGGCAGCGGAAGCGGTGGGACCCGAACCCAGTCCAGTCACGGGGCACTCGTACAGGTCCAAAGACACAAGGTTAAACTGTGACAACGGAACAAGATCCTCCAATACATGTAGTCTATTATTCGACAGATCGAGATCCTCCAGAGATTTAAGCCCCGCTTGCACCACGTGACGGCATTTTCCAGATTATAGTGACGGCATTGAAAATATCAAGCATTTTCCAGTGACGGCATTTTCACGTGACGGCATTTTCCAGATCATAGCCAAGCATCTGATACATTATGGTCGATACACAGTAAAACTTGTTCAGGCTTCCGCAAGGGTCTTTCTGAGCTCCGTTTGGGTTGTGTTTGCTTAGCGATTTGATTAAAGTTTATTTTGATTTTCTTTGAAGCGGTGGGACCAGAACAACAAATATAATCGTGGACAGCTCACGATTTCAGTCTACGTATTTTTTTTCTCTTCAAATCAGCTTTAATTTTATGAAGATGCATGCGACCTCTTGTCATGGTTTTGGTCTGGTGTTTTGATCTGGTGCACTGATACAGATCTGAGTTATTTTTTTGTGCAAGCCTATTTCTTTCAAAGCAGAATTTGTTAAGGTTTGGTACAGTCATCTTGAAAGAGGAATTTTAAGCAGGCAGCTACATTTTTTTGTGTGTCAGACTTCTGTATTGTCTTTGGGAAAATGGCCACGCTCACCAATCTGATGTTAGAAGGAAATCAACGCTTTAATGGCAGCAACTATAACATTTGGAAACAAAGAATGCTGACCATTTTTGAATACAGGCGTCTTGATCAGCTCATTTTGGGCAAAGAGCCTCGTCCCAGTACAGCTGGTACCGATCAAGATAAATTTGATGATCGAAATCGAGAGGCTGTTATGCTTCTCAAGCTCTCTGTCGCTGATGATCAGTTACCACAGATTCCTTCTGGCAAGACAGCTGCCGAAATCTGGCAACAGTTGAAAGAACTGCACGAGACATCTGACAAAAGCAGAGCATTTTTTCTCAAAAATCAGTTGTTCTCCATCATGATGGATGAACATATGTCTTTACAGGAACATCTCAACAAAATTAAAGACATTCGAGATCAGCTCGAAGCCATTGGTCGGACCATGGAGGAAGAAGATATGGTAGTCATTACTCTGAAAAGTCTACCGAAATCTTATGAACATTTCATAGAAACACTCAACATTATGACCACAAATGTTGATCTGAAGTTTCCAGATTTATGTACCAAACTCCTGCAGCAGGATCGGTGGAAACAGCAGTTTGGTAGTGGTGCTTCATCAGTGCCCTCGGAAAATGCATTTGCTGCAAAATACCAGTCCTCTCAGTCCTTTCAGCAGAAAGGCTCTTCTCAGCCTTTTGATCCTTCTAGGAAGAAAAGTGTGCAGTGTAATTACTGTCACAGGTTCAGTCACATGAAGAAAGATTGCCGACAGAGGATTGCTTCTGAACAGAAGAAATAGGGAGGGCCACATCAGACAGCAAATGTTGCAGAACATTCCGAGCAGACAGATTCTGCGTTTTAGCCTTTATGGCTAAAAGGTCTTCAGAACATGTTCCTTCCTCTGCATGGTACATTGATTCTGGTGCATCACGCCACTTCTCTCACAGGCGTGACTGGTTTATTGACTTCTCACCTTTCAGTGATTCCGTGGTATTCGGTGGAGGTGAAAAGTACACTGTAGCTGGCAGGGGTACAGTTCAAATTCAGTCTGGTGGACGCACACTCATATTTCTGAATGTATACTATGTTCCTGGTATGGAAATTAATCTGCTATCTGTCAGCCAGATTATGAGGAATTCTCCTCAGCTTGATGTTGTGTTCAGTGCACACAAGTGCTCCAGCATTGACAGGGAGACCAGTCTAACAGTTGCTGTTGGCCTAGAGGACCATGGTCTATACAGGCTACTTGACACTGGTGACTCTCCAGAAGTGGCTCTAGCAGCACGTGTCTCTCCCATCAGCACTCTATGGCATCAGCGATATGGGCATCTAAATATGCAGTATCTCTCTCAGCTCTCTCGAGAGGGACTTGTGTCAGGATTACCTGATATTCAGACTCAGCAGTTGGGGGTATGCAGCGCTTGTCAAGTGGGAAAGCAACATCGGTCTTCATTCAAAGATGGAGAATCTTGGCGCGCATCTAAGGTACTTCAGTTACTTCATGCTGATATTTGTGGTCCTATAAATACAGCTTCTATCACTGCTTGCAAATATTTTTTACTTATTGTAGATGACTTCAGTAGAAAGATGTGGGTGTATTTTTAAAAAAATAAATCTGATGCTCTTAGTACCTTTCAGAAGTTTAAAACCTTAGTTGAAAAAGAATCTGGTTGTAATATCATGACCCTTAGGACCGACAATGGGGGGGAATTTTGTTCCTCAGCTTTTGCCAACTTCTGTGATATTCATGGCATCAAACGTCAATTAACCACACCTTACACTCCCCAGTAGAACAGTGTTGTCGAGCGTCGCAACCGCACGGTTGTTGAAATGGCTCGTTCCATGTTACAACACAGGAGTGTTCCAAACAAATTCTGGGCTGAAGCAGTATTTACTGTTGTTTACCTTCTTAACCGATCACCTACTCAGGCTGTTAAAGGGAAGACTCCTGAAGAAGTTTGGTCTGGTCGTAAGCCTAAGATCAGTCACCTCAAAGTATTTGGCTCAGTTGCATATGTTTGGATTCCACCTGCTAAGCGCTCTAAGTTGGATTCCAAAAGCCAGAAACTCATGATGACAGGTTACAGTGATCATCACAAGGCCTATAGGCTGATAGATATAGCCACTGGTCGTCTTAGCTTCAGTCGAGATGTAGTATTTGATGAAGACAGAGGATTCTTTCAGTCTTCTTCTTCTGAGCAGTGTTTTGAGGATCAGCCTCACAGTGTTCTTCTTCCAGTCGGTCCACCTGATGGGAGGGATGATGTAGCATCAGTATTTGATAATACTCTATCTGAACTTCCTCCAGAAAATAACCCTCCCCTTGCTGCCCCTATTGCTCTTGAGTCTTCTCCACCTCCTCCTGATATTGGTTCTTCTACTCTTCGGCCTAAATGGTGGGCTAAAACCATTGGTGATCTTCGGGATGATGAGCTCCTTGAAGGTAGAACTTCTAGACATAAGAACAGACAACAGTCTACAGTCAATTTTGCTCTTATGGCTAACCTACACAGTATTTTTGAGCCTCAAACCTATTCAGAGGCTAAGGGTACATCTGAGTGGGAACAGGCTATGGAAGCCGAATTCCAGAGTCTTCAGAAGAATCACACCTGGACTCTTTCTGATCTTTCTGCCGAAAAAAAACCCATAGGCTGCAAATGGGTGTATAAAGTGAAATACAAAGCTGATGGAACCATAGACAAGTATAAAGCTTGTCTTGTGGCTCGAGGGTTCTCACAGAAGGAAGGCATCAACTATGAGGAGACGTTTGCTCCTACAGCCAAGATGAGTACCATAAGGTTTGTCCTTGCCCTAGCAGCTCAGTTCAATTGGAAAGTTCATCAGATGGATGTAAAGAGTGCTTTCCTAATTGGTGATCTCCAAGAAGAAGTCTATATGACGCAGCCTCCAGGATTCAATGTTGCTGGTCAAGAACAGAAAGTGTGTCAGTTAGCTAAAGCAATCTATGGATTGAAACAAGCTCCTCGGGCTTGGTACATGAAAATTGATCAGTACCTGACAGATCAGGGTTTTCAGCGGAGCCCATCTGATGCAAACCTGTATATCAAGCATACTGGTGATGATATCTTGTTTGTGGTTGTCTATGTGGATGACCTTATCATTACTGGCAGCTCTGCACATTTGATCCATGGGATCAAACAAGATCTATGCAGAACTTTTGAGATGACAGACTTGGGACTTCTTCATTACTGTCTGGGGGTTGAAGTTTGGCAGACTGAAAATCAGATCTTTCTCTCTTAGTCCAAGTATGCCAAAAATCTTGTGGAAAGGTTCAGAATGCAGGATTGCAAACCGGCCACGACTCCTATGGAACCAGGGCTCAAACTTTCAACACAGTCACCCTCTCCCCTTGTGGATGAAACTTTATCAGGCAATTAGTGGGCAGTCTCATCTATCTTACTGCTACCAGACCTGACATCAGTTTTGCAGTAAGCTACATTTCCCGCTTCATGTCAGCTCCTAAAGCTGATCATTGGATAGCAGCAAAGCGGGTGCTACGATATGTGCGTGGTACTTCTGATTATGGCCTCTTATATACTCGCAGTTCCAATCCTATTCTCAGTGGCTACACTGACTCTGACTGGGCAGGTTCGGTTGATGACCGTAAATCTACAGCTGGGTATGTGTTTAGTCTAGGATCTGGTGCTGTTACTTGGACTAGTAAGAAGCAACAGGCAGTGGCTCTCTCCTCAACAGAAGCAGAGTATCGGGGAGCAGTTAAGGCATCCTGTGAGGCAGTTTGGCTTCGACGTATGCTTGCAGATATGCATGTTTTCCAGACAGGGCCTACTTCTTTGTTTTGTGATAATCAGGGAGTGCTCAAACTTGCCAAGAATCCAGTCTTTCATGAACGAACAAAGCATGTGGAAACTCATTGCCACTACATTCGCCAGCTGGTTGAAGACGGCTCAGTTCAGTTGCAATATGTTCCCACAACAGAGCAGCCCGCCGACATTTTCACCAAGCCTCTTGGTCCTGATAAATTTGTAAAATTCCGAGGGTCTATTGGTGTTGTAAATAGATTGAGCATTAAGGGAGGGTATTAGAATATTTCTATTTAGTATTTAATGCTCATTCTTTTAGCTGTTGCTATTTTTATTCTTTTAGCAGTTTCTTAGATGAAACTGATTGTTTCCATATTCTACATAGAAACCTGATGTTTCTATTATTGTAAATATCTCTGTATTATCATTGAGCTGTTTGCTCATTCTGAATTAATTCATTCAATATTCTTTTAAGTTCTTGGTTGTTGGGACTGGGGTTTAAGTCCTAGTGTTCTTGGTAAAAAATTCATTAAAAATCTTATTGTAACGTGGCTCATTGTCCCTGATACAAGAGTCTACACCTTTTTTCTTTTTTCTGTGTTTAGTCTCTATAGGGTAGTAGAGTGTTGCTAGGCTGGTGAATGAAGTCACTTTCAGGTTGGGGCCTTAAAACACTTCAAGGTGGTAGGGTGCTGCTAGGGCGAGTTGGGGCTCGCTAGGGTGTTGGGGCATCCTTTCAGTAGACTGTTGATAAAACCAGGGCATCTTTGAATGCTTTTCTAGAATTCTAGGAAGTTGTAACTTTCATTTCAGTTGGGGCTGAAGATAAAGGAATTTATTAGAAAAGCGTTCGGTGGTTTTTGACCCGGAGGGGGTTTTCCACCTAAAAATCTTGTGCCTACTGTCTCTATCTTTTGCATTGTTGTTTAATGCTTTTACTGCATAATAATAATAACTGAAGATTAACTAAAGCTTTAAAAGATTAATAAATTGCTAATTGCTAAGAAACACTGATTCACCCCCCCTCTCAGTATTTCCAACACCACTAATCAATGTCAGCTTTTGTACACCTTCATTACAAGGCTTTGCCTGACTTGAGCAGGATGGTTATAGGGATACCCAAGATTCAGGTGGATCATGAAGGTTTATGTCAGCGTTCAGGGATGTGCTAGTGGGAAGAATATCAAGGGACCATTCCCTTCTAGTAGCAACAAATCTAAGGAGATTCTTCATCTTAATTCATTCTGATTTTTGTGGGCCCATGTCAACGAAGTCTCTTGGAGGATATTTATACTAGGCGATCTTTGTTGATGAATTCTCTCATAAAACTTGGATCTTCTACTTGAAGACCAACGATCAAGTTTATGATGTGTTTAGGGATTTCAAGGCTCTTGTGGAAAATCAAACTGGAGAGAAGATCAAAATCCCGAGGATAGATAATGGAGGAGAATACACTTCAAATGAGCTGAAATAATTCTGCAAAGAAGCTGAGATTAAGAGGGAGGTCACTATTCCATACAACTCTCAACAAAATGGAGTGGCTTAGAGGAAGAACAGGTCCATCTTGGAAGCATCTAAAGCCATGATTCATGACCAAAAGCTTCCTATGTTTCTGTGGGGAGACGCTACGGATACTGCAGTGTATGTCCAAAATAGGAGTCCTCATCATGCCTTGGGAGACAAGACTTCTGAAAAAGTATTTATAGGTGTGAAATCAGAAGTTGGACACTTGAGAATCTTTGGCTACCCTGTCTACTTTCATGTACCAAAGGAAAAGAGGTCCAAGCTAGAGGCTTCAGAAAAGAAAGGCACATTTGTTGGTTATTGTGAAAATTTTAAAGCATATAGGATATATGTGCCAGGTCAGAGGAACATTGAGTTTAGCCAGGATGTGACTTTTAATGAAGATGTTACCCTTGGGAAAGCAAGGAACTCTCATGCCCTTGCGATCTCTGAGAGAAGAGATGATTCTATGGATGAAGATGTTGAGCCAACCATCCCTGAGTCTAATCTGGTTGATGAGCCTATGACACCCATGGATCCTTTGGATCCTCCTCCTTGTGATCCTCCCACAAGAAAAAGACCCCTGTGGCTTCATGAGACATTACAAGATGCAAAGAGACACCTAACCTCGAGAGGCACCTTCAGAGAAAGCAAGCAACCTCGAAAATATCAGGGATATGCTGCTTTGATGAGTGACATTATACAATCTGAACCTTGCAGCTATGAAGAAGCAATGAAGGAACAGGTTTGGAAAGATGCCATGGCCGAGGAGTATGAGTCCATCATGAAGAATGATGTATGGGAGGTGGTCCGAGACTTGAGGGGAAGTTTATTGTTGTTAAAATTGGCAACCAGGGCAAAACTTCATGTGTGTCATCTTATTCATGGCTGATAATATTTTTATTAGATTCCTCTCGTCGAGAGGTGTAGGATTGATATAAAGATCATCCGATTCCGATAAGTATTCATGGAGATATGAATTTATTTTGATTATGGAATTATTATCAAGCCGACCTACAACTCATGTAGGCTCAGAAGCCCAACAGTCGCATCTATTCACCCACCAACGTTGTGTATAAATATAAGAGGACTTTTCCTCATTTGGACTCACTCATCTCATCACATCTCTCTCCCTCTACTGCGCAGATATGAGTCTCTTCTCTACTGCGTTGAAATGGGTCTCTCTCTCTCACACATGTGAAGCCGGAAGCTGTTGAATTTGAAGCTGCAACTGCAGAAGTAAAGATTGACTTGCGTGGCCTAGAAGATCTCCTCATCTGAACTGCGCTATAGGTTCATTTGAACCTTCTTTGAAAGCTGCAACTTTTGGTGGTGGAATGAAGTCAATCCGACGAACGGTTTGCAAGATATCGACTGCCCTAGTTTGAAGCCGGAAACTACTGAAACTGAAGCTGCAACTGCAGAAGTAAAGATTGACTTGCGTGGCCTAGAAGATCTCCTCTTTGGAACTGTGATGTAGGTTCATCTGAATCTCCTTTGAAAGCCGCAACTTTTGGTGGTGGAATGAAGTCAATCCGACGAACGGTTTGCAAGATATCAACTGCCCTAGTTTGAAGCCGGAAACTGCTGAAACTGAAGCTGCAACTGCAGAAGTAAAGATTGACTTGCGTGGCCTAGAAGATCTCCTCCTCTGAACTGCGCTGTAGGTTCATCTGAACCTCCTCTGGAAGCCGAAACTTTTGGTGGTGGAATGAAGTCAATCCGACTGTCGGTTTGTGAGATATGGTCTGCCCTAGTTTGATAATGATGCCGCTAATGCTGATGCTATTGATCTAGGGTTTGCTACTGCTGATATGAATCAGATTTATTGTACTATTTCTCTCTGCTGAATTATTGAAGATAAAAGAAGATTTGATCAAAGGGTTTCCCCACACATTGTGGGGTTTGTCCCTGGCTAGTCGCCACATCTTGCGTCTCTTGTCTTGGCTTGTTTTCTGTCGATCGTTTAATGTTCTATCTGCACTTTACTTTATGTACATGTGATTGCTAATCGGTGGAATATAATAAGAAAAAGAAGTAAACTGTTATAAGCATAGAACATACCATAACTTAACATGGTATCAGAGCTGAGGTGAAGACAAAGCCCAAGCAAGAGCAAGAGCAAGAGCAATCATTGAAGAGAAGATTGGCAAGGCTATCCTAAAAGAACTATGGGGTCCTCAACACTCTTTCCTGCCGAAGACAAACTCCGTGAGAAAGCTGACTATCACGGATGGAAGATGTCTATCGATCTAACCCTTGAAGATCAAAGAGTGTTGGACCATGTAAGAGGCAATATTGTTGAGCCTTCATCAAATGCATCCGCTGCTGCCTGGAACAAATGAAAAAATAGAGAAGTCAAAACAATAGAAGATCATACGGGACTCTATCGACAAGCACTTGGTGGCCTACATCTCTGAACTGGACACCTCCAAGGAAATCTACGATAGACTGGTGAGTTTATTTAAAGTTAATGATGCAAATCAAGTTTTGTTTCTTAGAAATAAGATGAGGGAAATCAAGAAGGGTAAAGATGAAAGTATGCAAGCATACTTCTTAAGAATCACCGAGATCAAGAACGATCTCCTATCTATTGGGGAAACTATTACTGACAGAGAAATGGCACTCACAACTCTTGGAGGATTGCCATTTGAATGGTATGTGTTCAGGACTACTCTTTTGAACTATAATGTAATTCCTGGTTTCGAGGAATTAATGGCTAGATGCATTCAAGAAGAAACAAGGGAAGAAGTGCAAGAAATGCCCATGCCTAAAGGTCCTCCTGCTGCCTTTTCTTCTCATGCAAAGAAAAGAAATAATTCCGGGACTAAATCAAAAGGAAAGGCTGGACCTAAGGCTAGAAGAAAATGACGATGTTACATTTGCGATAAAGCAAGTCACTATGTATGAGATCATGAGCATCATGATGAATGAGATCATGGACATAAAGGGCAACATGAGATCATGGACATATAGGATAGCATGATGATGATGCACACTAGTTTGAGCAACATTATGATAAAATCATGGACATGGGCAGCATGATGATAATCATGATTAGAGAAGCATGGTACAGTATGCAGTGGTGCAACTCGAAATCCCTCTGATGGCAATCAAAGGAATGACAAATTCAACAACAAAGGTAAGAGGAGAGTTGGGAATCAAGGAAGAGGACAAGCATTCAAGAAGGCTAGAAATTCCAAGATGTATTAAATGCACCTGACCTCAAAAATAACCTAGTGTCCATCTCGGCAATGGAAGACAAAGGCTACAAGGTAACCTTCAGTGATGGCAAGGTATGTATAAGAAAAAATAATGTTAAAGATGCCTTTACTCTTGGGTTTAGTGTTGATTCATTATATCAGGTCGATGGAAGTCCGCTAGGTGTCATGTCTTGTGACACAACTATTTAGTCCGAACTTTGGCATCGGAGGTTTGCCCACCTTCATTACAAAGCTCTACCCGATGTAAGACAGATGGTGACAGGGATGCCCGAATTCTGAGTAGAGAAAGAAGGTGTATGTCCAGGATGTGCCGAAGGAAAGCTCAAAAGGGGACCATTCCCCTCAAGCCAAAGCAAGACCTCCGATATATTACAATTGGTTCACTCGGGCATACCTGAGGTTGGCATTAAGAGGGAGACTACTACACCACATACTCCTGAGCAGAATGGTGTGGTGAGAAGGAAGAACCGCACGATGATGGAAGCTGTCCGGACCATGCTACATGATCAAAGACTTTCGAAGTTTCTATGGGCTGAAACTACAATCACCGTTGTATATGTACAAAATCGATGCCCTCATCAAGCATTGGGTTCCTAAACTCCTGAAGAAATGTTCACCATCGGTCAAAGGGAAGTCGTGATTAGTCATGATGTCACCTTTGACAAAGATATGGCCCTCAGCAAGGTGGACAATCTGCTGACTTTGAGTAGCTCTCAAGAAGCTGACACCAGGGAACCGAAAGAAAAGGATGATAAATCAATGCCTGATGTAGATGAACCCATGGATCCGATTGATCCTCATCCACATGAGCCTTCCTCTTCTAGGAAGAGGCCTTCATGGCTTATGGGGATACTTGATGATGTTGAAGGACATGCTGCACCCTGAGGAACCTTCCATCAAAGTAAGAAACTTAACAGGTATCAGGGATACCTGACCATCATGAGCACGATCATACAAAATGAACCTTCATCATTCTCAGATGTCATCAAGCATTAACTATGGAAGGATGCTATGACCATAGAATATGGGTCTATTATGGAGAATGATGTCTGGGAAGTAGTTCCCAGACCATGGACAAGACAATTGTTACTTCAAAATGGATTTACAAGATAAAGCATGCAGCAAATGGAAGTATGGAAAAGTATAAGGTTCATTTTGTTGCTTGTGGTTTATCCCAGAAGGGAGGTATAGACTGATATTTGCACCTGTTTCCAGATATACGACCATCCGCTTGATCATAGCCCTTGTGGCTTCACAAGGATGGAACCTACATCAAATGGATGTCAAGATCGTGTTCTTACATGGTTCTATCAAAGAAGAGGTCTATGTGGAGCAACCTGAAGGATTTGAGATTTATGATTGAAAAACTCATGTATGTAGGTTGAAGAAGGCTCTCTATGGGCTGAAGCAAGCACCCCGAGCATGGTATGAGAGGATCAATAGCTACTTGATGAAGCTGGGATTCACTAGGAGTGAAGTTGATCCTAACCTTTACTTTAAGGTTGAAGATGACAAGCCTCTCATATCGGTGTTGTACGTGGATGACCTCTTTCTAATAGGTGCAAACCCTCTCATTCACAAATGTAAGAGGGAGATGGCTTCTGAATTTGAAATGAAGGACCAAGGACTTGAAGTATGGCAGAAGCCAAGGGAAATTTTCCTATCTCAAGGAAAATATGTGGTAAAGATATTGGAAAGATTTGGTATGATGGATTGCAAGCCTGTGACTACCTCGAGGATCTTAACTTTTAGAAGTTATATGGTAGTGATGTCGGACCAGACTTGGGAAATGCCTTTGAGTTTCAAAAAATCATTCGCATTGATGTTCTTGGTGAACCTCCGTCCGAACATATGTTTTGCAGTTAGCATTGTGAGCTCATATTTGGTTGAGCCTCACTGGATTGATGCCAGGAATCTTCTGAGATGTCTTTAGGACACAATCTCTCATGGATTAAGATACACTGTCGGAGATGTGAGACTACTTGGATATACTGATGTTGATTGGGCAGGCAGTATGGTGGACCGTAAGAGCACTTCTGGGTACTGTTTCACCTTGGGATCTGCTTCGATATCCTGGATGAGCAGGAAGCAGAAGTCGGTGGCTTTGAGCACTGCCGAAGCAGGATATATTGTTGCTAGCATAACCTCATGTGAGGCAGTCTGGTTGCGAAAGCTCTTCAGTGAGCTGTTTGGATTTACATTGGATACCATTGTGATTCTCTGTAACAACCAGAGGTGGGATTCGATTATTGAGGAATCCCGTATTCGTCAATTGCTCCAGCAGATAGACATCATCTGGGATATGGTAAGTCGATGAGCAAGGAAGCTCCATCACATTAAGATGATGTACAGGTTGATACACCTTGTCAAAGCCCCAAGGAAAGATCTAATCTGTGATTTTCTCAAACGACTTGGAGTCGGCAAGAAACCCTTGTACAAGGGTCCTGCATGCTGCATACATTGAGCTCTGGGAGCTCTGAGGGCTTGCGGTTCCTACTGGAGCAACATATGACCACAGGGTGACTCACCCTCCCCTAGTGGTGCACACTAGAACAAGATGATTCACTCTCTTGTCGGACAAGATGATTCGCTCTCTTGTGGAACAGGATGATTCGCTCTCCTGTGTAGCAGGATGATTAGTTCTCCTGTGAGGCCTGGATTGATGTGTTTTCCATGGCAGCCTGGATTGATGTGTTCTCCATGGCAATTGTAGCAGGATTGATGTGTTCTTCTGTGAGGCCTGGATTGATGTGTTCTCCATGGCAATTGTAGCAGGATTGATGTGTTCTCCTGTGAGGATAGGATTGATTAGTTCTCTTGTCGAGGCATCCTACCCATGCAGTCTGGGACTCATGGGAAGTACCTCTCATCTGATCAATGAGCAGGGAAATGAAGTTAGGGACCATAGTAGTACCGATGGACGCATCGTTGTAACTACCGTACTCCCTACGCTAGGATGACCTCCATTGATCTGGGACCAGTGGTAGGAGTTGTACCATACTATGACGCTGACTTCGGGTCGGTTGAGACTGGTCTGGGATCAGTGGTACATACTCTGAGACTAACTTTGAGTCAGTGGAGGATGATATTGGTCTGGGACCATTGGAGTTGTACTCACTATGACACTGACTTTGGGTTGGTTGAGACTGGTCTGGGACCAGTGGTACATACTCTAAGACTGACTTTGAGTCAGTATGATACATCCTCGAGCATTTCTTCCTCTTCATAATTTGGACAAAAGCAGAGTAGAACAGAACAATGCAAGAGCAGAGCAGAACAGAACAAAACAATACAGATCAGTGCAGGGCAGAACAAGACAAAGCAGAACAGGCAAAATAGAGCAGAGCAGGGCAAGGGTCAGGCTGTACAAGGCAGTGCATTTGATGGATGAATAGTAACGATCGATAAACAGATTGCAGATGAAGTTCTCCATGGTTGAGAGGGAGTGTTAAAATTGGCAACCAGGGCAAAACTTCATGTGGGTCATCTTATTCATGACTGATAATATTTTTATTAGATTCCTCTCGTCGAGAGGTGTAGGATTGATATAAAGATCATCCGATTTCGATAAGTATTCATGGAGATATGAATTTATTTTGATTATGGAATTATTATCAAGCCGACCTACAACCCATGTAGGCTCAAGAGCCCAACAGTCGCATCTATTCACCCACCAATGTTGTGTATAAATATAAGAGGACTTTTCCTCATTTGGACTCACTCATCTCATCACATCTCTCTCTCTCTCTACTGCGCAGATATGAGTCTCTTCTCTACTGCACTGAAATGGGTCTCTCTCTCTCTCTCACATGTGAAGCCGAAAGCTGTTGAATTTGAAGCTGCAATTGCAAAAGTAAAGATTGACTTGCGTGGCCTAGAAGATCTCCTCATCTGAACTGCGCTATAGGTTCATCTGAACCTCCTTTGAAAGCTGCAACTTTTGGTGGTGGAATGAAGTCAATCCGACGAACGGTTTGCAAGATATCGACTGCCCTAATTTGAAGCCGGAAACTGCTGAAACTGTAGCTGCAACTGCAGAAGTAAAGATTGACTTGCGTGGCCTAGAAAATCTCCTCTTTGGAACTGTGTTGTAGGTTCATCTGAACCTCCTTTGAAAGCCGCAACTTTTGGTGGTGGAATGAAGTCAATCCAACGAACGGTTTGCAAGATATCGACTGCCCTAGTTTGAAGCCGGAAACTGTTGAAACTGAAGCTGCAACTGCAGAAGTAAAGATTGACTTGCGTGGCCTAGAAGATCTCCTCATCTGAACTGCGTTGTAGGTTCATCTGAACCTCCTCTGGAAGCCGAAACTTTTGGTGGTGGAATGAAGTCAATCCGACTGTCGGTTTGTGAGATATGGTCTGCCCTAGTTTGATAATGAAGCCGCTAATGCTGATGCTACTGATCTAGGGTTTGCTACTGCTGATATGAATCAGATTTATTGTACTATTTCTCTCTGCTGAATTATTGAAGATAAAAGAAGATTTGATCAAAGGGTTTCCCCACACATTGTGGGGTTTGTCCCTGGCTAGCCGCCACATCTTGTGTCTCTTGTCTTGGCTTGTTTTCTGTCGATCGTTTAATGTTCTATCTGCACTTTACTTTATGTACATGTGATTGCTAATCGGTGGAATATAATAAGAAAAAGAAGTAAACTGTTATAAGCATAGAACATACCATAACTTAACAGTTGTGACTTCCAAGTGGTTATAAAAAATCAAACATGCAATTGATGGTAGCATTGAGAAATTCAAGGCAAGATTTGTGGCTAGAGGATTCTCCCAGAAAGAGGGAGATGATTATGATGAGATATTTGCATCCGTTGCGCGTTACACTACCATCTAGTCCATTATTTCTCTTGTCGCTAATCAAGGTTGGATTTGTCACCAGATAGATGTGAAGACAACCTTTATTCATGGCATACTTAAGGAAGACGTGTACATGGAACAACTGAAGGGCTTTGAGAAACATGACAAGGAAACCCATGTTTGCAAATTGAAGAAAGCCCTCTATGGTTTGAAGCAAGTCCCCATGGGCTTGGTATGATCAGATCAATGGATACTTGATGAAGCTACGAAAAACTAGAAGCAGTGTTGATTTGAACCTCTACTTCAAGGTTGTCCAAGGTATGCCTTTGATTTTAGTTTTATATGTTGATGACTTATTCTTGACAGGAGCAAAGCCTCTGATCATTCAGTGTAAGAGGGAGTTTGCCTTCGAATTTGAGATGAAAGATCTTGGGTTGATGCACTATTTCCTGGGCTTAGAGGTGTGGCAGAGACCTAGTGAGATTTTCCTTAGCCAAGGAAAATATGTTTTCAAAATCTTGGAGAGATTTGGGATGGTGGACTGCAAATCCATGGCCACATCGATGGAGGCAAACTTCAATAAGTTATGTGGTGAAGTTGCGGGACCAAATCTAGTAGATCCTTCTATCTACATGGGACTATCAACTATGGACTAGGATATACCTCCAATGATGAGTTGAGACTGCATGGATATATAGATGCAGATTGGGCTGGGAGCATCATTGACAATAAGAACACATTAGGGTGGTATTTTAGCTTGGGGTTTACATGATTTCCTAGATGAGCATGAAGCAAAAATGTGTTGCTCTCAGTACAACCGAGGCAAAGTACATTGCAGCTAGTATGGATCACTGTGAGGCAGTGTGGTTGCGAAAGCTCTTTGCGGAGCTATTTGAGCAAGTGCTTGATACGACTGTGATCTACTATGAAAATCAAAGAGAGATCCGACTTTCAAAGAATCCAGTATTCCATGACAAGTCAAAGCACATTGAGACATGTACATATATGATACTACAAGGAGCAGTGAGGCTCCAACACATATTGACTAATGAGCAAATTGAAGGCATTCTCACCATGCCTTTGTTGAAAGAAAAGTTCTTATTCTTCACATTCTCTTTCAAAGATGTTGATGTCTAGGATAGAATCTTAAATCACTGAGGCTACCAAACCAAGTATCACGAGTCTACTTTGCAACAACGGAATAGAATACAACAATAAATCAACATGTGCACAATATAAAAAACTTTTTACAAATTTTACAACCCAACTTCGTTATATTAATCAAATTGATAATACAACAGACTAGGGCTCTCGTACTAGGGATAATGGCCCTCAAATATCCATTGATACAAAGATATACAACAACTAGGGCTTGGTGTCTTTCGTGATTACCACAAATCTAACTTGAACAAGATACTCTGACCATCTGGCATTCTCAATTCCTCTCGGTCGTACCCTGAACACACCTACCTAATCCTTCGGCTCCCGATCTATAGCATCTGCCTCTATCAATGCACCAAGTCCTTCTGGCCACTAAATATTGTCTCCACCTGCTCTCTCATTGATTGTCAAACCTTCAATGCATCAACACATCAAGACTCTTGTCGAGTTCTCCACAACTCTGTTTGCGAACAACTCTCAACTGCCCACTATTGCTCCTTAGCTACTTAGGGACTTCAACCCACTATAGTTTTCCTGCACTGCTCAAATGAAGACTAACATAAGGCACGAAGGCCTACCACCTATCACTGCAAGATGTCGTTCTCCCACAATGAGCACGGGTTTGGAGGATTGCCCAACTTCTGCTGTAGATGTCCTTCTCCACAAGGCAAGTCTAGGGTTACTCAAACTACTCTTGGCTGATCAAACCCTTGAGCTTCTTCTTCTGCCACATCTAATAATCCTCTACAATCCTCCCAAGTTGTTCTTTAGGTTGCTCCAACTCTGCCTCATCTAGGAGCACACTTGGTCCATTCTCACGCTACCCTCCATCAAACCACAAGCGTCTAATACATATTGTAGCATCTACTCACTAATTAGGGCATCCAACCACTAGGATCACCCTTCCTCTTAACTTATAACAGTCTTCCACACTCTATCCTCTCCTAGGACCTCATCCTCTAGCATCCAACCATCAATCAAGAAGACATCTGCAACATACTGTTGCTTCCTCCTTGCCTTGGGATCTCTACCTGTAGTAGTCTGGTTAGGGTAGACCAAATAACCCTAAATCCCTGCTCAAATCACTATATCTCCTTCTCCAACTGGGTTGCCACTTACGCTGACCACTCAAGGCTCCTTAAGCACTGTACTTGCTCTTAGAAAACTTCACAAGACACCCTGTGTTAAATTTCAAACTGCTCTATGCTAATTCAATTTACTTTTAGCCCAATTCATTTCTTAAATTAATAATCTTTCATCAATAATTAATATTTCTAATCATTAACAATAATTGAAGATAGAATAGTAAATGAAACAACAAAGGAGACAATCAACACATCAACAAGAGACACTAGATTTCTGGTCAATGACCAAGGAAAAACCCACTACAAGGAAAACCCTTTGAAATTCTTCTTCTATTAAATTGTCATAAAATGTTCAACAAAGAGTACAATGAGCCAATACAAAATCATCCAACAAAATTAACCCAACAACATTTAGAAATATGTTCCCAGCATCAATATACATGAGAGAAAACTTTCCCTGTTTACATTCAATTGTGGTCAAATGTCAATTTGCAACCCTAGAGCCCAATTGCATGGAGGAACAAGTGTGTGTGTGTGTTTGAGAGATTCCAACCGCACAGATGAGCCTGCTTGCTTGTGGTTATTGTTGAAAATTGCTTGTGCCAAGCTTGCGGTCGGAAACCAAAACCCTAAACACATGCGAACCTCAAAACTTGCAATCTCGGACTTGTATGAACCAATCTCCTCAATCTAGCCTAAGACCTGTGCGAACCATCAATGAAGAAGAGAAGAAGAAGATGCTTGGTGATGTCCAAATGAGCTTGAAGTCACTTGTATTTGTAGGCTTCTAAGAGTGTCCATTTTCCTGTTAGGACCGACCTGTCCATATGTGTACACATGGGCTTTTCTTAAAAAATACACTTTCCCTTATCCAAATTGAGCACTTCAATAGTCAAAATCGGTCCTCTCGAAAAGAGGAATCTAGTCCCATTGTTGGAATTTGTCACTGAGCTGCCAAATTAACACTCCTTCTTAGCTAGGGAGAAATTCCAACTGCATCATGTAATAATCATATGTATCTTGTCATCATATTAGGTCTTGTTAACCATTGGAGTGGCACCTGATGATTGTATGAAGACTCCATGCCCAAGGATGATCCAAAGGACAATTGTACCATTAGATATCATAAGTCAACAGAGTTTTTTAACTCTACTTCTATCTTTTCATCATCTTTCTTGTACATAGATTCCACACCCTGCGGGGAATTGTAGTAAATGATACTAGTAATGATGAGTTTTTGAGTCTGTAACAAACCTAGGATGTTGGGACTCGATCAGCAAACGAGTACACCTTGGAGTGTTCTTTTATCTGGTTAATTATCCTTTCTTTTTCAGAAGTGGATAATTTTATGGGTTTTTTCACTCACTTCTTACCCCAAAGTCGGGGTGACATTTTGAAGGTTGAGCCCCTAATGCATATTAGTGTCTAGAGTCGATGTATATTACCATACTAGATCACAAAAAAAATTCCGTGGAATTTAGTTAGGTCTAGGTAGTCATTTTTTAATTTTTTAGATTTCCCGCAGGTCAAAAATTGCAAATAAAATTGTACTTGTAATGTAATAAGTGATGTCTAGAGAAGTTGTATGGGGTTTGAGTAATGAAATTTACACCTCTCACCCTCAAAATTCTATTATGACACGCTTTGATGAGTTAAAAATGTGTTTTGAACCCTCAAAACCCACTTTTCCTAGGTTTAGTGGGAAATCTGGCAATTAATTAAGTCAAAAATTAAATAAATGGGGAAAAATAAATATCCACACGCTAAATGTTGTGGAAATGAGGTGGAAAATTATGGGGGAGTTAAAGTGAAGTCCTAAGGTGATGTGGACTCCTTAAATCAAGGAAAGGACATGTGTTGAAATAAAACCGAATTTCAGGCATTAAAGGAGAACGTTACTTACTTGGAAATACGAATTTGTGAAGTTAATGCACATTTGGGAGGATTTGGGAGAAGAATATTTGGTGGAGATTTTTGTGAAAAATTGTTCCCACATGGGTTACCACCCATATACACTTGTCATTCTATCATAAAATTCAAATTTGGCACATAAGGGAAGAAGAAAATGATATCCACTTGCCAGAATTCGATTTTTACACTTGGCATTAGAGCTCCATTCAACAAATTCGAATTTCTCTTTGGGATTTTCACTCAATGCCATTTGTCATTGTCATTCTTCATTGGGATTTTCTCCCAACTCTCTATATAATAGAGCCATGGGCTCTCACATTGTATATAGAAGGAGTTGTTGGGTTTGCGGAGACTTTGCTGGATTTTGTATTCATCTTTCATATAATAAAAAAAAAGTCTTTGGGGTTACTAGCTTCTCTTGTGGTGCATTCTTTGGTTGATGAGGTATACCTGTTTCATTTGATGTTATTATTCATTTGATTTTACATTTGCCATCTAGTTATTTTTTGTGCATTTGCCTGAGGGCATTATTGTCTGAGGAGAGATTTGCCGCTATCTCAAATCTCTTTTGGGGTTGATATATTTTGTGCTCTTGTTGTAGCTTGTTATTTTCGGTTGAATGACAAGTTCAACTTGGCCTCTATATGCCAAGTCTCTTTTGCACTAACAATTGGTTCACAGGCATTTTTGTGTTCGAAGGATAGGTTGCCAACTCTATTGGAGTGTGAGGACTTCTTCGGTTGGAATAGTCATCTCCAAGGATATCAAAGATCCCACAAGTTGGTCAAGCCAACAATCTCATAAGACATAAAAAGATTTATTTAAGAGGGGGTTTCATGAGCCCTTTCCTTCTTTTCCGTCTTGAAAAATATCACATATTTTCTTCTTTCATTTGTGTGCATATTGGTTTTATCTAGCATTTGAGGCCCTATTTATTTTGCATGCTAACTCTTTTGCTTAATTTTCTACAGGTGTTCTTGTAGGCAATTCAAGTTTGAAGAAAGGGAGCTGAAGCATAAGCTAAGTAACCCTTTTCCATTTGGAAACTCAAGTCCAAGGTTATTTGGGCTTTCCATTTGAAAGCATTTCACTTCATTCTGAAAGAAAAAAACATTTTCATTTCTTAAAGAGAAATACTTTGAAGGCACTGGTTGTTTATGTATTTCATGCTTATCTTATGTGTTTATGGTTATTGCTCATATTGGTTTTGCTTATAAACCTTAAAGAAATAATCTATTTAACTCTAACAATTCTCCTAGAAACTCATATTTTTTAACTTAAATTTTCATTAGGGACCACCCCCCTTATCTAACCTAGGAGATAGCTCAAACAAAGAGAGTTGGGATTCGTGTGACAACCCCTTCTCTAAGTTCCCTGCCACCAACCACACCTTGTGGGGTTGAAAGCTTTTCTCACTGACTTGTAGGTAGGTGTAGGTGGCAGGGTCAACAGGTCCCATCTCTAATCAACGCTATTTGCGGAAACATTCTCAAATCCAAAGAAGAAGAATCATCAAAGAGCTAAAGCTACCAACCTCTCCAACAATATGGAAGGTCTTACTGGACACTCTCACCCCATGTTTATGATAGTGGAGAAGGTCCTATTTAACACTCTCACCCCATGTTTATGACTATGGGGAAGGTCCTATTGGACATTCTCACCCCAAGTCATCTCATTGAGAAATAGGCGAGATACAACTTACCAAGCAAGGATCACAACCATCCCATGATGTAATCAATGGGCGAGATACAACTTGCTATATAAGAGGTAAGGATCACATCCATCCTATTGCTTGTTGATCTTCCCAGCAATGACCCTCAAGAGTCATGTGGTAGAACACCTGCATCATAATTAGCTTGGGTGAGATACCCAACTTACCAAAGGTAATGATCACACATCCCCAAGCACTCTCTCAACCTGTTGGCCAAACGAGGAGTGGTAATCCCAACAAGCCCAGCTTGTGGGTATCATGCCAACTAGCATATACTCTGCATAGACCAAGATAGGGGAGAAACATCTTCGACCCTATTGGTAACAGATAGGGGTGATACCCTATTGTCTAGAGATCCCCCAACCCACAAGCCCAACTTGTGGGTATCATGCCAACTAGGATATACTTTGCATAGACCAAGATAGGGGAGCAACATCTTTGACCCTATGGGTAACAGATGGGGGTGATACCCTATTGTCCAGAGATCCTTCAACCCTAAGAGCCTCCATCTCAATTCCTCACCCTAGAAGCTCAGACATGGTGGAAGAGTTGGCTCAATGTCCTCAATCAGCGATGCCCCTTATCAGGAAGGGTCACATTTGTCAGTCCACGCTACTCTCTGGAGACCAAGAACTTCCCTTTCGGCAAAGCTTTGGTGAGAATATTGGCAATTTGCTCATCTGTCGATATGTGATAGAGTCTGACGACTCCTTTCTACACCATGTCTCAAATGAAATGATATTATATCTCTATGTGCTTGGACTTGTCATGCAATACGAGATTCATTGCCAGACGGATCCCACTCTTGTTGTCACAACATATCACTATGGTGTCCAAAACATGATCAAACATCTCTCCAAAGAGCTTCCTCAACCAAACTTCTTCGCAGATAGCCATGCTAGCGGCAAAGTACTCTGCTTCGGTAGTACTCAATGCTATGAACTTTTGTTTCCTGCTCATCCAGGATACCATGGAAGATCCAAGCCTAAAACAACATCCAAACGTACTCTTCCTGTTGACAACATTTCCTGCCCAGTCAGCATTTGTATATCCATGAAGTTGAACATCTCCAACAAAATATCTCAGAACAAAGGTGATCGTCCCATGCAAATATCTCAAAATGTGTTTAGCAACAATCCAATGTGCATGGAGAGGCTTGGTCATGAATTGACTCAACGTGTTCACTGCATAGCATATGTTCGGACGACTGTTCACTAAGAACATCAAAGCCCCAATCGACTGTCTATATTCGAATGGATTCTCCAAATCAGGTCCTGGCACTTATCCACATAACTTCTTGAAATTCATTTCCATCAGAGTGGCAGGGACTTGCATTCTATCATTCCAAATTTCTCCAACAACTTCACGACATATTTTCCTTGTGAAAGGAAAATCTCACCGAGCCTTTGCCACACCCCAAGGCCTAGGAGGTAGTGCATGAGTCCAAGGTCCTTCATCTTGAATTCAAAGGCTAACTCCCTCTTACACTCGATCATCAAGGGCTCACTACCTGTCAAGAAGAGATTGTCAACATATAAACCAAAATCAATGGCATACCTTGGACTACCTTGAAGTAGAGGTTGGGATCGGCTTTGCTTCTTATAAATCCTAACTTCACCAAATAACTGTCTATGCAAGAGTACCACGCTTTGGGGGCTTGCTTCAAACCATACAATGCCTTCTTCAACCTGCAAACATGTGTCTTTTGATCCTCTACTTCAAATTCTTGTGGCTACTCAATGTACACTTTTTTTTGTAACATGCCATGGAGGAATTTTGTCTTCACATCCATTTAATGAAGGGTCCATCCTTGACTTGCGGCGAGGGTAACTATCGAACGAATGGTTGTATATCGAGCCACATGTGAAAATATATCATCATAATCTTCTCCCTCTTACTGGGAGAATTCTCAGGCCATGAACTTTGCCTTGTATTTCTCAATGCTTTCATCGACTCCATGTTTGATCTTAAATATCCATTTTGAAGTAACCACAAATTTCTCCTTCGGTCTTGACACAACATCTCATACGTCATTCTTCATAATTGATTCATATTCTTTCACCATAACATGCTTCCAAACTTGTTCTTTCACGACTTCTTCAAAGGTGGGAGGTTCGGCTTGAATCATAGTGCTCATAGATGCAACATATCCTTGGTATCTACATACCTTCTTGCTTTCTCTAAATGATCTTCGAACGGGACTGTGTCTCTTGTCATCTTGTAATGTGTCACAAAGCCAGAGTGGCCTCTTCCTGGCAAGAGGATCAAATGGAGGAGCATCTACATGGTCCATGGGCTCCCTTGGGATCATCAACAATGTCTCTCTCGGATTCAGGCACGAAAGAACCATCTAGAATATCCATATCATCATTCTTCTTCTCAGGAGTAGGAGGTGGAGGAAGGTCCCTTGCTTTCCCAAGGGCAACATTTTCATCGAATGTTACATCCTGATAATTTCAACCTTCCTCTGACCAGGAATATATATTCTAAATGCTTTAGAATTTTCACAATATCCAACAAACGTACAGTTTCTTCCTGTGGCTTCCAACTTGTTTCTTTTGTCTTTCGGCACATGGAAATATACAAGGCAACCAAAGATACAAAGATGGCCAACATCAGGCTTGACACTTGTGAACACTTCTATAGGGGTCTTGTTGTCTAATGCTTAATGAGGCACCCTATTTTGAACATATACTGCAACATTTCTTGCTTCTCCCCAAAGGAACTTCGACAACTTTTGATCATGGAGCATGGCACGAGTGGCTTCTACAATGGAACTATTTTTTCTTTCAACTACTCCATTTTGTTTGGGAGATTAGGGCACAATCGTCCCCTTCCATATACCTTTCTTCTTGCAAAAATCGATGAACTCATTCAAAATGTATTCACCACCATTGTTAGACCTGAAGATCTTAATTTTCTTCCTTGTTTGATTTTCGACCAAAGCTTTGAACTCCTTGAACATTTCGAAGGCTTCATCCTTGTGCTTCAAATAATATATCCACATCTTTCTTGAGAAGTCATCAATGAAGGTGATGTAGTAGAGATGGCCACCAATAGAATGTATGGGCATCAAACCACATATGTCAGAATGAATGAGTTGGAGGATGTCTTTCGTTTTGTTCTCACTATAGGGGAATGGTACCCTTGTCTTCTTTCCACTAGCACAACCTAGACACATTCCATCATGTTGGGTTTGAACATCGGGAATACCATAGACCAATTTCTTCAATTTTAGAAGAACATCATAATGTAGATGGGCCAATCTTCGGTGCCATAGCTCACTTAGATGATTAGTATCATGGACCAATGCTAGAAGAGGTCTACCAGTGACTCTATAGAGTCCTTCAAATCTTGATCCCAATGTGAATGCATCTCTCATAGGTGATCCGATAGGCCAAGTAAGAAATTTTGCCTTGATGAAGGCAACTCTCATCCCTTTGTCTTCAAAAGCAGCTATTAATACCAAATTCTTCTTCAAACCCGATACATACATCACATCATGGAGAAAAACTAAATCTTTGGAATTCAAATGAAATTCGACAAACCCAAAGCCTTTAACGGGATGAGAGGAGTTATATCCAAGAATAATTTTCAAATTTGACTCCTCTACCAAATTAGAGAAAACTTCCTTATACGCAGAGAAATGATGAGTGGCCCCACTATCATCCAACCAACTATCCCACAAATCCGGAGGAGAGGAACTAGTGAGAGCAGAAATAAGAAAATATTCAGATTGATTGTGAACATTACTTTCATACCAGAAGTATCTTGACTTCTTTTGAGGACAATGGTCTTCTTCACGATCACTTGGAGTTTCTCTTCTTCTTCTATCATCTCTTCCATTATGATCATTCCTTCGATCATCTCTTCTTCTTTGCTTATTAAACATGTCATTGTTGCTTCTAGTGTTGTAGCATGGACCATTGTTCTTCTCAAGGCAATCTCGAGCATAGTGGCCTTTCTTATGACAATTGTAGCATTCAATGTGCGACGATTCCTTGACTCTTCCATTCCTTCTATTTGAATTTCGAGGAGGCTTTCTTGAACTTGATGGACCTCCTTTTCCTTTCTTCTTCTTGTCGTGAGTGATGAATGCAACGAGCTCTCCTTCTTCATGCATTTGTATCCTGCCCCTAGATATCATCCTTCATTCTTCTTGAGTGAGCTTTCCAACAATCTCATTAAATGATGGAAAATAATTGTTATTGCTTATAGTGGTAATGAAAGTTTCCCAAACAGGAGGGAGACCTCTAAGAGTTACAATCATGAATTCCCTAGTAGGCACAGTTTCCCCAACTCTCTGCAATTGGTCTTTAAGACGTGACATCCTCATAATGTAGGTTTGCATAGCCTCTCTTTTGTTCATCTTCATGTCTTTGAGTTGATCTTTCAAGGAGATGATTTCATTCAAATTAATCGAGTTTAGGCTTCTGTGATCCATATCAAGATTATAAAAAAATGGTATTAATCACATCAAGAAATATTTCTTGATGTGATTAATACCGGATTTTTTTATAATCTTCATTCAAATTGTTGATTTCATACATGTCAACTATCTTATCATACATGTCTTTAGATTTTTTCAAATTCCCAACATAAGCAAGTAAATTATCTTGTAAACCATCAGCTATAATTAACTTCGCTTTAAACTCACCTTTCTTGTGCTTGTTCTTGGCAGTAGCAGAAGCATTCTTAGGAGGGTTAGGTACTTTTCCTTGAATGAATTCCAAAACATCATTGTTATCAACTATGATCTCCAACTTGATTTTCCATGCAACAAAGTTAGATGAGTCACCCAACTTTTCATGTTACTTGAAGAAAGAGGAAGACATCTTGACTTGATTAGATAGGCTCCTTCAACTTTTCCAAAGATGATTGCTCCAAATCTTGTCTCCTTTTGGGCTTGTCCTTCACCTTAGCTCTGATACCATATTAAATTTCAGACTACTCTATGTTGATTCAATTACTTTTAGCCCAATTCAATTCTTCAATTAACAATCTTTCATCAATAATTAATATTTCCAATCATCAACAATAATTGAAGATATAATAGTAAATGAAATGACAAAGGAGACAATCAACACATAAACAAGAGACACCAAATTTTCGGTCAATGACCAGGGAAAACCCACTATGGGTAAAACCCTTTGAAATTCTTCTTTTATTAGATTGTCATAAAATGTTCAATAGAGAGTACAATGAACCAATACAAAATCATCCAACAAAAGTAACCCAACAACATTAGAAATATGTTCCCAGCATCAACATAGATCAGAGACAACTTTTCCTGTCTGCGGTCATCCGCGATCAAATGTCAATTTGAGACCCTAGAGCCCAACTACATGGAGGAAGAGGTGTGCGTGCAGTTGAGAGCTTCCAACTGCACGAAAGATCCTGCCTGCCTACGGTTATAGTCGAAAATTGCATGTGTCAAGCCTACGTTCAGAAACCAAAACCCTAACACATGTGCGAGCTTTAGACCCTGCAATCTCAAATCTGTACGAACCAAGCTCCTCGATCCAGCCTCAAACATGTGCAAACCAATCAATGAAGAAGAGAAGACGAAGATGATTGGTGATGTCCAAATGAGCTTGAGGTCACTTGCATTTATAGGCTTCCAAGGGTGTCCATTTTCCAGTTAGGGTCGACCTATCCATATGTTCACATGTGGGATTTTCTTCAAAACTACACTTTCCCTTGTCCAAATCGAGCACTTCAATAGTCAATATTGGTCCTCTCGAAGAGAGGAATTTAGTCCCATGGTTGGAATTTGTCACTAAGCTGCCAAATTAACAGCCTCTTGTACTTTTCCCAGAACAACAACACAAAACAATACTCTAGCACAAGAAGATACCATTGTTTGGACTGTGGCCTCCTCTAGAAGTTTGCGGCTAGGAGAGAGGGTCTCTCTAGCCCTCTCAGCCCTCTCAATAGACCTCCACAACGTGTTGTTGTAGCAGCCTATCCCTACATTCCAGAACAATGTCAACAGCCACACACAAATACGCAAAACAATCTTCAATACTTACCTCAATCGTATGACCTGATCTGGCAGGAATTTCGTTGTCCTATTAGTTTTGAATTAGGCCTCCAAGCTTCCACGCTGGCTACTTCAAGCCTTAGACATCTGTGACCTTTCTCTGAACAAATCTGGACCCTAAAATTAGAGATACCCCTCCAAACTTGTGCTTCTTCCTTCCCTTGTTCACTGCCTCAAATCTGCATCAAATCGTAGAGGTATCTTGATGATGAATGCTCCTGGATGGTGATTTATGAGGTCTCCCTTACCTCTTATTTATATATTTCTCATGTGCAACGTCTAGCCCACTCTCGGGCTCTCGAACAAGAAGGCTGACTTGTTTTATGGTGCACAAACCCACATATAAACTTCAAAAATTTATATCTCAAGATAGATAACTCGAATTTCGATGATTTTCGTTGCTTCTGGTTGCTCTTGAAGTCCTCTATCATCTCCATCACTCACATGTCAAATCCTCATCACAGTTTTGGCCCCATACCTTTGACTATAAAACCCCAAGCTTGGGTTCCAAGCCCACAAAAGACTTTTATGTGCCAAAGCCAGCACAACCCTCTAGCCTGGACTACCTCCCAAGCTACAAATCTAAACACTCTCTCTTAGTGAGGGAGGTAATTCCAACACTAAGAAGTCTCCATCATCATCACCGACGACACTAAACCATCTAGCATCCATTACTACAACATACTCTATAGAATGAACCCTACAATCTTGGTAATGACTGCCTCATCTCATCTGAACCTTAAGACCTCAACACTTCCATAGGGTCGCTCCCTCTAAATCTAGACTCCCTCCGAGTCTACACGGTCTCCACTAGTTCAACCTGTCAATTCTTGTGTCCTACAAGGTTAGTCTAAGTTGCAGTTGAACATGGAACATCATCCCCGCAACCCAGTCCTGCAAGCACTCATCCTCTTTGATCAAACACAACTTGTGAAAATCCCTCCAATCTCGGATATGCAACATCACGATCCAATGAAGAAGCTAGCTTGCCAATCTGCAGTCCATCACATGAAGAAATCTCGATCATGTTGATATCACCCATGCCAAAGCAATCCTCAAACTATCCCAACCATCCATGACAAGACGTAGGAAGTCCATGATCTGCAAACTGCCACACAACATACTGAAGTGCAGGTTGAGTTTTTAACTATAGGCTCTCTCTCCTAAAGTTTGACTATAGGCTCTCTCTCTCCTTTGTCTGAGTTTTTGGAGGATTTTTTTACTATAAGCTCTCTCTCTCCCCTAAAGTTCGACTATAGGCTCTCTCTCTCCTTTGACTGAGCTTTTGGAGGCTTTCTTGACCAGGTTTGATTGAGATTGGAAGGTCGAGTTCTTTGATAGTTGACCGAGCTAATTTGGAGGGTTGTTGACCATTGACTTTTGGATTGGTTAGGCATCATTTTGTTGTTGACTTTGATAGAAATTGAAGAATTTGAGTTGACTTTTGGGCTCATCTCTCATTGGATATTGGTTAGTTGAATTGAATAGTCAAAGTTGCTGACCTTTGAAGCATTATTGATGACTTGGAACATTGTATCTCTCTACTAAACATTTGATGACAATCTTATAAAAGAAGAATTTTAAAAGGGTTTTTCCCTGGTCTTTGACCAAATCTTGTGTCTCTCTTTTTCTTGTTCTTGGTTGTCTTCTACTACAATTGAATTATTGTTCTATCTACAATTGCTTACTATCATTGGAAAATTGAATTTATTTGAACAATGATTGTTAATTGAAGAAGAATTGGAATAAGTGATTGTGCTAAGCATAGAACAATGCAAAATTAACATAGAATCAGAGTTGAAGTGAAGACAAGCCCAAGGAGACAAGAGACAAAAATAATCACCTTTAAAGGAATCTATTTGGAAGAAGCTACTTGTTCAAGATGTCTACCTCATAATTCAAGGATGTAGAAAAGTTGGGTAACTCATCTAATTTTGTTGCTTGGAAGATCAAGTTGGAAGTGACATTAGATGAAAATGATGTTTTGGAATATGTGGAAGGAAAATTACTTGAGCCACTGAAAAATGCTCCTGCTGCTGCCAAGGCCAATTATAAGAAAGGTGAGATCAAAGCCAAGAAAATACTTATTGATTTTTTGAAAGATCATGTGCTTACTTACATTGGAAAGTTGAAGAAATCCAAGGATACCTGTGACAAGTTGGTTGGAATGTACGAGGTCAACAACTTGAATCACATTCTCTCCTTGAAAAATCAAATCAAGGACATCAAGATGAACAAGGGAGAGATTGTGTAGTCATACTTCATGAGATTATCACAACTCAAGGATCAATTGTTGACTACTGGAGAATCTATGTATAATAGAGAGTTGGTACTAGTTGCTCTTTAAGGTCTTCCTCCAATATGGGAGACATTCACTACAACTATTAGCAACAATGATAAGTTTTAGACATTTGATGAGTTGGTTAGCAAATGTACTCAAGAAGAAACCAAGATGATTTCTCGAGGGAGAATTCAAAAGCATGAAGAAGGAGAGCCCTCCGCATTTGTTGTACAGGAAAAGAAGAGGAAAGGAAGAGAAAGATCATCTAATTCTAGAAATCCTGCTCCAGATTCCAGAGGTTCCAATCAAAGATTAAGGAAAATTGAATGCTACAATTGCCACAAGCATGGTTGTTGATTTGGGGTAGCATCGGATGTGCTCTAGCCACGAAATTTGGTGGAGAGGTTGGGGCACATGAGATCTCTAATAACCAGTAAAGGTTTGGGTAGATTCTAAACAGATTAGGAGATATTAAAATAATTAATATTTTTAATGGAGTCCCCAAGTTTAAACTTAGGGAAAATAAAATATTAATGTGTATTAATATGAATCTGTGTTAGAGTGGTCCAAAAGACATGGATCAAGCTAGATCTAATCTTAGCCATTGATTAGGGACTTAATCTCGGCCGTTGAGATGTCAATAGGAAAACTATAAGAGGAGGCTTGAGGGTCACTAGGAGAAGTACACCAGTGTGATCAATCATTCTATTCTCTAGAGAGGGGTTTACTAAGAGAGATAGAATCAATGATCTACGAGCAGCTGAGGGGCATTGAGTACAAAGAGACAAAGAGGCAGAGATAGTGGCCGGAGAGTAGCAAAGCAGCTAGAGAGAGTGACACAGAAGCAACAATTTCTCACGCAGGGCCACGCAGAGGCAGCTAAGTGCTGTGCAGAGCAACAAAGAGGCCAGCGTAGTTGATGTAGAGGCTCAGAGAGCTGACGCAATGCCTCCTAGTGTTAACGCAGGGCCAACACTGGGCTAGGAGAGGTTGACGCAGTCTAGATTGGGCAGACGCTGGGGTTTCTGGGGCAGATTGGTGCTGAGTAGCTACCAGAAGGATTGTCTGGGGTTTCAGCCAGTAGATTTGTCAAAAATAGAGAGGTATTGTTGCTAAGGAAATTCTCTGTTGGGTAGGCCAATTTTAGCACCTAGATTGTACTATGATATTGCTTAATAAGAAAACCGTCAGATAGATGCACCAGTTTTCCCGCATTGGGTTTTTCCAGGGACATTGGTCCAAAAATAATGGTGTCATGTGGTGTGCTTGTTCTTATTTCTTTTAGTTGTTGATCTGTAATATGTTGAGAATGCACTGGTGTTTATTTTCAGTATTTACTTTGTAAATAACTTGTTAAAGGAAAAATAACAAGTAGGTAGGAATAAATCAGAAAAAGTGCATGAAGGGTTTCTAAACTAAGTAAAATAAAAAACTTCAACATGGTATCGAAGCGAGGTTGTAGATCACAGGAGGACTAAAAGACATCAACCGAGCGGAGCAATAGCAGCAGAAAACAACTGTCTCGAGGTGACAAAAGTTGTTTCTAGCAGTGTAGAAGCCAAGGAGTGCGACGCAGAGCCAGCCAGGGCCATGCAGAGGTAGTCGGGAACTACGCAGAGCCTCAAAGAGGCCAACATTGCTGACGCAAAGGACCAGCGGGTTGATGCAGGGCCTCCCAGGGCTGATGCAGACCCATCCAGGGTGACGCAGGGCCAGCGTGAGGCAGAGTGGGGCTGTCGCAGTCCATAGAGAGGCAGTTGCTGGGGTTTAGAAGGCTGCAGAAATATTGCAGAGTGGAGCTGGTGAGGTACTGTAGTTAGAGCAGTACCTGACAAAGCAAGGCTAGAGGAGTTGCTACCGAGGGTTTCTAGCTGAGGAACCCAGATCAGTAGTGCGGTTGCACAAGACGATCAGAGTAGGGGGCATCTCGACAAATGAAAGAAGGATTTCCAGGAGGGAAATCAGGACTCAGAGGGAGTCCAGAAGAGAACTTCCAGACGGGAAGTAGAGACTCAGAGGATTCGAACAAAGAACTTCGAGGAGGGAAGTAGAGGAGCATCATGGCACTACACGGAGTAAGAGACCAGGATAGACTGGACGGAGCATCGAACTTCGCAGTCTGGAAGGCCAGAATCTTATCGATACTTGACAAGAATCGTGTCAAGAACACCGCCTTGAAGGTAATAGTTGTCCCAGTCGACCCCAGTGATAATGATAGGTACGAGGAGGCGATGGCAAGCACCAAGAGCATTATCCTTGATGGGATCAAGGATCATGTAGTACCACACATAGTCGAGAAGGAAACGACGTTTGAGATGTGGGAGGCTCTCAAGAAGTTGTACCAACATACTTCTGTGTAGAGAAGAATGTTGCTCGAGAATCAGATGAGGTCGTATTAGATGAAGAAGGGACAATCGATTGACGCCTTCCTTAGAGGACTGAGTGAGATCCGAGATCAGTTCACTGCTATAGGGGCGACATCGGATCAAGAGCTAATGGTAAGGACAACCCTGAATGTTGTCTCAAAAGATTGGGAAGTGTTTGTCCAGAGTATACCAGGAAGATGAACACTTGCACCTTGGGACAAGATGTGAGCAGCTCTTCGCTGGGAAGAGATCAGATGGCAATCAAAGACAGGTAGCAACAGCAAAGGGATCAAGGTCAAGCAGGAGGAGGAGGATGTGGCCATAACATCCAAGGGAAAGCAGGAGAAGCGGAAGAAGAAAGATCTCTCCAAGATCAAGTACTTCCACTGTGGGGAGATGGGTCATTATGCGACCTAGTGCCCAAGGAAGAAGAGTAAGGGAGAGTCTTCCGAGACTAAGGCAGCGCCAACACAGGCAGAGAAGGAAGTTTTGACAGACGATGACTGTGCCATGAGTGCACACTCACCACTTGAGCGGAAGTGGGGAGACATCAAGCTGTAGTGGGATGGACTACAGGCGATGAGGGGCAGGATCCTTGAGGTACCCAACCTCTTGGATTAGGCCTTGCTACAAGAGCCCCGACGAGGAGTAGCAGGATTGGCTGAGTGGGTAGAGACGGATGCAGATGAAGCGGCAAAGAGAACTACAATGCAGGAGTCCCGAGATAGCGTAGAGCTAGCAAGCTACAACAGTGCGAGAGGCACAGGAGTGTTGCACTAGTGCAAGAAGGCACAAAGAGGTGTGCAATGGTGCAAGATGCAGGGAGTTGTTGCAGCAGCGTAGAGGTCAGAGAGGGAGCACTTGTCAGTGGCAAAGGTAGCTTCAACATCAGTTGGTGTTTCTAGCCCAACAGGGAGGTTAGTTGGAGGATCAATTACTTACTTCTTAGTAACTGAGTTGCAGTGCAGCAGTGGGCAGCACAATGCAACATGATGAGAGGAGGTGCACTGCGGATGAAGTGATGGGAGAAAGGCCCAGCAACAGCACATATGCAGAGGGAGTTGTCGTACAGATGTAGCAGTGGCAGTGGCAGAACCATGGGCAACAGTACAAGATGCAGCAATGCAGAGGCTATTGGGTAGGAAGTTCTAGCATTAGCACAGGTACCGATGTCGGATGATTAGAGTAATACTCAGTGAGTATTGCTAGAGCACAGTCCTTGCTAAGAGGGAGTGTTGATTTGGGGTAGCATCAGATCTGGTCTAGCCACGAAATTTGGTGGAGAGGTTGGGGCACATGAGATCTCCAATACCCAGAAAGGGTTCGGGCATATTCGAAACAGATCATGAGATATTAAAATAATTAATATTTCTAATGGAGCCCCTAAATCTAAACTTGGGGAAAATAAAATATTAATGTGTATTAATATGAATCTGTGTTAGTCTTTAGAGTGGTCCAAAAGACATGGATCAAGTCAGATCGAATCTTAGATGTTGATTAGGGACTTAATCTCGGCCGTTGAGATGTCAACAGGAAAAGTATAAGAGGAGGCTAGAGGGTCACTTGGAGAAGTACACCAATGTGATCAGTCATTCTATTCTCTAGAGAGGGGTTTGCTAAGAGAGATAGAATCAGTGATCTGAGAGCTGCTGAGGGGCATTGAGTACAAAGAGGCAGAGAGGCAGAGATAGTGTCGGGTGTTGAAGTTTCTAATTTTACTTAATTTAGAAACCCTTCATGCACTTTTTCTAATTTATTCCTACCTACTTGTTATTTTTCTTTAACAAGTTATTTACAAAGTAAATACTGAAAATAAACACCAGTGCATGCTCAACATATTATAGATCAACAACTAAAAGAAACAAGAACAAGCACACCACATGACACCATTATTTTTGGACCAATGTCCCCGGAAAAACCTAATGCGAGAAAGCTAATGCAGCTATCTGAGGGTTTTCTTATTAAGCAATATTAGAGTACAATCTAGGTGCTGAAACTGGCCTACCCAACCGAGAATTTCCTTAGCTGCTATACCTCACAATTTGAGAGAACTCTCTTGGCTGAAACCTCAAAAAACCCTTCCGGCAGTTCCTCAGCACAAAACTGCTCTACAACCCCAGCGTTTGCCCAATCTGGACTGTGTTAGCCTCTCCTAGCCAGCGCTGGCCCTGCGACAGCTCTGGGAGCCACTCTGTCAGCCATGTTGGCCCCTCTGGTGCTCTGCGCAGCACTTGGTTGCCTCTGCGTGGCCTTGTGTGAGCCCTTGCTTTCTCTGTGTCACTCTCTTTGGTTGTTGCGCTGCTCTTCTAACACAATCTCTGCCTTCTGTATTTCTCTGTACTCAATGCCCCTCAGCTGCTCTCCCGATCACTAATTCTATCTCTCTTAGCAAACCCCGCTTTAGAGAATAGAATGACTGATCATATAGTGTACTCTCCAAGTGACCCTCAAGCCTCCTCTTATACTTTTCATATTGACATCTCAACGGCCGAGATTAAGTCCCTAATCAATCGCTAAGATTAGATCTGGCTTGATCCATGTCTTTTGGACCACTCTAACATAGATTCACATTAATACACATTAATATTTTATTCTCCCTAAGTTTAGACTCAGGGACTCCATTAAAAATATCAATGATTTTAATATCTCCTGATCTGTTTAGAATCATCCCAAACCCTTTTTGGGTATTCGAGATCTAATGTGCCCCAACGTCTCCACCAAATTTCGTGGCTAGAGCACATCCGATGCTACCCCAAATCAACACTCCCTCTTAGCGAGGACTGTGCTCTAGCAATACTCCTCACTGAATATTACTCTGATCATCTGGCATCAGTACCTACGCTGATGCTAGGCCTTCTTGCCCAACATCCTCTGCACTGCAGCCTCCTGTACTGCTGCCCATGGTTCTGCCATTACCACTGCTGCATCTGTACGACATCTCCCTCTGCATCCATGTTGCTGCTGGTCCTTTCTCCCAGCACTGCATCCGCACTGCACCTCCTCTCATCATGTTGCATCGTTTTGCTCACTGCTACAATACAACTCAGTTACTGAGAAGTAAGTAACTGATCCTCCAATTGACCTCCCTGTTGGGCTAGAAACACCCTCTGATGTTGAAGCTCCCTCTCCCTAACCTTTGCGTTGTTGCAACAACTCCCTGCATCTCGCATCATTGCACACCTCTCTATGCCATCCTGCATTGGTGCAACACTCCTAGGCCTCTCGCATTGCTGCAGCCTGCTAGCTCTGCGCTATATCGGGACTCCTGCGTTGTAGCTCTCTTCGCCGCCCCATCTGCATCCGTCTCTACCCACCCTCGTCGAGGCTCCCATAGCAAGTTCTAATCCAAGAGGCTGAGTACCTCGAGGATCCTGCCCCTCATCGCCTATAGTCCACCTAACTACAGCTCGATGTCTCCCTACTTCCACTCATGTGGTGCGTGTGCACTCATGGCACAGTCATTGTCTGTCAAAACTTCCTTCTCTGCTCGTGCTGGCACTGCCTTAGTCTCGGAAGACTCTCCCATGCTCTTCTTCCTTGGGCACTGAGTCGCATAATGACCCATCTCCCCACAGTGGAAGCACTTGATTTTGGAGAGATCTTTCTTCTTCCGCTTTTCCTGCTTTCCTTTAGACGCTAGGACCACATCCTCCTCCTCTTGCTGAGCTTTGATCCCTTTGTTGTTGCTACCTGTCTTCGACTGCTGTCTGATCTCTTCCTGGCGAAGAGCTACCCACATCTCGTCCCAAGGTAGGAGAGTCCCTCTGCCCAGGATACTCTGGACAAACACTTCCCAATCTTCTGAGATAGCATTCAGGGTTGTCCTCACCATAAGCTCCTGATCCGGTGTCTCTCCTATAGTAGTCAATTGGTCTCGGATCTCATTTAGTCCTCCGAGGAAGGTGTCAATCGATTGACCCTTCTTCATCTGATACGACCTCATCTAGTTCTCTAGCAACATTCTTCTTTGCACAAAAGTATCTCGGTACAGGTTCTTGAGAGCCTCCCACATCTCAACTACCGTTTCCTTCTTGGCTATACGTGGTACCACATGATTCTTGACCCCGTCAAGGATAATGCACTTGGCCCTCGCCATTGCCTCTTCGTACCTGTCATTATCATTAGGGTCGACTGGGATAACTACTACCTTCAAGACGAAGTTCTTGACACGATTCCTATCAAGCACTGATAAGATTCTAGCCTTCCCGACTGCAAAGTTCGATGCTCTGTCCAGTCTATCTTCATCTCTTACCCCGTGTAGTGCCATGATGCTCCTCTACTTCCCTCCTGGAAGTTCTTTGTTCGACTCCTTTGAGTCTCTAGTTCCAGTCTGGAAGTTCTCTTCTGGACTCCCTCTGAATCCAGATTTCCCTCCCGGAAATCCTTTTACCGCTTGTGGAGATGCCCCCTACTCTGATCGTCTTGTGCAACTGCACTGTTGATCCGAGATCCTTGGCTGGAAACCCTTGGTAACAACTCCTCTGGCCCTGCTCTGTTAAGTACTATTCTGACTATAGTACCTCACCAACTCCACTCTGCAATATTCTCGTAGCCTTCTAGACCCCAACAACTGCCTTTTTGTGAACTGCGTCAGCTCCTCTCTGCTTCACGTTGTCTCTGCGTCACCCCGGATGGGTCTGCCTCAACCCTGGGATGCCCTGCATCAACCCTCTGGCCCTCTGCGTTAGCAATGCTGGCTTCTCGAGGCTCTGTGCAGTTCCCGGCTTCTTCTACATGGCTCTGGCTGGTTCTGCGTCGCACTTCCTTGGCTTCTGCGCTGCTAGAAACAACTTCTGTCACCTCGGGACAACTATTTTCTCCTGTTATTGCTCCGCTCGGATGATGTCTTTTAGTCCTTCTGTGATTTGCAATCACCCTCTGATACCATGTTGAAGTTTCTAATTTTACTTAATTTAGAAACCCTTCATGCACTTTTTTTGATTTATTCCTACCTACTTGTTATTTTTCTTTAACAAGTTATTTACAAAGTAAATACTGAAAATAAACACCAGTGCATGCTCAACATATTAAAGATCAGCAACTAAAGAAACAAGAACAAACACACCACATGACACCATTATTTTTGGACCAATGTCCCTGGAAAAATCCAATGCGGGAAAACCAGTGCAGCTATTTGAGGGTTTTCTTATTAAGCAATATCAGAGTACAATCTAGGTGCCAAAATTGGCCTACCCAACAGAGAATTTTCTTAGTAGCTATATCTCACAGTTTGAGAGAAATCTCTTGGCTGAAACCCTGAAAAACCCTTTTGGTAGTTCCTCGGCACAAAACTACTCTGCAACCCTAATGTCTGCCTAATCTGGACTGCGTCAACCTCTCCTAGCCCAGCGTTGGCCCTGCGTCAGCCCTAGGAGGCCCTGCATCAGCTCTGGGAACCTCTCCGTTAGCCACGTTGGCCCCTCTGGTGCTCTGCGTAACACTTGGCTGCCCTGCGTGGCCCTGCGTGAGCCCTTGCTGGCTATGCGTCACTCTCCTTGGTTGTTGCGCTGCTCTTCCGACACAATCGCTGCCTTCTCTATTTCTCTGTACTCAATGCCCCTTAGTTGCTCCCCCGATCACAAATTCTATCTCTCTTAGCAAGCCTGGCTCTAGAGAATAGAATGATTGATCATCTGTTGTACTCTCCAAGTGACCCTCAAGCCTCCTCTTATACTTTTCTTGTTGACATCTCAACGGTCGAGATTAAGTCCCTAATCAATGACTAAGATTAGATCTGGCTTGATCCATGTCTTTTGGACCACTGTAACACATATTCATATTAATACACATTAATATTTTATTCTCCCTAAGTTTAGACTAAGGGACTCCATTAAAAATATTAATTATCTTAATATCTCCTGATCTGTTTAGAATCATCCCAAACCCTTTTTGGGTATTGGAGATCTCATGTGCCCCAACCTCTCCACCAAATTTTGTGGCTAGAGCACATCCGATGCTACCCCAAATCAACACCGGGAGAGCATAAAAGCAGCTAGAGAGAGTGACGCAGGAGCAGCCAATGCTCACGTAGGGCCACGCAGAGGCAGCTAAGTGCTACGCAGAGCACCAGAGAGGCCAGCGTAGCTGACGCAGAGCCTCAGAGAGCTGATGCAAGGCCTCCTGGGGCTAACGCATGGCCAACGCTGGGCTAGGAGAGGCTGGTGCAGTCCAAATTGGGTAGATGCTGGGGTTTCTGGGGCATATTGGTGTTGAGTAGCTACCAGAAGGATTATCTGGGGTTTCAGCCAGTAGATTTGTCAGAAACAAAGAGGTATTACTGCTAAGGAAATTCTCTGTTGGGTAGGCCAGTTTCAGCACCCAGATTGTACTCTGATATTGCTTAATAAGAAAACCCTCAGATAGCTGCACAAGTTTTCCCGCATTGGGTTTTTCTGGGGACATTGGTCCAAAAATAATGGTGTCATGTGGTGTGTTTGTTCTTGTTTCTTTTAGTTGCTGATATGTAATATGTTGAGCATGCACTGGTGTTTATTTTCGATATTTACTTTGTAAATAACTTGTTAAAGGAAAAATAACAAGTAGGTAGGAATAAATCAAAAAAAATGCATGAAGTGTTTTTAAACTAAGTAAAATTAGAAACTTCAACAATGGTGACTATGCCCGAGGCTGTCCAGAAAAGAGTGATGCTCCAAGGTCCAACTGCAACAACAATTGCGGCTTCAACAACAACAACAGTTTTAATGATAGAAGATGAGGTGACAATAGAAGAAGAGATGCTCCTGATGATCGTGATGAAGGCCATAGTCCTCAAAAGAGATCATGGAACTCAAGGTATGGAAATAATGCAGTCTCTACTCAATCTGAATATATTTTTATTTTTTCTCTTTCTAGTTCCTCTCCTCTGGATTCATGTGATGGTTGGTAAATAGTGGGGCCTCTAGACATTTCTCTAGATATCATGAAGTCCTCTCAAATCTTGTTGAGATGGAGACTAATCTATAGATCATTCCTGTGGACAGCTCTACTTATCCTATAAAGGGTTTTGGTTCTGTTACATTTCATTTGGATTATGAGGAAATCGTACTTCTTCATGATGTTATTTATGTATCGGGATTAAAGAAGAACCTTGTATCTATATCTTTCTTGGAAAACAAAGGGATGAGAGTTGCCTTCATAAGAGGAAAGTTTTGCACTTGGCCAATGGAATCTCGCATGAGGGATGCATTCACCTTGGGATCTAGAATTGAAAGACACTATAGAATTAATGGAAGATTGTTGCGAGCAATGGTACATGATAGAAATCATCAAAGTGAGCTATGGAACCAAAGGTTTGCTCATCTACACTATGAAGCCTTGCCTAATGTAAGGAGATGGTTTCTAGAATGCCTAAAGTTCAAAATAAGCATGATGGGTTATGTTTGGGATGTGCCAGTGGGAATAAGTCGAGGGGACCATTCCCTTCTAGAAAAAGCAAGACCAATGATATTCTACAACTCATTCATTCTGATCTATGTGGACGCTGATCAATAAAATCTTTGGGTGATCTATATTACATAACCTTTGTGGATGAATTCTCCTAAAAGACATGGATATTCTACTTGAAGCACAAGGACGAGGCATTTGTTATGTTCAAGAATTTCAAGGCATTGATAGAGAATCAAATAGGGAAAAAGATCAAGGTCTCCAAGTCTGATAATGGTGGAAAATACACTTTTAATGATTTCACTGACATTTGCAAGAAGAATGAAATCAAGAAGTAGACCTTTGTACCTTATAATCCCAAACAAAATGGTGTGGCTGAAAGAAAGAATAGGACCATCATGGAAGATGCCTGAGCCATGTTGCATGATCAAAACCTGAGTAGTGGCAGTGACAGAACCATGGGTAGCAGTACAGGATGCAACAGTGCAGAGGATGTTGGGCAGGGAGGCCTAGCATCAGCACAGGTACCGATGCCGGATGATCAGAGTAATACTCATTGAGGAGTATTGCTAGAGCACAGTCCTCGCTAAGAGGGAGTGTTGATTTTGGGTAGCATTGGATGTGCTCTAGCCACGAAATTTGGTGGAGAGGTTGGGGCATGTTGTCGCGCGGATTGGCACGACAACGCTCAGACCGGGGGCTGTCACTCTGATCCCCGGTCTCTCCGTTTAAGCCTGTCTCCCGCGGCTAAGGGGGGTAGACCCTGCAAGGTGATGGAGGCCAACTGCCAAACAGTTGGGCTAGGAGACGAGACGCACTAAGATGATTTTATTAATTTGATAGATCAGTGCCTTAAGAGATTGGTGCTTAAATGATTACTAGCTGGACGATATAAGAACATGAACCACAGACAGCAATCACTTATCATCAAACAAAGAGAACAATGCTTTAAATATCCAGTAAAACACAAAGTTCATCGAAAAACGACATCCAGCAACTTAAGAGAAATGAGTGCTTTAAACAACCACACAGTTATTGACTAGATAGGATATGCAGCTAACATTCATGCATCAACAACTTTTGAATCTGATCTTAAGTAACTGGATTTGGCAAGCAAGAAACTTTTCCACAAATTTTTTATGCCTTTTCAATTTTTTTTTATTTATTTTTTTATAAAAAAAAGAAAAATTTAAAACTATGTTAACATAAAACTAAAGCTTAAAAGTAATTAAACTAAGCTAAATAAAAAAATTGAAACACTAAATAAATAAAAAAAAACTTTTATACTTTTTCTTTTTATATTTAAGAAAATTTAAAAAAAGAAACTATAAAAAATTAACTATGTAAGCATAAAACCTAAAATCAAATCTATGCTAACCTACGAATAACATTTCATTCAACGCCTAATTTAAATAACATCAAAACTATGATTAACACCATAAAACTAAGAAACTGAAAGAAAACGTGAAATACAGTTGGCTAGGCGTGATGCGTAATTCGAATTTGCAAACAGAGGATGCGTTGACGTGTATCGTGACCCAGCCGTAAACCAAAGGAGAGATTGGTCACGGCCTAATCGATTTAATTGCAGCTGTATAAAAGATTTTACCTGAGCCAAGCTTCACAAATGCATATACGATGATGAGAATACAGCGAGGAACTCAGGACGAAAATGAAGACGAACGTGACAGGTTTTGGAAAGCAAAACGAAAGTCTGCGTGGTGACTGAATGCTTAAACCGTGAAACGTAACCTGGACTCCTGCGTGGGCCGGTGAGGGATGCTGTAACAGCGTATAACGAAGGTAGGTAAAAACGAAATCAAAGCAAAAGCAAAGCGTAAGACTCCATCGATGAATGCGTGAGGGCAAATGAAAGAACAGAGGCAGGAGAGAACGTGACCCAGTCTCCGCGACAGAGGAAAAATTTATGCGTACAGCAGCTCTGAGAGGGGACGGGTGACGGCAGAGATTTTAAAAAAATTGCTGGTCGATCCACGCATAACCAAGACAGAGGAAACAAATAGGAAAACGACCAAAGCAATGCCACTGTAATACGATCTTCAGTTTTCGAATACGCAGACGGAGGCTGGGGTAAGGCTCGGGACTGCGTAGGGCACGCTGGGCTATGGTTTGACACCGAGCAGAACGCAGCAAAAAGAAAAACAAACAAAAAAAAGAAGAACTATACTTGCAGGAGCAGAACAGCGATGCATACGACTCAGAAAAAGGATACCTCCAGCAAATTTACAATGAAATCAACAGTGCAAAGAGACCTACGCGATTTTTTCTTTAGCAAAAAAGGAATACGATTTACGTTGTTACCTGGTTTGATGGTTGCTAAATGCAGAGGACGCGTGGGTGAATGATCTTCCGTTGTAGGAGCCTTTGAAACTTGCGTTACCACTGTATGCTTTGATTGATGAATGTAGCTTGACACTTTCAAACCCCCCACGCAAGAAATGTTGCCTCGTTGTCTAACCTGCGTCTTCTGACTTTAATTGAAATCACAGTAAATGTAGCCCTATATATATATTTATCAAACAAAGCCAGAATTCTAAATGAAAACTGCGAATACGTTATAGCAGGATTGGAATGCCACGATTACTGTTCACGTGAAACCCTTCAAAATTAACCTCAAATCAAAATTTTAAAGCTCTAGAACAGCCAGATTTAACCATGATTGCAGTAACATTTTCAATTTATCAGAAAATTTGAACTTTACTGTGAAAATAAAGAAAATCTCTCAATGTAAAACACGAGATAAAATTTAAAAGATTAACCCAGGGCACAAACAGCTGGGCTCTGCACAGAAAAGCCTGTGGGAGTCGGCTGGTTCAGCCCAGAACTTCCCCAAACACCCACAAATACCCTTCACCTAAAGATTTCCTGCACACCTTCGGCAAACATCAGTAAAGAGGGCAAGAAATGCTGCCAGATTTCAAGAAATAATGGAGATACCTGCCATATTTCCAGAAAACCTACAACATTCAAACCCTAGCACGTGAGCAAGCTACCTGTACTCACAATACTCTGAAAACCAGCTATTTTTAACTGCTGAAAACTGAAATATGCAGAAAAACGAAAATCTCACAGCGATTCCAGAGAGTAACACCAGCCAGTTTTGAACCCCAAAGTCTTTTTATTAACCAGAAAATCAGATTACAAGAGAGCTTTTCAGTACAGACTCACAGATCAGATAAACCTGTAAAATGACCCCCTAAGACCCTATAAAAAGGAAATGATCCCAACGGCTAGTTTTGGGTGATCCATGTTGAAGCGATCTCGACCGTCGATGAGGGTTAAGCCATCTCTTAATCTCATCCGTCGATTTTATTTAAAAAAATATTTTGCATGCATTCACAAAAATATTATTATTTTATTGCTTAGGGTTTTTGCTTTATGTTTTTTTTTTTTTTTAATTTTTTTTATTTTTTATTATTTTTTAATTTTTTATTTATTTTTTTAATTTTATTATTTTTATTCATTTTTTAAATTTTTAATCCATTTCAAGATGGATCATCAAACTAAGCCGTTGGAAACATCACCTAGGACCTAGGACCTAGGACTCATGAGGGGATTTACAACATTTTCAACCCTCAAGACACATTTCATCATGATTTTTACAATTTCATCTCAAAGGGATGAACCCACTTAATACAGACCCTCATAGAACACCCAGTTCTGCGACACAACTATAATCTAGCAGATTAACATATAAGATTCTCCTAAAGTTCTGATGACGAAATCCATCCCGGCTTTGGGGTCAGGTTTGAAGGAAAACTCTGCCGATCGTAGATCGGTGAGACGAAAAACCTCCCGGGACGCAGATCATCATTAGAAAGTTAGGTCCACCTAGGCAACTTTACATACATGACTCTGATCTGCTTAGATTATTTACAACTTATACATGCAGACTGGGTTTACAACAAAAATGATCAAGCTGTCGATGACTGTAGGCTGGCACGGACACGTCGTTCAGGAGCTACCCCTCTCTGCCAAAAGAAAGGAGGTGTACTGCATGGGTAGTTGACCGATAGTGGTCAACATCTGGCTCTACTTGGGGACACATTGCTGCACTGGTAGGAATGTGAGAATCCAGAATCTGCATCCATACAACACACAAATAAAAATAAGTAGCGTCCATTCCAAAATCATCATATACATTAAGCACAGGAAAGATAAAAGCTCTTCATTTATTGACTAACTAATAACATGAAAAGTAAATCTAATCCTAAAAACAGAAATAAAATGCTGAAAAGACAAGGAGTAGGGATAGAAATACAATACAAAAGATGCCCCATGGCATCAGATATCATCTCTGAAGAACAGCTTGAGCATTTGGCCGTTCGCTGGTAGATGAAGTGGTTCACCATCCAATCTGCTCAAGTGGAATGAGTTCGGTCCAGCGATATCTCTAATAATGTACGGTCCCAACCACAAGCTGTCAAACTTCTTATGCTTTCCCGGTTTTTCATTTTTGCGGTCCCAAAGTAAAACCATATCTCCAACCTGCAAAGATCTAGATCGAGAGCATTTATCAAAGCTTTTCTTAATATTAGATTGATTTTTACATATAGTCTCAAAAGCTGTCCGACGAGCCTCATCCAATTCCACAATCTGATCTATCCTATTCTGAACAGCATCTTTATTATCGGAAAAATTTTGGAGAAGCTGATAAGCTGGCAATCTTAGGTGCACAGGTAAGGTAACATTCAAGCCATAAACCAATTCAAAGGGAGATTTACCAGTAGATTTCTTCTTAGTAATTCTGTCTGCCCACAAAGCATACTTGATTTTGCTGTCCCAAGACCTCTTGTTATCTCCTACTATTTTCTTGATAATGGTTATGAGATTTTTATTACTTGATTCAGCCAAACCATTACCCTGAGGATAGTAATTCGACGAATGAGACAAGACAATGCCATATTTGAAACAAAAAGATGTAAACTCTGAAGAACTAAAAGCCTTGGCATTGTCAGTAGTGATCTTAGCGGGGACACCAAATCTAGTAATGATATTATTCTCAATGAAATCCATAATCACCTTTTCAGTGGCATTCTTAGCAGGAATGGCTTCTACCCATTTAGTGAAATAATCTGTAGCAGTCAAAATCCATGAGTAGCCATTGCTAGAATTTTCATGGAACTTCCCTATGAAGTCCAGACCCCAATGCTGAAAAGGTGCCTCTACAATAACAGGTTGTAGAGGAAGGGCAACAAGCTTCTGCTTCCCAGTGAACAGTTGACAGGCTTGACACGTTCTAACAAACTTGTGCACATCAGAAAAAATCGAAGGCCAATAATAGCCAGCTCTCAGGATTTTGTGGGCGGTAGTTCTAGCAGCATAATGACCACCACAAAATCCTGAATGAAAATCTGAAATTAATCTTTTGGACTCAACATCGTCAACACACCTAAGCACTATGCCCTCAGGATTTTTCCATCCAAGGCCATCCTTCATAAGGCAATACTTAGTGGCCTTTAGTCTAAGAGCCCTTCTCTTATGAGCGACTAAATGGTTAGGACATGCAAGATTTGTCAAGTAGTAAACTATGTCCTTATACCATTCATGCTCTGCTAATCTTCTCAACTCTGGTGAAGATAGATCGTCAAGGCAAAACAAACCAAGAGTCTTTTCATTACTTTCCGTTAACATTTGAGCTAAACCTTGGCCTTTGATCAGTTTAGTGGGTCTAATTTCTAAATCATACTCCTATATCTTAGTAACCCACCTAGCACGAGTCCCTAAGCAATCAGTTTGAGTTAATATGTCTTTAACAGCAAAATGTGGGACGAAAGCGATGATCTTAGAATAACCCACATAAGTTTTAAAATGCTTAAGAGACTTGACCAGGGCATAAGCCTGCTTTTCCATGGTATTGTACTTCAATTCGGAGTTTTGAAGTGCTCTACTCATGAAAGCGATAGGCTGCTCATGACCATCTTTATTCTTTTGAAGCAAGACACCGGCAATGGTATCCTCAGAAGCGAAAGAAAAAATCATGAAATCTTTGGAGTAATCAGGACTAACAAGGACAGGAGCTTTCGCGATAGCAGACTTGATTTCTTGGAAAGCCCTTTTGCCCTCTTCCTGCCAGACAAATTTCACATCTTTCTTCAGAAGACTTTGAATGGGCTTAGCTATTTCCGCATAATTCGGGATAAATCTTCTAATAAAATTTATCTTTCCAAGGAAAGACTGAAGGGACTTGAGGTTATGCGGGAGAGGAATCTTTTGAATTGCTTCAACTCGTTCAGGATCGACCTTGACTCCTTCCTTAGAAATGATATGACCCAGAAGTTTCCCTTCAGTTACCCCAAAGACAGATTTAGCCGGATTCAAAGAAATTCCATATTCTCTGCATCTATCGAAAACCTTCCTAAGATGATCTATATGGCTGATACCATCTTTAGAGAAAACAGTAAGATCGTCTTGGTAAATTTCGATGATTTTCCCGATTAACCCTTTGAAGGCATAATCCATGGCCCTCTGGAAAGTAGCCCCAGCATTTGTTAACCCAAATGGCATTCTGATGTATTCAAAAGTGCCCCATGGTGTTGTGAATGTGGTCTTGTGTCGATCTTCCTTTTTAACCCAAACTTGATTATACCCAGAAAAACCGTCTAGCAATGACATCATTCCAGACCCAGTTACTCTTTGCAACAAAGTTTCCATTTTTGGCAAAGGGTAATTATCCTTTTTGCATGCTAGATTAAGGTTTCTAAAATCGACACAGAGTCTTATTGTACCATTCTTTTTCCTGACAATCACTAAATTCGAACACCATGTCGAATGCCTAGTTTGAGCGATGATCCCTGCTGCAAGCATTTTCGTAAGCTCTTTCTGGACCAGGAGGGCTAACTTAGGATTAATCTGCCTAAGCTTCTGCCGGAAGGGTCTAGCATTTTCATCCTTTAATGGAATAGTATGCTCCATAATATCTTCCCTATAGCCCTTCAACTCATCATAGGAAAAAGCCAAAACATCTCGATATTCACGAAGTAAATCAATTAACTTTTTCCTTTCCTCCAGACTAGTACCTTTACCGATTTTAACTATCTTCGGATTTTCAGAAGTGCCAATGTTGACTTCAAGGTACTCACCTGGGTCCATCTTGTTTTCTTCTCTCAGTTTCGTGGCATCATGCCGATCAAAATGTTGCTCTAAGGCAACCACATTTCTGGGAGTGGGATTTATGATATGTCTATGATCTAAAGACCCATCCTCGTCAGAAACTAACCGGAAATCCTCAAACTCGTCTAAACTATTGAGAAAACGAACGACTTGCTTTTCATCATTAAAAACTTGCCAATGCTCTGAGTTGTCTGGGACAGATGGTCTGAATATTACCTCCATTTTAATTTTATCGTTAATTAACTCATCAGACAACTGGAAAGTGGTAGCGGCTACGGCAAGTTTATCTGCCGAACTATTTAGCTCTCTAGGAATTGCTTCAAGGTTAAGGGCATCGAAGTGCTCCATAGTATCCCACACAGCATTTCGATAGTTTCTTAATCTCTGATTTCTACATGTGAATTTGTTCTTAAGCTGCATGATAACCAGATCGGAATCCCCCTTTATGCTAAGCAACTTAATCTTCAAGGCTTTGGCCAATTCAAGGCCCAACAATATGGCTTCATACTCAGCGACATTGTTGGTTGCTTCAAATTCTAGACGATAGGCAAACTTGAATACGTGACCAAGGGGAGACTTAAGCACAATTCCAGCACCCTTACCATGACTAGAGAACGCACCATCGAAATACATATACCAGACTTCATCTTTAAGACTTTTGACCTTTTCGTCGGGAGGAGTTATGAAGTTAGACAGGATAGCATAGTTCCCGATGTCAGATTGCTCTCTAATTATTTCGTTATGAGGCTTTTTAGGATTTTCAACATGAAATTTCCTCTCAGGCTCTCTATTTAGTCTAACGAAACCGTCACCGCTAGGAGAAGGAATCATAGCATATGACCAATTCATCTGAATGCTTCCCCCTAGATCAGAGGCCCACTTTCTAGATAACAGCATGCCCCAAGCATCAGGTACATCAACGACAACAATATCCATAACAACCATGATGTCTGGGTAAACCGAAAGATGAACTTGCAAATCCTTGATTAAACCATGTACTTCGATTTTCTTAGAATCCATGGCACATATATTATAGTAGGGTCTGGAAACTCTCAAGTTAAGCTGTTCCATAACCCTTTTAGTCATAACACAAGCAGATGCACCTGAATCCAACATGCAGTTATTCAATTTATAACCATTGACTAACAAGGTGATAAAGAAGGGTTGATGATCCTTGTTATCAGCATCTACGCTTTGCAGATAAATAGGAGCATCATGATAGTCAACCCCACGAATCTTCTGTTGAGAAGCATTGACTTGAGGACCCTGAATTGCTTTTAGTAACTTGTCTCTTTGGGAAGGGATCTTAGCGATCTCAGACACGGGAACCCAGATTTTAGCATTATTAAACCAACTCCCCAAATCGACATCTATTCCAGAGTTTATACCAGGGTTTAAAGTTCGAGGAGGAATTTGATTCCCGCTCTGATCTTTATCCCTTCTCTGGTATGTTAAACCCTTATCTCTAGCAATTTCCAGAATTTTCTCAGGAGAGGGTTTCTCACCATATAACCTGGCCAAAATGTCATCTTCGTTTTCAAGGTTATTTATACTAAAAGCAGATTGAGGATTCACAACATCATAGCTCCTTTCCTTAACCTCTATCCAATCATTCATGGGCAAAGGAAACTTGCTCCCTACTACGTTTATTTGCTCACCTGTCCCAATCATACCATTATCGAAAAGTCTTCTGATAATGAGACAAGAGGATTCTTCGTGAAAATCATCACAAGCACGACAGTAAGGAGGAGCATTATCCACCAGATTGGTAAGCGGATTAGGGGGCCTCTGCTCACTAGGTTGACCCTTTCTTTGCCAGTTACTATTTCTGTTATTATTATTTCGAGGCTGAAAATTTTGTGATTGCGCTCTTTCCATTTGAATCAACCTATTCTGCAAAGTGTTTATCTCCTTGTTATGATTAATTTCCATGGTTTCAATTTTTTGAAGTAACTTGAGAACAAGTTCATTTTCAGGCTCTTGGGCTGCTTTTCCCTTAGGTTCCTTTAGTTTTGTAGCAGCCCTATCATAACCTGGGATTTCAGACTTCCCAGAAGCTGCCTTGTCCTTCTCAAGTTCTACAGCTAAGGCTTGGCAATCTCGATAATCAGTAAGTTTAGCACGCCTTAACTCATAAGATGGTTCAGGACCAAAGGCATCAATATAAAAATCTTGGAGAGTTTTATCTGAAGGTTTATAGTCTTGAGGTAATTCTCTAATAATACCATTAAACCTTCTATTATATTCTTCAACAGTTTCGTCTTCTCTCTTTTTCATCAGAGTAAGAGCTCTTACAAGATGTCTTCCCTCTCTCTTGTCTCCATATTTTTCTCTAAATGAATTAATGATTGATTGTAAAGAGTCAAAAGAATTAGGAGGTTTTTCTGTAAACCAGTCATGAGCATCACCTCCTAGAGTCAAGATAAAAAGGGTCATCCTGACATCTTCATGATCAAAATCAGGAGATCTAGCATACTTAGCCATCCATATGTTGAAATCTCGCAAATGGGAATTAACAGTAATGGCATTATCTGCATGAAAACTGGGCAATTTGTCTATCCCAACAGATGGAATATCATTGGGGGCTCCAGGAATGTTAGAAAAATTACAAGGGCCCAACAGACTCATGGTGTTGCGCCTAACTTGACCCCTAAAGAGCAGATGAACGTCAGAAAGGGCTTCTTGTCCAAGATTTGTAAGGAGTGCACGAGAAGCGAGTTTGTGTGATTGCACCCTGTAAACCTTTTCAGGATCCGGAGTGGGGTTGCACAGACTGCCTGGATGTCTTCTAGTGTACACTCTTGCAGATAATATGGGAAGTGGAGTCGCCACTTGAACAAGAAGTTAAGCACAGAAAAGCTTGAAAAACAAGGACCAAGGACAGAAAAACTCTGTCCCCGACAACGGCGCCAAAAAATGTTGTCGCGCGGATTGGCATGACAACACTCAGACCGGGGGCTGTCACTCTGATCCCCGGTCTCTCCGTTTAAGCCTGTCTCCCGCGGCTAAGGGGGGTAGACCCTGCAAGGTGATGGAGGCCAACTGCCAAACAGTTGGGCTGGGAGACGAGACGCACTAAGATGATTTTATTAATTTGATAGATCAGTGCCTTAAGAGATTGGTGCTTAAATGATTACTAGCTGGACGATATAAGAACATGAACCACAGACAGCAATCACTTATCATCAAACAAAGAGAACAATGCTTTAAATATCCAGTAAAACACAAAGTTCATCGAAAAACGACATCCAACAACTTAAGAGAAATGAGTGCTTTAAACAACCACACAGTTATTGACTAGATAGGATATGCAGCTAACATTCATGCATCAACAACTTTTGAATCTGATCTTAAGTAACTGGATTTGGCAAGCAAGAAACTTTTCCACAAATTTTTTATGCCTTTTCAAATTTTTTATTTTTATTTTTATTTTTATTTTTTTTATTTTTTTTTATTTTTTTATAAAAAAAAGAAAAATTTAAAACTATGTTAACATAAAACTAAAGCTTAAAAGTAATTAAACTAAGCTAAATAAAAAAATTGAAACACTAAATAAAAAAAAAAAAAAACTTTTATACTTTTTCTTTTTATATTTAAGAAAATTTAAAAAAAGAAACTATAAAAAATTAACTATGTAAGCATAAAACCTAAAATCAAATCTATGCTAACCTACGAATAACATTTCATTCAACGCCTAATTTAAATAACATCAAAACTATGATTAACACCATAAAACTAAGAAACTGAAAGAAAACGTGAAATACAGTTGGCTAGGCGTGATGCGTAATTCGAATTTGCAAACAGAGGATGCGTTGACGTGTATCGTGACCCAGCCGTAAACCAAAGGAGAGATTGGTCGCGGCCTAATCGATTTAATTGCAGCTGTATAAAAGATTTTACCTGAGCCAAGCTTCACAAATGCATATACGATGATGAGAATACAGCGAGGAACTCAGGACGAAAATGAAGACGAACGTGACAGGTTTTGGAAAGCAAAACGAAAGTCTGCGTGGTGACTGAATGCTTAAACCATGAAACGTAACCTGGACTCCTGCGTGGGCCGGTGAGGGATGCTGTAACAGCGTATAACGAAGGTAGGTAAAAACGCAATCAAAGCAAAAGCAAAGCGTAAGACTCCATCGATGAATGCGTGAGGGCAAATGAAAGAACAGAGGCAGGAGAGAACGTGACCCAGTCTCCGCGACAGAGGAAAAATTTATGCGTACAGCAGCTCTGAGAGGGGACGGGTGACGACAGAGATTTTAAAAAAATTGCTGGTCGATCCACGCATAACCAAGACAGAGGAAACAAATAGGAAAACGACCAAAGCAATGCCACTGTAATACGATCTTCGGCTTTCGAATACGCAGACGGAGGCTGGGGTAAGGCTCGGGACTGCGTAGGGCATGCTGGGCTATGGTTTGACACCGAGCAGAACGCAGCAAAAAGAAAAACAAACAAAAAAAGGAAGAACTATACTTGCAGGAGCAGAACAGCGATGCATACGACTCAGAAAAAGGATACCTCCAGCAAATTTACAATGAAATCAACAGTGCAAAGAGACCTACGCGATTTTTTCTTTAGCAAAAAAGGAATACGATTTACGTTGTTACCTGGTTTGATGGTTGCTAAATGCAGAGGACGCGTGGGTGAATGATCTTCCGTTGCAGGAGCCTTTGAAACTTGCGTTACCACTGTATGCTTTGATTGATGAATGCAGCTTGACACTTTCAAACCCCCCACGCAAGAAATGCTGCCTCGTTGTCTAACCTGCGTCTTCTGACTTTGAATGAAATCACAGTAAATGTAGCCCTATATATATATTTATCAAACAAAGCCAGAATTCTAAATGAAAACTGCGAATACGTTATAGCAGGATTGGAATGCCACGATTACTGTTCACGTGAAACCCTTCAAAATTAACCTCAAATCAAAATTTTAAAGCTCTAGAACAGCCAGATTTAACCATGATTGCAGTAACATTTTCAATTTATCAGAAAATTTGAACTTTACTGTGAAAATAAAGAAAATCTCTCAATGTAAAACACGAGATAAAATTTAAAAGATTAACCCAGGGCACAAACAGCTGGGCTCTGCACAGAAAAGCCTGTGGGAGTCGGCTGGTTCAGCCCAGAACTTCCCCAAACACCCACAAATACCCTTCACCTAAAGATTTCCTGCACACCTTCGGCAAACATCAGTAAAGAGGGCAAGAAATGCTGTCAGATTTCAAAAAATAATGGAGATACCTGCCATATTTCCAGAAAACCTACAACATTCAAACCCTAGCACGTGGGCAAGCTACCTGTACTCACAATACTCTGAAAACCAGCTATTTTTAACTGCTGAAAACTGAAATATGCAGAAAAACGAAAATCTCACAGTGATTCCAGAGAGTAACACCAGCCAGTTTTGAACCCCAAAGTCTTTTTATTAACCAAAAAATCAGATTACAAGAGAGCTTTTCAGTACAGACTCACAGATCAGATAAACCTGTAAAATGACCCCCTAAGACCCTATAAAAAGGAAATGATCCCAACGGCTAGTTTTGGGTGATCCATGTTGAAGCGATCTCGACCGTCGATGAGGGTTAAGCCATCTCTTAATCTCATCTGTCGATTTTATTTAAAAAGATATTTTGCATGCATTCACAAAAATATTATTATTTTATTGCTTAGGGTTTTTGCTTTATGTTTTTTTTTTTTTTTTAATTTTTTATTATTTTTTAATTTTTTATTTATTTTTTTAATTTTATTATTTTTATTCATTTTTTAAATTTTTAATTCATTTCAAGATGGATCATCAAACTAAGCCGTTGGAAACATCACCTAGGACCTAGGACCTAGGACTCATGAGGGGATTTACAACATTTTCAACCCTCAAGACACATTTCATCATGATTTTTACAATTTCATCTCAAAGGGATGAACCCACTTAATACAGACCCTCATAGAACACCCAGTTCTGCGACACAACTATAATCTAGCAGATTAACATATAAGATTCTCCTAAAGTTCTGATGACGAAATCCATCCCGGCTTTGGGGTCAGGTTTGAAGGAAAACTCTGCCGATCGTAGATCGGTGAGACGAAAAACCTCCCGGGACGCAGATCATCATTAGAAAGTTAGGTCCACCTAGGCAACTTTACATACATGACTCTGATCTGCTTAGATTATTTACAACTTATACATGCAGACTGGGTTTACAACAAAAATGATCAAGCTGTCGATGACTGTAGGCTGGCATGGACACGTCGTTCAGGAGCTACCCCTCTCTGCCAAAAGAAAGGAGGTGTATTGCATGGGTAGTTGACCGATAGTGGTCAACAGGGCACATGAGATTTCCAATACCTAGAAAGGGTTTGGGCAGATTCTAAACAGATCAAGAGATATTAAAATAATTAATATTTTTAATGGAGTCCCTAAGTCTAAATTTGGGGAAAATAAATTATTATTGTGTATTAATATGAATCTGTGTTAGAATGGTCGAAAAGACATGGATCAAGCTAGATCTAATCTTAGCCGATATTAGATCTGGCTTGATCCATGTCTTTTGGACCATTCTAACACAGATTCATATTAATACACATTAATATTTTATTTTCCCCAAGTTTAGACTTAAGGACTCCATTAAAAATATTAATTATTTTAATATCTCCTGATCTGTTTAGGATCTGCCTAAACCCTTTCTGGGTATTGAGATCTCATGTGCCCCAACAGCTAAGATTAGATCTGGTTTGATCCTGGTCTTTTGGACCATTCTAGCACAGATTCATATTAATACACATTGATATTTTATTTTCCCTAAGTTTAGACTTAGGGACTCCATTAAAAATATTAATTATTTTAATATCTCATGATCTATTTAGAATCTGCCTAAACCCTTTCTGGGTATTGGAGATCTCATGTGCCCCAACCTCACCACCAAATTTCGTGGCTAGAGCACATTCAATGCTACCCCAAATCAACACAAAAGCTACAAAAGTTCCTTTGGGGAGAAGCCACTCATATAGCAGTCTATGTTCAAAACAAGATTCCTCATCAAGCCCTGGGTGACAAGATTCCAGAAGAAGTGTTCACAGGGATAAAACCGGGTGTTGGTCATTTAAGAATCTTTAGCTAACCCATGTACTTTCATGTGCCTAAGGACAAGAGGAACAAGCTAGAAGCCACTCGAAAGAAAGGTACATTTGTACAGTATTGTGATAATTGTAAAGCGTTAAAACTTAAGAATATATGTGCCTGATCAAAGGAATATCGAGTTTAGGAGGGATGTCACTTTCGACGAAGATGCTGCCCTTGGAAAAGCAAGGGACATTCCCCCACCTCCTCATATTGAAAAGAAGGATGATGACATGGACCTACTAGAAGGTCCTTCTATGCTTGGACCCAAGAAAGATGTTGATGATCCCATGGAACCTATGGATCCCTTGGATCCTCCTCCATGTGATACTCCTGCCAGGAAGAGACCACTTTGGCTTCATGATACATTATAGGATGTTGAAAAACATGTTGCTACCAGAGGAACCATCCAGGAATGTAAGAATCCATATCGATACTAGGGATATGTTGTGGCTATGAGCTCCATAATACAAGATGAACTACACACCTTTGAAGAAACAGTGAATGAACAGGTTTGGAAATATGTTATGGCCAAAGAATACGAATCCATTATGAAGAATGATGTGTGTGAAGTGGTTTTGAGACCCAAAGGGAAGTCTATTGTGACTTTTGAGTGGTTGGTTGTTGTACAAGATCAATCATGGAGTTGATGGAAGTATTAAGAAAAATAAGGCAAGGTTCATAGCTAGAGGCTTCTCCCAAAAATAGGGAAAAGATTATGATGACATCTTTGCACTTGTTGGCCACTATACTACTATTAGATCTATTGTTTCCCTTGTTGTTAGTCAAGGATGGACCCTTCACCAGATGGATGTGAAGGTTGCGTTTCTCCATGGAATACTCTAGGAAGTGTATGTTGAGCAACCACAGGGTTTTGAAGTGCATGATAGGAAGACTCATTTTTGGAGGTTCAAGAAGGTACTTTATAAATTGAAGTAGCCCCCAGAGCTTAGTATGCCCATATTGATAGCTACCTAGTGAAGCTTGGATTTATAAGAAGCAATGTTGACCCGAACCTCTACTTCAAACCATTCCAAGCTATGTCTCTTATTTTGATTTTATATGTTGATGAATTATTCTTGATAGATAGTGAGTCTTTGATGCTCGAGTGCAAGGGGGAGCTAGCCATTAAGTTCAGAAAGAAAGACCTCGGATTGATTCATTATTTCTTGGTCTTAGAGGTGTGGCAAAGGCCCAGTGAGATTTTCCTTTCTCAAGGAAAATATGTTGTGAAATTGTTGGAAAGATTTGGAATGGTAGAATGCAATTCCATGGCCACACCGATGGAAATGAACTTCAAGAAGTTATGTGGAGATGTTGTAGGACCTGACTTGGAAAATCCCTTTGAGTATCGACAATTGATTGGGGCATTGATGTTCCTTGTGAACACCCGTCCGGACATATGTTTTGCAATTAACACTTTGAGTCAATTCATGACTGAGCCTCTTCATGCACACTGGGTTGTTGCCAAGCATGTGCTGAGATATTTGCATGGGACAATTAATCTTGGTCTGAGATATACTGCCAGAGATGTGATACTTCATGGGTACATTGATGTTGACTAGGTCAGAAATGGTATTGACAAGAAGAGCACATTAGGGTGTTGCTTTAAGCATGACCGAGGCAGAGTATATTGTTGTTAGCATAGCTAGCTGCAAGGCAATTTGGTTGAGGAAGCTCTTTGGAGAGTTGTTTGAGAAGGTTCTGGATCTGATAGTGATATATTGCGAGAACAAAAATGGGATCCAATTGGTAGAGAATCTCGTGTTTCAAAACAAGTCCAAGCATATTGAGATCATATATAACTACATCTGGGCCATAGTGAAGAGGAGTCATAAGTCTCCATAATATTTCAACTGACGAGAAAATAGTAGACATACTCACCAACATTTTCCTGAAAGGGAAGTTCTTTGTCTTCAGAGAGCAGCTTGGACTGATGGATGTGACCCTCTCGAGTAAGGGTCTTGGCTAATCGAGGACGCTAAGCTATGCTTTTCCCCCTTTTATGAGCTCTCAGGGAGAGGAATTGAGTTGGAGAGCTCCTCGGGTTGAGGGAACTCTGGACTGTAGGATAGATTGTGATCCTTACCTTCCATGGTAAGTTGTATCCTACATATTGTTACACAATAGGGTAGATTGTGATCCTTGCCTTCTATGGTAAGTAGTATCTTGCCTATTGTCACTGTAGGGTGTGTTTGTGATCCTTATCATTTATGGCAAATGGGTATCTCCCCCTATGATCAAGTCTGGGACTTGACAAAGTATACCCCAGTATGCATCCTACCCACAAGCTGGGCTTGTTAGGATTGCCACCCATCTGGCCAATGGGTGAGGAGACTTGAGATAGATTGTGATCCTTACCATTTATGGTAAGTGGTATCCTAGTCAAGTGATGGGATGTAGTTTTTCTACCACTGACTCTTGAGGTTCAAGTTGGGAAGATCAACGAACAATAGGATAGACTATGATCCTTACCTCTCACGGTAAGTGGTATACTGCCTATTGTCCTTGGATATAGGGTGGTAGCTGGAGCTCTCATATGATGATTCTTCTTCTTTAGATTTGAGAGTGTTCAGCAGATGAGTAGAGACAAGATATGACTTGGTTCAGTGATGATGATGACGAGATTTTTTGACATGAGATTCATGATGCAGTAAGAAGTTTCTCCCTAGCTGAGACGAAGTGTTAATTTGGTAGTTCAGGGACAAATTCCCTCCTTTGGACAACCTTCCTCATCAAGAAAGACCCCTACTAGCCCTTGGAAGAATTTAATTCGGTCAAGAAAAAATATTATTTTTAAGGTGAAACCCACATGTGCACAAAACTATAAGTCAGCCTAGGAAAGCTAATTTTGACCCCTAAGGCTCATATAAATAGAGCATATGTCACATCACTTTGAAGCATCATCATCACACATCATATCTTCTCTCTCTTGTTTGGATTGGTTCGTACAGGTCTGCGATTAGAGGTCCAAGCTCATATGTGCGAAGGGAAGGAAGGATATTCTATTTTGACCAGCACTGACTAGCAAGGAAAAGGGTTCATTTGACTTAGATTTTGACCTTTTCTTGGAGGACGAGTTGACTGGGATTTGGACCAGATTTTTTTGGGAAGTTTGACCAAGGTTGACCACAAGATTTGACTAACGTTGACGGCTGAATTTCTGAAGTTTAACCACAAGATATCTCTCCTTTGACCAAGTTTTAGGAGGTTGTTGTGACTGGGTTTGACTGAGCTCGGAAGGTCGAGTTCTTTGACTATTGATTAAGTTGATTTGGAAGGTTGTTGACCATTGACTTTTGGACTGGCTAGGGCATCATTTTGGTATTGACTTGGACAGAAATTGCAAACTTTGACTTTGGATCATATTTGACTTTTGGGCTCATCTCTCATTGGATATTGGTTAGTTCAATTGAATAGTCAAAGTTATTGACCTTTGACTCATTGTTTATGAATTGGAACATTGTATCTCTCTGTTGAACATTTGATGACAATCTAATAGAAGAAGAATTTTGAAAGGGTTTTCCTCTTTCTGGGATTTTTCCTTGGTCTTTGACTAAATCTTGTGTCTCTCTTGTTCTTGTTCTTGGATGTCTTCTATTGCATTTGAATTATTTTTCTATCTAAAATTTCTTATTATCATTGGAAGATTCAATTTATTTGAAAAATGATTGCTAATTAAAGAAGAATTGGAATAAGTGATTGTGCTAAGCATTGAACACTGCAAAATTAACAAATTTATCTCCCTAAGTATTGGATGCAGGTGTTCTACCACATGGTGGTTGAGAGTCAAGTTGGGTGGGTCAGTCAATGGACATGGGGTGCGCGTGATATTTACCAAGGTCATTTATGACTGCCATAGACTTGGTTGTGGTAGATCGATCTCCCATATTGTCATGTGGATCATTCTTCTTCGCCTATGATCAAGTCATCATTGTTCAGCTGAGATGAGGTCATGGAGCTTGACCTGGAGACCAGTGGGGTGTGTGTGATATTGACCAAGGTCATTTGTGACTGCCATGGACTTGGTTGTGGTAAATTGATCTCCCCTACCATTGGTTGTGGATTATTCTTTTTCTATGAGATGAGATTAGCTTCTCTTATGTCAAGGCATGTACATCGGAGATGAGCCACATGGTGCAGCCGGAATTCCTCCCAAACTGAGAGGGAGTGTTGAGAAATCCAATTACCCCAAAAGAAGCCCAACTACTCCAAGGAGAAACCATCTTTCCCCAAAGAGAATTTAAATTTGATAAAATGGAAATTATTATTTGTTGACACTCCTCACATTATTATTTGATGTGACAAATTAATGTTGGCAAGCAATCCTCAAGACAACCCATCAAAGATTTCAAGAAAAGTAATTATGTGGAAAATAATAATTTACTCAAACTTATTGTAACTCAAGTTCAATCGGCTTCATCATTAATGGCACCCTTTCACCCATTCAAATGCCTATTTAATAAGCCATCTTGTGGCTCATTTGAAGCACGACAACAACAAAACTTGATCTAAGATTTCAATGACAAGAAAGCTCACACTATCTGAGATATTTTGCTCATAAAATATTCTATCTTTGTGGAAAATCGGATGGTTTCCTATGGCATCTCATTGATGGTATCTTTGTGGTTAAGATGGCCTAATCCCTATGGCCTATCTCTATTTATATGCAACGTCTTTTCTATTGATTATATGTGGCCTAATCCTGTTCTATTTCAGCCTAATTTTTGGCATCCTATGTGACCCTCCTGTGACAGTTTTTGTGGATCTAATGCAACCTTTCTCAACCCTAATACAGCTACTTCTGTGGCCTATCTCTATGATTATATTCGACCTACTCTCTATAGCACATATGGCCTTCTCTTTGTATCATATGTGGCTTCCTCTCAGTGATGTATGGGCAGAAATTCCTATGATGTTTGAGTAGTGATTCCTATGGTGTTTAAGCAATGATTCCTATGATGTTTTGGGTAGTGATTCCTATAATGCTTGTTCAGTGATACATGATAGTGATTCTTGTTCAATGAAGTATGGCAATTATTCTTGTTCAGTGATGTGTGACAATGATCCTTGTTCAGTGACATTTGTGCCTATGGTGTATGGCAGTGTCCTTTATGGGAGAGATACATAGCAATGTCCTTATGATTGAGATGTATGGCAATGCCCTTATGATTGAGATGTAGGGCAATGTCCTTATATGGCAGTACCTTTGTGACAGTGATATTGATGCATGACAATATGCTTATGACAGTGAAATACAGTAGAGTTACTTGTCCTTATTGGGCAGTGATGTATGGTAGAATTACTTGTCCTTATTGGGTAGTGATGTATGATAGAATTACTTGTCCCTAATGGATAGTGATGTATGACGAAGTTACTTGTTCTTATTGGACAAAGAGGTATGCCAGCGTTACTTGTACTTATGATAGTAATATGGAGGTAGCTTTATGGTTTCATTTGATGATCACTACGAGGCCTTTCAGAAGTAATGTGGAGGACTTGTGAATGCCTCTATCTTGGGTTGGCCCTGTTGCACCGATTTTGTCACAAATCCAAGGAAGCAGTTGTACACAAATTTTCAAAGTTCAGAATCATCAACCAGCCAGTTCTTATATCAATGTAAACCTAATTTCTGCAAATTGTAATGTAAATGATGCCAGTACGACAACTTAATTATGTAACAACCTAGGTAAGCCTCTGGTTTTGGTGACAAAGTTCTTATATCATTGTAAACCTAATTTCTGCAAATTGTAATGTAAATGATGCTAGTACGACAGCTTAATTATGTAACAATCTAGGTAAGCCTCTAGTTTTGGTGACAAATTTCATCCTAGGAGGTTTTTTGTCTAATTGCATTATGTATGTTTCTAAACACGGATAATCGACAAAGTTTTTCCTTCCAACTTAAACCCCAAAGCTAGGGTGGAATTTATTGACAAAATCTTAGATGAGTCATAGTGTTATATCGAGTCTTTGTAAAAGTGATTTGGGAATAATTTAAGCTATTTGGCCAAATTATTTTATTACAGATCACTTGGTCTACTAGATCATGTGTCACAGAATTGGATAAATAATATGAGGGTCTATAACGAATGGTTATCCCCCTTTGAGGGTTGAATTTGTAATATCTAATGTAAAAGATATTTTAGTGCATGGTGTGAAAATTCCTAGATCTAACAATCTTAGGAATCTTACTGCAACCAACTGAATCTACTTCTCCTAGATCGTAAATTACATTACAAACTTATTTCAGATTTCTTCTTGAAACATTCAAGTAAATTACTGAAGCAGCCTACACCAAATTAAATATGATTCTGAAATACAGAAATTGAGCAAGGAAATACAAACACATAGGACACCGTTAGTTTTGGACAAATGTCCCCTAGAAAAAACCAACTTGTGAAAACCGGTGTAGCAGTGAGGGTTTTATTTTATTATGTAGCAGTGAAATCTGAGTACATATATGGATACCCAACTAGCAATCCAAACAACAAGAAAATCTAGCAGAGATATTCCCTAAGCAACCCCAACACTCATGTTTCTTGCACTCGCATTCCTGCACGCACGTTCCTGCACTCGCGCATTCCTACACTCAAGCATTCCTGCACTCACGCGTTCCTATACTCACGCATTCCTACACTCATGTGTTCCTGCACTCACGTTCCTGCACTCGCATTCCTGCACTCACACATTCTTGCACTCGCATTCTTGCACTTGCGTTCCTTCACCCACACTTTCCTACACTCGCGAGTTCCTGCACTTGCGTTCCTACACTCGCATTCCTACACTCAAACGTTCCTGCACTCGCGTTCCTACACTCGCGTGTTCCTGCGCTCGTGTGTTCCTGCACTGGGAATAACTCAGCCTCTTGCTATTGCCTCTCCGGATCTGGAAATCTTCCTCCGGATCACTGTCCCTGCCCCCTACAGCGAAAGATCTCTTCGATCAGAATTCCCTCCTAAGAACTTCTCACTTTAGAAATTTGATCTCTTAATCTCTCGGTGTGTTTTCCAAATGACCCTCAAGCCCCTTCTTATATCTTCCTATTGGACAACCAACGGCCTAGATTAACTCCTAATCAAAGGCTCAGATCATTTTGACTTGATCTTCGTCTTTATCTAGAAGATTCACCCACAATTAGATTAATACCCATTAATATTTTAATTTTCCTAAGTTTAGACATAGGAACTCCATTAAAAATATTAATTATTTTAATTAAATCATTTCTGGGTGGAATTTCCCAAAACAGTTTCTGGGTTCTTTGAAATGCATGTGCCCAAGCCTCCCTGCAAAATTTGAGGCCTAGAGCACATCCGATGCTACCCCAAATCAACACATGGTCGCTCGCAATCACAGAGCATGCCTAAAGTATTTGAGGGTGGAAAAAATAATTAATCCCCTCTTGTGTCAATTAATTAATTTTTCTGACAAAAACAAAATTAAATCCTAAGCCAAAATATTAATTAATTTAGAGTCAAAAAAATAATTTTAGAGAAATTAATTTCTCCAAGAGAAAAACGACCAAAAATTTCGTGAGTCAAAAAGAAGTTAATTTTTGGAGGTCCCCCACCAAAGAAAAACGCTTATTTTAAGAAAAATTGACCCCTTGAACCTTGGTGCTTAAGTGAAAGTCAAAATTTTGAGGAAATTAATCCAAAATATTTATTTTTGGATTAATAAAAAATGGTTTTCAATGGTGGAGATTAAAAGATCCTCAGATTCTTATCAACGATCAAGATTATTTTGATGAGGATCAGGGTAACTAACTGTTATTTTCCACTTGGAAGGATTTCTCTATAAATAGAAGCCATTTTACTTCTATTTGCATATCTTTGGTCAATGCAAATTTTGTAAACGTTGGTATTGATCAATTGATCCGCTGGGAACATCTGAATATCATAATAAAAAAAATTGGGGTTCACTTCATGGTATCCTCGTCTCATTGATCTGTGGTACGTGCTAGTTATGTGTAATCCTATATTGTGCTTAATTTTTATATGAGTTTGTTATTTCATTTGTCAGTGATCAGATTCACCATATGTCTAACAAGTTTGCTTGAATAAATATTATAGAGATCTGCAGGTACACTAGCCCTCGCGCTCCAAGTTCATAGATTGTGGGCATGGGCTGACTTTGTTTGGGCTCCAAAAAATTCATATGATTTTCTTACTTCGCTAAGACTTTGGGTAATACCCTAACTTTTGAAAATACATTGATCCATTATCATTATTAAAGAAAAAAAAAAATCTCAGAAATATTTTATTAACAAGCATTGTATATTTGTATATATCTTGTAAATATTTCTTTTGTAATATTATTTTGTAAAATATTTTTTTTTGTAAAATATAATATTCTAACCCTCGTTTTGCAACAATTTGGGTTTGGGGTTTTGGAAAATTTTATTTTCATTTGTGCAGGTGAAATTCAAGCTATTCAAGAAGAGTTGTCGGGGTTTTGAGCTAGATCTAGGCCTTTGAGGGTAAGATCTAGTCTCCATTAAATTAAAAAGGCCAACATTCAACAAAATTGCAGTGATTTGAGCAATCCTGAAGATCTGAAGTAAAATTCAATTTTTTGCAAGGGTTTGAAATATTTTTAGGGCCTCCTAGGCCCAACGTTGCCTCCTGAGTCCTAACCCTAGCCGCAAACCTCTTAAGGCTAGCCGTCAGCCCTTTTAGAACTTTTAGGCCTAGTCATAGCCCTTAGTGGCTTCCATCCCTAGAACGCAGCCCTCTACCCTCTCTCCCACGGCATTTTTTTCCCTTTCTCGGCCTCCTCTCTCCCTCGCTGCCCCTTATTTCTACCCTGTTACTCTCCATCTGCCTCCCTCACCCATGTTGTGGACCCCGCGGCCTCGTCTCCTATGTCACTGCCTCTTCTCTTCCTACCACAGGCCTAGAAGACCTCTCCATTGCCTCGGCAACATCCTCTCCCTTAGACAGCAGGCCTATTAGGCTTTTTTGCCTTGGCTGCAGACCCTTAGGGTCTCTTTCTAGCCAAACTGCAGGCCTTAGGGCCTTTCTCTAGCCCTTGAAAGCCCCATTACCCTAGCCACTAGCCTTATTAGGCCTAGCATTGCCTTATCTTGGCCTCTTGTTACCCCCTCTCATCTCTGAATTATCATTTGATTCCTGAAGCTAACACTTGGTGTTTTGCAGAGAATTTGGTAAAATTTTATGGTTGAAGGTACTAACTACTGAAGAAATCTTGGGCAAGTTCTCTAGTCCTCTGCTAGGCCTGAAGGCCTATTGGTTTTCTCACTCAAACCCTATGTCTCCTCACTGTTTACTCACAGCTATATTATCATTTGATAATAGTGGTACAAAGCTCATTAAAGTGGGCCTAAATCTGGTTAACAAGTCATCTAAACAAATTAACAAAGCATTGCATAAATTGGGTATCTACTTTTCGGTTTGATTTCATGAAAAATTGGATGCTGTCATAAGCACTTTGAGGTCTGATATATAACAGTGGCATTGGCATCTAAGGGGAGCTAATCCATTAAGAAGTTTTTATTGGTTAAGTGATCTAAACACTTGGACTAGCTCATTTGTATTTGTGCACTCATAGGCACATCACACTTTGCATCTTAAGTGCTCTAAACTGAATTTACTCACTGCTGTCATAAAGTTTACTTGTTACTCATTTTAGAACATAAGTGACATTAAAGTTTACACTTGGTTATGCTTCATTAATAATAATTGCTCATTGTGGAAAGCATTTGTTTACATTGTTTAAATGTGCTATTGTGAACAAGATTACTAGCATTAACATTGTGTTTTCTTGTGAGCTCCTTAAACTCCAAAGTTTCAAATTTGCACCTAATAAGCTCACTCACACAAGCATATAAGATAAAATTTAAGATCTTGTTGGTTGGTTAATATTGCTCAAATTGATTGGATATTGGCATCTCTTGTTGGCATTGAGGATCTATTTACAATTTTGGCATTATCTAAAGCCCCTAATTATCTAAAGAACATTAATCCTCTTGAGCAATTGTCATTGATATTTTTCATACAAGTGCTGATTATTCTAAGTAACATATTTTGGATAAGTGCTCTAGTTCTCTTTTACTTGTCATCATTATCATTTTTGTTTCATGGTTAACATTTATCTGTGAATGATAATTCAATCTTGGGCATATTGGTAATTTATTGTTTAAGAGCATTTATCTTGTTGTTATATATCTCTTGCCTATCTCTTGTGTTTTGTTGGCACTTGTGATATTGAGCACTTCATCTTGTGTAAGATTGTCTCTTATTCATTAAGTAATCTTGCGTGATAACTAGAGTACTTAATGAATGAGTCCAACAAGACAAATGAAGTACTTAAAATCGTAAACAATCTTAACTTAAGATCACTCAGGCATCTTGCATTGCATTCTAAGCCTAGATTTGCATTAATAACTTATCTCCAAGCCTAAGCTTGGTTGATAGAACGATAGGGCCACTCTTCATCTTGTAGCTTGAGAAGGATAGACACTCTCTAGTGGCTAAAATGGTGACCTTGCAGTTGTCAGAGCCAGAATCTTTATAGCGTCGGAGGTACCGGGTATGTTAGATTTCAAGGAGAGGCATCGTTAACCAAACCTTTGCTTGCTTCACCTTCACTCCTCTCTACCACCTACTCTTGAGACTAGCCTCAAAACAACTAGGGATTAATGGATTTACTTAGCTAGGCATTTAATTAAAATAAACCAAGATCTTGCATTTCACCTAGGTCATAAGATTTGCTTAGCATATAAAGTGGTTAAGCATTTAAGCAGTGGTTGTTCATCTGGTCACCTGGTATTTAATTGATCTAAAGCAAGTAATTGACTCCATAAAGCACTGATCTCATAAGTAATTCAGTCTAATCTCGTAACTTGCTATAATCAACCAAGTGGCTAGGCCATTCAATCATGTCTCCTGGACTTGTTGGTTGCCAATAGGTCTTGCATTTCCATCTTCCAAAGGGAATACTCCCCATAGTCTATTGTAGGAAGACAACTAGAACGAAGAGGTTGGGAATCAAAGTGAGAGCCCCTGACTTGAGTCGTTATCACACCATGCCTGTACAATCTGAGCAACAACATTTTTTGACACCATTGATAGGGACCATCTTGTTCTTGGCGCTTCAAAGAAATTCTATCATCTTATCATTTCTCATCCTTTCATTAGCCCGTCAATACCACATTTTTTGGAGTCATTGTCGGGGAGAGATTTTTCTATCCTTGGTTTTCATGATGTTGACCCTGCCACCTACACCTACCTACAAGTCAATGAGAAAAGCCTTCAACCCCACAAGGTGTGGTTGGTGGCAGGGAACTCAGAGAAGGGGCTGTCACACTAAATCCCTTCTCTCTCTGTTTAAGCTATCTCTTAGGTTAGCTAAGGGGAGTGGTCCCTAGTGAAAAGTTAAGTTAAAAAGAGATGTGAGTTTCTAGGAGAATTGTTAGAGTTAAATAGATTATTTCTTTAAGATTTATAAGCAAAAACTGATATGAGCAATAATTATCATAAGATAAGCATGAAATACATAAACAACCAGTGTCTTCCAAGTATTTGCTCTTTAAGAAATGAAATTGTATTTTGCTTCAAAAATTGAAAGCAAAGAAATTCTGAAATAGAGACAAAAATGACATGAAATAGTCAAAATGATAATCTACAATTAGTGTACAAGAACTAGATCAAGACATGCAAGTAGAACTCCATACCTGTCTAGTTAAAACAATGCTCTAGGTAGCAAATAAAATCCTTGAAAGCACAAGATATTGATCAAGAAAAATATTTAATTTAAAGTTATGTGATCTTAGTAGGCTAGACGAAAGGAAACTCCCTCTTTCAAAATTGTTTGATGATATCCTTGAGGCAAACCAATTGGGTTTTTCTATTCTTGATATTGGGCGTTAGTTCATCTATTGGAGAGCTACCCCACGCCCAAGTAAACGCTTCAACCAAATCTAAAGATCTCTACACACTTGGAAAAATATGTCAGCAATCAAAAGGGATTAGATTATACAATGGAGGAGAAGGCTAGAGATTTCACCAAAAATCTTCTAGTGCTCATCTTCCTAGAGTATTTCTCTAACCCAAAAACCATACAAAATAGCTTGCATATGTTAATCCAAACAAGTGGCAAAATGATAACTAGCATAATCCAACATACATGTTGAATGTAAAGCACAAAAATTGAAATAACATCACCTCAAGAAATGGAAGGAGAACACCAACACAATAGTACCCCAAAGTCTCTTTTATTATATGAAAGATGAATACAATATCCAACAAAGTCTCCATAAGCCCAATAGCTCGTTTTATATCATACAATGTGAGAACCCATGGCTCTATTATATAGAGATTTGGGAGTAAATCCTAATGAAGAATGACAATGACAAATGACATTAGAGCCAATCCCAATGTACAAGTGATTAAACAAGTGGCATGAGGTGACAATCCCAAAGAGAAATTCAAATTTGTTGAATGGAGCTCCAATGCCAAGTGTAAAAATCAAATTTTGGCAAGTGGACATCATTTTTTTTCTTCCCTTATGTGCCAAATTCGAATTTTATGGTAGAATGACAAGTGTATATGGTTGGTAACCCATGTGGGGACAATTTCCCACAAAAATCTCCACCACATATTCTCCCAAATCCTCCCAAATGTGCATTAACTTCACAAATTCGAATTTCTAAGTAAACAACTTTTTCTTTAATGCCAAAAATTCGATTTTATTTGAGCACATGTCCTTTCCTTGATTTTAGGAGTCCACATCACCTTGGGACTTCACTTTAATTCCTCCATAATTTTCCACCTCATTTCCACATATTTGGCATGTGTGGATATTTATTTTTCTCCATTTATTTAATTTCTAGCTTAATTAATTGCTAGATTTCCCACTAAACTCGGGAAAAGTGAGTTTTGAGGGTTCAAAACACATTTTTAACCCATCAAAGTGTGTCATAGTAGAAAGTTGAGGGTGAGAGGTGTAAATTTCATTACTCATACCCCATACAACTTCTCTAGACATCACTTATTACATTATAAGTACAATTCTATTTGCAAATTTTGACCTGCGGGAAATATAAAAAATTAAAAAATGACTAACTAGACCTAACCAAATTCCATGAAATTTTTTGTATGACCTAGTATGGTAATATACATTGACTCTAGACACTAAGATGTGTTAGGGGCTCAACTTTCAAACCATCACGCAACTTTGGGGTAAAAAGTGAGTGAAAAAACCTAGAAAATTATCTGCCTCGGAAAAAGACAAGATAATTAATCAGATAGAAAAAACACTCCAAGGTGTACTCATTTGTTGATCGAGTGCCAACATTCTAGGCTTGTTACATACTCAAAACTCATCATTACTAGTATCACTTATTACAATTCCCCACACGGTGTGGAATCTGGGTAAAATAAAGATGATGACAAAATAGAAGTAGAGTTAAAAACTCTGTTGACTGATGATATCTGATGGTACAAGTGTCCCCTGGATCATCCTTGGGCATGGAGTCTTCATATAATCATCAAGTGCCACTCCAATGGTCAACACACAACATCCTTTTTTATCATATCATTATTCTCATTCTTCATCCACTCATTAGCTCGTCAACGCCACAACATTTTTGGGCACCATTGTCATATTTTCCTTATCTCTTCATCTTTTCATCACGTTATCCTTTTTCCTCTCACTAATATTTTCATCTTCTCTATCTGCACCTTTACCACCTGCATGTTTCAGTTGGTTTCCTATTTGGGTGGCGACTCCACTTATTCATCCATTTACAAGAGCTTACTCTAGAAGAAATCTTGGTAGCTTGGTTAACCCCACTCCTGATCCTGAAAAGGCTCTGACAACTTAGTTAAACAAATTACATTCTAGTAAGCATTTAATCTTTCTTGGATAGGAAGCCATCCCTAATATCCACTTGCTTTTCTTTGACCCTGTAAATGAGGACTTCCTTGCAACTTTGCCAACATTCAGTGATATCCTCATGACCTTCCGGATGAGTCTATTATAAACAAGCTTCCCATTTTCCAGGGGAATAATGTGATCAACGTTGATGCTCATATAAGAAAGTTCACAACTTTTCTACAAAGATATGCTCATGCGGCTGCATAAAATCATGAAGATGTCAGAATGAAACTCTTTGTCCGTTCATCAGAAGATGATGCATTACATGGTTTTAGGACAAACCTAATAATACTTTTGATTCCTTGTGAGCACTTACTGAAGCATTCAAAGATAAATTTTGGGACAAAAGCGAGAGGGGAAATATTTGGTCAAAGAACTTAACTCTATTAACAAAAGGGAAAATGAGACAGTTGAAGAGTTCAATTAAAGATTCAATGGCATCCTCAAAGATATGACTCAAGATTACAAGCCACTTGACAAAACAGTGTTGGAGCAATATCTCGAGGCCTTTTGTGTTGACACTCAATACGAGATAAGACATGCCAAACCAGCTAATTTGGTTGCTGTTCAAAATGTGGGTGAGGAATTAGAGAAAGATAAGAGAGCTTTTGGTAAATTAGAGATTTTGGGCTTTGAACAAGGTCCAGGTAAATCTAAAGGAAAGGAAATAAAGGAGATAGAGCATGACCCGATTAAAGAATTAATGCAAATGATTAAAGAGATAAGAATTGCGCATGCTAGGGAAATAAGTGCCATGCAGTCTAGGTTGATTCAGATGGAAAGGAATCAAACTCAGAATGTGCAACCTAGAAATAACAATAATAACAGAGGTAACAACAATCCATGGCCAAGAAGAAACCCTCCAAATGATCAGAGATCTCCCACTCCACTTGAGTCTTCCAATGTTGTTGACCAACCTATCCCATTTTGTAGACCATGTGAAAGTTTCCATGAAGAAAGTGCATGTGCTATTGCTAGAAAAGTCTTGGATGAAGCAGCAAATGAACAGATAAATAATGTAAGTCAAAATTCTTCTAAGGAAGGTCATTGCACAGACATGATTTCTTCATCTTTCGCCATCAACAACTTTAGTGATGAAAAGGATCCTATCACACAAATCTATGGTGAGACTCCATCTCAGGAACAGATTATGGAAATTGCTAGAAGTAAGGGTTACACATATCAAAGGAAAAGTAAAGATCAAAATCAGAATAAACAGGTTGCATCTGAAAGGTATAAATCAGGATTAAAAGTTGATTGGGCTGCATGGATAAATAGTATTAAAATGTCTGTCCTAGTCTTCGAACTTTTCAAGATCCCTTCACAAAGAGCTGCATTCTTCAAAGCTTTAGGCATGGCTCAACAAGATAAGGTTGATACACATCCAAAAGATGAAGAAATTAAGTTAAAGGATCTCAATTGTTATATGACTAATGAAGACAATCAACCCTTCTTCCTTACATTAGATGTCAATGATCGCCTTCTTCATAATTGTATGCTAGATACTGGTGTATCAACCAATGTCATGACCAAGAAAGTTATGGATCAGCTGAATTTAAGAATTTCCAAACCTTATCATAACATTTTCTCTAATGGACTAGAAGAGAATTGAATTCCTTGGTGTAGTTAAAGATTTATAGGTTTTCTTGGCTAACTATCCCTACAAAATCATCACCATAGACATAGCAATTATTGATGTGCCAGATGTGAGGGGAATGCTTCTATCAAGAAAATTTGCAGTCGATTTAGGAGGATGTACTCAGATGGATCTCTCATATGCTACTGTTCCTGCAGCAGCCAGTGGCATGGTCAGGTTATACAAAGAGGTGAAAGAAGATACCATGTTGAATTCCAAAAAAGGCTGGAAAATGGCAAAGAGATTGAACCATAGGGTCATCCACGCAATGTCAGGTTGAATTCATTCAATTGGTTTATCACTTTTCTTCATCTCGTCTTGCATCCCACTTTCCGAGCAGAAAAAGAAGGCGGCTTCAATTTGATAGAGGTGTGCAACACAATGATGAAAGTCTACATCAGCCCAAAAGGACCAACTTTCAACAAGGGACATCTGACAAACGGCCTATGGACATATCTACAAGCAGATAGGTGCTCCCAATTGTGCCACGGGGATGACATCTGATGCCATTGGACATCCTTTGTATAGTATCTCTAACCCTACTCCCTTTCATTTATGCCATTAGTTAGTTTTCTTTTTATGCACTTATGTTATATGTTTTTACATTTCAGTTTGTTAGAGTAATTTTTTTTCTATTCCAACAGATATTCTACATATGCATGATGATTTTGATTATGAGTAGATATCTATTTGATGGACTTTGTTTTTCTTGGATACAGGGTTCTGGATTCTCATGTCATTTCAATGAAGCAACGTGTCCCCATATGGAGCCAGATGTTGCACCCATTTTGTCACAAATCCAAGGAAGCAGTTGTAATTTTTTTTTCAAAGTTTAGAATCCTCAACTAGCCAGTTCTTATATCATTGGAAACCCAATTTTTGCAAATTCTAAAGTAAATGATGCTAGTACGACCACTTAATTATGTAACAACCTAGATAAGGCTTTGTTTTTGGTGATGAATTTCATCCTAGGATGTTTTACGTCTCACCGCATTATGTGTGTTTCTAAACACAAATAACCGGCAAAGTTTTTCCCTACAGCTTAAACCCCAAAGATAGGGTGGAATTTATTGACAAAATCTTAGGTGAGTCCTAGTGTTATATCGATTCTTTATAAAAGTGATTTGGGAATAATTTATGCTATTTGGCTAAATTATTTTATTACTGATCACTTGGTCTACTAAATCATATTGTGTCGCATAATTAGGTAAATAATATGAGGGTCTATAACGAATAGGTATTCCACCTTTAAAGGTTGAATTTGTAATATCTAATGTCAAAAATATTTGAGAGCATGGTCCCTCGCAATTAGACACCATGGCTAAAGTATTTGAGGGTGGAAAAATTGATTAATCCCCTATTGTGTTAATTAATTTATTTTTCTGACAAAAATAAAATAAAATCCTAAGCCAGAAAATTAATTAGTTTAGAATCAAAAAATTAATTTTAGAGAAATTAATTTTTCCAAGTGGAAAATGACCAAAAAATTTGTGTCAAAAAGAAGCTAATTTTGAAGGTCCCCAACCAAGGCAAAAATGGTTATTTTCAGAAAAATTGAGCCCTTCAACCTTGGTGGTTATGTCAAATTTCTGAGGAAATCAATCCAAAATATTTATTTTTAGATTAGTGAAAAAGGTTTTTAAGAGAAATTCGAAAATTCCTCAAAAATAAATATTTTCGACGATGGAGATTAAAAGATCATCAAATTTTTTTCAACGGTCAAGATTATTTTCACGGGGATCAGGCCAACTAGTTGTTATTTTCCACTCGGGAGGATTTCTCTATAAATAGAAGCCATTTTACTTCTATTTGCATATCTTTGGTCAATGTAAATCTTGTAAACGTTGGTATTGATCAATTGATCTGCTGGAAACGTCTGAATATCATAATAAAAGACTTTGGGGTTCAGTTCATGGTGTCTTTGTCTCATTGATTTGTGGTACATGCTAGTTATGTGCTAATCTTATATTGTGCTTAATTTTTATATGAGCTTGCTATTTCATTTATTGGTGAATAGAACATTCTATTGGTAGATTTTCGGTCTATCTTAGGTGATCTAATTGACCATATGTCTAACAAGTTTTCTTGAAGAAATATTATAGAGATTTGCAGGTACACTAGCCCTTGGGCTCCAAGTTCATACACTGCGGGCACGGGTTGACTTTTTTTGGGCTCCAAGATATCTATGTGATTCTCTTACTTCGCTAAGACTTTGATTAATACCCTAACTTTCAAAAATACAATGATCCATTGTCAATGTTTAAAAAATAATTTTCTCATAAATATTTTATTTACAAGCATTGTATATTTGTATATATCTCATAAATATTTCTTTTGTAAGATAATTTTGTAAAATAATTTTCTTTGTAAAATATATTCTTCTAAGCCTCATTTTGCAGCAATTTGGGATTGTGGTTTTTATTTTAAATTTTGTATATATTGGGGTTTTGGGAAATTTTATTTTCAATTGTGTAGGTGAAATTCAATCTATTCAAGAAGAGTTGTTAGGGTTTTGAGCTAGATCTAGGCCCTTGAAGGTAAGATCTAGTCTCCATTAAATTTGCAGGGTCAACATTCAAAAAAATTGCAGTGATTTGGGCAATCTTGAAGATTTAAAGTAAAATTCAATTTTTTGCAAGAGTTTGAAAACTCTTTTTAGGGCCTCCTAGGCCCAGCATTGCCTCCTAACCATAGTCGTCATCCCTTTTAGGCCTGGCCACAGGCCTTCGTGGCCTCCTTCCCTATGTTGCAACCCTCTAGCCCCTCTCCCATGGCCCTTTTTTCCCTTTCTCGGCCTCCTCTCCCTCACTGCCCCTTATTTCTCATTTGTTACCCTTTGTTTGCCTCCCTCACCCTTGCCATGGACCCCATGCCCTCGTCTCCCTTTGTCGCTCCCTCTTCTCTTGTTGTCACAAGCCTAGAAGACCTCTCCCTTGCCTCAACAACCTCCTCTCCCTTAGACGACAGGCCTATTAGGTCTTTTTGCCTTGATCACAGACCCTTAGTGATCCAAATTGGATCCATAAACAACTATCAAAGAACCATGACTGTATCAGGACAAAACAAATCCTTGAAGAATCCAAAACAGTTCGAAAACAACTTGAACCAGTGGCCATGGCAACCGGCACGGAACGACGAGGACCTCGGTCAAAGCGCGCTCACCGAGGTCCATGGAGACTGCGCAGGAGGTCAATGTAGCCCCTGGGAGCCCCGGAACGGGAAAAGGAGCTGATTTTCGATGCCGCTAATCGTGCATCGCTGGGAAAACAGGGCCGAAATGGAAGAGCCTTAAGCACCCGGTCACGTTGGGAGCCAGAGGACCGTGGGCGGAGAAACGAAAAGCGCCAACATACAACGGTGGGACCTACGAATTGGAAACCGGCGGTTTGATTGGGGCACCCTTGAACGGTAAGAGGTTTTGGAGGAGAGCGGAGCGATCCCACTCAGCGATCGACGCGTGGCAGCGGAGGTGAGAGAAAAACTGCCGTGATCGCACGTTATCGGTCGAGCAAGTCAACCGCGCTCGACGTGCGTATGACGTCAGATCTTGAGGAGCCCAGATTGGACGGCTGAGATTGCACCCGATAGACAGAAGCGGAATCGACAGGGAATTAAGCCGCGATTTAAGGGGATTTGGAATCCGTTGACCACCACGGTGGAGAAAGAACGTATCCACGACATAACCGAAGAAACGAATCGACGAGCAGGTTGGTGCTGTTCCGATGGGGACGCGTGGCTACTTCCCGAGCGTTCATGCTGACGCTGAACAGGGAACTCCAAGCACACAGGCGGTAGGCGAATCGACGTAGGCAGGAGAGGAATCGAACGGGCATGGAGATCGAATGGCTAAAGCCATGAACAGAGACAGAGGAATGGAGATTCAGAGAGAAGAGGAATAGAGAAGAGTCCAAGCGACCAAGAGAGACAGTGAACAGTGAACCCTGAGAGGAGGACTGAGCACAGAGAGCAGTAAAGCCAAGCAGAGGAGACAGAGGGCTGAGCTGACCACAGGCAGCATCGAGCACCAGAGAGCTTGAAGAATCAAGCCTTCCCATAGAGGAATCTGTCCGGATTGAGCAACATAGTTAGCTCTTTCCACTGTAGACCAAGGGTCACAGAGTTGGTAAAAAGAACAAAAGTTTGTGTACTCCGAGTGGCTTGGGGAATCCAAGAACCACCCTGCCAAGCAAAATCTGCTTCAGGAGAACTCATACTGAGTCCCTGTATTGTAATTTCTCTGCTAAAAGACACAATAAAACAAGGCCACTACTGGAGCTGGACCGGAGACGTAGCCTTGGAGAATAGGGTGAACTCCTTATTAAAAATTGCTTGTCTTTGTGTTGCTTACTGTATTCTTTGTTGTCTTTACACATATTTTCTGTGTATTGGCAATCTGATCGATCCGTTGCTTAAATAACACAGAACACACACACCATCACGAGTCTGTAATACCTTTTGTTTAATAAATCTTCAACTGAGGTCACCCATAGGGTGATTATCAGATCAAGTGGTATCAGAGCTCTAGGCTATAAGGTTAGACAAGCTTGTGTTGGTTTAGCTGTGAATGCTCACTAGATTAAAGCTCAAATTAGGAGGAGGGTTGGTGGAAACTAATCCTGAAATTGGGAGAGTCTATTCTTGAAAGACAATGTCAGAAGAAGGTTCTCTAAGGCCAGACCCTCAATTCATAGAAAGTTTCCTAGCTATAAAGTCTATGGTAGAAGAAATGTATAGGGACTTTAGAAAGCATAAGGGTGAAGATTCATCAGGCTCTAAGCAAGATAAAGAAAAAGATGAATCTCATTCCCATGACCACTCAAAAGGAAAGGGAAAAGAAGAAAGCTTCCCTACACCTCCTAGTAGCCCTGTGCATAATAAGAAGGCATTTTTGATTAAGTTAGATGTTAAATTTGATTTGCCTATATATGATGGAGAGCTAAATGTTGAAAAGTTGGACAATTGGATTAGACAAATTGATGTGTATTGCAGAGTACAAAATATAGACTCAGACAAGAGCAAGATTCAGCTCGCAAGCCTTCGCCTAGGGGGCATTGCATTGGTTTGGTGGGAAGGCAGAACCCAAGCTGATATGAGGAAGCATGGTAAGACCATCTCTGTCTGGAGTGAATTTGTTACTGCAATCAAAAAGCAGTTCTATCCATTGGCCTACATGCAACAGGCCATGATGAGTTGGCAAACTCTTCGGCAGTTGAAAGGGCAAAGTGTACAAGGGTATACTCAAGAGTTCAGAAAGAGAGCATTGATGTTGGGTATCTCATTAGACTCACAAAAAACTCTTTTGAAGTACATTGGTGGTCTACACAGCTACATGAGGCATACCATCCTCATGTTTAATCCCACTAGTACAGATGAGGTATCTGTACAAGCTACTCATCTAGAAGCTAGAGGAAAGAATGGAAATCCAGAAGTTGGGGGACCATCCCAACCCACTGTAAGCAAGAGCAAGGAGAAAAAAAAGCAGAAGTGGAAAGCAAGGAAGGCTAACACTGCACAGAAAGGCAAAGCTTCATGCAGTCACTGTAAAAAGGAGGGGCATGATGATGAGCACTGTTGGATTCTGCATCTAGAGCTGAGGCCTAAGAAGTCTGAGGGCAAGAAGAAGAAGACTGTTGCAGCTATTCAGAAAGATTTGGGGTCAGACTCGGGAGATGAAACAATCATTGCAGCCACAGGTATAAAAGGTAAGAATTCTGAAGCATCTACTAGTAATTCTGCTCAATCTGTTATTGATGAAGAACATGAGAGAAAAAGACATGAGCTTTTCCATATTCGAGTTGTTTCCAAAAATCAAAAGATTGATACTTTGTTTGATAGTGGCTCACAAGTAAATCTGATTTTTGAAGCAATTGTAAAAAAAATGGGATTAGCAACTACACCTCATAAGAAGCCATACCCATTAGGATGGTTGAATGATAAAGCACAACTACAAGTGACTAGACAGTGAAAACTCAAGTTTTCTTTTGGGTCAGCATTTGTAGATGAGGTTGAGTTAGATGTAATTCCTTTGGATATATGTGGAATTGTTTTAGGAAATCCTTACTTGTATGATAGAAAGGCTACTTTCTATAGAGCCGAGAACAAGTATCTACTTGTTAAAGATGGAATCAAATAATTTGTGAGAGCTCATAAGCTCAAGAATAATTATACTCTCATAAACTCAGGACAGATGAAAAGAATGATAAATTCATGCAAACAGTTCTTATTGATGGTTGTAAAGGAAAAGAAAACTGATAAAACCAATATATTTGATGGTAGTAATTTTGATCAGCAAGCTGATATAGAAAAGATTGTTTCTGAGTATGATGTCTTGTTTCAAGAACCTCAAGGTCTGCCACCCAAAAAGGGAATAGTACATGATATTATTTTGCAACAAGATGTTCCTTTGCCTAACATTGGGATGTACACGTTATCTGCTTTAAAGTTTAGAGAATGCTGAAATCAAGAAGCAGGTGCAGGAGTTGCTTAAGAAAGGGTTCATCAGGCCTAGCACATCACCATGTGGGTCACCAATCGTTTTGGTGAGAAAGAAAGATGGCTCGTGGAGAATGTGCATTGATTACCGAGCACTGAATAAGATAACAATCAAAAATCATTATCCCCTTCCTCGCATAGATGATCTTTTAGATCAACTAAAGGACGTTGTTTATTTCACCAAGCTGGATTTGCACAGTGGATACCATCAGGTCAGAGTTGCAGAGCAAGATGCATCGAAGACTGCTTTCAAAACAAAGCAGGGATTGTATGAATGGTTGGTTATGCCTTTTGGCTTGACCAATGCCCATGCTACTTTCATGAGATTAATGAATGATGTACTCAGACCTTTTCTTGATGATTTTGTTATTGTGTATCTGGATGACATTCTGATTTTTAGTAAAACGTGGGAAGAACATTTAAAGCATGTTAAGCAGATATTAAATGTTTTGAAAAGAGAAAAACTTTATGTTAAACTCTCCAAATGTGAATTTGGCAAAACCTCTCTAAATTATTTGGGTCATATAGTAGGGGGAGGAGAATTGAAAATAGATCCCTCTAAAGTGGCAGTCACTGTAAATTGGCCTAAACCCAAGTCTGCTACGGAAGTGAGAAGCTTCTTAGGAGCAGCACAGTATTGGAGGAAGTTCATTTCAAATTTTTCCTCAATTGCAGCTCCCTTACATGCTTTGACAGGATTGAACAAGGTGTTTCAGTGGGGAGGCAAGCAGCAGAAAGCCTTCGACACCTTGAAAGAAAAAATTAGTACAGCACCTGTACTAGCACTGCCAGATCTACAAAGACCATTTGAGATCCAAACTGATGCTAGTGACTATGCCATGGGAGCAGTGTTGACACAGCACGACAAACCCATATGTTATCATTCTGAGACTTTTAATCCTGCAGTAGTCAACTATCCTACATATGATAAGGAATTGTATGCATTAGTTCAGAGTGTGAAAAAGTGGAAACATTACTTAATGGGCAAAGAAACAATAATACATATTGATCATCAGCCACTTCAATACCTACACTCCCAAACTAAGTTGCAGCAATCAAGACATTATAGGTGGATGGGTTTTCTACAACAGTTTCATTTAGTCATCAGATATAAAAAGGGCATACATAACAAGGTTGCAGACATGTTATCTAGACCCATTATAAATGCATCTACCATACTTAAGCATAATTCTGTGCTGCATGAAAGCTACATAAAACAGTAAGCTCAGGATATGGACTTTAAAGATGTATATGCAACTTTGAGTCAAGGCAAAAGAATAGAAGAATTGGACTATCATGTGAAGGACCGACTCTTATATCATTGTGGGAAACTCTGCATTCCACAAACTGAGAGAGCAAAGATAATTAGGGAAGCACACACTTCTTTGATATCAGGTCACTTTGGGGTAAGTAAAACAGTTGCACAATTGCAAAGGTTCTGTTATTGGCTGAGAATGAGTGAGACAGTTTCTAGATATGTAAAGGGGTGTGCTATGTGTGCTAAAAGCAAGCCCAACAACAGAAAACTAGGCTTATACACTCCCTTGCCAGTTCCTTCTCACCCTTGGGAAAGCATTTCCATGGATTTTGTTGGAGGACTGCCCAATTCTAGGAAAGGTCATGATTATCTATATGTTGTTGTGGATAGGTTCAACAAAATGTGTATTTTGATACCCTGTAGTAAACAGATTACAGCTGAACAAACTGCAAAATTATTCTTTGAACATGTATGGGTTCATTTTGGATTACCCACTTCTATTATATCTGATCGAGACACCCGATTTGTGGGAAAGTTTTGGTCCAGTCTGTGGGAACTAATGGACACCAAATTAAAGAAAAGCACAGCTTTTCATCCACAAACAGATGGCCAGACAGAAGTAGTTAATAGGACAGTGATCCAGTTACTGAGAGGATATTGCAACAAACACCCTAAGCTTTGGGATGAACACTTGTGTTATGTGCAGCATGCTTACAATAGAGCCAAACACTCTTCTACCCAAAGATCTCCTTTTGAGACCTGCTTTGGTTTCATACCAAGGTCTCCCTTGGATTTTGTCTTTGGTAAAGATACCATGGTTGATAGACACAGTGATGTGGACAAGGCAACTAGGTTCATTGAACAGATCCAGGAGATCCACCAGGCAATACAGGAACAGCTGGAAAAGAGCCAGGCCAAGTACAAGGCTAGGCATGATAAGCATCGGATGGAGCATGGTTTTCAAGTTGGAGACCAAGTCTGGCTGTATAGCAGCAAGGACAGGATGCAAGGTGAAGGCAAGAAGCTAAAACCTATCAGGTATGGACCCTTCAGGATATTTCAGAAGATTGGTGAAAATGCTTTTCGCCTTGATCTGCCAGCTTACATGCACATCTACTCAGTCGTGAACGCAAATTGCTTGAGGTTATTTGAACCTTCAATGATTGAGGACCCTGAAGAGTAGAGTCAATTATCTTTTGTTGATGACTTGCTACCTGAATATCTTAATGAGTTGCAGGAAGATACAGTGTTGGACATGAAGGTAAGGACGACGCGTAGTGGACAGGTGGAATACCTCAGGATTGGGCTTAAAGGTTCGAAGTCGAGCAGTGCGAAGTGGATTGAGATTGGACAAGTGAGACAGTAGTTTCCTCACTTAGTCGATGCTTGAAGAAAACCAACTTTTGGTGGTCCAAAAGCTTTTCAGTAGGGAGGTCGTGATCCAAATCGGATCCATAAACGACTGTCAAAGAACCATGACTGTATCGGGATGAAACAAATCCTTGAAGAATCCAAAACAACAATCGAAAACACCCTGAACCAGTGGCCATGGCAGCCGGCGCAGAACGACGAGGACCTCGGTCAAAGCGCGCTGACCGAGGCCCATGGAGACTGCGCAGGAGGTCGATGTAGCCACTGGGAGCCCTGGAACGGGAAAAGGAGCTGATTTTCGATGCATGTGCGATTAGCGCTAATCGCGCATTGCTGGGCAAACAGGGCCGAAATGGAAGAGCCTTAAGCACTCGGTCACGTTGGGAGCCAGAGGACCGTGGGCGGAGAAACGAAAAGCGCCAACGTATGACGGTGGGACCCACGACCTGGAAACTGGCGGTTTGATCGGGGTGCCCTTGAACGGTAAGAGGTTTTGGAGGAGAGCAGAGCGATCCCACTCAGCGATCGACGCATGGCAGCGGAGGTGAGAGAAAAACCACCGTGATTGCGCGTTATCGGTCGAGCAAGTCAACCGCGCTCGACGTGTGTATGACGTCGGATCTTGAGGAGCCCAGATCGAACAGCTGAGATTGCACCTGATAGATAGAAGCGGAATCGACAAGGAATTAAGTCGTGATTTAAGGGGATTTGGAATCCGTTGACCGCCACGGTGGAGAAAGAACGTATCCACGACATAACCGAAGAAACGAATCGACGAGCAGGCTGGCGCTGTTCCGATGGGGACGCGTGGCTACTTCCCGAGCATTCATGCTGACGCCGAACAGGGAACTCCAAGCACACAGGCGGTAGGCGAATCGACATAGGCAGGAGAGGAACCGAACAGGCATGGAGATCGAATGGCTAAAGCCATGAATAGAGACAGAGGAATGGATATTCAGAGAGAAGAGGAATAGAGAAGAGTCCAAGCGACCAAGAGAGACAGTGAACAGTGAACCCTGAGAGGAGGACTAAGCACAGAGAGCAGTAAAGCCAAGCAGAGGAGACAGAGGGCCGAGCTGACCACAGGCAGCATCGAGCACCAGAGAGCTTGAAGAATCAAGCCTTCCCATAGAGGAATCTGTCTGGATTGAGCACCATAGTTGGCTCTTTCCACTGTAGACCAAGGGTCACAGAGCTGGTAGGAAGAACAAGAGTCTGTGTACTCCAAGTGGCTTGGGGAATCCAAGATCAGGAGAACTTATATTGAGTCCCTGTATTGTAATTTCTCTGCTGAGCAGCACAATAAAACAAGGTCACCACTGAAGCTGCACCGAAGACGTAGCCCTGGAGAATAGGGTGAACTCCTTATTAAAAAATTGCTTGTGTCTTTGTGTTTCTTACTGTATTTCTCTGCTGTCTTTCCACTTATTTTCTGTGTATTGGCAATTTGATCGATCCGTTGCTTAAATAACACAGAACACACACACCATCACATGAGTCTGTAATACCTTTTGTTTAATAAATCTTCAACTGAGGTCACTCATAGGGTGATTATCAGATCACTTAGGGTTTCTTTCTAGCCTAACCGTTGGCCTTAGGGTCTTTCTCTAGACCTTAGCGAACCCATTACCCTAGCCACTAGCCTTATTAGGCCTAGCGTTGCCTTATCTTGGCCTCTTCTTACCCCCTCTCATCTCTGATTTGGGTATCATTAGATTCCTGAAGCTAACACTTGGCGTTTTGCAGAGAATTTGGAAAAAATTTATGGTTGCAAGTGGCCTAACTACTGAAAAAATCTTGGGCAAATTCTCTAGTCCTCTGCTAGGCCTAAAGGCCTACTGGTTTGCTCACTCAAACCCTAAGCCTCCTCACTGTTTACTCACAGCTATCGTATCATTTGATAACAGAGGCACAAAGCTCATTAAAGTGGGCTAAATTTCATTAACAAGTCATCTAAACAAATTAAAAAAACATTGCATAAATTGGGTATCTATTTTTGAGCTAGATTTCATGAAAATTGGATGACTGTCATAAGCACTTTGAAGTCTGATATATAATAGTGGCATTGGCATCTAAGGGGAGCTAATCCATTAAGAAGTTTCTATTGGGAAAGTGATCTAAACACTTGGACTAGCTCATTTGCATTTGTGCATTTATAGGCACATCACACTTTGCATCTTAAGTGCTCTAAACTAAATTTACTCGCTGCTGTCATAAAGTTTACTTGTTACTCATTTTAGAACATAAGTGACATTAAAGTTTACACTTGGTTATGCTCTATTAATAATAATTGCTCATTGTGGAAAGGATTTGTTTACATTGTTTAAATGTGCTATTGTGAACAAGATTACTAGCATCTAACATTGTGTTTTCTTGTGAGCTCCTTAATCTCCAAAGTTTCAAATTTGCACCTAATAAGCTTACTCACACAAGCATATAAGCCAAAATTTAAGATCTTGTTGCTTGGTTAATGTTAATTTTAGGTATGTTCTATGTTGAGAGCAAATTTACTTCAATTTTCCATATTAGCTCAACATCAATTCCAGATGAGCAATCACATTTAGCATGCTAGTAAAATGTAGATAGAACATAAACATAAATCGCAGAAAACAAGCCAAGACAAGAGGACACAAGATGTGGCGCCAGCCAGGGACAAACCCCAATGTGGGGAACCCTTGATCAATTCTTCTTATGTTTTTCAATAGTTCAGCAGAGAGAGAGATAGTACATATACATCAGAAGTCAACATTTTGACTTGATAAAATAAGAGCAGAGATCTTCTCTAAGAAGATGACACATGAGGTAGCTGACCTGAACTCAGGTGAAGGCACACTGCTTCAACGGATCCTCCAAGGTGACTCCATCACCATGATGCACCACATTGTGTTGCGCCAAATCATCATGTTGCACCCAATCACTATGCTGCATCCTTTATGCTACACTACTGTACCCTTCATTGCACTATGCATAATGTAATACATCATCATCATGTTGCTGCAATGCATTCTTGCTGCTACACTACTCACATCAAGCTGTTGCACCTATCATCATCAAGCTGCTGCAATGTAACACACTGTTGCCATACATCCATGCCCATCATCACCATGCTGTACCATTGTGCTGCATTATACTACATTCATTGTGCTGCACCATGCTACACCATGCTGCCCACAATAGTCAATGCATTCATTATCCATGCTGCATCCATCCAAGTATGCTGCATCTAAACATATTGTCCATCATCACTGTGCTGTACACTGCAATACTGTCATGGGACAGACTTAGCTGCTTGCTATGGCTTGCAGCCTAGCAAAGCAGCTAGCTGTAGCAACCCTTCAAATCAAGCTCATCACCAATATGCCCAGACAGTCCTTAACACGCTATCATCTACAACATCATGGCAGCAATACAAGACTACTAATGGGCCTCTCTTAACATCAGATAAGGGCTGCGTAATAAGTCTTCTTCCATGACAGCTTCTAAACAATGGTAGTCCTTTTCTTCCATGTTGGAAGTTCCACTACCCTTGGTTAAGGGTTCCTTCTGCTTGCTGCATCTTACAAACAGTGATATTCTAGCCAGTGTATAGGGGACTTTGACTGTGTATAAGGGTCAGCAATTAGGGCTCTTTTAGAACTATGGATTGGCCTTCACATGCTGTTAGTTAAGGCCTCTCCCTCTGCGTCTTAGTTCAACCTTTAGGACTGCGGCTAGGGTAACATAGGACAGCAGCTAGGGCTCTTGTCTCCTTATGCTGTAGATAAACCCCTTATTGACTGCGTCCTAGGGTATATAAACATCTCTCCTTGCTGCGTTATAGAAGCCCTTTTTGGACAGCGAAGGAGCCTCCCTAAGTCTCCTTCATGACTGCGGTTAGGGCATGTTTCCTTGACAGCGTTTAGACTTCTTTTGGACAACGTTGAGTGGCATGTAGAAACTCCCTCCTTGCTGCTAGGAGACCCTCATCTTGACTGCATATAAGACACCTTTTGACTATAAGTAGGGCTAGGGTATCTCCTCTTAGGGCAGCGTATCGACTTCCTTTAGATGGTGTTTAGAGTTAGGGCAAACCCTCTAGGGCAGCGTATTCTCTTAGTGACTCCTCCTTCCACCAAAACCCAAAGACAAGTGGAGAGCAAGAGATCGCAAGAAGAGTGTGTGTCCAAATGACTAGCAAGCCACCTCTTTTTATACTAAAATGTTGAGCACAAGTGGGGGCAATTTGGTTGCTAGCTGACCTTGACGAATTGTCCCATAACACAAACAAATTCATATCTCCATGAATACATGTCAGAATCAGATGATCTTTAGATCAATCCTACACGTCTCGACGAGAGGAATCCAAGAAAAATAACAGCTACCATGAATAAGTAGACCCACATGGAGTTTGGCCCTAGTTGCCAATTTTAACAGTTAATATTGCTCAAATTGATTGGATATTGGCATCTCTTGTTGGCATTGAGGATCTATTTACAATGTTGGCATTATCTAAAGCCCCTAATTATCTAAAGAACATTAATCCTCTTGAGCAATTGTCATTGATATTTTTCATACAAGTGTTGATTATTCTAAGTAACATATTTTGGATAAGTGCTCTAGTTCTCTTTTACTTGTCATCATTATCATTTTTGTTTCATGGTTAACAATTATCTGTTAATGATAATTCTATCTTAGGCATATTGGTAATTTATTGTTTAAGAATATTTATCTTCTTGTTATATATCTCTTAGCTATCTCTTGTATTTTGTTGGCACTTGTGATATTGAGCACTTCATCTTGTGTAAGATTGTCTCTTATTCATTAAGTAATCTTGCGTGATAACTAAAGATCAAATTGTAAACTAAGTACTTAAAGTCGTAAACAATCTTAACTCAAGATCACTCAAGCATCTTGCATCACATTCTAGGCCTAGATTTGCATTAATAACTTATCTCCAAGCCTAAGCTTGGTTGATAGATAAATAGGGCCACTCTTCATCTTGTAGCTTGAGAAGGATAGACCATCTCTAGTGGTTAAAACGGTGACCTTCCAGTTGGCAGAGCCACAATCTCTGTAGCGTCAAAGGCATTGGGTATGTTAGATTTCAAGGAGAAGTATGGTTAACCAAGACTTTGCTTGCTTCACCTTGACTTCTCTCTACCACCTACTCTTGAGACTAGCCTCAAAACAGCTAGGGATTAAGGGATTTACTTAGATAGACATTTAATTAAAATAAACCAAGGTCTTGCATTTCACTTAGGTCATAAGATTTGAATAGCATATAAGATAGTTAAGCATTTAAGCAGTGGTTGTTCATCTGGTCACCTAGTATTTAATTGATCTAAAGCAAGTAGTTGACTCCATATGACACTGATCTCATAAATAATTCAATCTAATCTCATAAATTGCTATAAACAACAAAGTGGCTAGGTCATTCAATCATGTCTCCTAGACTTGTTGGTTGCCAATAGGTCTTGCATTTCCATCTTCCATAGGGACTACCCCCAATAGCCTATAGTTGGGAGATAGCTAGAATGGAGAGGTCGAGGATTAGAGTGACAACACTCAACCTAAGTCATTGTCACACTGTGCCTATACAATCTGAGCGACAACAGGCCTAGAAGGCCTAGTGTGATGGATGTTGCAAGACTTATGTCTCATTATTATTGTACTTTGTATCTCAGTTGAACATTTGATGAATATCTAAGAAGAAGAAGAATTGATTTTGGGTTTTCCCCCTTGTGGGGTTTTTCCTTGGTCTCTGACCAAAAATTACGGTTTATGTTGATGTTCTCTCTATATAATTGCTTATGATGATATCAGGTGAATGAAATATGAAAATTGTTGGAAATGTTTAAAAATGCAATTATCTACAACAGAGAACTATCCAACCCTAAAATTAACAAGTTTCAGCGCTTCAAGTGAAAGGATATGATGTCTACATTCGAGGGCTAGAGGTGTACATTAAGCACCATGATTGGAAGTTAGTGACACATGTTAGGGTGAGAAATAACAAGATATATAAGTTTCAGTTGGATATTCCAAAGGCACTAGTGAGCAACAACAATAACAAAGACATAGGAGAGTTACTGCAAAGGAGGATGGGACACATCCATTATGCAGCACTTACATTGCTTAGGGAAACTATAATAGGAGTTACAGAAGTTAGCACAGAACATGATGATGTGTGCAAAGGGTTCATGCTTTGGAAGTTTGTGAAAGCAACATTTCCAAGGAGTGACAGTAGAGCCAAGGGTGTGCTAGAGTTGATGCATTCTGATATATGAGGCCCATTGACTATAAAATCTCTCAGGGGTTATGAGTATTTTTAAACCTTCATTGATGACTTCTCCAGGAATACTTGGATATACTTCTTAAAGACAAGGGATGAAGTCTCCAGTCGCTTCCAAGCGTTAAAGGCTCTTGTGGAGAACATGACAAGTAAGAAGATAAAGGTTCTTCGTACAGATAATGGAGGCAAGTTCAATTTGCATATAAGAAATTTAAGCTTGATATTTTAACCATAGAGCTATGTTATAATTACAGTTCTTTTAGTCTTGCATGAAATCTACTAGATGATTGGTGCTACTTTAATTTCTAATAGTGTATAAACGAGAAGAGTAGAAAATTTTAGAATGTTGGCAGCGATATCTCCAACTTTTGTATGTCATAGGAAAAACATGATAAACACAATTATAGAACAAGATAACAAATCAAGGGATTAATTTTTATTACAAACCAAAATATTCAAATTCATTTATTCATAATAATGACAAGCTATTGTACACTTCTTAGTGAATTTCCACAAAGTACTAATCATCTAATTATCATGGAAAGATAATGAACTTTGTAACTCTCTTGTAAACAAAGAAAAAACCTTATAACTAGCATCCCACAAAACCAAAATTCTAAACTAAACATCTCAAGATAAGATTAACCCAAAAAATTCTTACTGTGGTCGTTGTCCACGTCGTAGAACAACAAAAGAAAACTTCTCATCTTCATAACCACGCAATGGATTCCCCTTAGATCTCTACAAAGCAGATAAAATAATACAAGGGCAAATTAAATTAACAACAGATAATTGTAAACTACACAACCATGGCTAATACCTATAGGAAAAATGAATAGTGTGCTTAAAAAATAAAAAGTACTAATCATCTAATTATCATGAAAAGAAAATAAACTTGGTGAACTCTCTTGTCAACAAAGAAAAAAATTAAAATTGGTGTCCCAAAATACAAAACATTAAAGAAGCTTTACCCACTAAACAAAACAAAGGGCATTCATACCAATGTGTTAAGAGATCCAAAATCCTTAAACAAAAAGGGCATAAAAAAAGTCAAGAAGCTCCATGTGAAAAATATAATATGTGTTCCTCAATCATTATGGAAATTTTGAGGTCTAAAATGGGCCTCCTAAGGAGTGTTATAAAATAATAGTGGATATAATAAAATAAGATTAAATTGTCCAATTGGGGTAGCTCAATTGGCAATGGTTGTGGAAATGAAGTCATACCGAACTAGAAGTCTTGGGTTCAAATATTGTAATATCCCGTCCTATTGGGGTGAGAAGTTGGGCATGATAAAGATGTAGTCCTACCAAGCTTACAAAAAAAAAAATAATAAGATTAAATTCCATCAACAAAATTTAAAGGGAAAAAGAAAAAACTACATTTTCAACTCATATGTTCAACTTATCTCCCTACAGTTTTACTCAAATTTCGAGTGGGAGCACTTGTTGAATGTAGAATTTAATTCCTCATCTAAACAGTGTTAGAAAATGTAACTATGGTTGGTCTTCAACAATGTACTTGAGTCATTATGAAATGTACTTGTCAAAAGATAAAGAAAAGAAGTTTTATTATTGTAACAATGACTTATTAAAGCATGGGTTTCATGCTTGGGTCATCATTATATTAGTCAAAGTCCCCATTATGGACTCCTAGGATTAATATTGAGTTTATAGAGTCATTGTACATTCAAAGAGACCCCTCTTGGGCTTTTGAATCATGTAAAAAGGTTTTGTATCAAGTCAAATATGAATTATGTATCCTCCACATCATGTCAGCGTAATAGAGATCAAGTCAGCCTACGGACCCTCATTCAACCCTCAAGAAGCCTATATATATAAGGAGGTCAAAGTCATTTGGAGCATTCACTCTCAAGCAATTTCGATATCTCAAGAAGAGTTGGAGAAGTGTGAAGTTTTTTGCCGGGAGGTCGAAAGAAGTGCGAGTTTGGGGAAGTCTATAGAGAGGAAGAAAATTGAGATTTTGGTGCCCCTCTCTCTCTATTTCGTGGTCTGGGTTGGGAGATCAAAGTCTCCTAAGATTTCGTTGTTGCGCGGAAGTTGCTTCCTAGTCAAAGTTACAGGAAGAGGTCGAAGATTTGGGAGGCTGACATGGTGTGGAGGGAAAGTCTAGTCTTGGTCTAGGCTAAAGAGTCTCAAAGAATACAATTGAAAGGAAGAATTATCTTGACTGGGTTTTCCCCATGAGGGGGGTTTTGCCCTGGAATGTGCCTACATCTTGTGTCTCTTGTTTTGTGATCTTTATACACACACAATATGGTAATTACTTGATGAAAGATAAGATAATAAAGAAGTAAAAGAAGCCAACACACTCACAAGTAATTATTAGGAAAGGAGAATCAAACCCTAATATAATATCTTTGATTTTCCAACATGGTATCAGGCTAAGGTCATGAGAAGTTGAAGATCACTTTGTTGGCATGGATTCTCCCTCTATGGTGACCTACATAAGATTTGGCTACAACACTGTTGGAAGCTAGTTCAATAAGGTCATCTTCTACTTGTTCAACAAGGTCAAAAGTCAAGGATTCTTGGCTTCCTTTATAGGTTTTGTCACTAATGACAATGAATGGATCATTGATAGTGGAGCATCGAGACACATAACAGGTGAAAGCAAACAACTTCACACACTATCAAAGGATCCATCCTCTCATGCAATGGAATTGGGTGACAACAAAAGCTATGATGTTAGATGCGTGGGATCAACATCATTGAAGTTGGATAATGGATCAAAGCTGCATCTCAACAACATTCTGTATGTTCTAGGTTTGAAAAAGAATTTACTTTCTAATTCTTGTTTAGAAGATAAATGGGAAAGGATTGCTTTTGTTGATGGAAAAGTATTGGTTTGGGGAAAAGACTCTAGCATTGATGAAGCAAGGGTTATTGGAGTTTGTGAAGGAAGTCTTTACCGAGTCATTACACCATCTCCTCAAGCCTTGGTTCATATGGAAATAATTCCCATTGAGCTATGGCATCGGAGATATGACCATCTTCATTATAAGGTCATCCCTACTCTCAGTCAACTGGTTCATGGTATTCCTAATAAGCAGTTAGATCATGAAGGTGTGTGCAAGGGATGCTCTTTGAGGAAACATACTAGAAAGCCATTTCATATTAGTGAAACTAGGTCTAAAGAAATATTGGACCTCATCCATTCCGATGTGTGTGGGCCCATCTCTGACAAATCACTTGGAGACCATCTTTACTATGTAACATTCATTGATGACCATTCTAGGAAGACATGGCTCTACCTACTCAAAACTAAAGATGAAGTATTCGATAAGTTCAAACAGTTTAGGGCTGAAGTGGAAACCCTAACCGAAAGAAAGATAAAGACTTTGAGGTCTGACAATGGTGGGGAATACACTTCTAAGGAGTTGATTGCGTATTGTAAGGATGCAGGTACTAAGAGGGAGCTCATTGTTCCCTACTGTCCCGAACAAAATGGATTGGCCGAAAGGAAGAATAGGTCAATTGAAGGCATTCGAACTATGCTCCTTGATCAAGATCTACCGAAGTTCTTATGGGGTGAAGCAGCGATGACTGTCGTGTACATTCAAAATATAAGTCCTCATAAGAGGCCAAATTGGTTGAAAGCTACATTAGAAGATGCTGAAGGACATGATGCTGCAAAAGGATCCTCCAAGGAAAGTAAGAAACCAAAGAGATATTCTGGCTATGCTGCATATATGAAAAAGTTAATTGAAGCCGAACCATCTACATTCAAGGAAGCTGAGCATGAAGAGGTTTGGAAGAAAGCTAGGTAGGAAGAATATCAATCCATCATGAAGAATGGGGTATGCGAGATTGTTCCTAGACCTAGTGACAAATCAGTTGTCACATCGAAGTGGATCTATAAGATCAAACATGTTGTTGATGGAAGTATAAACAAGTAAAAAGCAAGGTTCGTCGCAAGGGGTTTCTCTCAAAAGGAAGGTATTAACTATGAAGAAACCTTTGCACCTACAACAAGGTACACTACCATTAGATCATTGGTTTCATTGGCTACTACAATGGGTTGGAATATCCATCAAATGGATGTTAAGATTGCATTTATAAACAGGACCATTGATGAGGAAGTGTACATCGAACAACCTGAGGGATTTGAAGTGAATAGCAGGGACTCTCATGTTTGCAGACTCAAGAAGGCCCTATATGGTTTGAAGCAAGCACCAAGGGTATGGTATGCAAGAATGGATGCATATCTACTTAGAATTGGGTTCGTGAAGAGTTTTTCTTATCCGAATCTATACATCAAGGTCGTGAATAATGAGCCTGTCATTATTCTTCTATATGTGGATGATCTATTCATCACAGGTGTAGAGCGAAGAATTGAAGAACGCAAGAAGATGTTGGCAGTTGAATTTGAAATGAAGGATCTATGACTAATGCACTATTACCTAGGTCTAGAAGTATGGAAGAGACCTGGGGAGATATATTTGGGGCAAGGAAAGTACATCATCAAGTTATTGCATAAATTTGGGATGATGGATTCCAAGCTGATGACTACTCCTATGATCACCAACCTCAAGAAGTTGAGGAGCTCCGACTCTAGTCTCATGGATCCTACCTCATATCGTCAGTTGGTCGGTTCCCTAATGTATCTGGTAAATACTAGGCCAGATATATGTTTTACAGTGAACATTCTTAGTCAGTTTCAGTTGGAGCCTCGTCATGATCACTGGATAGTTGCCAAACATATATTGAGGTATCTTCGTGGCACTATACGTCTCTGCCTAAATTACAGTAGCAAGGAAGTTAAGCTAATTGGCTTCACAAACTCTAATTGTGGTGGCAGTGAGACCGATGGAAGGAGCACTGGGAGCTGCTATGATCTCATGGATGAGTAGGAAGCAAGATTCCGTTGCATTGAGTAGTGTCGAGGCCGAATATGTGGCTGCATGTGAAGTGGGAAAAGAGGTTGTTTGGTTAAGGAAACTTTTGACAAATTTGTGTGAGAAGTCTCTAAGTACTACCGTGATTAATTGTGACAATCAAAATTGTATCAAGATGTCTGGAGATCTCGTGTTCCATTCAAGGATGAAACATATCAATAATAAGTTCCACTTTATTAAGAACTTGGTGCAAGATGGGATCGTGAAATTAGAGTATGTCCCAACAGATGAAGGGGTAGCAGACATATTGACAAAGGCTCTTCCTAATAAGAAGTTTGAATATCTAAGGAACTTGTTGGGTTTGGTAGATATTGGTGATTGTATTGATGATAAGGAAATTGAAGAGATTTGTTAAGGCTTTGTGAGTGAAACATTGCCTAGGAATCATCAAGCCAGCACTCTGTGTTGATGTCTGGATTCTGAAGTTGAAAAGGTAGTGTTGGTTATTGAGCTTTGTTTTGGATACACACTTGTATGTTTGGCTTGGTGGTTAGCAAGTAAGCTTGATGGTACCTAGAGGGGTTGAAAGCTTGAGTCCACCTTAGTCCCACTTCGATAGATCACCCTGGTCAGGAATCTAGTCCATGACATTGCGGTGCCTAAAAGTTCTTCATGTTTTCATATAGTTTGAGATCTTCCATTGTTTGTGTACATTATGAATACCTCCCTAGTTAAGAGGGAGTTTTAAAAAATGTAACTATCCTTGGTCTTCAAGCATTTTGATGCCTAAATTGTTGAGTGATTGGTGGGATAGATTGCCCTGGTCAAGAATCTAGTCCATGGCATTGTGGTGCCTAAAAGTTCTTCATGTTTTCATATAGCTTGAGATCTTCCATTGTATGTGTACAATATGAATACCTCCCTAGATAAGAGGGAGTGTTAGAAAATGTAACTATCTTCGGTCTTCAACAATGTACCTGAGTCATTATGAAATGTACTTGTCAAAAGAATAAAGAAAAGAATTTTTATTATTGTAACAATGACTTATTAAAGCATGGGTTTCATGCTTGGGTCATCATTGCATTATTCAAAGTCCCCATTGTGGACTCCTAAGATTAATATTGAGTTTATAGAGTCATTGTACATTCAAAGAGGCCGTTCTTGGGCTTTTGAATCATGTAAAAAGGTTTTGTATCAAGTCAAATATGAATTATGTACCCTCCACATCATCTCAGCCTAAGAGAGATCAAGTTGGCCTAAGGACCCTCACTCAACCCACAAGAAGCCTAGATATACAAGGAGTTCGAAGTCATTTAGAGCCTTCACTCTCAAGCAAGTTCGATATTTCAAGAAGAGCTGGAGAAGTGCGAAGTCTATTGCCGAGAGGTCAAAAGAAGTGCGAGTTTGGGGAAGTATATAGAGAAGAAGAATCTCGAGATTTTGGTTCCTTTCTCTCTCTGTTTCGTGGTCTGGGTTGGTAGATCGAAGTCTCCTAAGATTTTGTTGTTGTCGGATGCTGCTGCCTAGTCAAAGTTGTTGGAAGAGGTAGAAAATATAGGAGGCTAACATGGTGTGGAGGGAAAGTCTAGTCTTGGTCTAGGCTAAAGAGTCTCAAAGAATACTATTGAAAAGAAGAATCATCTTGACAGGGTTTTCCCCTCGAGGTGGGTTTTGCCCTAGCATGTGCCTAGATCTTGTGTCTCTTGTTTTCTGATCTTTATACATGCATAATATGGTAATTGCTTGATGAAAGATAAGATAATAAAGAAGTAAAAGAAACCAACACACTCACAAGTAATTATCAGGAAAGGAAAATCAAACCCTAATATAAAATCTTTGATTTTCCAACAAGGAGTACCCATTTTGCATACTTTCGATGGACCCTGCTACATGAAAAATGAGTCAAGAAGCTCCATGTGAAAAATATAATGTGTTCCTCAATCATTAGGGAAATTTTTAGGTCTAAAATGGACCTCCTAAGGAATATTATAAAATAATAGTGGAAATAATAAAATAAGATTAAATCACATCATCAAAATTTAAAGGGAAAAAAGAAAAAACTACATTTTCAACTCATATGTTCAACTTATCTCCCTAGGGTTTTACTCAAGTTTCGAGCGGGAGCACTCATTGGATGCAAAATTTAATTCCTCATCGAAGGAGTACCCATGTTCCATGCTTTTGATGGACCCTGCTACATGAAAAATGAGAAATACATGAAAAACGTGATTGCATCCAACGAGTGTTCCTGCTCGAAATTAAATTTTGCATCCAACGAGTGTTCTCGCTTAAAATTAAATTCTGCATCCAACGAGTGCTCCTGCTCGAAATTTGAGTAAAATTGTATGGAGATAAGTTGAAAATACGAGTTGAAAAAGTAGTTTTTTATTTTATTATTTTTTAATCTTTTTACTTTTTTACTCCAGAAATGGTGAATCATCCCTCATGGTTGACATCATCATCTTGAACCTTATTGGTTCCTATAAAGTTGATTTTGGATGTACATTTTTGTTTTAAGGCCCATTTTTTACCTCAGGATTTCTCTAATGGGTCTACTAAGATGAAAATGAGGCCTAGGCATTCTAGAAGAAGCCACACCTAGTTGTAGTAGGAGAATCATAAGCTACTTGATACAAATTGTTCCATCCATAACTACCAAATATGAAAGAGTCCTAGAGATGAAAAACTCAAAAAATTATGCCAAGACCATTTGAAATATAAAAAATATGGGTAGTATGTCTACTTAGGGTAAATTGTGATATACATTGATATTGTTAGCTTTTGGTGTTACTCTAAAATTGTTTACACCATGCTTGGGGGTGCTTTATCTCACATGCAGAGCACAATATGTTGATTAACCCTGGTTGTTCCATGATGAATATATACTTTGGAGATAACTTACTTTTGCATTGTTATGCCTTAATTAGATGCTTATGTGGTGCATTCCCTTAGGAAATTGGACACCTATGTGGCTTAGTGTCTTTCTTTATGAGGCATTTGGATGGTTGCTTAACATGGAATCTTACCTTGGAGGAGCATTGGAAATCTTGGAGGTTGTTGAGCCCTAAATGAGATGGGAACACTTGGTTTATTGCATGGAGACCTATACTTAAAGACATTTGAGTTGAAAAGTGATCATATAGGTGTGGTGAACCTTGAGGTACACAAGACAAGACTTGGGAGGTAAAAATGGAGATTTGGAGATTTGTGGAGATGGATTGTGGGACCCTTCTTGAAGAGCATTTTGTGTTCGAGCCTTGTTTGTTGCATATGCATGCCTTGGAGGTTGACATGCGTCACCTAGAGATGGAGTGCTCCACACCTAGGGCTATCTTATGTAGAGTTAAGTTGCTTGTGGTGCACTTGATCCACTTTATGATTCTTGGTCTCTTTGACTTTCATACAAATAAAGCAATGAGAGTATTTTCATAGCTTGTGCTTATTCACTCATGTGTTGAGAAATCTAGGGCATTAGCATTAGGAGATTTCTCTTCTATTAGTCACTGCTTGTGAAAGCTTTTTACTTGTTTAGATTAGGATCTTCTTCAGGTTAGATTATTATTGTTCTTCTTCAGCAAACAGTAACCAATGCATGAACATAAATGGACAAGAGACACAACATGTAGGTTATGAGCCAGGGCCAAAACCTCTCACTCTTTGAGAGGAAAACCCACACAAATTCTTCTTATAGAGATTCCAATTGATGAATACCAAGACCAAGACCCTTGACCAATTAGCCGCTTCCAAGACCAAGACACTAGCTCTCTTGACTGTCTTCTCCTTCCTCCTTTCGGTTCTTCTTACACATTGAGATCATTTTCTTTCTAAGCATAATATGATGGCACACTTGAGATGGCACTATATCACTGTCTTGACACCAAACTATCCTTTTTGCAGCATTAGCAAAACACTGTAATACTTCTCTTAATGGCAGCTCCTTCACATCACCAAACTGTGGCTTCTATACATCATCTAGTTGTGGTATAGATACATCATCACTGTCACTGTCTACCCGAAATTATAGAGAGACATATCAAAACTTCTTTCACTGTGGAGATCCGAACTTTATCCTAAACAAACCCTCGTTGTTACTTTTGTTTAGTCCTAACTGTAAACTATGATATGCCATCTAAAACTATCCATCAAAACAGAGATCCAAATTGTTGGGTGATTGTGCTAGGAGTCTAAATTCATCACTGTCCTCTCCATCTGAAAATATCCGAACTGTTGACTCTAGCTATCACCAAAAACCTCAAAGGAGTCCGAGTTTTGTACTGTGTTTATGCGAAGTGCCTTTACCTTGTATATATAGTGGTTGATCTTCATAAATGAGCCGAAATGAGCCATGTGAATCGTTTTGACTCCATAAGGTAAAGCCAACGTGATCTTTACTCCAACTAGAATCCGACATGAGAAAGAGAGCTAGTGCTTGTTGTTTGGAGGGCTTGTAGACTTGTACACATTTGATACACATGCTCAAGAAGAGCTTCTTTAGTCCGAGTTTTGTACTGTGTTTATGCGAAGTGCCTTTACCTTGTATATATAGTGGTTGATCTTCATAAATGAGCCGAAATGAGCCATGTGAATCGTTTTGACTCCATAAGGTAAAGCCAACGTGATCTTTACTCCAACTAGAATCCGACATGAGAAAGAGAGCTAGTGCTTGTTGTTTGGAGGGCTTGTAGACTTGTACACATTTGATACACATGCTCAAGAAGAGCTTCTTTATACATGACATTGACTCTTTGACAAATCCTAAGGCTCTCAATGGGAGCCATCTAAAATAAACCCCTTGCTCATGAAACCCATGAAGCAAGGCATTACAATAATAATTTTATTCTCTTCATTTCATCATTTACAAAGATCACAATTACATGTCATTATGAAGACCGAACCTAGTTACATTTTACAACACTCCCTCTTAACTAGGGAGGTATTCATAATGGTACTTGGTCATTCTCAATTTGAAGAATTTCTCATAAGAAGAATCGGATTGGTAACCCATTTGTTTAGCATCATATCAACTAGCATTGTTACATAGCAAGGCCTTGACTACAAGCTCTATCTCTCCACAAGATCTAAGCTCAATGCTGGCGAGACCAATGATTGATAGACATTCTCATCATTGCTTCTCTCGGAACATACCCTACTCAGTTCTCAGTGTGTGTTCCATTAGGACTATTCTTATCTTGGATTATCAGTCCTCAAAGAATATCGGTCCTCCATGACTACTCTTATCTTGGATGCCCTATCTCATCTTCAAAGAGTATCGGATGCTAAATGATTACCCAATCCTCTCACTATGTCTTCCCAGGTGAAGACCAAAATGATGTGTCTATCTCTCTCTCTCAATTAGGGAGGACATATTCCAATAAAGGAATGTACTCATTCCCACACAAGGAATGTACCGAAGGTCCCTCTTGGCTTAGGAATTTCCAAGTTTCTTCCAAGTAAGAAACTTGTTTCCTGACTCCCTCTTAATTAGGGACCTACAACAGCTCCTTAGGTGGAGATAATGGGACAACCAGCTGCTTTGAAGAACTCCTTCCTTCGATGTCATGAATTTCTTTGTCACAAGGTCATCATCTTTTGAGACTTCTTCATAGGGCATAGACCATCCATCACTTTCATCCATGAGTCAATCATGTCATCATTCCTTTCATCAGAAAGTGATCCATCAGTCTACATCTGGTCTTGCTTCATGTCATGCTGCCTTCTTCATGTTGTCTTCTTCAGAAGGATCTTACATCCTTCTACATGGTCCTCTAGGAAGACATCCACAGTTCTTCCCTTGGCAGTCCTACATAAGCCCATCCAGATACTTGTTCAAAATAAGAAATGAACACTTAAATCAGACTTACCTTTGTGATGGTCTTTCATCATGACATCTTCCTGTAGGTATCAACATCCTGCATACATGTTGACACATCTCCCAAAGATATCCATTGTCAAGGGTCTCCATCTTTTTTAAACTTCCATTAGAGTCTTCATATCTTTTCGAGAGATTCCTTAGTCAAATATTCTTGGTCTTTCATATGTTGATTGCCTTTACTATGGTTGAATATCTCACAATGTCTTCCTTCCTTTCTTCACACGTTTCTTTCCTAGGAGCTTCCAATCAGAGTTCCTCAATTGTAGTCAAACACCTCATACTTCATATGAGGACATATTATGTTGATTTCATCTAGTGTGACTCATGCCTTTCGAGATTCTTTCATAGGAGGAGATTCCTTTCCTTTGATCATGCTTCTAAAAATAGAGCAGTGATCCAAGTTACCTGCAACCATACAACATGACATTATAAAATCAAATACAAGCATACATACCTCATTTACCTTTAGGTCATCTAGGCTTCTTTCAGTAGCTTCGTTGATTGAAAAGATCTTCAACCCCTTGATCTGCTTCATCTCTTATGTCATCATACCATCATCCCATGAATTCCACAGGTTGGAGGACCTGATGAAACACTTTCTTCCTCTCTTGGATCAATCAGAGAATCTTGAGGATCATACATATCCCTATCCAGCAGACATTTCCTTTGTGAGTTGATGTATGATGAGCCTTGTCCTAGATGATTTCTTCTTTTCATTAATTTTTCGAATGAGGTTCCCAAGAGCTATATCCTTCATAGTTGATTGTCATACATCCTTCATGTTTCCTATGGTGAGGTCACGAGCTCTTACTTCTAATGCTTTTATTCTTCCTTGGACTTCATTCTTTCAGCTTCCTCCACTTCTTCGGTGAAAGGGACTTCTTCTCTATTCTTTTTGTTATTGTCCTTCTTAATCTAAGGACAATCTTTCCTATAATGTTCATAGCATTGAATCTTAACTATGTTCTTTTTTCTTCTTTCGACAAAATGTTTGAATCCTTTCATTTTATCCTTCACCACTTTTGCCCTCAACCTATCTTCTTCTATCTTGCATAGAAACCACAAGTTGTTTAATGGGATAGCCTTCTTATCCTCATAGACATTGTTACCTTGTTCATTAGTTAGTGCATTTAGAACAATTATGATTATCTCTCCCAGATCTTGCAATTGAGATCTTATGAAGATAACCCTTTTGTTGAAGAAAGTGTAACTAGGTTCGGTCTTCATAAATGTAAGTTTGACTTTTGTATTTATTCAAGAAAAGAGAAATTATTTTTATGATATTTGTCAATGAGTTTCTTGCTCATTGAATTAGGTCAAGCACATGTTTAAGTGCTTCTAGGAAGTCAAGAGTCAATGTATTTATGTAAGACCCTTTGAGGGCATGTTACACTATGTATAAAATAGTATAAAGGTCAAAGGATACCTCCAAGCAAAGTCCCAAGTCCTCTCCATGCAGCAACGTCCTCCAAATGAAGCAAAACAATGAAATAAATTCATGTCGGCCTAAAGATAGCATGTCAGCCTTCTAGTCGGCCTAAAAGGAGGGACAGTCCTCTATATATAGAGGTTGTCCACTCCACTATAACGTCAAGAAACTCTCATCTGAAATCAGCAAAGTATACAAGCCGAGAAGAAGTGACAAAAAGACAAGTTTAAGGGTCTCCTAGTGCAACAAAGGAAGGAGAAGAAAAAGCAAAGTTCTGGGACTGTTTCTAGGGCAAGAAACAGTCACATGTGCAAAGTAAAAGAGGACAGTTTGCAGGTATAACAGCAGTAATATCACAGTTCAGAATTTGTTAGTGTTTGGGCTAAATATTAGGCCTACAAGGCCTCCCAAGTCAAGCGAAGAAGTCCCTCTCTCTAGTGAAGGCAAAAAGGACCCTAACTCTCCAAGGGTACCTTCCACACGTGGGAAAATTAGGGTTGTTGTTCAGTCACATCAAGTTTGCAGACCTACCTCAAGAAGAACCTCGTTGGATCAAGAGAAGGGTGTCTCATTAAGTGAAGAACATCTTGAAGGGAGGAAGAAGAATATCTCATCAAGAAGCTAACTAGCCAAGGTCTATCTCTAGACAAAGCAGTGAAGAAAAGGACGAAGTGCTGGGGAGCAAAGTGTCGGAAGGAGGAAGTCAATGTGCCGGGAACAAAGTGCAAAATAGAGGAAGGACTTGACTTGTGCTTGGAGGACATCCTAGTCAAGGGTCTAGGGTTTGGCATTGATCAATAAGAAGCTTCAATAAGAGAAACTTACTAAAGGGTTTTCCTCTCAAGAGAAGAGAGGCTTTGGCCTTGGCAGAGAGTTAACATCTTGTGTTCTAGTTCTTATGTTTTTGTAGCAGTTTGATGAAGTACGCACACATGCATTAATAAGAAGAAGGAGATTAAGCTACCAAGAAAAACAAAAAGGCTCCACAAATTGTTACCAAGTCAAGAAGAATCACACCACACCTAATTGCCCTAGATTCTTCAACATGGTATCAGAGCTAAGGTGACACATCAAGGAAAGGGCAAGTCAAAAGCACTTATCAAGGAAGGACATCTACAAGGTTGAAGCATCAAGCCTAGAAGTCTCAATCACTTCAAGGACAGGAAGGCCTCCAATCCATCATTCATCAAGGAAGTCTACATAGTAAGAAGAAAAGCCTTACATAAAGGCACCTACAAAGAAGATCAGATCGAAGCAGGACGTACATCAAGCTACAAGTTGTTGTCGCACAGAGTGTCACGACAACACTCAGACCGGGGGCTATCACCCTAATCCCCGATCTCTTCGTTTAAGCTTGTCTTCCGCGGCTAAGGGGGGTAGACACTATGGGACAATGGATGACCAACTGTGGACCAGTTGGGTTGGGAGACACGAGAGAAAACAAGCACTTATTTGATTTTATTAAGTTAATAGACCAGTGCCTTATAGAGTTAATGGCAGAATGTTTATCTATCAAATGCTGCAGAAAGATGAACTCATTAACAATCATTTACCATCAGATAACTCAAGCAATGCAAGATATTCGATAAACGCACAATGCTTTAATAGTGATCCAGCAATTAAAACTCAATAACGATATTCCAGCAATTAAAATTCGAAGGATTAAATGCTTGAAATAACCACGTAATTTCAAATGCTAACCAATTATCACTTTTACATAGCTAACTTCAAAATGAACATTAAGTGCATTTAGCTATAGGAAAACACCACAAAAGACACCAAAATGATTTTTCACTTTTTAGCTAACCTTTTTCAAAATATATATATATATATATATATATATATATATATATATATTTTCCCATGGAAAAAGTCGTAATTTCTATTGATATAAAGAAATTACATTTTGTAGATGCAAGGTGCATATGCATATGGAGGCAGAGATGCCTGACGAGTTCATAAACTTTTGACCAAAAAGAAAGACTGATATGTCTCCACGCAGGGAGTCTGTTAACTACTATACTGTGTCTATGCTTGCTTGCTGACTAGAGAAAGCAAGATCAAAATTATATCCGGCTCTTCGCAGAGAGCGAAAAAACTTTAAGTATCAAAATCTAGTTTGTAACCAGTACCAAGTAAGTAAATATGTACAGTATATACAAAGATAGTCTGTATAGATATGGGCCTTATAGCCCATTGACTCTAGGTTCCTCAAATGGTCTGTGATAATGCTGGTAGTAGGTCCCATCAATCTCTTCCTGTATCAACCAGTCGTTTCCTTGTCTAAGCGCTGCCTCTTTGGATAGTTGATCTGCCCCTGTATTTTGCTCCCTGTAAATGTGTCGACAGACAAAGGAGTCAAAAGATGTTATCAATCTTTTAGCTTCTTCTAAAATATGCCTCAATGAAAATGCATTGCAATGTGATGCATCATTCAACCAATTGCAAACGATTTTAGAATCACCAAACAACTGTAGGTGTCTGCAGTGTTTTTGCAATGCAAAATGAATAATATGTTTTGTTGTGCATAGTTCAGCAAAATTATTAGTTCCCCTTCCTAAATTAATTTGGATCTTGAAGCAATGATTTTCATTAAGGTGAAGGATGGCTCTGCCCCCACATCCCGCCTCCTGCGCAGAGCCATCAAAGTATGCCCAGGGCTTAGATTTGTCAATGATTTCAGGTATGATGGTGCGGGGAGGGGTGATGGAATCCTCTACAGGAAGAAGGTCGAAATCTGCAATGGTATGGAGCAAGATGGCAGGCCAATGGGGGGATCTGTGATTGAAGATAGACTGGTTTCGGGCAATCCATAATGACCAACAGACAAGAAGAGGCATGTTTTTGGTTTTTCCATTGTGATTTTGACACCATGTATTCCAGGCATCCATAATATTGTGCCCATGCCAGTTGTTTAAGGAAGGATAGTGAGCAATGATGGAGTTCCAATATTCCTTTGCTGTGGGGCAGTTTAGAAAAAGATGTTCTGTGCTTTCTTCATCATTGCGACACAGATGGCACCAGAACGGGCCATGAAACGATCTCTTCATCAGATTAGTCCCTGTAGGAATCTTGTCAAAAAGGATGTTCCACATCAGTAATCGAGAGCGGGGGGCTGCCTTAAGCTTCCAGAGCAATTTCCAAGTCGGAAGTATGTTCTGAGGCTTGTGAGGTTCCATTAGTCTAATATAACCCTGTTTCGGAGAATATACACCATGTCTGGCAAAAGCCCAGATGATCTCATCTGGTCCTTCAGTGAGACGGATGTGTGCCTGGGTGAGGGCATCCGTGTAGTCCTGCCATTCCTGCTGCCACTGAACCGGGATGTCCAATTCACGAGCCGATTTCCATGCCTGCTGAAGAAAAGAGGAGTTGTTATTGTCACCAATGTGTTTGATGTGGGTGATACCCCTGCTGTGTAGATACCTTATTAAGTCTGCGGATAGTCTATGTGCATTGCCACAACCTACCCACGGGTCCAAACCGATACGAACAACATTTCCCTCCTTGATACGCCACGTAATGCCTTCACGTAGGAGGGGAAGTGTGCAGATGACCGCTTTCCATATATTGGATATGTTATTTCTCATTCCATGCTGCTGTCTAAACCAGTCCATCAGATTCATAGGCCAGATATACTTCACTTGTGCAACTCGGGACCAGAGACTGTTAGTGGTAATAAGCTGCCAGCCAAGCTTAGCCGCCAGTGCTTTGGAAAATAGATCAAGCCTCTTGATGCCCCATCCTCCCCATTTCTTAGGTTTTGCAATAGTGTCCCATTTGACCCAAGCGAAAAGCTTGCCCGGTTGATTACCCTTCCATAAGAATCTGCAGCATATACTTTGTAGTCTGTTCAAAATACCTTTCGGTATCCAAGCCAGGGTCATCCAGTAGACTGGAGTGGCTTCTATCACAGCTTTGATGAGGATCAGTCTGCCTGCCCGAGATAGGTATTTATGGTACCATACCTGAAGTCTCTTTTCCACTTTCGCAATGAGCCATGTCCAGTCCGCTATCCTGTATCCGAGAGGCTTTAATCTAAAGCCCAGATATTTTATACTTTCTGCCAGATTCAGAGAGGTGAAGGGGAAGCGCTGTGATGTATATGTGATCTCATGTTGTGTGCAACCAACTGTAGTAATCGTGGATTTACTATCATTTATTACCATCCCAGTAGCCTGTTGAAAAAGATTGAAGATGTTCTGGAGGGTCGTGGTATCCCCAATACTTCCATTTAAAAGAATGAGAATGTCATCAACAAACAATAGATGAGTGAGGAAAAAATTCTCAGCTATCTTGATTCCTAACAGTTGATTGCTATCGCGAGCAGATGTAATAGTCCTACTTAATCCTTCCATGATAAGTAATGATAAGTAATAAAAGTAAGGGTGAGAGTGGACATCCCTGCCTAAGTCCTCTCTCCGAGCTGAAGAAAGATGTAGCTTCCCCATTAAGTAGCACACTGTAAGATACATCTGTTATATAGCTCATAATCCATTTGATATATGCATAAGGAAATCCTAGGTGGGTCAGCAACAGTCTGATATAGAGCCAATTTGCTCTATCAAAGGCCTTTGAGAGGTCCACCTTAAGTATCATACCTTTCTGCTTTTTTATTTGCATAGTGTGGAGGAGTTCCTGCGCTGTAGCAATGGCTTCATGAATCTGTCTGTGATGAAGGAAAGCAAACTGTTCAGATGATATGTGTCGAGAGAGGATAGGCTTCAGGCGATTAGCGATGATCTTTGCAATAATCTTGTATAGACAGTTACAAAGGGAAATGGGACGAAAATCGTTGAAAGAGGCGGGATTGTCAGATTTCGGAATAAGGGCTATGAAGGTAGATTTGATGGCCAGGGATATTCTGCCACTCCTTCTGCAATTCTCCACGATCTTGAGCAGGTCATCCCCTAGGATTTCAAAAAAAGCTATGTAGAACTCAATGGTCCACCCATCTGGACCAGGGCTCTTGTCTTTCTTAAACCATTTTATAGTTGCCTCCAGCTCTTCCTTCGATACTTCCATCAACAGGTCCTCCGTGTCTTCTTGTTGTACGAATCTGGGGAAATGTTCAGCCACCCGCATGATTTCCATGATGTTCGCAGCTCTAGGCGCCTTATATATGCTTCTGAAATGCTCAATGGCTAATCTAGCCAGATCCCTCTGAGATGATACTAAGTGTCCTTGATCATCGCGCAATTCCCAAATAGTGTTGATGGCTTTTCGACCGTTGGCAAATTTATGAAAGAACTTTGTGTTGTCATCTCCTTCGGTGAGCCATATCACCCTACTCCTGAGCCTCCAACTTTCTTCCCTTTCCTTCAGAATTTGTGAGCGCTTCATAATGTGGGAGGTGTAGAGTTCTTTGCTCTCAGGAGTAGGGAAGGTGCCATTAGAGGTGTCCTCATGTGCAGCAATAGCCCTCTCTACCTCCCTCAGAGAGTTGTCATCATTCATACACTTCTGGTGAGCCCAAATTTTAGAGATCCTTTTTAGTTCAGTCAATTTCCTAATAAAACCTTCAGTATGATGCTCACTGTCCAGAATAGGGTTGGTCTACCAATAATTAGTAACCATCTGTATATACGAAGGATCTTTTAGCCAAGAGGCATTGAATTTGAAGGGGCTCCTAATCTTCTGATTTGCATCGGCCAATTCCAAAAATATTGGTCGATGATCTGAGATGTCGCCAATCCCAACCCATTGACGAATGTGAGGAAGTCTGCTTAGGAAAGCTTCCTTGATGAGAAATCTGTCAAGTCTTCTAGCAAGACTGTGGTCACCACTGCGATTATTAGTACAAGTAAATTGAACCTTGGCAGATGGAATGTCCACCCACTGATGTTCCTTAAGTAGGGTATAGATAGTATCAGATACATTGTCTACCTGGGCCGAGTGTCCCCAAGATTCACTGAAACCCAAAGAAAAGTTTAAGTCCCCTCCTAGAATGATATTGTCTGCCTGAAGAAGGTCGGAGTCCAGTAAGTATCTCCAAAAGTTTGTCCTGTCTGCACAAGGACCATAAACATTCATAATACAGATTTCCATCTCTATAGGGGGGGGCAAAAATATCCATGCCAATGAAGCCTCTGCCTCCCCAAATATTTCTGATCTCCAAAGCTTTGTTACTTATCCCAATAGCAGAACCCCCAGATCTCCCTGACACGTCCAGAGCGTGGAAGGTCCAATTAGGCAGCCAGGAATTTAGTGTGTGAACAAGAGGTTCGGCTAAACAGAGTGTTTCTTGTAAAAATATAATGTCCGTCTGAGATGAAGTGAGCAGTCTTCAAGTGCTAGTTTTTTGGGCAGGCTAGCAAACCCTCTGCAGTTGAATGATAGGATCTTCATGAAGGATGAGTCTGTGGGCCATTCCTAGCTCTAAGGGCCCTGAAAATGGTTTGTTGTCGCCCGAGGGCAACTTCTTCTCCCGCTGTGTGTCTGGCTTTAGTGAGGCGAGAGGGTCAGCCCCTTGAGGTCTTATGGGAGACAGGGGTAGCCTCAGGGTCCAGACCAATCGCATCGTAGCCTCTTTCCTTCGATCTGGAACGGAGTGAGTACCGGAGGGATACGGGGAGGAAGGGGATGGAGAGGGAAGGTAGGGAGGAAGATGACAGGGATGGAATGCAGGGGGAGGTGGAGGGTGAGGGGAGGGGGAGGGAACAGATAAGGGAGGAGGGAGGAGCAAGACCCTGGGTTCTAAGTAAACCCACGGAGGCCATGAGCGATGATAGAGGGGGAGATGCAATTGATAGAATGAGATGCAATAACATCAGATATGCTAGTCACAGGAGGAATGTGAGAGGAGGATGAAAGTAATATACCCGGCATCGAGTTATCCTCCTGAGCAGGACCGATGCATGCTTGTGGAGGAGGCGATGGAGGGTTTGAAGCTAAGGTACCCTTAACTGCGCCCGCTTTATCAGGAGTTCCATGGGACTCCCCTGCATCCTTGTCGCGCTCCTCTGGATCAGTATCTTTATTTTGCTGAGAGGGATTTCCCATGGGATGCTCGGTCTCCAAGCCCTGTGCAGTATCCTTGATCTTCTGTAGGAGGGGACAATCCTTGTATAAATGCCCCACTTTGTGGCATCTGCGACAGCGATATGGAATACCTTCATAGTCAATGATCTGTTTGCGAGATGTGTCCCTCCATTGGATAGTAATGTATTCTTGTAATCCGCCCCTGGTGTCTAGATTGATGAGAATCCGAGCATAAGCCATCATGCCTGTGAGCTGATAGGACTTATCATAATCCATATAGGAGCCTATCGCATTGCCAATCCGCCGGAAGATGTCTTCAGACCAGTATTGCAGGGGAAGGCCTGGGAGTCGAATCCAAACTGGTCCAATGCCTATCTGCTCAGTGTCGAGGACAAAGAGGGGCGTCCATCGCTTGAGGAGAACCGGGGTGTGTTCAAAATGCCAGTAAGAGGACAATACCCAATTGGTATGGCCAGCACGAGCGAATCTCAAAGCGAACCATCCCCTCACAAAAGTTTGCACGAAGGGAATGTCAACCAGATGGTGACCCCAAACCTCAGTTGCGTAGGTCTTCAAGTGGGCAGCCATGTAATTCCAACCTCTGATGCGCCCGACCAGTACCCTGTCAGTGAAGTCCATTGTCTCTCCCCATTGAATGTCCTCTTCTAATCTGAGAAAGATATCGTCTGCCTTGGACTTGAAGCACTTGTACTTCTTCTTAGAACCCTGAGGAGGAGGCTGGTTATGAGACCGGTTCGGAGGAGGGTCTGAAACAGCCGAGTGCGGATAAGGGTTAGACGAGGGAGGGTTAGGGATGCCCACAGAGACAGGGAGGGAACCGGCGAGTGGTGGAACGACGGTAAAGCTGCCGGAAGGAGGGGCGAAGGAGACTTGAGGGGTAAAACCGGCCGAAACTAAGGGAATCGATGGGGGAAAAAATGGCCGGGTAAGTGCTCCAGTCGCAGGGAGGTCCAAACCAGGGTTAGGGTTCAAACAACCGGAAACGAAACCAAGGGTTGCCAGGGAGTGAGGGGGGGTAGAAAGCGATGGCCAGGTAGGAGGGTCATCTGGGAGGACCACAGGTTGTGACCATGACGGTTCCGCGAAGGAATATGAAGGGTAATTCCCGGTGAGGCCAGAGCTGTACATACCTTCTGATGTGGAGAAAGAGGAGCGCCAGATGGAGACCCCCTCCAGCGGGTCTTCAGAGTAATCAACGGCTTCAAGGTCCTCCATGACGCCAGCTGCTTCTTGGAACGGCGGACACCTCGGATAGCAGGAAAAACAGAGAGTAAAACAGTGCACAAGAAACGGACAGTCTGCAGCAGGTAACGCAAACCGTCGGCGGGTAGTCAACCGGGAGATAACGAAACAGAATAACCCCCCCGAGGTCCCGGCAGGTCAACCAAAGCGTAGTATGGTGAAAGGTGACGAACGGGGCGCGGTAACAAACGACGAAGATGCAGGTTAACGGTGGCCTTGCATGGTTACTGTGACCTGCAGTGAACCAGAAACCCTAACCCAAACCCTCGCGAGCCATCCTCCTTGTTGAAAATATATATATATATATATATATATATATATATATATATATATATATATTTTCAACCCAAAGGTCTTTCTTTATTGCACAAAAATGATTACAAGAGAGCTTTCTTTAGCACCAGACTCTCCGATCCAATCTCCTCTCAAATGACCCCTAGCACCCTATTTAAAGGAAAAATTCCCAACGGCTAGTTCGAGTGATCCATGTCAAAATGATCTCGACCGTCGATGAGGATCAAGATGTCTTTTAATCTCATCCGTCAAATTTTTTAAATGCATTTTAATATATTAAAAATTGAAATTCTGCATTTATTTTCTCAAAAATTTGACTTATTATTACTTTATTATTTTTTATAATTTTTATTTTATTTTATTTTTATTATTTTTTAATTTTTTTTTAAATTTTATTATTATTTTTATTTATTTATTAATTGATTTTTAATTTTTTATATTTTTTTAATTTTTTTAGTTATTTATATCTTTTATTTTTTTATTGTTTTTTTTTTATTTTTTCAATTTTCAATTTTTATTTTTAAATGGATCCTCAAACGTAGCCTTTGGAAAAATCACCTAGGACCTAGGACTTAGGACTTATGACTTCCTCATCTTGCTTTGTCTTGATTTTAGGAGCTCAATCTTGAAACGACTGTAACTCTGTAATTTAGGATCATCCAATTTTGAAATTGCGACCTATAGTGGCCCTTTGCGTCCTCTTTCCAATGCCACTACTCTGATCCAAATTGGATTCTCCAAGGAAGAGTTATGTCAAATCTCCTACTGCGACCTGATTATAGACTAGTTCAGTAAAGCGAACTTGTAGGACGTGTCACGTGTTACTGTTTCGACCTTCGGATCTAAAAAATGCACACAAGAAGCTATACTCTGTCCTATTTCTGTAACTTCTGACGAAATTTTAATCCGATGCTCAGAGAGAAAATTATGACAATTTTCCCCAGGTCACCTGTTTGGAATGTAATTCGGGAGTCTGCAAAAACCCTAACTTCCTCAAACTATATCTCCGAAGATATAGCGAGACAGGATCTGAAATTTAGAGCCAAGGTTTAGATCGATTTTGTCTCAAATGGGTTTTTTCTTAGCTTCTGAAACTTTGTAGCGAAATAGTTATAGCGAAAATCCCACGATGACTTGTTTGGAGCAATGAAACCCTAGAATCCACAACTTTGATACCAAATGTTATGAAACTAGCTCACAAAAAGATAGAAAAGATAGATCAACACCTTAGAATTCAGCCTCTTCAAGGGGGCAACCTCCTCTACATTACACAAATGAATAATTCTTTGATGATACAAATGAAAATACCTCCTTTCTATATATAGGAGTCTAAAGGGTCATAATATAATCAAAGCTGACATAACAATAATAATGTAAGGGCATAATAATAACAATAGTGGGCTTCTATGGGGTACAATAGTAACAATATGGGGACTACATGGGTACAACAATATAATAAGGGGGGTGTACTAATAACAATAAGGGGTTACACTAGTAGTATAAGGGCCTAACATGCCCCTCTCCTTCAAAAAGTGTTGTCCTCAACGCTTGAGTAGTTTTTGATGCTTCTGTATAAAAAATTTGTCCTCCCATGTGGAATCTTTAGCGGGTAAGTTCTTCCACTTGATGAGATACTCTGAAATTGATCGATTTCCTAGCTGTCGGGTTCTTGTTTCTATGATTGCTCCAGGTTCCAATATGATTTTTCCTTCCACTTCAAGTTCTAGCAATATTGTTTGAGGGATATTCTGCAACTTTTGAATGAGCGGCCACACTTCTTTTTCCTTCTTCCATTCATCCCTTGCTTCGTTTATCCAATTTGGTTGGATAATAGAAATAGCAAAAAACAATGGTTCCACATCCTCATCCTTTTTTGAGAGTGCATCTGCAACAAAAACTTTCTTCCCTTTTCTGTAGATGATGTCAAAGTCATAACCCAACATATTTGTGACCCATTTTTTATGTTCTTCTAATGATAATATTTGTTCTAAAATGTATTTAAGACTATCATGATCCATTTTTACCTTGAAGTGTCTTCCCATTGGGTAAGGTCGCCATTTCTTAAGTGCATATAGTATTGCTAACATTTCCTTCTCATTAATAGCTTGCTTGGGATGTAACCATAAAAATACCCAATCACCTATATCAAAACATTTTTCACTGCGATGTTGATCTACCTGTTTTTTCATTTGATTCTGCACCAAAGTGGCGTTATCCTTTAAAAGTTGGAGAACTTGATGCTCGATGTGATCTTTCACTGCTTGAACCTTTTTCTTCTTGATATTTCCTTCTATATTGAGAGTTTGAGTGGTAATTTCTTCCAATGCTTTACAAGATATGGTCGGATTCATTTCTTGATGCTCGATGTGATCTTTCACTTCTTGAACATTTTTCTTCTTGATATGTCCTTCTATCTTGATAGTTGTTTGAAGAGTAGTAATTCCGGCCAATGCATTACAAGATATGGTTGGATTCATTTCTTCTTTCTCGATGTGATATTTCACTTCTTGAACATTTTTCTTCTTCATATGTCCTTTTATCATGAGAGTATGAGTGGTAATTCTTGCCAATGCTTTACAAGATATGGTTGGATTCACTTCTTCTTTCTCTGGGTTGGGCCCTGGCATATATCCTCTTCTTTTAATGTTTCTTGATCCTTTCTTCCTCCTCTTCATACTCTATGTAAAATAATTTATTCTCAGCACACTTATGACCTTTGGTGCATTTTCTATCACAATTGTAACAAAGCCCTTTTTCTCTTTTTTTTTCCAATTGTTGTGGTGTAAGCCTTGTAGGTTGTGGAAGGTTGGGAGAAGAAACACTTCCATAATTATAGTCACGAGTGGTGGGATTCCTTGTTTTCATAATTTTGCTTTCAATTTTTCTTGCCAACTCGAATGCCTTCTCCAATGAATTAGGTTCCCAAAAACAAACCTCATGTCGAACGTTATCATTTAAAATCCCTATGAAGACATCAATCCTTTGCTTCTCTAGAATATAATTTACCCTTCTATTCAATTTTCGAAAGTCTTCAATGTGTTCTTCTATTGAACCCTTTTGTTTGAGATTTATCAATTGGCTAAAAAAGGACTTTCTCTTTGTATCCTCATAATGTGCTATCATTTCCTCCGTGAAAATTGACCACGTGACAAGTGGTTTACGAGAACAAAGCCCTTTATACCTTAAAAATTGCTTCGGTTCTAAATAATTAAATGCAATACATACCTTTTGTAATAGTGGTACACCATGTATATCAAAATATTTTTCCATCTGTAGTATCTAATTTACCAGATCCTTGCCATCAAACTTCCTCATCTTTGCTTTTTCTTGATTTTAGGAGCTCGATCTTGAAACCACTGTAACTCTGTAATTTAGGATCTTCCAATTCTGAAATTGCGACCCACGGTAGCGCTTTGCGTCCTCTTTCCAATGCCACTACTCTGATTCAAATCGGATTCTCCAAGGAAGAGTTATGCCAAATCTCCTACTGCGACCTGATTATAGACTAGTTTAGTAGAGCGAACTTGTAGGACATGTCACGTGTCACTGCTTTGACCTTTGGATCTAAAAAATGCACACAAGAAGCTATAATCTGTCCTATTTTTGTAACTTATGACGAAATTTTAATCCGATGCTCAGAGAGAGTTATGATGATTTTCCCCAGGTCACCTGTTTGGAATGTAATTCGGGAGTCTGCAAAAACCCTAACTTCCTCAAACTATATCTCCGAAAATATAGCGAGACAGGATCTGAAATTTGGAGCCAAGGTTTAGACCGATTTTGTCTCAAATGGGTTTTTTTCTTAGCTTCTAAAACTTTGTAGCGAAATAGTTATAGCGAAAATCCCATGATGACTTGTTTGGAGCAATGAAACCCTAGAATCCACAGCTTTGATACCAAATGTTATAGGTCAACACTTTAGAATTCAGCCTCTTCAAGGGGGCAACCTCCTCTACATTACACAAATGAATAATTCTTTAATGATACAAATGAAAATACCTCCTTTCTATATATAGGAGTCTAAGGGTCATAATATAATCAGAGCCGACATAACAATAATAATGTAAGAGCATAATAATAACAATAGTGGGCTTCTATGGGGCACAATAGTAACAATATGGGGATTACATGGGTACAACAATATAATAAGGGGGTTGTACTAATAACAATAAGGGGTTACACTAGTAGTATAGGGGCCTAACATGCTCAAAGGCATGTACTACAATGCAATGAAGGTCAACAAAAGAATATGCTCACATAAGGAGTATAAGATTGTTGACTACGAAGCAACAAGAAATGTTGACTAGTCGAGGAAGCAAGCAATGAAGAAATGCTCTCACAAGAAGCATAAGATGACCTATCTATCTAAGAAGAAGAAAATGAAGAAAGAGATTAAGCATGTGAAGGACACCATGATCACCGAGAATAACTATTTGACAAGGTACTCTGAAGATACCTCCCAAAAGAAGGCAAGACAACTCTGACAAAGGAAGAAAGGACCCTTGACACCTATGAAGGCCTTGGAGATATGAAAGATGCAAATAACTGATTCTACTCTACAAAGATGTCGTGATGAAGAAGCCATCCAGCAAAAGAAAAAGCAATGTTGAAGCAATATCAGGATGAAGTCATGATAGGCTACTAGGTCAAAGCATGTAAACAAGCAAGTACAACGAAACATCCATGAGTAGAGTATTCTGAAGCATGGACAGATGACAAAGGCGTAGCTAGATGACAAGAAAACGTAATGTATGGCAAAGATACTTTCCACGAAGGAAGCAATGACATGACAAACTAGGAAGGAAAGTGATCAATGGATGGTGCCCTACCTAGAAGAAGTTTGAACAAAGACTTCATGACATCAAGCAAGAAAGGAAATCAAGCAGCTAAAGGGCCCACGAAGAAGAAGTTGTTAATGAATGAAAGAGTCCTTAGTTAAGAGGGAGCTATGACAAGTTCATGATTAAGAGGGAGTTTTGGATCGCCCCTGATTACAAAGGAGTGACGTTCGTGTTTTTCCATCTCATGGGTCATGCCCCAGACTAGGACTAATAGTTGTAAGTCTAAATGAAGGCCATGAATGGAAATGTAGACACGTGATAGACACAACATTCTTGTCTTCACTTGGAAGAAAGAATGGGAGGATTAGGTAATCATCGGGCATCCGATACTCTTTAAGGATGTGTAGGGCATCCAAGACAAGAGTAGGCAAGAGGACCAATATTCTTTGAGAGTTGGGAAACCAAGACAAGAATAGTCCTAGAAGATCATACTCAGAGAACACCCGGGTGGGTATGTACCTTGAGAGACAATGATGAAAGTGTCTATAAATCATTGGTCTCGCCAGCATTGTAGCTCATGCTCTCATGAAGAGATGGAGTTGTTATTCAAGGCCTTGCACTGTGACAATGTTGATGGATATGACGCTATAATAGATGGATTGCAAATCTGGTTTCTCTTATGTGAATTCTTCAAGATTGAAACATAGCCAAACACCTTGTAATGTTGTATGAATACCTCCCTAGTTAAGAGGGAGTGTTGAAGGAAGTGTAACTAGGTTCGGTCTTCATAAATGTAAGTTTGACTTTTGTATTTATTCAAGAAAAGAGAAATTATTTTTATGATATTTGTCAATGAGTTTCTTGCTCATTGAATTAGGTCAAGCATAGGTTTAAGTGCTTCTAGGAAGTCAAGAGTCAATGTATTTATGTAAAATACCCTTTGAGGGCATGTTACACCATGTATAAAATAGTATAAAGGTCAAAGGATACCTCCAAGCAAAGCCCCAAGTACTCTCCATGCAACAACGTCCTCCAGATGAAGCAATACAACGAAATAAATTCATGTCAGCCTAAAGATAGCATGTCGGTCTAAAAGGAGGGACAATCCTCTATATATAGATGTTGTCCACTCCATTATAACGTAAAGCAACTCTCATCTGAAATCAGCGAAGTATATAAGCCGAGAAGTGACAAAAAGACAAGTTTAAGGGTCTCTTAGTGCATCGAAGGAAGCAGAAGAGAAAGCGAAGTTTTGGGGCTGTTTCTAGGGCAAGAAACAGTCACACGTGTGAAGTAAAACATGATAGTTTGCGGGTATAACAACAATAATATCACAGTTCATAATTTGTTAGTATTTTGGCTAAATATTAGGCCTACAAGGGCTCCCAAGTCAAGCGGAGAAGTCCCTCTCTATAGTGAAGGCAAAAAGGACCCTAACTCTCCAAGGGTACCTTCCACACATGGGAAAATTAGGGTTGTTGTTTAGTCACATCAAGTTTGCTGACCTACCTCAAGAAGAATCTCATTGGATCAAGAGAAGGGTGTCTCATTAAGTGAAGAACATCTTGAAGGGAGGAAGAAGAATATCTCATCAAGAAGCTAACTAGCCAAGGTCTATCTCTAGACAAAGCAGCGAAGAAACGGACGAAGTGCTTGGGAGCAAAGTGTCAGAAGGAGGAAGTCAATGTGTCGGGAACAGATTGCAGAATAGAAGAAGGACTTGACTTGTGCTTGGAGGACATCCTAGTCAATGGTCTTGGGTTTGGCATTGATCAATAAGAAGCTTCAATAAGAGTCCCTTACTAAAGGGTTTTCGTCTCAAGAGAAGAGAGATTTGGCCCTGGCAGAGAGCCAACATCTTGTGTTCTTGTTCTTATGTTTTGGTAGAAATTTGATGAAGTACACACATGCATTAATAAAAAAAAGAAGATTAAGCTACCAAGAAAAACAAAAAGACTCCACAATTTGTTACCAAGTCAAGAAGAATCACACCACAACTAATTGCCCTAGATTCTTCAACACCTTTATCCTTTGATACCTTCAATTTGTGTAGATCAGATCTAAGTGATGTGACCTTGTTTATCGCATCTTTAGAGAGTAGCTCTACCAGCCTATCATATATACCTCTTTGATGTCTCCAATACTTCTATATATGGATGAGGGATCTTTGACTGATTACATAAGAATCCCTTGAGCCCTTTGATCCTATCCATGTATTCAGAGGAGACATTTCCATTGATATGTTCAATGACTTCACTTTCTTTGAGGACTATGTCTATCCTCCTTTTCCATGCAAGCAATTTCGATGACCCAACCAACTTATAGATCTCCTTGCAAACACAAAGTCACTTTACCAAATTGATTAAAGAATGAAAGATACTTACTTGACAAGTGAAGATGAAATCTTCAATTTGATCACTTTGATGGTGGTTGAAGAAGATGTATTAGTGCTCTTTCTGGATGATCTTCTTCCAAACAAGAAAGCCCTTCTTTAATAGCGGAGATTGCTCCTTTTATGATGTCAATGCCTTTAGATCTAGCTCCCTTTGTTGATGGTGATAGATGAGGATGTTTTGTTGTTTCCTTGGATGATCTTCTACAAGGATAAGGAGAGGATCCTTGCTGCAATGATAGGGAGCTTACCTTATAGCTTTGAAGATGATGATAATGTCTTCTCACCTTCAAGATACTTTGACTTCTCTTGTAGTGTAGATCAGAAATGCTTCTAGGCTTTTGACTCTCTTCAAGATGATGTAATCTTCAACTTTAAAGTACTTCAAGCTACCTTGATTTATAGATAACTTAATAAGGGTCTTTGTGGTCTTTTGATGATGACTATAGGATCCAAAACTTTTGTTGTTGTAGACTACTTCTTTGATCTAGGGTTTTATTCTTCAATGTAGATCTTGATCTTTTGCTTTAATAGCCTTTGACTTGCTTTGATTCCTTTCTTGAAACTCGATCCTTGAATGTCTCCTTGATAAGATGCCCTTCCTTTGACTTCAGCACCTTAGCTTTGAAACCATGTTGAGAAATCTAGGGCATTAACATTAGGTGATTTCTCTTCTATTAGTGACTGCTTGTGAATGCTTTTTACTTGTTTAGATTAGGATCTTCTTCAAGTTCGATTATCAGTGTTCTTCTTCTTCAAGCAGTAACCAATGCATGAACATAAATAGATAAGAGACATAGCATGTAGGCTATGAGCCAAGGCCAAAACCTCTCACTCTTTGAGAGGAAAACCCATACAAATTCTTCTTATAGCGATTCCAATTGACAAATACCAAGACCAAGACCCTTGACCTATTAGTCGCTTCCAAGACGAAGACACTAGTTCTCTTGACTTCTTCTCCTTCTAACTTTCGGTTCTTCTTACGCATTGAGATCATTTCTTTTCTGAGCATAATATGATGGCAAACTTGAGATGGCACTATATCACTGTCTTGACAATCCTTTCTTTTGCATTAGCAAAACATTGTAATACTTCTCTTAATGGCAGCTCCTTCACATCACCAAACTGTGACTTCTATACATCATCTCATTGTGGTATAGATACATCATCACTATCACTGTCTACCTGAAATTATATAGAGACATATCAGGACTTCTTTCACTGTGGAGATCCGAACTTTATCCTAAACAAACCCTTGTTGTTAGTTTTGTTTAGTCTTGACTGTATACTGTGATATGACATCTAAAACTATCCATCAAAACAAAGATCCTATTAAAATTGGCAACTAGGGCCAAACTCCATGTGGGTCATCTTATCCATGGCTGATAATATTTTTATTAGATTCCTCTCATCGAGGGGTGTAGGATTGATCTAAAGATCATCCGATTCCGATAAGTATTTATGGAGATATGAATTTATTTTGATTATGGAATAATTATCAAGCCGACCAGCGACTCATGTAGGCTCAGAAGCCCAACAGTCGCATCTATTCAATCATCAACAGTTGTGTATAAATACAAGAGGTCTTTTCCTCATTTGGACTCACTCATCTCATCACATCTCTCTCTCTCCTACACAGAAAAGAGGCTCTTCTCCTACTGCGCAGAAAGAGACTCTTCTCTCACACGTGGAAGGAAGGACGCAGATTTAGGGTTGCAACTGCAGAACCAAAGTTTGACCAGCATTGAACATCAGTCCCCCTCTCTGAACTGCGTTGTAGTTGAATCTGGATCTCCTCTGAAGGCCACATTTTTTGGTGAAGGAATCAAGTCGATCCGACAGTCAGTTTGCAAGATATCCTCTACCCTAGTTTGGCATTGTTCGAAGGTTTGTTGTTGCTGATGTAAATCAGATTTATGTACTACTTCTCTCTGCTGAATTCTTGAAGATAAAGGAAGATTTGATCAAAGGGTTTTCCCACATTGGGGTTTGTCCCTGGCTAGCCGCCACATCTTGTGTTTCTTGTCTTGGCTTGTTTTCTGTTGATCGTTTAATGTTATATCTACACTTTACTTTATGTACATGTGATTGCTAATCTGTGGATAATAATAAGAAAGATAAGTAAACTGCTCTAAGCATAGAACATACCATAACTTAACATGGTATCAGAGCTGAGGTGAAGACAAAGCCCGAGCAAGAGCAAGAGCAATCACCGAAGAGAAGATTAGCAAGGCTATCCTAAAAGAACTATGGGGTCCTCAACACTCTTCCCTGTCGAAGACAAGCTCCATGAGAAAGCTAACTATCACGGATGGAAGATGTCTCTCGATCAAACCCTAGAAGATCAAGGAGTGCTGGACCATGTGAGAGGCAATATTGTTGAGCCTCCATCAAATGCACCCGCTGCTGCCAGGAACAAATGGAAAACCAGCGATGTCAAAACAAAGAAAATCATCCGAGACTCTATAGACAAGCGCTTGGTGGCCTACATCTCCGACCTGAACACCTCCAAGGAAATCTACGATAGACTAGTGAGTTTATTTAAAGTTAATGATGCAAATCAAGTCTTGTTTCTTAGAAATAAGCTGAAGGAAATTAAGAAGGGCAAAGATGAGAGTATGCAAGCATACTTCTTAAGAATCACCGAGATCAGGAACGATCTCCTATCTATTGGGAATATTATTACTGATAGGGAAATGGCACTCACAACTCTTGGAGGATTACCATCTGAATGATACGTGTTCACGACTATTCTTCTGAACAATAATGTAATTCCTGGTTACGAGGAATTAATGGCTAGATGCATTCAAAAAGAATCAAGGGTAGAAGAGCAAGAAATGCCCATGCCTAAAGGTCCTCCTGCTGCCTTTTCTTCTCATGCTAAGAAAAGAAATAATTCCGGGACTAAATCAAAAGGAAAACCTGAACCTAAGGGTGGAAGAAAACGACAATGTTACATTTGCGATACAGCAGGTCACTATGCAAGGGAGTGCCCTGATAGAAGGGACTCACATCGGGACGATGATCAAAATCCCTCCCATGGCAATCAAAGGAATGGCAAATCTAATAGCAGAGGTAAAAGGAGTGTTGGAAATAAAGGAAGAGGACAACCATTCAAGAAGGCTAGAATTCCAGGTATGAATCTAACACTTTTGACAATAATCAGGATGAATATTATCTACCAGCTGCTCTATCTACCTCTACTCCTTCGAACTCTGTTAGTGTCAGTCTTTCCAGCCTTCCTCCAGTGATCAAATATGCTCTTACAAAGTGATTTTGAAGTGTCCAGGTCAAATTTTGTCATTTCAAAGAGTTTTCAAGCAAAATTTGGTCACTAGGCATTAGGTCTAGGGTTTGCTTTCACTCCTTCTAAAGTTGTCCAAATGTCGGTCCATGTCATCATTCAGTTGAGTCTATCATCATTCATAGGGTTGTCATTATCATGTCAGTGTCTAATGAGTCATGTTACACCTTGTTCATGCTTTAGTTGCACCTAGGCAAGGTCATTTTCCTCTCCTAGGGTTTTGAAGCAAATTTCTCTTGGACGGTCAAATCATCGGCAAAACTTGTATCCTGATGTTCATACACCTTCCCCTATCCTTAAAATACCTTATCAAATGCTTTCCATCACTGAGATCCCCCAAAATCCTCATTTTTGCACAAACCCTAGTTTCTAGCTACAACCTGGCAATTTTCTAGGTTGGGCCTGTGTTTTGCCCTTTTCGACCCCTTCCCCTCACTCAATCTCTGAGATTCCACTTTCCCCTGCTTCCTAACATCCCTCCCCACTCCCAAAAATTTCCCCAAGAATTTAGAAGGCCCCTATCCCCTTCATTTCGCTCCATTTCGACAAAATTCTTTGTTTCACACATCGGGACAAGTCGCACTCAAATGATGTTTCAGAGCAATAAAAGATGAATTTTGGAAAACTGAGAGAGGTTTTTGTCCACAACATGCCAAAGAAGAAAAACCTCCTTCACTTTTTGCACAGGTGTCATGGTTTTAGAGAAATGTCAAAATTACAATCGCCAGATCCAAGGAGGTTGGCCAAGGCACTAAAACGACGGAAAAGGCCCGATCCACTCCAAATTTTGGCCAAAGCCTCTTTGACTGAGCATGGTACTTTATTGGGGACTCCCAGCCCAAATTTCAAGAAATTTGGAGAAAATTTTGTCAATTGTGAATTTTTGTGCCAAACACAGGTTTTCTCCACCAACGGGTCGCGCGCCGCGCGCGACCCTTTCGTTGGGCAACTCCATTTTGGGAAAACTCAGCATTTCTGGATTTGTCATGAAAAGTTACACTTGCTCAGCCATTGCCAAGAAATTTCACCAAGTTTTGGGCCTCCAGAAAGTCAAAAAACAAGCAAAAAATGACTTTTTGCCACATTTTTGACACACAGGAAGCAGTGTTGGGAGATTGCAATTTTGGAGTGGAAAATGATCACCAAATTCAGAAATTCCACTTGGGTTGGAAAGTAGACATCTAGACCTTTCCAACAAGCCCACTTTTGCCTCATTTGGACACTGGGAAGTACCTCAAAATCAGCTCCAAAGTAGCGCGACCCGTTCAGGAAGAGGGCGCGACCCGTTGGGCAGTTTTCACAGGAATTCATCTACAGCTCAGGAATTCGCCCAGCTTTGACCAGTTTTGACTTGTGATGGGTTTTTTCACCCTCTTTGATGTAATTAATATATTTTCATGTTGACATGACACTTATTTACCTATTCTAGAAGATTCATTCATGAAATAGTAAAAATTTAATGAATGAATTGGTTTCCTAGCTTATAGAGGCAAGTTGTTTTGACTGCCTAGATTTTAGTGCTCAGTTTAGAATTGGTTGAAACAGCTCCTAGAAGGATGAGCTCGACCCCTAAAGGCAAAGAAAGGTGTTAGCTTGCCTATATTATGTATTTTCTTAGTCATTTTCAGGGGTTGGAGAGGTTGGACTCTTGAGGGAGAAGCTACTATTATATTATTCATTATATCTCTGCAGTTTTGGCAAAGGAAGAAAGACCAGGGTTTTGCAGTCCTTTTTGGGATTCCTGTGGTTACATGTATTGATAGTGTGTATCTCTTTGTACTTGTAAATTTGTTATGTGATTCATCATCTTACTTTTCCTTCTGCAAATTAGGCAAATGAAGTGTTAAAGTAGAATTCATGATTGTCATGCTCTGCTTTTAAGTTTGCTTAATATTTATGTTTTCATCTGTCTAAAGAGAACTCTTGAAGGTTTCTTGCTCTCTTTAGCTCCTCACCGGTCATTCTTATTCATTCACTTAATTTAAAGGCAACAGTACAGTCTCCTACCTTGCCCCAAAGAACCCCCTGCAAAAACTGTGTCCAATCCCTGCACCCAGAATTGCCTTTCCCCAACTTTCCACCAAAACCCTAAAAATCCCAAATTAAACCTTTTGATCAGTTTACTAGCCTAAAATCAGTGTTTCCTCATTGGCTATCTCGCCCGTTGAAGATCTTTACCGAGATAGACCGGAGAGAGCCCTCTCCTGCCCCGTAGGGCTAGCTACGAGGCTAAGTGGTTTGATGTTGCCTTGAAGTTTACCTTTCTCAGCCTGAGGTGAAATTTCAAGCGCTAACAGATTCAATGGGAATTTGGCTCATTTATAGTGTTGCCTCAAGGCACTTCACTAGTTACAAAGAAGTTCCCCATAATCTGAAAGAAACTAACCTGGAAATTGTCCTTGGAGATAATATGAAATATCCCGTGAAAGGTGTAGGCAATGTCTCTCTTAAATTGAATCAAGGTAATACGATCCAATTACAGGATGTATTATATGTACCTGACCTCAAAAAGAATCTGGTGTCCATTTCAGCAATGGAAGACAAAGGCTACAAGGTGGCTTTCATCGATGACAAGGTACATGGATGGAAAAACAATACTAATGATGCCTTCACTCTTGGGTTTCGAGTTGATTCATTATATCAAGTTGGAGGAAGTCCGCTAGGTGTCATGTCTTGTGACACAACTCAAGCCTTGATCAAGAAAACCGAAAAGAAGATCAAGATCCTAAGGATTGATAATGGGACTAAATATGAATCTAACAAGTTTCATGACTTTTGTAAAGAGGCTGACATTAAGAGGGAGACTACAACACCATATACTCCTGAACAGAATGGTGTGGCGGAAAGGAAGAACTGTACGATTCTGGAAGCTCTCTGTGCCATGCTACATGATCAAAGACTTCCGAAGTTTCTATGGGCCGAAGCTGCAAACACCACCATATATGTGCAAAATTGATGCCATCATCAAGCATTGGGTTCCAAGACTCCTGAAGAAATGTTCATCGGTAAGAAACCTGACATATCTCATTTTAGAATTTTTGGAAGCCCTCTATACTTTCATGTGCCTAAAGAGAAAAGGAATAAATTGGGTGCATCTGGAAAGAAAGGAATCTCCATGTGCTATGGTGAAAATACTAAGGGCTATAGAATCTATGTAGCTGATCAAAGGGAAGTCATGATTAGTCATGGTGTCACCTTTGATGAAGATATGGCTCTCAGCAAGATGGAGAATCTTCTGACTTTGAGGAGATCTCAAGAAGCCGACACCAGGGAACCGAAAGAAAAAGATGATGAAACAATGCCCGATGTGGAAGAACCCATGGATCCTATTGATCCACTTGAGCCTTCCTCTTCTAGGAAGAGGCCCTCTTGGCTTAGGGGGCTGTTGGATGATGTGTTCTCCATGATGATTATGTAGCAAGATGATTAGTTCTCCTGTGAGGTCTAGATGATGTGTTTTCCATGATGATTATGTAGCAGAATGATTAGTTCTCCTGTGAGGTCTGGATGATGTGTTCTCTGTGACAATTGTATAGCAGGATGATTAGTTCTCCTGTGAGCAAGGTTGCACGAAACGGGGAAACGGGTACGAGTTTCCGAAACGGGAAGCGATACGAAACGCGATCTCCCCAAATTTTGGAAACGGGGAAACGCGAATATATATATATATATATATATATATATTAGGAATTTAAGAAATATGTGCAATCATAAAGCATATATGATACATTATAATTTATTACATTATGATAAAATTGTCAATTGTCAATGCATAGACTATAAGTATCTAAATTTACATCACATTTACTCATGAATAATCACATAATGAAAATAGAAATATCCAAAATCAGCCACGAGAAATTTCTAATTTTTTGTCTCGTGGTTGATTGGGAGTCTCCTCCTACATAGTCGAATGGCCTTAGTGCTCTTGATTAAATACAAGTTTCATACCATAGTACCCTACATTCTCTTGATTATTGGGAGTCTCCCCTGCATAGAGGGCTTTGTTCTCTCGATTAAATACAAGTTCCATACCCTAGTACATGATAAAATCCAATGGAAACATTGAAATCCCCCCAATCCTGAAATCCTGAAAAACAGATAAGTCTGCTGGATTTTGAGTAAGATCTAAAATTCTACTTTCTCCATATGAAATCCAATGACGGCGAAACCACTCTCAAACATCCTGAGTCATTTCATGGTAATGTTAAAAATTTAAGTAAAAGGATGAAAATGAAAAATAAAGGAGAATATCACTTTTACTTTAAGAATTTAACATTACCATGAACTGCATATCAACACTAGGGCAAACAAATGTAAGAGATCTACATTAGAAAAAAAAAATTAAAAAACAAATGTTTTTTTGGGGGAAACGTGGCCCGTACGGCCTGGAAACGCGTTTCCGGCCGTACGGCCACGTTTCCGTTTCGGGAAACGTGGCCGTACGGCCGAAAACGCGTTTCCAGGCCGTACGGTACGGGGAAACGCGTTTCGTTTCGTTTCCCCTGGCGAAACGCCCCCTAGGGCCACGTTTCCTGCAACTTAGCCTGTGAGGCATGGAAGTTGTGTTCTCCATGGCGATTGTGGACAGGATGATTTGCTTTCCTGTGGAAAAGATGATTCGCTCTCTTGTGGGACAAGATGATTCGCTCTCTTGTGGACAGGATTGATTAGCTCTCCTGTCGAAGCATCTTACCCATGCAGTCTGGGACTCATTGGAAGTACCTATCATCTGATCAATGAGCAGGAAAATGAGGATAGGGACCATAGTAGTACCGATGGAAACATCGTTGTATCTACCGTACTCCCTATGCTAGGATGACCTTCATTGATTTGGGATCAATGATACTGGTCTGGGACCAGTGGTAGGAGTTATACCCACTATGACACTGACTTCGGGTCGGTTGAGGACTGGTCTAGGACCAATGGTACACACTCTGAGACTAACTTTGAGTCAGTGGAGGATGATACTAGTCTGGGACCAATGGTAGGAGTTGTACCCACTATGACACTGACTTCGGGTCGATTGAGGACTAGTCTGGGTCCAGTGGTACACACTCTGAGACTGACATTGAGTTAGTATGATACATCCTCGATCATTTCTTCCTCTTCATAATTCAGACAAAGCAAAGCAGAGCAAAACAAAGCAGAGCAGAGCAGGCAGAATAGAGCAAAGCAGAGCAGGGGTCAAGCTGTATAGGGCAGTGCACTTGATGGATGAATAGTAGTGACCGACAGATGAATTGCAGATGGAGTTCTTCCTAGTTGAGAGGGAGTGTTAAAATTGGCAACTAGGGCCAAACTCCATGTGGGTCATCTTATTCATGGTTGATAATATTTTTATTAGATTCCTCTCGTCAAGAGGTGTAGGATTGATCTAAAAATCATCCGATTCCGATAAGTATTTATGGAGATATGAATTTATTTTGATTATGGAATAATTATCAAGCCGACCAGCAACTCATGTAGGCTTAGAAGCCCAACAACCGCATCTATTCAATCATCAACAGTTGTGTATAAATACAGGAGGTCTTTTCCTTATTTGGACTCACTCATCTCATCACATCTCTCTCTCTCTCCTATGCAGAAAAGAGGCTCTTCTCCTACTACGCAAAAAGAGACTCTTCTCTCACACGTGGAAGGCAAGACGCAGATTTAGGGCTGCAACTGCAGAACCAAAGTTTGACCAGTGTTGACCATCAGTCTCCCTCTCTAAACTGTGTTGTAGGTGAATCTGGATCTCCTCTGAAGGCCACATTTTTTTGGTGAAGGAATCAAGTCGATCCGACGATCGGTTTGCAAGATATCGTCTGCCCTAGTTTGGCACTGATCTAGGGTTTGTTGCTGCTGATGTAAATCAGATTTATGTACTATTTCTCTCTATTGAATTATTGAAGATAAAGGAAGATTTGATCAAAGGGTTTCGCCACATTGGGGTTTGTCCCTGGCTAGTTGCCACATATTATGTCTCTTGTCTTGGCTTGTTTTCTGTCGATCGTTTAATGTTCTATCTGCACTTTAATTTATGTACATGTGATTGCTAACCTGTGGATAATAATAAGAAAGATAAGTAAACTGCTCTAAGCATAGAACATACCATAACTTAACAGATCCATACTGTTGGGTGATTGTGCTAGGAGTCTAAATTCATCACTTTCCTCTCCATCCGAAAATATCTAAACTGTTGACTGTAGCTATCACCAAAAACCTTAGAGGAGTCCGAGTTTTGTACTGTGTTTATGCAAAGTGCCTTTACCTTGTATATATAGTGGTTGGTCTTCATAAATGAGTCGACATGAGCCATCTGAATCATTGTGACTCCATAAGGTAAGGCCAAAATGATCTTTACTTCAACTAAAAGTCGACATGAGGAAGAGAGCTAGTGCTTGTTGTTTGGAGGGCTTTTAGATTTATATACATTTGATACATATGCTCAAGAAGAGCTCCTTTATACATGACATGGGATCTTTGACAAATCCCAAGGCTCTCAATGGGAGCAATCTAAAATAAACCCCTTGCTCATGAAACCCATGATGCAAGGTATTACAATAATAATTTTATTCTCTTCATTTCATCACTTACAAAAATCATAATTACGTGTCATTATGAAGACCGAACCTAGTTACATTTTACAACATCATGCATTCACAAGCTTGAGTTAGAGATGTGAGAACTTGGTCTAACTTGTCTTCTTGTAGTCTTCTTCATGTTGGAATTGTAACTAGGTTTGATCTTCATAAATGTCATTGTATCAATATGTATTTTATGTAAAAACAAAATAAGAAAATTATTATTATTTTCTAGCATTTTTTTCATGCTTTATTTTGGTCAAAAGCAAAAGTAAAAGGTCACGTGCTTCGTGACCCTATGAAAAGAAGAAAATTTGAATTTTATGTGTCATTTGTCGGATGTCCCTCCAAATTGCCATGTTGGCTCAACCCCTATTTGGCACCCTTTAGGCCTCATTGATGACTATATAAATAGAGACACTCGTTCTCCCTCAAATTTCACTGGACATTACATCTAACAAGTCTTCTCTCTCTACAATCTACAAGGATGGATGAAGGCTGAAGTATAAGAAGGATAAAATATATGCTCTCACTCAAGCAGATTAGGAGGTCGAAACTCTCTGATGATTTCCTGTGGAATACGAATTATTTGAAGCTATATATTATCTCTCTAAATACAAGTTACAGGAATCTCTACGAATGCGAATTGCAAAAGGCACATTATCTTTGTGAATGCAAGTAACAGGAATCTTTGTGAATGCAAGTTACAGAAGGCATATTATCTGTGTGGAATGCAGTTTACTCAAGACACTCTATCTTTGTGACATGGCATCTAAGGACAGAGATATGACCAGATTTGTTGACTTTCTTATGGACAAAACATGGCAGAGTTTGGAGGGTTGACTTGACACCTAATTTGCACGATACAGGTAAATGGGTACAAGTATCTGAAATGGGTACAGGTACGAACCATGACCCCCCAAATTTTGGAAACGGGGAAACACTATATATATATGTTAGGACATTTATGAAATGTTATCTGTAATCATAAAGCATACATGATAATTATTACATTATGATCAAATTGCCGATTGTCATTGCATAAATTATAAGTCTATCAATTATACATGACGATGAAACATACTAACATCACATTTACTCATGAATGATCACATAATGAAAGCAGTAATATCCAAAAACAACCTTGATAAACGAGGTTTATTATAAATATATATCCAAAATCAACCTTTATTATATATATGAGGTTGCTAGTACAATGCTACATCAACAAGAATCAAACTGTAGACAATGAAAGAATAATAGTCTTCAATCTTCATCCTCATCATCATAAGCCTCGTCAAAAATAGAAGAAGAAGCATGCTCAATAGTGGATGGTGGAGTGAAAGAAGATGATGGGCCAATTCTACTTCTAGACTCTCGGTCGTCAATATTCAGGGCAGCAAGAGAGTGCTCAAAATCAGGAGTTCCTAGATCCACATCCCATTATTTAGAAGGACCATTTCTATATTATGGAACCCTACGAGATGCAAGGCGAAGGTTGGAGTGCACATAAACAAGATCCTATGCCTTCTATTGGTCCAACCTGTTACGCTTCACATAATGAATAAAACCATAGGTACTCCAATTCTTTTCTACTAATGAAGAGCTTGCCAATTGTGAAAGACCACACATGGCAAGGTTGTGCAAATGTACACCATTTCCTCCATGACAAATCCACCACCTAACTGGATTCATCGTGCTTCTCTCCTCCAAAGCTAATATATCTATACCTACAGCAAAACTGGCAAATTCTTCCTTCACCTCCTTGGTAGATGAGTTAGAAACATTTTCATAAGGGTTTTTTTCACCCCATTAGCCACCTCTTTATCCTTATGGGGTGCCTTCTTTTTCCCATTGCTTTGAGCAATAAGCTCTTCATCATAATATCTTGGGTTCATGGCATGTGCTAAAGTGTGCAATGGCATGTTGAACTTGTTCCACCTATCAACAATGATTTTCTTGACTAAATCAGAAAAATGAGCATCAACAAATAAAAGTTGTGGAGACTCCTATGAAATGATTTCCATAGTTTTCTCAACCATGGTATCCATGCCATCACATACCTCTCCTAAGAAAGGTTGGTTAGAATCAATGTTCCAAAGAAGCTCTAATGCAGGGGTTGTGAACTTTAGAAAGAAATCTATCTTGCTCCACCACTCCTCATCAAGGCACAATCTACGCACCATATATCCCTGATCTAAATCTTCTTGTCTCCACTCAATTCAAAATTGACTCACCACCATAGAAACTAGTGGTTGCTTAACCTCCACAAGCCCGCGCAACATTAGGAAGTTTGAGGCATATCTTATCTTAGCAACTTTCAACAACTCCAATTTGGAGTACTCTCGAAATATTGCTTGAGATTGGTGGTGGTTGGTGATGAATTTAGCAATCTCTCTTGCTTCCCCTGTAATTTCTTTTATCCAAGAAACTTTATTGTCGATCTCCTCTAAGATTAGATTCAGATTATGGACAATACAGGGTGTCCAAAAGATGTGGTCATACCTCCCCTAAATAATTAAACTTGCAACTTTGCAAACTACTGCATTATCTGTGATAACTAGCACCACCCTATTAGGTCCTATTTGTTCAATAGATTTTAATAAAACATCAACAATGAACTATGCATCTTTTACCTCTCTTGAGCAGTGTTCCGCCTTTAAAAACATTGCTCCTTTTGGTGAAGTGGCAATGATATTTATCAATGATCTACGCCTTGTATTTTTCCATCCATCTGAGACTATGCTAACCCTAGAGCTACTTTAGGAAGAACAAATCCGTGATAAGATATCCTCCACAAGCTCCTCATTTTTGAGAAGTTGAGTTTTGACTTTTTCATAGTTGCCCCCCTTCTACCCTATGGGAGCTTTGTTAACTGTATCATATCTTGCTAGTAAGGAAAACAAACAACATCGAATGGGATACCACATGCATAGATGCACCAGGCAACTCTAGAATCAACTTCTTCTCCTGCTTGCACATTCACCAATTTAGCAATTCTGCTTTCTTGAACTGAAGTGGATGCCCCTCTAGTATTTTTGAATGTTGATGGTTGTTGTTGTTGAGCCGCTTTCCTCTTCCTCGCTTCAACCACAATCCTTGGCTCACTATTTGGCGAAGCTTGAGGAGTAGCATTAGCAAGCTCTTCGTGCCTTCTTTTAAGTCCATCAGCCTCATCTTGCTCTCTTTGATATGCCCTCCTCACCATTGGGTTTGTTGTTTTTGTGAAACCTGCAATACCATGTCCTCCTACATGCAAAAGATGTGCTTTCACTCTTGGGTAGGAGCCCTTATACGAATTACTGCAAAGATTACATCACCATTCCCATGAGCCACCTCCTGCACATCTTTGAAGCTTTTGAACATGCCTCCAAAGAGGATAATAGCCAGCGCTTTGGCTTGACTTGAAGACTGAACTTGCACCTTGGTTGGAAGCCATTGCTACAAAAAAAAAATTTAAACAACAAATCTATACAGAAAATCGTTTTTCACATTTTTGGAAACATAAACCCTCAAAAAATAAAAGAAGCAGTGGAAACAAACTGATAAAATGAATGTTTCTTACTGCAATTATTTTTTTGTAGCTGAAGCTAATCCAAAATGCCACAAAACACAAGAAAGATGGTTGTAGTTGAGCCAAAAATCAAGAATGTTGTAGCCAGAAACTCCCCACTCTGAATTTGCTTGTGAAATCTCTTTTTCTCGTTGTTGAAATCTCCGTTGCTCACTATTGAAAACGTCCTAGCTGAAACCACTGCTCTCTTCCTCTTTTCTCCTTTCTAAAATCACCCCTTTCCAAGCAAAATGACTTGGTCAATTCGTGTGATGAGGGAATGAGGCAAGAGTCTTTTTATAACTTGTAAGAGACATGTAGAAACATCCACACTATTTTAATCGCCAAATAAATAAATAAAAATGAAAAAAGAAAAAAAAGGTTACTTTGCCGGAAACATGGTCGTGCAGACTTGAAACGTGTTTTAGACCATACTGGGCCACATTTTAGCCTTGTGAAACATGCCAGTATGGCCTGAAACATGTTTCGAGGTCATACCACACGCGTTTGGACATTTCAGTTTTATTTTTTGGTGAAATAACCTCTTGACCGGCATTTCCTGCAACATAGCATGGCACTTGGGTTTTCCCTAGCCTCTAGCCTAATCTCTGGTGTCTTTTGTCTCTTGTGCAATTTCTTTATCTCATTGAATGTATAATTACTTGATGACGTAAGTAAATGAAGTATATACTAAAAAGAAAACATGAATAATAGTCACAAGTAATTATCATGTTAAGAAAGTCTTTATTGCTCTCGAATTTCAACACTTCATGTATATTTTCACTATTTGTCTAGGGTACTAGGATTCTTCATGGAATTTCAAGGAAGGACTATGTTAATTTTCCACAGTTCTATGTTGTTACAATCAATTTAGCCCAATTCTTAACTTCAATTAGCAATCAATTCAAATAGAAATTGTAGATAGAACAATAAATGTAATGTACAATAGGAGACAATCAGAAATAGTGACGAGAGTCACAAGAATTTGGTAAAAGACCAGGGAAAAACCCACAATGGGGAAAACACATTCAAATTCTTCTTATTAGATTGTCATAAAATGTTCAGCGAAGAGAGTATAATAATTCAATTCATCAATGATTTCAAGTCAATCCTTTGACTATCCAACAAAGTCAACCAACCAATATCAAATGATGAGCCAATAGTCAAATTTTCCCCAAGTCAAATCTGGTCAAAGTCAAAGTCTATAATTTTTTCAAATTCAATAGCAGTCAAATGTGCCCTAACTAGTCCACTAGTCAATGGTCAAACTGCCCTCCAAGAGCTCAGTCTACAATCAAAGTGTTCAGCCTCCAATGCCAGTCAAAGTTAGCCCAAAACAATCCCAAAACTCTTGTTCAAAAGAGAGAAAATATGTGGTCAAAGCTTTAGCTGGTCTGGGGTCAACATAGGTCAAAGTCTTGCAGTTAATGCAAGTCAAAGTGCTCAGAAATACTTGGTGTTTGTGCCAATAAATGTGGCCTCCTCAAACAGATCCAAAACAGTGCTAAGCAAGTCAAAAGGAATCAAGTCAATGCGAGTCAATGCTAGTCAAAGTCTCCCAAACAAAAGTACAACTTAGTCAACAGAAAAAGAGAGCCTCCTTCGCACATGTGAAGAGAACCTGCATTATTTCATATGTATGAACCAATAGAAGAAGAGAGAGATGCATGATGTGATGTGTGTCCAAATGAGGTGCCATGAAGCTATATATGGCATTGGACGAGGGCTAATTTGTCTTCTAGGTCGACCTAGACTTTTGTGTCATTGTGGGTTTTCACATTAAAAATATTTTTTCATTCACTAAATTAAATTCTTCCGAGGACTAGGAGGGTCTTTCTTAGTGAGGAAGGTTGTCCAAATGAGGGAATTTGTCCTTGAACTACTGAATTAACACTCCCTTTCAACTAGGGATAAATTTTAGACTGCAATATACGTCCCATGTCAAATATCTCGTCATGATCAATTCAAATGTCGTCTCTACTCATCTTTGTTGAACACTCTCAAATCTAAAAGAAGAAGAATTTGACATCATAGGGGAGCTTAAGCTACTACCCTCTCTCCAGTGACAATAGGCAAGATACAACTTACCAAGTAAGGATCACATCCATCCTATTGTCTGTCAGGAGTTGTGATACTACTTGCTATACAAGGCAAAAATCACATCCATCCTATCGTCTAGTGACAACGAGCGAGATCTATCTACTAGGTCCATCCTATTGTCTAATCAACAGGTGAGATACAACTTGCCATAGAAGGTAGTGATCACATCCATCCCAATGTTTGTTGATCTTCCCACATTGACCCTCAAGAGTCAAGTGGTAGAACACATGCATCCTAATCACTTGAGCGAGATACCACTTGCTATGCAAGGATCACAACCATCTCAAGTCATCTCAACCCATTGGCCAGATGGGGAGGAACAATCCCAACAAGCCCAGCTTATGGGTAGGATGCATACTGGGGTATACTTTGTCAATCATGATAGGGGAAGATACCCAACTTGTCATAAATGACAAGGATCACACACACCCTATGGTGACAATAGGCGAGATACTACTTACCACAGAGGGTAAGGATCACAACCATCTTATTGTCCAGAGATCCCTCAACCCCAGGAGCTCTCAAGCTCAATTCCTCTCCCTATGAGCTCAAACAGGGGGGAAGAGCATATCTTAGTGTCCTCAATCAGCCAGGACCCTTACAGGGTCACATCCATCAATCCAAGCTATTCTTTGAGGACCAAGAACTTCCCTTTCGGCAAAGCCTTGGTGAGTATGTCTTGTATATGCTCATCAGTCGAAATGTGATGGAATCTTATGGCTCCTCTCTGTACCATGTCTTGAATGTAGTGGTACCTGATCTTAATATGCTTGGACATGTCATGAAATACGGGATTCTTTGCCAATCAAATCCCACTCTTGCTGTCGCAATATATCATTGTAGTATTCAGGACCTACTCAAATAGCTCTCCAAAGAGTTTTCTCAACCAAATTTCCTCACGGCTAGCCATGTAGCAGCAATATACTCTGCCTCGACCATGCTTAATGCTACGAACTTTTGTTTCCTACTCATCCAAGATATCATAGCAGACCCCAAGCTAAAGCAACACCTTGATGTGCTCTTCTTGTCAATAACGTTTCTAGCCCAATCAACATTAGTGTACCCATGAAGTTGTACATCACTGGTAGTGCATCTCAGACCAAGGCTAATCGTTCCATGCAAATATCTTAGAGTGTGTTTAGCAGCAACCCAGTGTGCATGGAGGGGCTCAGTCATGAATTGACTCAAGGTGTTAACTGGAAAACATATGTCTAGTGAGCGTTCACAAGGAACATTAATGCCCCAATCAACTGTCAATAATCAAAGGGGTTCGCCAAGTCAAGTCCAATAGCGTCTTCACATAAATTATTGAAGTTCATCTCCATCGGGGTGGCCAAGGATTTGTATTCCATCATTCCAAATATTTACAATAGCTTCACGACATATTTTCCTTGAGAAAGGAAAATCTCTCTGAGTCTCTGCCAAACTTCTAATCCCAGGAAGTAATGCATCAAACCAAGATCCTTCATCTCAAACTCAGAGGTTAGCTCCCTCTTACATTCGAGCATCAGGGGCTCACTACCAGTCAAGAATAGATCGTCAACATATAAAACCAAAATCACAGGCATACCTTGCACTACCTTGAAGTAGAAGTTAGGGTCAGCACTACTTCTCGTGAATCCAAGCTTCACCTAGTAATTGTCAATGCAGGCATACCAAGCTCTGGGGGCTTGCTTTAGACCCATATAATGCCTTCTTCAATCTGCAAACATGAGTCTTTCTATCCTTCGTATTTACATCCATCTGGTGAAAAGCCCATCCTTGACTAGCAACAAGGGCAGTAATCAATGCAATGGTGGTGTAGCGGGCAACGGGAGCAAATATATCATCATAGTCTTGTCCCTCTTTCTAGGAGAATCCGTGAGCCACGAACCTTGCTTTATACTTCTCAATGCTTCCATTAGCTCCATGCTTGATTTTGTATAGCCATTTTGAAGTCACAACAAATTTTCCTTTAAGCCTCGGAACAACATCCCATACATCATTCTTCATAATTGATTCATACTCTTCGTCCATGGCATCCTTCCAAACTTGTTCTTTCATAGATTCTTCAAAGGTGGGAGGGCCAACCTAAATGATAGTGCTCATGGCTACAACATATCCCTGATACCAGCATGGCTTCTTGCTTTCTCTAAAGGTCCCTTTGGTAGGAACATGTCTCTTAGCATCCTGTAATGTATCACAAAGCCACAATGGTCTTTTCCTGGCAGGTGGATCACTTGGAGGAGGGTCCAAGGGGTCCATAGGCTCCATGGGATCATCGTCAATAGCTTTTCAGATTCGGCACAGGACCTTCTAGTAGGTCCATATCATCATCTTTCTTCTCAACAAGAGGAGGCGGAGGAAGTTCCCTTGCTTTTCCAAGGGCAGCATCTTCATCGAAATTTGCCTCTGCTAAACTTGATCTTCTTTTGACCAAATACATATTCTAAATGCTTTATAATTTTCACAGTATCCTACAAATCTACCTTTCTTTCTGGTGGCTTCCAGCTTTTTCCTATTGTCCCTCAGCACATGGAAATATATGGGGAAACAAAATATCTTGAGATGTCCAATATCGGGCTTCACATTTGTGAACACTTCTTTGGGAGTCTTGTTATCCAAGGCTTGATGAGGAACCCTGTTTTGAACATATACCGATGTATTTGTTGCTTCCCACCAAAGGAACTTTGGAAGCTTTTGATCATGCAGCATGGCTCGGGCAACTTTCACAATAGACCTGTTCTTTCTTTCAACCACTCCATTTTGCTTGAGATTATATGGTACAATATTTTCTTCATTGATTCCAGCTAGCTTACAAAACTCAACAAATTCATTTGACGTATATTCTCCACCATTGTCAGACTTAAAGACCTTGATTCTCTTCCCTGTTTGATTTTCTATCAGCGCCTTGAAGTCCTTGAACATATCAACATCCTCATCCTTCTACTTCAAGTAGTATATCCATGTCTTCTTGGAGAAATCATCAATAAAGATTATGTAGTAGAGATGGCCACCAAGAGAATGCACAAGCATGGGTCCACATAGGTCAAAATGAATGAGTTGAAGAATGTCACTAGTATTGTTCTTGTTGGAGGGGAATGGTCCCCTTGTCTTCTTTCCACTAGCACATCCCAAACATACTCCATCATGACTAGATTGAACATCAGGTATCCCAAAGACTAACTTCAATTTCAGTAGGGCTTCATAATGTAGGTGTGCCACCCTTCGGTGTCATAACTCACATTGATGATTAGTATCGTGGACCATTGCCAACAGAGGTCTTCCATTGACTCTATCAAGTCCTTCAACTCTAGATCCCAAGGTAAAAATATCCCTCATACGGGATTCCATAGGCTAGGTGAGGACTCTTCCTCTTATGAAGGCTACTCTCATTCTTTTGTCTTCCAAGGCAGAAAGTGATACAAAGTTCTTCCTTAATCTCGGAACATACATTAATTCATGAAGAAGAACTAATTCCCCAGAGTCCAAATTAAATTTGACAGAAGCAAAGCCCTTCACTAGATATGTAGAGTTGTCCCCAAGAATGATCTTTAGACTTGTCTCCCTCTCAACCAGATTTGAGAGGACTTCCTTATACCCAGATAAGTCTCTAGAAGCCCCATTATCTACCAACCAAATATCATACCAACCTGTAGGGGAAGAACAAGAAAGCAAAGAAATAAGAATATATTCAGATTGACTAGCAGCTGGATTGTTTTCATAACTAGAGTTCCTTGACTTCTTTTGAGGACGATGGCCTTCTTCATAATCATCTGGAGCATCTCTTCTTCATCTATCATCTCCTCCTCTTTGATCATCTCTTCTTCTTCTATTATTGAACCTATTATTCTTGAAGCCACGATTATTGTTGTACCTTGACCTTGGAGCATAGTGGCCAAACTTGTGACAATTATAGCATTCAATCTTGGACATATCCCTGTCACTTCTTGATCTTCTATTAGAGTCCTTGAATGTTGGAGTAGACTTCTTTGTGTTAAATGGACCTCCTCTACCTTTCCTTTTCTTGTCTTGAGCAACAAAAGCAAATGGTTCTCCTTCTTCATGCTATTGAATCCTCCCTCTAGAGATCATCCTAGTTTTTTCTTGAGTGCATTTTCCAACCAGCTCACCAAATGTTGGAAATTGATTATTGTTGCTAATAGTAGTGATGAAGGTTTCCCAAATAGGAGGAAGACCTTGTAGAGTGACCATCACCAACTCTCTATCAAATATAGGCTCACCAACAATTTGTAATTGATCCCTTAGTTGGGATACCCTCATGACATAGGACTGCACAGATTCCCCCCTGTTCATCTTCAATTCCTTGAGTTTATTCTTCAAGGAGAGGATATGGTTCAAATCCCAACCAACTTATCACAAATGTCCTTGGACTTCTTCAAGCTACCAACATAAAAAAATAAATGATCTTGCAAACCATCAATGAGAATTTTCTTAGCCTTGATCTCACCTTTCTTGCACTTGGGCTTGGTGGTAGCAGGAGCATTCTCTGGAGGCTCAGGAACTTTTCCTTCTGTTAGCGCTTGAAATTTCACCTCAGGCTGAGAAGGGTAAACCTCAAGGCTACATCAAACCATTTAGCCTCGTAGCTAGCCCTACGGGGCAGGAGAAGGCTCTCTCTGGTCAATCTCGGCAGATCTTCAACGGGATGAGATGACCAACAAGGTAACACTGATATTAGGCTAGTAAACTGATTAAAAAGGTTGATTTGGGGTTTTTTGGGTTTTTGGTGGCAAATTGAGGAATTGCAATTTTGGGTGTGGGGATTTGACACAGTTTCTGCAGGGGGTTCTCTGGGGCGAGGTAGGAGACCGTATTGATGCCTTTGATTGAGGTGAGTGGATGGAAAAGACCGGTGAGGAGCTAAGGAGAGCAAATAATACTTTGAATTCTCCTTAAACAGTAGAAAACATAGAAATTAAACAAATTTAAAAGCAGAGCATGGCAAGCATGAATTCTTACTTTAACACTTCATTTGTTTAATATGCAGAAGGAAAGAAAGGAGATGAATCACATAACACACTTACAAGAACATTAAGAAGCACTCCATCAATACATGAAACCACAAGAATCCCAAAAAGGACTGCAAAACCCTGGTCTTCCTTAGCCAAAAATTGCAGAGATACAAGTGAAATAATACAATGATAGCTTCTCCCTCAAGAGTCCAACCATGAAAATGAGCAAGAAAGTACATAATATAGATGATCTAACCTCTTTCCCTGCCTCCATGGGTCGAGCTCACTATCCTAGGAGCTGTTTCAACCACTTCTAAACTAAGCACTACAAACTAGGCAGTCAAAACAACTTGCCTCTATAAACTTGGAAACCAATTCATACATTACATATTTACCCATTACATGAATGAATCTTCTAGAAGTGTTAAACAAGAGTAAAAGTGTCTTAGAGTTACAAAAATTACATCAAAGATAATCATCTTCAACCCCAAAAAGTCAAACTGAGTCAAATCTGCGTTTTCTGGGCTGTACAGTGCAATCTGGCAAAAAACTGCCTGACAGGTCGCGCCCCCCTGCCTGACGGGTCGCGCCCCTTTGGAGCTCTGTTTGGGGTACTTGCAGGTGGCCAAATTGAGCAAAAGTGGGCTTGTTGGAAAGGTCTGTGAGTCTACTTTCCAACCCAACTGGAATTTTTGAATTTGGAGTTCATTTGCCCTGTCAAAAACCAATTCTCCCAAGACAGCTTTCTGCAGTTCAAAAAAGTGGCAGAAAGTCAAATTTTGCATGTATTTTGACCTTCTGGAGGCCCAAAACTCCATAAAAACTCAAGTCCATCCATGGGCATATGTAACTTTGCATAACAAATCAGGAAATGCTGAGTTTTTGTGAAAAGGAGTTGCCATGACAAAGGGTCTCACGGGGGGTGAGACCCGTTAAAGAGCCAAAACCTGTAAATTACCAAAAAATGCCAAAATTACCCAAAATTCTCAAATTTTTTTGGGATTTGAGCTGTGGCTAGGCTATTGAGTGCCATGATCTTTGAGTGAAGCCTCAGCCAAGATACGGAGTGGATTGGTCTTCTTCTTCCCTTTTAGGGCCTCGGACAACCGCCTTTGAAACATCTTCATTTTGGCCTTGCACACATGCATTCTTGCCCAGTAATGGTTTTTCATGTTCCTCAGCAACTTTTTATCTTGGTTGGCCTTAGCCAACAGCCTCTCCAAGTGTGCGTTCTCCTGGATGAGCATAGACTCTCGGTCAGCAGGCAATGGGTCACCGGGTCTTCTACGGTTCAAGGTTCGGTCACTACGAATCCTCCATAACTCATCAAGTGCTTTCTCCTCCTCCAACTGTTTGTTGCGCTGCTCTAGGTAGGTGATGGTCCATTGGGCACCCTCAAATCTCCTCTGCAAAGCATCATTTTCAGGTCTGAGATGCTGAATGATCTCCTTTGCCTCCTGGCTAGGATAACTGGTCTCAAGATCAACAAACTCAACATCGGGAACTCCTGATGGACCCTCATCAATCATGGGCTGTTTGCCTCTCTGGTACCTGTGCTGGTGAAGAAAGTGAGGCCCCTTCCACCTGATGTGGAGATAACACTCGCTGAGCCGATGATGAAGGCGAGACCCCTTCCACCTGCTGTTGAGATAGTACTCGCCGAGCTGCTGCAAACAAGGCCCTCTGGCCTCTCTGATAAGTGAGCTGAGATGAGGAACTAACATGTCGAGTGACCGGAATATCAGGCTGCTGAGATGGTCCTCCCTCCTCATGAATGACCTTAGGATGTGGCTGGGGTGGCGCTGTGAAAAACTCACGAGAGATGAACTCCTCCCATGAGATGCCCTGCTGAGTCAACTGATGCAATACTACTAGCTGAATCAAACCATAATGATGAAGGCTCCTCTACTGCTGTGCCGGGGTCTTCCTCTGCAACATTGGCACCATCCTCTGAATGTTCCGAAAGAAGAAAACAGGGATGTTCATCATCCTCACTCGGGTGAAGTGCATCAAAAGGCGAATGTGATATGAGTACACCTGTGAAAATCTGCCCTCACAGGTAAAATAGTGCATAATAAGCCTCATGATGGGAGCATACTCTCTCCGGAGAAACCTGAATGGAAAAACACCCGCCAAATGTCTTATGAAGGGTGGCCGGACATAAGGTTCAAAGTGAACAATATCTAGCATCTTGCGCTTAGTCCACACCTCACCAACATTAGGTATCCCTGTAGCATGTGAGATCACCTCGGGTGTCAATGTAAAGTTCACCCCTGCAAGATTGACATGTCCATCATGAAGGTGTAAAACAAAAAGGCGCGCCAACTCTCTGTGGTGCTGAATCCGAGAAATCCTCTCACAGAACTCATAACAAGACATGTACTGAAAACAAGTGACTGCCATAGGACAGGCCTGTAACTCTGCTAAAGAAGTGGGCTCCTCTCGCTTATGATGTCCACCCTTACCACCCTTACGAGGCCTCCTCTGTACCTCAACCTCTGCTGATGATGAATGGTCATCACTTTGCTCATAAGTTTCGGTTTCTGACATAGTTTAGGAGCAAAGTGGACAAACTGTACTGCTGTCTCTGCCTGTAAAAAGTGCTGAATTCTATGCTGTTCCAAGGGGAAAAAGACATGAGGGAAATGTTAGGGGAGGGACCTTTTTACAAGGAATTGGGAATATATAAATATAACAGGGAATTTTTAAGGAAAATGTTGCAAACCATTATGCATATAGGAGTACATATTTAAATCAGGGATATTGGGAAATCATTTGCAAAAATCACTGCATATGGGAAAAACATGTATGAAAGTGAACATATGGGGGTATGAAAACATGCAGCATTAATAGGGGAAGATAGGGAAACATATGCACAAAACTGCTGACATATTCACCAACATTTTCCATTGTTTATACATGCATATGGTAGAGGGAGATTAGGGTTTTGAATGCTTTGGGAGAGGGGTAGGGTTTACACTTTTAGTTATTAGGGAGAAGGGAGGGTTTGCATTTAATTTATAAAATAGCATGGGAGAAAAATAGGCATACATACAAGTGTGAGTAGAATGGGGAAGGAGGGAAACAATTACAAAGGGAAAACACCTTGAAACAACACAAACCCTAGCACATTTTACCCATTAACATTGCAGTCATATGAAGAGGTTTCACTTGTACAATTTCAATCATTAAAACATGTTTTATGATATCCACCAATCATAACCACACCCATTTCAAGTTTAGAACACCTACCTCAAACAAATTTGTGGCTTGGAGAGCGTTTGAGCAAATTTAAAATTGTTTTGCAATGAGATAGCTCGACGGGTCGCGCACCACGCCCAATGGGTCGCGCACCTCTGACGGGTCGCGCCCGTTGTATTTTCTCATTGTGGAAGACCCTCTGACGGGTCGCGCGCACCTGACGGGTTGCGCACCTGGCCTGACGGGTCGCGCACCAGTCCAATGCCCGAACTCGCTCTCTATTCGCTCCTTTCTCTCAATCACTCTCTCAAACCTCTCTTGCAAGCGTCTAGGATGCACAATGAGAGTGATAGGAGGGAATTTGGGGTTTTATAAGTTACATTTGAAAAAATTTCATTCACAAACCCACTTTCTAATGTTTTCTCTTTGACACTTTATAACACTGACTTTTTGGTTTCTTTTGTCCTGAATTTGACTCATTGAGTGCTTTGACTTGATTCTTTTTGCAGGTAGATCATCTGAGGGATCTTGGCAAGGGGACCAGGGTTGCATTTTGTTCGCCGAAGACTTTTGAAATTTCATCACTTATTTACAAAAACTTGGAAAATGACCTTGGCTTTAAAAACAGAGTTTTTAAATCCAAGGTGAAGATTAGCTGTACCAGATAAGAAATCTTGAAGAAACACTTTTACAATCATCCCTCTGGCTTGCTGAATACTCATTGACTTTTCAGACACATGACCCTGTAAACATATTTGACCAAAACCCTAGACCTAGGAAATTGACCTCAAGACAAGATAAGACAAGCTTGAAAGAGCTTAATGACTGAAATGACCTGAACCAGCAATGCCAAGAGGGGTACAACACACCAGCTCCTCCATCAGGGTTATGGCATGCCTAACGGGATGCAAGAATTGACACTGATGAGACACCTACATATGCAAATGCAAAGAGTTTTGATCGCTGATGGAGGGCTTAAGACCGACTCTAACACCTTCCACATTCTAGGACATCATTTTCATCCAATATCACTTCTAGCCTAATCTTCCAAGCTATGAAATTTGAAGAGTCACCGAGCTTCTCAGAATCCTTGAAGAAAGAGGTAGTTATCTTGATCAAATTAGATGGGCTCCTTCAGCTTCTTCCGAAGATGATTGCATTAGTCTCTTGTCTGCTTTGGGCTTGTATTCACCTTGGCTTTGATACCATGTTAATTTTTCATTGTTGTATGTTGTTACAATCACTTTAGCCCCACCCTTAACTTCAATTAGCAATCAATTTAAATACTGTGGCATACTCCCCAAATATTGTGGCATACTGGTCAAGGATGGACTGTATCTTCGGGTGCACTGTCTGCCTTGTAGTCCCTGCCTCTGATGCACACAGCTCCACTGCCCACTCTATGTCTCCCTTTCGGAAGACTGCCTCCATCCGATGAGCCGAAACAATCTACGACGGATATGTGTGTTGTCCCCGTATCTTCTCATGCCTCCCTATATTCTCATCATCCCACTCCAACTCTAGGGCCTTCCAATCTGTTGTGACCTTCCCTAGAGTGATAAGCCACTGAACACCCAATACCACATTGGTATCCAGAATATTGACCACGAAAAACTGGTCAGTCAGTGTGTAGGTGCCCATCGTCACTGATAACTCTGGAACATAACGAGCACATACCATGGTCTGATCTCCTGGGACCAAAACTGAAAATCCATCGAAGCTCTCTGTCGGTATACGTCTCCGCTCAACCATCTGTGCATCGATGAAGTTGTGGGTGGCCCCACTGTCAACCAAAACTAATACTTGTTGGCCACGTATTGTCCCCCGTACGCGCAGCATCAAATACTTGGGAACTCCTCGCAATGCTGCAAGGGCCCCTCTGGTAGGTGCAAAAGCTGCACCACCCACTGCTGGTGGTGGAGGTGGCAAAGGACCCTGCACGGCATGACTATCTCCTGACCCTTGATGTTCTTGGCACCAATCTAGTGAGGCTCATCCATTTATGAGCTCAACATGCTAACTGCAAAACATATATCTGGATGGGAGTTCACCAAGAACATCAATGCTAGTATGAGTTTATGGAACTCAGAGGCACATGAGATCTCCAATACCCAAAAATGGTATGGGCAGATTCTAAACAAGTTGGGAGTTATTAAAATAATTAATTTTTCGATGGATTCCCTAAGTCTAAACTTAGGGAAAATAAAATATTAATGTGTATTAATATAAAACTATGTTAGAAGGATCCAAAAGTCATGGATCAAGCCAAAGTTAATCTTAGCCGTTGATTAGGGACTTAATCTTGGTCGTTGATTTGTCAACGAGAAAAGTATAAGAGAAGGCTTGAGGGTCACTTGGAGATCACACCAAGAGATCAAGATTTTGACTTTCTAGGGATGGGTTTGCTAAGAAAGTTGAGAGAGTGATCAGAGTTGCAGTTGAGGGGCAGTGAATACAGAAGTAGAGAGGCAGAGATAGCACCAGGAGGATTAGCGCAATAGCCAGAGAGAGGGACGCAGAAGCAGCCAAGGGTTCACACATAGCCAACCAGGGCTCATGCAAAGGAAGACAGGAGCTGCGCAGTGCCTCAGAGGGTCAACGTGGGTGACACAGGGCTAGAGGGTTCACGCAATGCCTCCAGAGGCTGAGACAGGCCAAGCCAGTGTGACATTGGGCTAACGCTGGGCCAGAGAGAGGCTGACGCAATCCCTGGAGGCTGACGCTAGGGTTTCATGGGGCAGATTGGAGTTGTGGAGCTGTCGGAGTGTTTATCTGTGGTTTCAGCCGGAATATCTACTTCCGAGTAGAGAGGTACTACTGCCGAGATTTTTCTCCATTGGGTGAGTCAGATTTGGCACCCAGATTGTATTCTGAAACTGCTTAATAAATCAAACCCTCATATAGTTGCATCGGTTTTCCCGCATTGGGTTTTTTCGAGGACATTAGTCCAAAAACAATGGTGTCACTTATGTGCTTGTTTCTATTTCCTTCAGTTGATGATCTGTAATGTGTTGAGCATGTACTTGTATTTATTTCCAGTGTTTACATGGTAGTCACGGGTTTGCAGTTTGCCATTCCAAATCCGGAATCCAACTCCCTCTTACTTTTTCAAATGACAGGGTCTGCACCTGTTAAAAAGAGGTCATCCTCATAAGGTGCCAGTATGAGAGGTCTATCATCCACAAACTTCAAGCAATGGTTTGGTGTTGATTTGGGGTAGCATCGAATGTGCTCTAGCCACGAAAATTGGTGAAGAGGCTAAGGCACATGAGATCTCCAATACCCAAAAATGGTATGGGCAGATTCTAAACAAGTTGGGAGTTATTAAAATAATTAATTTTTCGATGGATTCCCTAAGTCTAAACTTAGGGAAAATAAAATATTAATGTGTATTAATATAAAACTGTGTTAGAAGGATCCAAAAGTCATGGATCAAGCCAAAGTTAATCTTAGCCGTTGATTAGGGACTTAATCTTGGTCGTTGATTTGTCAACGAGAAAAGTATAAGAGGAGGCTTGAGGGTCACTTGGAGATCACACCAAGAGATCAAGATTTTGACTTTCTAGGGATGGGTTTGCTAAGAAAGTTGAGAGAGTGATCAGAGTTGCAGTTGAGGGGCAGTGAATACAGAAGTAGAGAGGCAGAGATAGCACCAGGAGGATTAGCGCAATAGCCAGAGAGAGGGACGCAGAAGCAGCCAAGGGTTCACACATAGCCAACCAGGGCTCATGCAAAGGAAGCCAGGAGCTTCGCAGTGCCTCAGAGGGTCAACGTGGGTAACACAGGGCTAGAGGGTTCACGCAATGCCTCCAGAGGCTGACACAGGCCAAGCCAGTGTGACATTGGGCTAACGCTGGGCCAGAGAGAGGCTGACGCAATCCCTAGAGGCTGACGCTAGGGTTTCGTGGGGCAGAATGGAGTTGTGGAGCTGTCGGAGTGTTTATCTGTGGTTTCAGCCGGAATATCTACTTCCGAGTAGAGAGGTACTACTACCGAGATTTTTCTCCATTGGGTGAGTCAGATTTGGCACCCAGATTGTATTTTGAAACTGCTTAATAAATCAAACCCTCATATAGTTGCATCGGTTTTCCCGCATTGGGTTTTTTCGAGGACATTAGTCCAAAAACAATGGTGTCACTTATGTGCTTGTTTCTATTTCCTTCAATTGATGATCTGTAATGTGTTGAGCATGTACTTGTATTTATTTCCAGTGTTTACATGGTAAACAACTTGTTAATTAACAAAACAAGTAGGTCAGAATAAATCAGAAAGTACATGAAGGGTTTCTAACGGGTTAGACTTAGAAATTCCAACATTTGGATCAGCTTCACTCCTAGTCAATCTCAGCTTCATCAGGTAGTTGTTTATCCTTTCATACCAAGCCGGAGATGCTTGCTTTAAATCAAGGGGAGCTTTCCTTCACCTGCATATGTGAGATTCCCAATCATGAATCTCAAACCCCTCAAGTTGTTCCATATCTGTGGTCTTGCTTTTACATGAGGGGAACGGTACCCTTGTAAGTCTTCCTTCGGTACATCTTAGACATGTACCTTCATGCTCTTCTTTGAATATAGGCATCCCTGTCACCATCTGTCTCACATCGGGTAATAAAGATGGGTAGACCTCTGGCGTCATTTGAAGAGATGTGTCACACGACATGGTCCCGATGGACTTCCAGCAACTAGATACAAATTTCCAACCCTGAACTCAAGAGTATCTTGAAAAATTCCTTTTTCAAACACGTACCTTTCCATCGATGAATGCCACCTTGAAACTTTTGACTTCCGTTTCCAAAATGGACACCAAGTTCCTTGTTGAGATCAAGTACATAAAGAACTTCTTGTGAGTTACTCTGATCCATTTGAAGAGAAACATTCTCTGCACCCTTTCTGTGATAGGTGGCATCGTCTCCAAGAATAATCTACAAGTTTGTTAAATTCTCTCTCAGATTAGAGAGATCTATCCTGTGTCCAGTGAAGTGCCTTGAAGCACCACCATCAATATACCACTTTTCCAAAGTTTCCGGAGGAGAAGTAGTGGAGAGGGTTGATATAAGATTACTCCTCTTGTTTATCTAAAACAACATTAGATTCTTCATACTTAGAGATCCTTGCTTTCTTGAAGAGTCGACCATTTCACCGATGACCTGCATTCTTTTTTCCTTTTCCATTGTACCTGTCATTTGTTTGATCATTGAAGATGCCCCTAGAATGATTGTTATCATCATCAAGTGATGTGTCCCTTCTATTCGAACACTCCTTCGCATAATGGCCAAACTTAAGCAAGGCATCTACCTTTCCTTCCACCCTTAGTGTACTTGTCCTTTGTAGCTAGAGCATTTTATGGAGGCTCGGGGATTTTATCCTTCACTGAGGAACCCATTGAGCCTTTTCGACTTTTCCAACCATCTTCGGTGATTGCTCTTTCACTCTTGCTTGGGCTTTGTCTTCACCTCAGTTCCGATACCATGTTAATTTTAGGTATGTTCTATGCTGAGAGCAAATTTACTTCAATTTTCCATATTAGCTCAATATCAATTCTAGATTAGCAATCACATTTAGCATGATAGTAAAAATGCGGATAGAACATAAACATAAATCGCAAAAAACAAGCCAAAACAAGAGGACACAAAATGTGGTGCCGGCCAGGGACAAACCCCAATGTGGGGAAACCCTTGATTAATTCTTCTTATGTTCTTCAATAGTTCAACAGAGAGAGAGATAGTACATATACATTAGAAGTCAATAATTTGACTTGACAAAATAAGAGCAGAGATCTTCTTTAAGAAGATGACACATGAGGTAGCAAATTTGAACTCAGGTGATTCCATCACCATGTTGTACCCATCATTGAGTTGCATCCATCATTGTGTTGCACCTCATCATCATGCTACACTCATCCACTATGCTGCATCTCATCATGTTGCACTAATCATCACTGCGCTGCAACATGCTGCACCCATCATCACTATGTTGCATCTCATCATGCTGCACTAATCATCACTGTGTTGCACCATGTTGCACCCATCATCACTATGCTGCATCTCATCATGCTGCACTAATCATCACTGCGTTGCACCATGCTACACCCATCATCACTATGTTGCATCTTATGACGCTGCACTAATCATCACTGTGTTGCACCATGCTGCACCCATCACTGAGTTGCATCCATCACTATGAAATAATACAGTGTCATCATCCGAAGTCTTTTCTGCTACATCCCATTGATGTTGAGACAAGATGTTGAAGTTTCTAACTTTACTTAGTTTAGAAACTCTTCATGCACTTTTTCTAATTTATTCCTACCTACTTGTTATTATTCTTTAACAAGTTATTGACAAAGTAAATACTGAAAATAAACACCAGTACACGCTCAACATATTACAGATTAGCAACTAAAAGAAACAAGAACAAACACACCACATGACACCATTATTTTTGGACCAATGTCCCCGGAAAAACCCAATGCAGGAAAATCGGTGCAGCTATCTAAGGGGTTTCTTATTAAGCAATATCAGAGTACAATCTGGGTGCTGAAACTGGCCTACCCAACAGAGAATATCCTTCGCAGCGATACCTCACAATTTGAGTGAAATCTCCTCCTACAACCCTAGTGTCTGCCCAATCTGGATTGTGTCATCCCCTCTCTATGTCACGTTGGCCCTACATCAGCCTTTCTAGGCCTGCGTCAACCCCAGGAGGCCTTGCGTCAACTTTGGGAGCCTCTGCGTCAGCTGCAATGGCCCCACTGGTGCTCTGCGCAGCACTTGGCTGCCTCTGCGTGACCCTATGTGAGCCCTTGCTAGCTTTGTGTCACCCTCCTTGCTTGCTGCGCTGCTCTCCCGACACAATCTCTGCCTTCTCTGTTTCACTGTACTCAATGCCCCTTAGTTGCTCTCCCGATCACTGATTCTATCTCTCTTAGCAAACCCCGCTCTAGATAATAGAATCATTGATCATCTGGTGTACTTCTCCAAGTGATCCTCAAGCCTCCTCTTATACTTTTCCTGTTGACATCTCAACGGCCAAGATTAAGTCCCTAATCAATGGCTGAGATTAGATCTCGCTTGATCCATGTCTTTTGGACCATTCTAATAGAGATTCATATTAATACACATTAATATTTTATTTTCCCTAAGTTTAGTCTTAGGGACTCTATTAAAAATATTAATTATTTTAATATCTCCTTATCTATTTAGAATCTGCACAAACCCTTTCTGGGTATTGGAGATCTCATGTGCCTCAACCTCTCCACCAAATTTCATGGCTAGAGCAAAGTCGATGCTACGCCAAATCACCACAAGGAAGCACCTACAGGTATGTTGCCTATACATATGTTGTGATTATCATCAGCGTTCTTTGCTCCATTCCTCTGAGAGTACCATCTAACCATTCCAAGAATGTATTGAGCCCTTTACTCCCTGCTGCGGCTAGTAGTCTTCTTGAATAGCATATAGGTTGGCTGTAGATAACACCCTTCAGACAGTGTACAGGCTTCCTTTTGACAGTGTCTTGAGGTCTCTTCTTAGACCAACTTTTAGGGCACATGGACAGCGGTAGAACTGTGTTAAGCCTTCACCTCCATGGCAGCATTAGAGTCTTCTTTGAGCTATATATATCTTTCATCTTTTCTACTAATAGATCTTTTCATAACCCTGCGGCTAGGACACATTGTGACAGTAGATTTAGAGCATCATAGATCAGCGTCATAGGGTCTCTTCTAGACCTGCGTTTAGGGAAGCTTAAGGTCTTCAAGAGGACCCTTTCTCCTCCACCTCTAGGGCTTCTTCTTGCTGTGTAGGAAAGTATCCTTTAGGACAGCGTTAGGCTTTTCCATGACAGCGTAGGCGTTTCTCCATGATAACAATAAGGCTTCTTCCATGGCTGCATTAGGCTTCTCCATTAGGGCAGCGTAGAGCCTACTCTCCCATGACTGCATTTAGATCTAGGGCATCTCTTCTTAGGGCAACATATTCTCTTAGGATCTCTCCTCCCACCAAAACCCAAAGACAAGTGGAGAGGAAGAGATCACAAGAGGTGCGTTTCAAATGACTTGCAAGCCACCTCTTTTTATACTAAAACATTGAGGACAAGTGGGGGCAATTTAGTGGCTGACCGACCTTGATGAATTGTCCCATAGCACAAATAAATTCATATCTCCATGAATACAGGTCGAAATCAGATGATCTTTAGATCAATTCTACACCCCTCGACGAGAGGAATCGAAGAAAAATATGATCCGCCATGAATAAGTATTAAGTAGATCCACATGGAGTTTGGCCCTAGTTGCCAATTTTAACATTGGTGCAGCTCTCATACAGTATAGAGACTTCATTGATATGAACATGATCTCAGTGAGAGTGCAGCAAGGATATAGGTGAAGAAGAAACTAGGGTACAACAACGATGATCTCATTATAATGGTAAAGTCCTCCATAAAGATGTTGCAGCAATCTCAGTAATGACCTTGATAGTGCAGTAGTAGTGAAGACCTCGGTGAAGCAATAATGATGATGATGATCTCAGCAGTAAGAAAAGAATTGGTGTTTTGGTCTTGGAGTGGCCTAGTAGGTCAAGGGTCATGGTCTTGGTATTCGCCAATTGGAATCTTTATAAGAATAATTTTGTGCGGGTTTTCCTCTCTAAGAGGGAGAGGTTTTGGCCCTGCCAGAAAGCCAACATCATGTGTTCTTGTCTCTTTGTTTTTTATAGCTATTTGATGAACTAAGAAGACACACTCTAATAATAATGACAAGTGAAGAAGTAAAGTTAAATAACTCACAAATAGTTATCATGCAAGAAGAATCTAATTAACTCTAACTGCCCTAGATTCTTCAACATGTAACTCATGCCATTAAGGAGGGAATGTAACATATGCATTAAAGAGTGTGTAAGAGGAATCTTTTATCCCATGTTTTGATGAGTGTGTAAGAGGAATATGACATGCTTTTAATGGGTGTGTAAGAGAGTGTAATGTATCGATTTAGTGAGAGAGAGAGAGTAACATATGCATAAATTGAGGAGAGTTACATATGATATGATTGAGTCCCATGATTGAGTGACTTGAATTTCTTTTTAATAATAGTATAATAATATCATAAAGAGAATAATAGCTACGTTACCAGATCCGGCAGCAGAGGGGCAAAGATCTCCTTATCCTCGGATCTGATCCGAATCCGGATCCGGATACGCAGGAATACGTGCCAAATACGACAGGTGGCGGATGTGCACTTTTTGGAAATGGCTCCTCCTCACCAGAAATGTATGTCTAGTATAAAGCCGGAACCCGCATAACTTTTGCCCAAATTCTGAAACCCGAAAAAGTTAAAAATTAAAATGGGTGTATGCGCTGGAGTTTACAGTTTTCCCTTTTTACGCTAGTTAAAGTTCCGCCATTTCAGTTTGCTGAAATCTTTCCCACAGCCGCATTTTTTTTATATAACCACAGCCGCATTATTTAAAACGATAACCACAGCCGCATTATTTAAAACGATAACCACAGCCGCATTTTATAGTTTATAATTTAGAAACGATAACCACAGCCGCATTATTTAGAAACGATAACCACAGTGGCATTTATAATTTATAACCACAGCCACATCATTTAGAAATGATAACCTGTTAATTTCCCATTTTTGAAAACCTGTTTTGAAGTGCTTTTACCGTTAGCATTTATATATTATTATTATCAGTTTGATAAATTATCAGCGTTTAGTTTATTATCAGCGTTTATATAATTTGAAATATATATATAAATACCAGCCATTAACTTTGCATATGCTTCAGTTTCATTAACTTTCAAATGAGCTTTCAAATGAACATTTAAAAGAAATCATATATATTTTAGTTTTTGGTATTGATATTAAATACGTAATTTTATAATAATAATATATATACGTAACTTTCAAATGAATATTTAAAATCTCATATATATTTTAGTTTTTGTCTATATATATATATATATATATATATATATATTAGTTATTTAATTCAAATTGTGTATTGATATATATATGTTATTTAATTTAAATTGTGTATTGATAATTATTAACCATCAATATTTTTGAACTCTAAAGTGTTTTTTAAAAATTTAAAAATTTTAGAAATTTTAAAAATATTATTAAATTTTATTTTTTTGTACGTGACATATCCTTTCCGTATCCGGATCTTGGATTTTCAAAAAACTAGCGGATCCGTATCTATATCCGTATCCGTATCCAAATCCTGGTAACATAGGATAATAGTAATAATTATTAATAATAATATTGATGATTAAGTCAAGATTGAACTATTAGGATTGATTAATGATAAGTTAAGAGATTTTCTATCAACTATACTTGATTGCCAATTGATGCAGGGTGATTTACTATTTTTGGAAAGTCATACTTGAAATGATAGACAAGGCTTTCTATTTTTGAGAAGTCACTTTAGAATTGTTAGAAATGAGATTTCATGTGAAGAAATTCATCCCTTAGCTGCCAATTTTCAGCAGGAGCCAAAAGTTTTCTACGGAAGTTTTCTAATCTATTTGACCTTGCACTTGTAGGCTTGACTAAAGTTATCTTCGCACGTGTGGGTTGCAGAGCTTGACTGCTGACAAAGGTCTGACTAAGTTGATCTGGGCAGAATTCGAACCTCTGACCGCAGGCTGACTAAGGGTTTAAGGGTAGCCCTTTTAACTGAATTTCTGGGCAGAGATCCTGAGCACAGTTTGACCGAGTTCTGGGCCTGTTTGACTGAGTTTGGCCTGAGAAGTTTCTATGTTCAGTTTGACCTATCTTGACTGAAGATCAAATTGTATCTCTTATTGAATTGACAAATTTCTCCTAAGAAAAGGTTGTTGGGTTTTTCCTTAGATAAGGGTCTTCCCAAGGTAAAATTTCTTGTGTCTTTGTGGATTATGATTCTACTGTGATCACTACTGTCCTAATGCATTTATGGTTGAATTTCTCTGAAATATAATTGCCTAATGATAATCTGAATGTGCTAAAGTTATATCAATATCATTGGAAATAATTATCAATTTTAGGAAAGTGTACTTGTCTATATTGCATTTAAAAATCAACACCATAGAGGGTATATAGCCTAGGAATCCTTGGCTTACTTAATCTCCAAGACCTGTCGGGGAAGGCTCCCTTGTGGGGATAATAACCATCCACAAAACAGCAGGAGAAAGCCACTAAGGTGACAATGGTGGTTGATCTCATTGTTTCCCTAGACCTAGAGTGCCTAGTGAGGCTTTGTAGTGGGCTAATAGATTTTGCAGTAACAGTGACAATTACCAATCCCATAAACCTCCTGCTCATCTGCAGACCATAGTATAATTTCTCCTCTCTTTCCTATTGACAAATCTTGAATAGGGATATATCAGCAAGTTCAAATGCTATGATTTCTTGAATCCACATTTTTCATAGGGATAATGAGTGAAACAAAGTTCTAAGGACACTTTGGGAGTATGTTAAAATGCTTAGATGCCCAAAATAATGCATTTCATGCAGAACTAAACATAAAACACAACTCGAGTATGGCTTTCCAGACATACACCTTTTGTTCTTTATTATTCTTTTTTGGGACTATACCATTTAGGTTGAGATTGGTTCGAGATTATTCATGAAGGTGCTTCACCAATGTTTATGATTTTCCTTGACTAAAGTATTGCTTAAAACAACTCTTTCTCTATTCCAGTTTTGAATACAATCATGAATATAAACTATCTATTCCTAAATAAGGCACAGATCAGACAGTAAACATCACCATCAGAATCTTACCAGTGATATGCCTTCTAAGATTTCAATAATGCAAGGATGAAAAATTATTTACAGATATATGATCAATATATAGCATCAGTCCAATGGATAAAATCAAGCCATTCAAGTATAATGTTGACCACTAAATTTCTAAATTTGTTGATTTTGAGTTTCACAGAATTTGTTTCAAAAAAAAAAAAAATCTTAAATATTTATTCTTCTGAATCATGAAGGTAATAATATTTCACAAACCGTAGCTGAAACATTTAGTTGTTACTTTAAGTTGTCCAACAAAATAGTTTTCAAGCATTGCAGAGAAGCATGGGCATGGGTTCCAACAGTTTGCAGATAGATCAAATGTTATCAGGCCATATTGTGTTATAATAAGTCCAATTATATCTACAGGAAATCTATTTTTGCTTCCCAGCAGCATGTATCCAGGATTAGCCCCAATTTACCTTATAGGTACGCTGTGAGTAGGTTCTTTCCAAGCGCTGAACAAAATGACAAAATGTTCCGGTTTTGTCCATTGGGCATACTCCATCATGTGCACACTACAAGAAATAGCATAACGTCCAAGCTGATATCGATGAAAAAATGGCACTAATTATTTCAGACAAAAATTCTCTGGCAGAAGCAACTCACAGGAGCAACCACGAATGCACCAGTGTCTGAAGATGATGAGCTGTTCATTGTGCCTTCCTGTGATTCGGATGCCTCTTTGGATGTTGTTTCCCTCTTCCTACACTTCTACAAAAATGAATAACCAAACAGAGCTAAAGAGATTGAAAATATTAGTAAACACTGATATAAATTGTGTTTGTCAATATCAACACAACTTTATATAAATGATTGAGTTTAAATAAAAGCAAAGATAGAATGCAAAATGGTAGACAAGGGCATCAAGAAAGGACATTTAGCAATGTAAAAGAAATACGATAGTAGCAAAGATCATTATGGTATTTGCAAAAGAAACAAAGAGAAGAATAGTGTAGTTGCTTATTATGAAACAGAGTCCATTCAAGATTCTTACTTTATTTTTGTTGATATGGAAACGTGATAATAGCAATTGTTCAGAACCATATGCAAGAAGAAAATTACGGTCAAAATAAGGATCCTTCCATATTACCTTTTTCTCCATCCATAGAATGTGAGATCGAATCTGACGAATGGTGCTTGACCCTCCTGGAGTCCCAGGCTCGATCAACACCTGTCACATAATTATTAATACAATAGGTAATAGTACAAAGTAGGGCCCCCAGTTCTAGACAGAAAAGCATTAACACCAAGTCTTCTTCCAACAATAGAAGTTATTTCTTTATGAATCCTTTCACTGAATGCAAACTTTAACATACAGCTATTTTTACCAAAAATGACACATGGATATATGTGAATTGAATTACATCCTAAAATTTAAAATACACTAAAGCACATCTATCTATCTTTCTATCTATCTAACTAAATATAGTTCTATAGATAGAGAAAGAAAGAGAAAGTGTCTAACTAAATATAGTTCTATAGATAGAGAAAGAAAGAGAAAGTGTGTGTGTGTGTGTGGAACTGAATTTTAATAAACAACCACAAGACCAAGTACTGTGCTCGATGATATATTACATCTCGATGCTTCTAACCTTTATAAATTGAATAGCTAATAAAATGTACATTAATGCCAAAAAAAAGAAAATGAAGTGTAAAGCATATAGGTTTGGACTATGACACAAGTACCACTCCCAGCCATTGGAAAGTGTTGGAAGTTGTAACTAGGTTCAGTCATCATAATGACCTATTTGTAATCATGACATTGTATACTTTGTATAAAGAAAGAAAAAGAAAGAGAAGAAATTTTTATTTCATGTAAAGCATGGGTTTCATGTTCAAGGCTAGGTCAAAAGCATGTTCTTCGTGCTTCTAGGTCTTTCTAGGACAAAGAAGAAACTATGTGATGTATTATAGTCCCTTTTCGACTCATTGTAACAAAGAAAAATATTTGTTTTGTCAAGAAAAAGCCATTTATTTCTCCAAGACCAAGACACCCCAGTCAAGGACAAGTTGGCCTGAGGGAGGGTTATTTCGACCCCTAAAGGAGGCTATAAATACAAGGAGTTCGACCTCGTTTGAGGCACTCATCTCACACAAGTTCGATTTGCAATAGCGAAGAAGAAGAGAAGCTAGAAGGACGAAGAAAAGAAGGAAGAATCGAAGTTTCTTGGGATAATCTCTCTCTTTCTCTCTCTTTCCACATGTGCGAAGTTAGGGTTTTTTTGAAGCTACAGTTGTCGGAGGCCAAAATTGTAGGGCACAAATTCTGAGGAGCAGTTGCAAGGCTAAAATTCTGTATCGAAGTTGCAGTGGGTTAATCTTTGGAAGCTACCTGGGAGAAGATCTTGCTGGGAGGCTGACTTGGTACTTGGGAGGATTTTGGGCTTCGGTCTTCGGGTCTTGGAAGTCTCTTTGTGAACAAATTCTATAAGAAGAGAAGCATTTTTCTAGGTTTTCCCCTTGCAGGGGTTTTGCCCTAGCTTGGAGCCTATAACTTGTGTACTTTGTCTTGTTTTGGTCTTCATTGTTTTTGTAATTGCTTGATGAACAAGATCTAATAAAGTAACAAAAAGCCAACCCACATCACAAGTAATTATCAAGTTAAGGACAATCTCCATAATCTCTAAGTCTCCTAATTTTCCAATAGAGAGCACGTACCACACGCTCCTGCGCCCCTTGGAGCCTGGGAGCGGGTACAAAACACTCCAAAACCGATGAGAGTGTCTGCCAGCACTTTGGAGCTTTTTTGGGAACGTGACTATGCCAGAGGGAGCTACAGCCTACTGCAGCTATCTGACCAAAGGAGACAGGTTTAGTTTGGATGGATCTGTTTCCTGTTGGGATAGATTTGTAATTCAGAACACTTGTCTAACATCCAACGACTGTTGAGTGCATTGAATGTTGTTCCGCGAATGGGAATCTCGTTGCTAAAACTTACCGAGATGAGAGCAACTCGAATCCCAGTTTTTCTGAATGTTGAGATTTAAGATCCTCTTCTCCATTTCCTGGGCAGTGGCTATAATTGTGTTGGATAGACCCCACTTCCCAGTTCAGACAAACAAAACGCTCAAATTGTGCCCATCTAGCGATAATTGGCACAAGTCCAGTTTCGAATCCAATTCTCCACTGTGGACTAATAGGATTCTTTCACACTAAGCTATGTTGTTGCTAAAATATGAGCCAGGCCCTCTTTACAGTTCAATGCCTTGCACCTGACTAGTTTCAAGTCCTATCATTTGGAAGAAATCGCAGTAAAAGTAAGCAATTCTTTGCCCTGCTGCGTTTAATCTACTGCATAATGATCAATTACATCTTGTTGTATCAATCAGTTCTTCCTTGTCTTTGAAATTTTGTATTTCGAGTTTAATTTGAGGTGTTTCATTTGATATTTCGAATCATCAAAACAATGGCAATTGACCTCAGATTTGATGCTATATGGGTGTGAATTGTCGGCTAGCAGCACTCCCGTCTCAAAATGGAAACAAATTGAGAAAATCCAAAAACACTTGATCATGAGCAAGTTCAAAATAAAAAGTTCGGTACCATATGAGATAATGTTGAGTGAAACAGGAGCAACTTTCATTGAAGCAATTACTATGGTGCTTCTTATAAGATACCTAAAAAGAATTGAACAAATGAAAGTGGGTAGATGGCCTAATGTTATCTTCAATGAAGGCATGAGTGAAAGAAAGAAAACATGGATGAAACAAAACTACACATGGATGCAAAAAGGGAATATCTAACTCAATGCCTGTCCCACAAATAGCAAGGAGCTAAAGGATTTTGTTAAGGAGAAGTTCCGTAAAAAGGTATGGGGAAAAGAGTTGGGTATAAAGAAGAAATATTACATTGGGGAATTCACCCCTACATGTGATTTACAACAAAAAGAGTTCATTGGAGCTAGCACTTCGTGGAGGGCAAAGGTTCTTATTGCTCAATTAAGAACCAACTCACATCAACTTCGGTGTGAAACAGGACGGTGGAAAAGGCCTAAAGAAGCTTGGGAAGAACGGGTGTGTACATTTTTCACGTCTGGGGTTGTGGAATCGGAAAAACATTTCATTTTGGAATGTGATGCATTCAAAGACATCAGAGAAAGTTACGAGAACATGTTAGCATCAGTTTCTTGGCATTGTCTTTTTAGCAAGGGGATTGTTGGAAGGTTGGGTCAGCTCATCATCAATTTGAATCAGAAAAGGACTGAAATGCAAAGAGCGAAAAACAGGGAACTAATGGTCTCATAGACTATTTTTAATCTCGTGGACCTTAAAATATCATTTCATTGCTTTAAGTTAAATAATTTTTTCTCTCATTTTTTGGGGCCTCTTTTTTTTTTTTTTTAGTTTAGGTGGTCGTTGGGCTGCACTATGGCTACTTATGACGAGCTCTCGCAATGCTCTGCTATTTTCTTTATTCATATGAATTTAATTTCTCTGAATGTTGTGCTTTATCGATGTTTTATAATACCTTTTCATTGTCTTAGAGTTAACCATGGCCTCTTTGCATTGCTAACTCCAATTTCATCTATATATTTATTGGTTGAATTTTTATAAAGAACTCCTGTAGATATTTCAATTTTTGGTTAATAACTTTATAAATACATCATTACTGGTTGAATGATTTTGCAAAAATTATACAAGTATAACGAATTTCTTATTATTAATCCTATAAATCTTGAGTTAGTGGTCCTTGAAATGGTGAAATGCCATATTTATAATGTACTTATAATTATTAATATATATCTATATTAATATAAATAAAAAATTGGTCGTCTAAAATAATTTAAATTTTTACTTAATTAAATATCTTTAAATTTTGAATTTTAAATTTATTTTTTTATATTTTTTATACTTTATTTAAAAATATATATATATATTATTTTTATTTTTAATGTACATTAAATCTTAATATATTATATTATTGTCACTCCCAACTTGACATTTCTTGTAAATTTGGGCAAAGCTTCTAGCCATACTGAATATTCGTTCCCATGTACCCAAAGTACCTATGTACCAAAAACTCATGCAACAAAGGGTTTGGATGTGTAGAGTCCTATTACCTCCTATATCTGCACAAAAAATGCAAATCATCCAAGTACAACCCTAGAGTAACTTAGAAGGGACACCCACTTTTCTCAGTGATAACAGTTCTGTAAATCCGCTTTTCAACTAAACAGATCAAGCTCATCAAGATGCCATAATACCCTTAAAATATACTTGTTTCATCACATAACATCAGAATCTGAATAATGAAATAAAAGACAGATTTCTATTAGAAATAACAGCCCAGGTATATAGCATAATCCAGATTTGAAAATTATGGACCTTCAGAGGATGAAAAGTCACTATTTAGGCATCTTACGCTAATAGAAACCCTACAACAGCACCAAAACTTTCTATCATAAAGAAGAGGAAACAAAGATATATTAACAGCCTTACAAGTATTTCCTCAATAAAGGTCCAAAACTGCACAATATATCTTCAACTAGAGCCTGCTACCCTTCGGTTTCACATCATATTTCTTTCACCAGTGTCCCAGCATCTGAGTTGACCTCATACATGCATAGTTCTAAAACTCGACCCAGTCCAACTCAGAACCAGTCAAACCAGCTAGGTTGATAGAATGCCAGGTCAACTGAGCCATCAATGAGGACCAGGGGGCAGTCTAGGCTTCTTTGGTACCAAACCAGCCCAAACTGGCCTGAAACGGCCGACTCCATACTGGACCAGCCAACTGATCTTCCAAACCGCACACATGGACTCAATAGCGATTATGTAGCTTTTCCTAAATAAAACAATAATAAATATCCCTCCCTAAACCCTAGCATTTTGTTGTGAAGATACCTCTGGCTCCCTCCCCTACAACCCCGCCACTCGTCTTTCCATTGCCTCACCTCTCATTTTGAGCTTTTGTAAGCATATGAAAACCTCCAATGTTCTGCAACAACACTGAATTTTTTAGTAGCAGCAAGCTTGGAGCTGGTTTGGAGCTGTCTAGTGGATATGGAATGTTGGAATTTCTAATTCTAACCCATTAGAAATTCTTCCTGTACTATCTGGTTTATTTCTTCCTACTTGTTTAATTACTTAACAAGTTATTTACCATGTAAATACTAAAAATAAGCACAAGTACAATATCAACATCAAAAGTTCATCAACTAAAAGAAAACAAGCACACAAGTGACACCATTATTTTTGGACCAATGTCCCCGGAAAAACCCAATGCGGGAAAACCGGTGCAGCTATTCAGAGGGTTATATTATTATGCAATTTATTAGAGTACATCTAGGTGCATAAATGGGCTCACCCGACAGAAAAATATACGGCAGCAATACCTCTATATCCGGAAACAGGTATTTAGAAAAACTTGTCCTACAAAACCCTCTCTAGCACAATCAAAGCACAGTGTTGGCCCTTCTGGCCACTGTGTCAACCCTCTGCTGACCTGCGTCAGCCCCAGGACCCTCTGTGTCAACCCTCTGAGGCACTCTGTAGCCTCTGGAGGCTTCTGCGTCACACCCTCTGCCCTCTGCATGGATGATGCAGTCTCTCTGGGCTTTTTGCTGCCTCTATTGGGCTTTGCATACCCTGGACTGGCTGTTGCTCTTGTTGTCTTTGCTTCTGCATTGCTCTCTCAATATCGTCTCTGCCTCTCTGCCTCGTACTCACTGCCCCTCGCTGTTGATCACTGATTCAACTTTGCTTAGCAAACCCGCTCTAGCAAAATGAATGACTGATCACTCTGGTGCATTCTCCAACTAGCCCTCAAGCCTCCTCTTATACTTTTCCTGTTGGTCCATCAACGACTAAGATTAAATCTCTAATCAACGGCTAAGATTAGGTTTAGCTTGATCCATGACTTTTGGAACCTTCTAACCCAGTTTTATATTAATACCCACTAATATTTTATTTTTCCTAAGTTTAGACTTAGGAACTCTATTAAAAATCTTAATTATTTTAATATCTCCCAAACTGGGTTCAATTTGTCCAAACCATTTTTGGGTCTTGGAGATTTCATGTGCTTTAGCCTCTCCACGAATTTTCATGACTAGAGCACATCTGACGCTACCCCAAATCAACACTCCCTCTTAGCAAGGATTGTGCTCTAGTAATACTCCACACTGAGTATCACATTGATTATCTAGCACTGGTCCCTGTGTTGATGCTATGCCTCCCCGCACAACATCCTCTACACTACTGCATCCTATATTGCTGCCCATGGCCCTACCACTGCCACTGCTGCATCCTATACTACTGCCCATGACCCTACCACTGCCACTGTTGCATCCGTACGACATCTCCCTCTGCATCCGTGGTGTTGCTGGTCCATCCTCCCAACACTGCATCCGCCTCACATCATGTTGTGTCATGCTACTGCATAGTGATACTGCATTGCAACTCAGTTACTGAGAAGTAAGTAACTGATCCACCCAACTTCTGACATCCTTGTCAGGCTAGAAACACTCCCGATGTTGAAGCCCTCTCTGCTACTAACAAGTGCTCACTCTACTGACCTCTGCACTGCTGCAACAACTACCTGCATCTCGCACCATTACACACCTTTTTGTGTCATCCTGCATTGGTGCAACACTCTTGTGCCTCTCGCACTGTTGCAGCTTGCTAGCCTCGCGCTGTCCCGAGACTCCTGCACTGTAGCACACTTTGTCGGTCCATCCGCATCCATCTCTACGGACATCCACCAGTACTGCTACTCCTCTTTGGGGCTCCCATAGCAAGGTATAATCCAAGAGGTTTAGTAGCTTGAGGATCCCGCCCCTCATCGCCTGTAGTCCTCTGACTACAGCTCGATGTCTCCCCACTTCTTCTCAAGTGACACATTAGCACTCATGGCACAATCGTCCTCCTCCTCGACTTCTTTCTCCACCTTTGCAAGCGCTGTTTTCAAGTCTGAAGCCTCTCCCTTGCTCTTCTTCCTAGGACACTGGTTCGCAAAATGACCCAGTTCCCCACAATAGAAGCACTTGACCTTGGAGAGGTCCTTTTTCTTCCTCTTATCCTATTTTCCCGCAGATGCTAGAGTCACGTCCTCTTCTTCCTCCTTCTTTATTCTGACTCCTTTGTCGCTACTCCCAGCCTTGGTCAGTCGTCTAATCTCTTCTTGATGAAGAGTCGCCCACAATTCTTCCCAATCTAGAAGACTCGTCCTGCCTAATATACTTTGGACAAGTACCTCCCAATCCTTAGAAACTGCGTTCAGTGCGGTCCTCACCATCAATTCCTCATCCAACGTGGCCCCTATGGAAGTTAGCTAGTCACGGATTTCCTTCAAGCGATCAAGGAAGACATCTATCTACTCTCCCTTCTGCATCTAGCATGCCCTTAGCTAATTCTCTAGGAGCATCTTTCTCTGCGTAGAAGTATGCTGGTACAATGTCTTCAAGGCATCCCACATCTCCTTTGTCGTTTCCTTCTCAACAATATGTGATACCAAATGATCCTTGACCCCATCAAGGATGATGCACTTAGCCTTCACCATTGCCTCCTCGTACCTTGCATTAGCTACCAGGTCAACTGGGACAGCTATCACTCTCGTGACGAAGCCCTTGAGGCGATGTCTGTCTAGAATGGACAAGATCCTAGCCTTCCAGACCACAAAGTTGGACGCTCCGTCCAGCCTATCCTGATCTCTCAACCCATTCACGGCCATCTCACTGCTTTTCTTTCGACTCCTCCAAGTCTCTACTTCCCTCCTGGAAGTCTTCTGTTCGACTCTTGCTGAGTCTCTCAACTTCCCGTCTGGAAGTTCTCGGTTCAACTCCCTTTGAGTCTCGATTTCCCTTCTGGAAATCACTCTGCCAACGTCAAGTTTACCCACTCCAATCGTCTATTGATCCGGATTCCTTGGCTGGAAATCCACCTCGGCAGCAACTCCCTCCACCTTGGTATTGCCCTGTTAAGTACTATTCTGACCACAGTACCCCACTAGCTTCGCTCCGCAAATTACCCATAGCCTCCTATACCCCAGCCACTGAAGGATTGAGCCACTTGGCTCTGCGCAATCCCGACACCGGAAAATCATCTCACCCAGCCAACTACATCAGCCCTCCTCACCTCTACATGAGCCTGATACTGCCTCCCCTAGCCTCTGCGTTGCCTTTCTCTAGCTCAAAATGATGACACAGTCCCTTTGTGTCACACCTCCCTCTGTCGCCTTCTGCAAGGATCAGTTCTATCAATCGAGACAACTGAATCTACTGCAAATGCTCTATTTGTTTGACGCCTTCAGTTTTCCTATGATCTGCAACCACGCTCTGATACCATGTTAGAATTTCTAATTCTAGCCTGTTAGAAATTCTTCATGTACTATCTGGTTTATTTCATCCTATTTGTTTAATTACTTAACAAGTTATTTACCATGTAAATACTAAAAATAAACACAAATAAACATCTATAGATCATCAATTGAAAGAAAACAAGCACACAAGTGACACTGTTATTTTTGGATCAATGTCCCCGGAAAATCCCAATGCAGGAAAACCGGTGTAGCTATTCAGAGGGTTATATTATTATGCAGTTTATCAGAGTACATCTGGGTGCCTAAACCAGCTCACCCGACAGAGAAAAATATATGGCAGCAATACCTCTATATCTGGAAACATATATTCAGAAAACCTATCCCACGAAACCCTCTCCGGCACAATCGAAGCATAGTGCTGGCTGTTCTAGCCACTGTGTAAGCCCTCTGCTGACCTGCGTTAGCCTAGGACCCTCTGTGTCAGCCCTCTGAGGCACTGTGTAGCCTCTGGAGGCTTCTGCGTCACTCCCTCTGCCCTCTACGTGGATGACACAGTCTCTCTGGGCTCTGCGCTGCCTCTGCTAGGCTCTGCGTAGCTTGGACTGGCTGTTGCTCTTGCTGTCTCCGCTTCTGCGTTGGTCTCTCAGTGTCGTCTTTGCCTCTCTACCTCGTACTCACTGCCCTTCGCTGCTGATCATTGATTCAAATTTGCTTAGCAAACCCACTCGAGCAAAATGAATCACTGATCACTCTGATGTATTTTCTTACTGGCCCTCAAGCCTCCTCTTATACTTTTCCTGTTGGTCCATCAACGACCGAGATTAAATCTATAATCAACCGCTAAGATTAGATTTGGATTGATCCATGACTTTTGGAACCTTCTAACCCAATTTTATATTAATACCCATTAATATTTTATTTTTCATAAGTTTAGACTTAGGAACTCCATTAAAAATATTAATTATTTTAATATCTCCCAAACCGGGTTCAATCTGTCCAAACCATTTCTGGGTCTTGGAGATCCCATGTGCTTTAGCCTCTCCGCCAATTTTCATGGCTAGAGCACATCCAATGATACCCCAAATCAACATGGAATCTTTGGAAAGAGGCTACGGCTCATTTTCTCATTCCCGGGTATCTTCTTCTCTCTTTTAAGATTGCAGATCTGAATTTTGTCCTTGTTTTCTTTCCTTTTCTTTTTCTTCCAAATTGACTTCTACCCCTTTGTTCTTAAATCTTACTAGTTTGCATCTGCAACTTTGCATGCATCATGTTAAAATTTAAGATAGGGTTTGCATTGTAATTTGTTGCATCTTTGATTATTGGATTTGTAGATTTCCTTCCATTTAAATTCCATGGCCCCATGAGTCAATGACCCGGCATGGGCCGATTGTGATGTTATTGATGACCAAGTGTATTGCAAATATGATAAGAAGTAGTGTCGGGTGGAGGAGGTATTCATAAGTTGAAAGTTAAAGCAACACTTGGCTAGAATAAGAGGCCAAGTAGCCCCATGTCCAGCACCAAAGGAGGAGATAAGGCAAATTCAAGCAGAAATACATAGTCAGATTGAAAATTTGGAAGAGGATAAGACTAGGGAAAAGGAAACAAAAGAAGTTGCGAGGAAGAGGTAACTTTCACTAATGAGTTCTAGCCTCGGGTCGTGTCAATGAGGCTAGTGTCAAAATTTCTAAACAGAAATTCTATTACTGCAACAACTAATTTATTTTACCTACTTATTTCTCAACAAGTTATTTACGAAATCACTTCAGTAAATCTTAAATAAATTCTACTACAGATATCACACCATTATATAGAAACAAATATATGCACAAGAATCAAACACATGAACACAATTATTTTTGGATAATTGTCCCTGGAAAAACCCAATGCGGGAAAACAGGTGCAGCAGAGGAGGGCTTTATTAATCTTTAGCAACAATCGCATTTACAAAAAAAAAATTGCATAGACACTGGGAGAAAACACCTGAGACTTTTTTCGGAGACTTTCTGACACCCTGGAGGACTTCCTTTCCCTACTGCGTCGCCCTGCGTGGCTCTGCGTTGCTCTGTCCTTCTCTGCGTCATCGACTCTATCTCTATGTTCTGCATCACCTCTTTTGATCTCCCTGACTGTTGCTAATCACCCCCTCTTTCTCCACCCTACAACTCTCCCTTTGAAATCGATTTCACTCTCTCTGAGAATCAATTTTCCTTGGGATACTGAGTATCTGCTAGTGTATCTCAAATGACCCTCAAGTCTTCTCTCATACTTTTCCTATTGACAAATCAACGGCCGAGATTAAGTCTCTAATCAACTGCTAAGATTAAAACAGACTTGATCCTTGTCTCTTAGAAGCTTCTCATCCTTATCTTTATTAATACCCATTAATATTTTTATTTTCCTAAGTTTAGACTTAGGAACCCATTAAAAATATTAATTATTTTAATAGCTGCTCATCCAGATGGAATTTCTCAAACGATTTCTAGGTCTTGGAGATCTTATGTGCATTAGTCTCTCCACCAATTTTCATGGCTACAACACACCCGATGATACCACAAATCAGAACTCCCTCTTGAGTCTTGGCGAGGAATGTGCTCTAGTAATGCTCCATCATTGAACATCACACTGATCCTCTAGCATCGGTACCTGTGCTAATGCTTGGCTTGCTGCCCAACATCCTTTACACTAATGCCTCCTGTATTGCTGCCCATGGCTCTGCTACTGCCATTGCTACCTCTGTACTCAGCTCCATCTCAACATGTTGTCCATGTTGCCCATAGCACTTCCACTGCTAACTGTTGCATTGCATCCCCTGATACTTATCCATTTCTACTAGTGAAATGGATTCTTTACCATCCCCATCTTCTCCATGAAATAAACAAACTTTGTTCTTCCTAAGGCCATGGTGAGGATGTCCACCACCTGTTCTCTTGTAGGAGTGTAGTTCAACTGTATTGCTCCTCGTTGGACACAGTCTCTAACAAAGTGACACTGAATATCAAGGTGCTTTAACAGATCATGAAATAATGGATTCTCAGAGAGCTTGATGCAACCCTGATTGTCACACATGATCTTGTTCGCCTCCATCCTTCTTCTGAATAGGTTCACAAGAAATTTTCTAAGCCATATGGCTTCGCACGAAGTTATCCTAGCAGACATATATTCTGCTTCAACTGAGCTTAGAGCTACAGATTGTTGTTTCCTACTGCACTAGGAGGTCATCCCCGATCCAATGTTGAAACGGTACCCAGAGGTACTTTTTCGATCTACTGAACATCTAGCCCAATCTAAATCAGTAAACCCACTCAATCTGATGTCATTACTTCTGGTGTACAATAAATGTTCCCTGTATATATCTAAGAACATGTTTGGCTATTGCCCAATGTGCCCTCTTAGGTTCCACCATGCACTGACGGGTGATGATAGTGTAACAAATATCTGGCCTGGTATTGACCAGATACATCAAGGACCCTATGAGCTGCCTGTATAAGGTGGGATCAACATCTTTGTCTTCTGATGCATCAATTTTCTTCCAGTTGGTGATCATTGGAGTAGCCATAGGCCTGCAGTCTTGCATGTTGAATCTCTTCAGGATTTCTGTAGCATATCTCCCTTATCCAAGGAAGATCTCACCCTTCTGCTACCAAAATTCCAACCCCAGGAAATAATGCATCTGTCCCAAATCCTTCATGTCGAATTTTGTGGCTAGATTCTTCTTGCGGTCCTCAATGAGCCTGGATGATCCTGTCAGGAAGAGATCATCCACATATAACACTAGGACTATAGGCTCATTCTCTACAACTAGATAGTAGAAATTAGGATCTACATCACTCTTGACGAACCCCATCTTCTGCAAGTAGCCATCAATTCAACCATACCATGCTCTAGGCGCCTATTTGAGCCCATACAAGGCTTTCTTCAATCTGCATACATGAGATATCTTCTCATGTGTTTCAAAGCCTTCTGGATGTTCATTGTATACTTCCTCTTCTATCACCCCGTTCAAGAATGTCGTCTTGACATCCATCTGATGAATCTCCCACCCCATCTATGCTGCAAGAGATATCACAGTTCTAATAGATGTATACCTGGCTATTGGGGCGAAGGTCTCTTCATAGTCTATTCCTTCCATCTGAGCATACCCCTTAGCCACAAACCTAGCTTTGTATTTTTCCACATAGTCATCTGCAATGTATTTGATCTTGTAGATCCATCTCGAACCTACCACTAATCTGTCCTGAGGCTTAGGCACTACTTCCCAGACATCATTTACCATTATAGAGCTATATTCCTCCACCATCACATCCATCCAAACTTGATGTTGAACGGCCTCCTGAAAACTAGAAGGTTCCCCAACTTGAGCTACTAAGGCCTGATATCTGTCTGGCTGTCTTCGCTCCCTTTTATTATTCCTAGGTGCACCAATGAAATCTTCATCATCCTGTAGAATCTGTCGGACTTCCTGACTCGTTCTTCCTCTGGTAGTAAGTGCATCTGTTAGCTCTTCCTCTTCCTGTGATTCTTCCTATTTTGAAGGAGAATTTACGGTATTGGCTTCCGCTGGTTGAAGTGGTTTTACCAACGGCTCATCTTTTGACTGATCCTTGGAAGGCATTTCTTGAGATTTTTTGAAGGCCCTATCCTCCATGAACGTCACATCTCGTTGAACTGCTACCTTCCTGCTCCCTGGAAGATAGATTCTATATGCTTTAGCATTCTCGATATATCCCATAAGATATCTTTTCTCTACAGTATGATCTAACTTCTTCCTCTTCTCCTCAGGTATACGACAATATGCTAAAATCCCAAATATCCTGAAATGACTAACTTTAGGTGTCTTCCCGGTGAAGACCTACTCTGGAGTAATCTTGCCCAATGCCCTATGAGGAGTTCTATTCTGGACATAGACTGTCATGCTGCATGCTTCTACCCACAGGAATTTTGGCATATTCTGATCATACATCATTGCCCTAGCTACTTCCACAATAGTCATGTTCTTCTTTTCTGCTACTTCATTCTGCTCCGGATTATAGGGAGATGTCCACTCTCTTCTGATGCCCTCCCTAGCACAAACATCATTGAAGTCCTTGTCGACATACTCTCCACCATTGTCTGAGTGCAACACTTCTATTTTCTTTCATGTTAGATTCTCCACTAGAGCCTTGAACTCTTTGAATCGACAGAAAACCTCATCCTTAGTTTTTAGAAAATACATCCAAGTCTTCCTGGAATGGTCATCGATGAAGGTGACAAACTATTCAGCACCACTAAGAGCTTTTGTGGACATTGGTCCGCAGATATCTGAGTTTATCAATCCTAGTACACTCTTGGCCCTATTATTACTTCTAAGAAACGTTGCTTTGGCATACTTGCGCAGAGCACACCCTCTGCATGCATCATCTCGTTCTGTACTAAGATCTAGAACTCCTGTTACAGTTTTCCTGAGAATTCTTAGAGCCCCATGGTGCAAATGTCCCGTCCTTCTATGCCATAGTTCATTCAAATCCTTGTCTCCATCACTGCCTATCAGTGCCATTAGTGATTCTAGCTGCAACCTGTTACCTCTTATTCCGATCTGTACCTTCTTTTTCCAACTCGGGTGTTTGACGTATACATTTGAAGTAAGTTCGTCCCCAGTCCTAACACATGCAGCACATTGGTGGCTCGAAACCACTCTCTTGTTTCTGTTTGAAAAATTATAGTACCCTTCCCTACTGGAGTACACTTTGCCTTATTTCCCATGGCGATCTGAAAAATCATTCTTTCCTCCGGATAGTTTGAGAAACATTCCCGGATTCCTGTCATATGCTAGGAAGCTCCACTGTCTATACACCATACCCCTGATGATGCAGAGCTTTCTACGCAAGCAACTTCTTCTTCCAATCTGGAAGCCAGCATAGAGAAATTGAAATTTCTATCTCTTGTGCATTCTTCTGAAAATTTGCACGAGTCTCCTGATGTGGATGCCTTTGCATCATGCCCTTGACCCATAATTGGTTTTCCCTTCCTGTCTCCGAATATTTCCTCTGATACCATGTGAAAGTTCTATTACTGCAGCAACTGATTTATTTTACCTACTTATTTCTCAAAAACTTATTTACGAAATCACTTCAATAAATATTAAAATAAGTTCTACAACAGATATCACACCATTATACAAAAACAAATATATGTACAAGAATCAAACACATGAACACAATTATTTTTGGACAATAGTCCCCGGAAAAACCCAATGCGGGAAACTGGTGCAGCAAAGGAGGGCTTTATTAATCTTTAGCAACAATCGCTTTTACAAAAAAAAATTTGCATAAACACTGGGAGAAAACACCTGAGACTTTTCTCGAAGGTTTTCTGACACCGTGAAGGACTTCCTTTCCCTACTGCGGCAACCCTGTGTCATTTTGTGTGGCTCTACGCTGCTCTATCCTTCTCTATGTCATCCACTCCATCTCTATGTTCTATGTATCCCTTTGTGCTATCTCACAGAGTCCCTGCGTCACCTCTTCTGAGCTCCCTGACTGCTACTAATCACCCCCTCTTTCTCTGCCCTGCAACTCTCCCTCTGAAATCGATTTCACTCTCTCTGAGAATTGATTTTTCTTGGGATACTGAGTATCTGCAAGTGTATCTCAAATGACCGTCAAGTCTTCTCTTATACTTTCCTGTTGACGAATCAATGGCCGAGATTAAGTCTCTAACCAATGGGTAAGATTAAAACAGACTTGATACTCGTCTCTTAGAAGATTTTCATCCTTATCTTTATTAATACCCATTAATATTTTTATTTTCCTAAGTTTAGACTTAGGATCCCATTAAAAATATTAATTATTTTAATAACTCTTCATCCAAATGAAATTTCTCAAAACGATTTCTAGGACTTGGAGATTTTATGTGCCTCTCCACCCATTTTCATGGCTAGAGCACATCCGATGCTACCACAAATCAATAGCTAGGAACACAATAGTGGAAAATATCCCCAAGCCTAGTTTATTTTATAAAGTGAAATTATCTTAATTAAATTAATTAAGCAATTTAATTATTTTCCTAAGTTTTAACTTAGGGAACTAGATTAATTAATTAGTAATAATTGAGACATGATCAATTTTTCTCTAAAGGCTTCTAGTAAAGTTTCTAAGTAATCTTGGCTATCGATTAGATCATTCATATCTAGATCCTGATCGTTGATTTATCAATGACAAATTATAAAGGAAATCGATGGGCAACCTTGGAGATCAATTCATTGCAGTAAAGAGAGCACGGTTAGGGCTTAAGCAGCAATTAAAGCAATAAATATTTCCAGAGTTCTCTTTCATCGGTATTCTTCCAGTTTCTGAGATTCGGATGAGAATTCACCTAGAGTTATTTTACAATTCTCCTAGAGGACTTGACTTGAAGAAAGGAAAGGTCGAGATTGCCATGAGAGTACCTCGGGAGTATGGTTCAGTTTGGGATCCGCTATGATATCATGGATGAGCAAGAAGCAGAGATCAATTGCACTCAGCATTACTGAAGGATAGTCCATCACAGCCAATGAGGCTTGCACCGAAGCAGTATGGCTCCTGAAGTTGTTTGTAAGATTATTTGGTCAAGAGTTACAACCAATGGTGATACACTATGATAATCAAAATTGTGTGAAGCCATCCATGAACCCAGCAAAATTTTCCAGGTATGCCTCCAGTTAACTTCATGGTTTCTATCTTGTGCCTTCTCTTCGGCCTTCAAATCCAAGCCCAAATTTTGTCTCTTTGCAGGTACCCACGACGGATTCCATGCAATGACTCTTTCCTAGCAGAGTCTGAGAGACCATATCCTATGGATTTTCTATTAGGGTTTTTATTGTTTCTCCATTTTTGGTCGTTCTGAATTAATTATGAATTAGGCAGACCCGTGTGAGGGTTCTTGTTTCTTTTCAAACTTATACAGTCTTTAAAGTTTTTGTTGATGGACTTAATATTGTTATATGTATATATTGTCATTTTTATGGTTATAACTAAAACTTGTAGCCCAAACTCTAGTTTCGAGGGTCTCGTCCAGCTAGACTGGTGCTCGAGCATGATGTAGTTTGTCTTTCCCTATGAAATTTACTGAAACAATGAACTTCAGTTATTAGGAAATTGTAAATATTATTTACCAAACAGCTTTCGGTTGATTCCATGTTTAATTATGGCTTTATGTATTTCATCTCCAATTCGAATACCTGTCTTTTTTAAATGTTCTGTATTGGGTTTCTTTTGTTGGTTACGTACAGAGTGTTAAAGGTATTTTTCCACCTGATTTTATTGTCAAGTTTGGTTAATAGTTTTCACTCCCTGGTTCTAGAGGGGGACTAGACTTGGTTGTCGGTTCCTCTATCGTGGTCGGGTCTCAACCCTCTCCAGGACCACCAACAACCCTTAATCAGTATTCCTTATAATCGAAATATTACAAGAAATCTAACACAAAGATTATGTAAGTGGTTATTCCTTAGGAAAATTAGTAATAATGGTTTCTTTTTCTTTATTTATCCCTGGCCTGGTCGTTTCCTATTAAATTTCCAGCCTTCTTTAAGGTTAGTCATAAAAAGGAGGCTAATCTTGATTACCTCTTAGGTCCCCACTCTCGTTGTCTGGTTATGTCTTAGTCTCAGGGATAACATACAGTCACAGATATACTCATTATGTTCATTAAATATAAACAAAAGAACATTGTGTACGCATGCAATATTTTCTGTAACTTTCATTATGTTCACTAAATATAAACAAAAGAGCACTGTGTATGCATGCAATATTTTCTGTAACTTTCCAATGACTCCTTCACATACTGTTTTTATATTTTGCAAACCTGTCATATTAACATAAAGGGGTAAAGTTTACATAAATCCACTACTGTGCAATTACAGGGTTTCTTTTCTTTCCACATATTCATTTATGACATTGTAACAGAAATAATAAGATTAATTAAACCAACTACTTCTTACTGACAGAATACAGACAAGTATACAAATTTACTAGTAATCACTTATCTGATTCACAGTCTTCCAAGAATTCAACAGGGCTGAGTTGATCCACCCAACCATGAGAAGGGAAATTACGTCCACTTCTACCCCCCAAGCTTCCACTTTAGAGCAGTATGCACAGTCTTATCAAAATCAAGCAATAGACATCAAGATCATTGTCCAATCTAAACCCATCTGATGCTCTATTTGTTCAAGGATTTCCACTGGCCCATGTCCAACTCAAGATTACCTCTAAGCAGCATCCTGCCAACACCACAGACCACTTCTTTCTTTTCTGTCCCCCAGGACTCCAAGAAAGTAGAATCCCTCTCTCTTGAGAGATTTCTCTTTTACCCAGGGAGAGAGTGAAAACTGTCATAACTGGCTAATAATTGGAATTCGTTACAAGTCATCCCTCTTGAACTCCAACAATTTTTATTCACATAACATTTATGTAAAATTAAATAATTCACAAAGTCCACTAGGCTTCCCGAGCCCACTTACTCATGGTCTCATGTAATTAATAAAAATAAAAACAAATAACTAACAGTAATTTATGTTACCAGGGGGTGTTACATCTTCCCCCCTTGGCGTAACATCGTCCTCGGTGTTTACTCTAGCCCACGGAACAAATCAGGATAGGCTTGCTGCATAAGATTTTCATCTTCCCAGGTGGCCTCCTCTGGGCTAAAGTGCTTCCATTGCACCTTAACCTAGGTGACAACTCACTTTCGCAACGTTGCTTCTCTCCGATCGAGGATACACAACGGTTCTACCAAGAACTCTTCGTCCAATTCAAACTTTCAAACAATCATTAGCTGACATTAGTTCATATATCCTCAATTCATTGTGTACATATTTTTTAAAAATTTAATTCATCACTTACCTGTATGTCTTTCCAGTTAACAATGTGTCTGGAGTCATACACATATTTTTTTAATAGGGAAACATGGAAGACATTATGAACCTTTACATAGCTTGGGAGGGCAAACTGATAGGCTACTTGCCTTATTCTTTCCAAAATCTGGAAAGATCCACAGTTGCGAGGTGCCAATTTAGCACAACCACCCCACTGTAAGGTACTTTTCTTGGGTTTAATTCGTATGTAAACATGATCCCCCACCTGGAACTCTTTATGAGTTCTTTTCCTATCTGCATACATTTTCTACCTATCTTGGGCCAGGGTTGCAGGAATCGCCCCCCCCCCCCGGATCCTAACCCGGAACCGCGACCCGTGCGGAAGCGTTCCGGAATCGACAGAGGAATCGCGATTCCGATTTTTAGGTTGCGCGCTTCCGCATTTTTGAAACGACTCCTGCCAAATGAGGTTGCGGCCCCCCGGAATCGCGCTTCGGCATGCGGTTCGGGCATGAGGTGGCGCCACGCAACCTGCCCGGAAGCGCACGCCACCCGCACGCCACCCGGGCGCAACCCGCGGATATCAATTTTTTTTTTTAATTTCATTTAAAATCTAACTTAACTAAGCATGAGGGGGTGGGTTAGGGGTGGGTTAGGGTCACTTTAGGGTGAGTTTAGAAAAGAATAAAGCCCCCATTCTCTTCTCATTTTCTCACTTTGAGTTTATGAGAGTTGGAGAAGAGAAGAGAGGAGAGGAGAAGAGAAGAGAGGAAAGGAGAGGAGAAGAGAGGAGAAGAGAGGAGAGCTTGGAGGAGTGAAGAAGGAGGAGCTAGGAGAAGGAGGAGGAGCTTGGAGCAAGAGCTTGGAGGACTTCATCTACAAGAGCTAAAGAGGTAAGTTCAAACCCCAAACTCCCTTGTTTTTTTGAAAAAAAAATTGTATTTTTCTCCTCCCTCTCCTACTCTTTCCCATTGTTTCTACTTGCTCCTTTATTTACAGGTTGTCCACCACCTATATCCATATTCCAAGATGGTGTTCTTTTGGCTTCTATGTATCATTCCACTCTTGGTTTTAATGATGGCAAGGGTGAGGAATAGAGGGGAAGAGGAAGGGGATGAACTTGGTGACCCAATGTATGATGAGGAGGAAGGGTTTGAAGAGGAAGGGGATGAACTTGAAGGGGACACTGAAGCACAAGATGGGAAAGGTACATCAAATCCCTTGTGGAACTATGTGACCAAACTTGAAGGGGGAAAGGGTGGTGGATCTTACAAATTTTTGTGCCCTCATGGTTGTCATGGAGGAAAACCATATACGGGTTCATATACCCGTCTGAGGAGGCATCTTTGTGGGGTGCTGGACAGTGATGAAAAAAAGGGTTCTGTGGGGGTAACCATTTGCCCAAACATTTCAAGTGAACAAAGAGAAAAATACATCCAAATTGAGATGGCTGCACAACGAAAAAACAAGAAACAAAAAACTCATTTTGAATCAAGTGCAACCTCTAAATTTGGTAGTTGCCCATCTCCTCATGGTACTTTTGCAACCTCTGGAGGTAGAAAAACAATAGGGGATTTCCTTAATGTTGCTGGGAGGGATGATGTGGATGGAAAGATAGTCCGTTTTCTTTGTGCTTGCGGTGTACCATTCAATGTGCTTCGCTCTCCCTATTGGCATGAAATGGTAAAGGCCATCAATGAAGCCCCAAAAGGATACAAGGCCCCCAACTATGAGAAAGCTAGAACAGTGTTATTAGAAAGAGAAAAAGCTAAGGTTCAAAGAGCTTTGACACGTTTTACACATGAGTGGGTGGATTCTGGGGTATCCATTGTATCAGATGGGTGGACAAATATTAGAAACCAACATTTGATAAATGTTCTTGGTGTTTCTTCTAGTGGTGCAGTATTTATTGCATCTCATGACTCCTCCTCCATCAGTGCAACTGCACCAAACATTGCAGATCTCCTATTGAAATCAATCAAAGATGTTGGTCCGAATAATGTGGTTCAAGTGATCACAGATAATGCAGCAAATTGTAAGTTAGCAGGAAAAATTATTGAGCGTACTCATCCACACATCTTTTGGTCTGGGTGCCTGGTTCACACATTGAACCTTTTGATGCATGATATTGTGAAACACAAAGATTGTGGGTGGATTGCTGAGGTTTACAGGAAAGGGAAGCAGCTCATTAAATTCATCACAGGGCATACAAGGGTAAACTACTTCTATGGCACTTACTCCAAGTTGCAATTGCTTAAAATTGCAAAGACAAGATTTGCTAGTTATTACCTCACCTTTAGGCGGCTAGTGAGGGTGAGACAAGCTTTAACTAATCTGGTGTGTGCTGAAACATGGGATGAAATTAACACTGACACAGATGGTGCTAATGAAGTCAAGGACACTGTTCTTGACAGTTACTTTTGGTCACAGGTTAAATATGTTTTGCAATTCACCAAACCAATTTATTACATGATCAAGTTTGCAGATTCAGATCGACCAGTAATTGGGGAGGTGTATGAGCAAATGGATAGCATGTTGGGGCAGATTAAAGACATTGTTGAGCCTAGAGATACCACCTTGTACAATTATATTCGTGAAGAGGTGGAAAAACGATGGGATATGCTAAATGTTCCATTGCATGCATTAGCATATGTTTTGACACCTAAATACTATCATCCATCATGGCTTTCAAAACCAGCACCTGGGGGGGGAGTCAGGAAAAAACCACACCAAGATAAAGAGGTTCACGAAAAATATATGGCTGCATTGAGTAGATTAATCCCTGATAATGAGGAGGCTGCATTGGTACGGAGACAGGTGAGCAACTATACGATCAACACTGGTCCATTTGGGAGCATGCATGCAATTCAAGATCGAGAGCATTTTTCTGCTCTTGAGTGGTGGAACATGCATGGAGGGCCTACTCCACTTCTGCAGAGTTTGGCATTGCGGGTGCTATCACAGGTGGTAAACACTTCTTCTGCAGAGAGGTGTTGGAGCTCTTATTCTTTCATCCACAGTGTTAAAAGGAACAGGTTGAATTTAGACCGGGCAGAGAGCTTGGTTTATGTTCATTACAACTTGCGATTGTTGTCCCATTACTGTGAAGATGCAAAGTCTAATAAAGACTTGTTGACTTGGGACAAGAATCCAGAGGAGCCCAATTTGGAGGATGGAGTGTTGCGACTAGAGCAATTAGAGGATTCTCTTATCCAGGTATGTCCATTGTGGTATGAATTTTCCAATTTTCCCTTATAAAGCATTTCTCTAATTCATGTTTTTAATTTTTTTGTTAACTAGTGTTTTTTTTTTTGCATGAATTTTTTGAGCGATTCTAGGATGATGACACGGGTGTTGATATGCCACAACCCCCACCCCCATCTGGTCCCTTGGTTTCTAGGTTCCATGGTTCAACACCAACGGCAGGGGGTTCTTCTTCATCAGTTCCAGTGCCACGACTTACACAGGGACCATCTTCTTCATTGCCACCACGTGGAGGCCCGCCATCACGTTCTATTCGTGGTGGAAGGAGGAGAGATTAGTAGATATATTCACAATCTACTTCTTTTTGTCATAGATTACTCATTAGACTTGTAGACTTGTGAATTTGAATTTTGAACCTTTTTGGCTTGGCGGTGACCAAGTGACATATTTTGTAAACATTATTATTTGAATTTTGGACATGACAAATGTTGATAGTTGCTCACTTGCTAGATAAATCATAATATGCTCTATGTTTTATGTTTTATAATATGCTTAAATGTTTTATGTTTTATAATATGCTTAAAAATTTGATGTATGTTTGTAATAGCTAGAATATAGATGATTGTTGTACATACTAGTAACTACAATGGAATCATGGATGCCATATCTATCTTGATTTATGCAAAAATATGCATGTTTTCATGTCTTCTACAATTAATTTGGTATTTGGGATGTTTGTTTTGAGTATAAATGCAAAAAAATATAAAAAAATATATATATATAGCAGACGCTTCCGCGGACGCTTCGCTTCCTAGATTTTTGGAAAATGACGCTTCCGCGCTCCGCGCTTCCGCTTCGCTCCCGCTTCGTGCAACATTGTATTGGGCAGCTTTCAAATTTTGTCGAACTCTTTTAACCTCTTGCTCCATTTCCTTGAGCACGTCATGTCCTAACATCATCTTACCTTCTAGACTAGTCCAGTTAGCAGGTGTTTTACATTTGCTATCATATAGAACCTCATAGGGACTCATTTTTAATGATTAATCGCAACTGTTATTATAGGCAAATTCGACCAAGTGGAGGTATTCTTCCCACTTGATTCACTCGTTCGGTTTGACCATCCATTTGAGGATGGCACACGGTACTAACCTAGATTTGTGTACCTAGCCCAGTAAAAAGAGCCTTCCAAAATGCGCATGTCAACTTCACATCCCTATCCGAAATCACCAACTTCGGCATGCCATGCAGTGGAAATATTTCTTTCATAAAGATGTCTGTAATTTCCACCGTCTTATAGGTAGATTTAACAGGGATAAAGTGGGTTGTTTTACTTTATTTGTCTACCACTACCATGATAGAGTCAGTGGTTTTTTGCTTTTGGGTAGCCTAGTTATAAAATCTAGCGTAATCATCTCCCATTTCCATTCAGGAATAGGAATTGGATTGAGCAAGCCTACATAATGTTGATGCTCAGCTTTTACCCACTGGCATTCCAAACATTTGGCCAGATACTTAGCGATGTCTTTCCTCATACCAAGCCAAAAATACTCCCTCTTGATGGCAGAGAATAATTTTTGGTACCCTGGATGAGCAACATAGGGACTACAGTGATATTCATCCAAAAACATCTGCTTAATAACCATTTGATTAGGAACATATATCCTTCCTTTGTAAGTTAACTGATTTTTACCATTTATACTATATTCAGATTGCTTACCAGAGTTCTGCATTTGCTTGGTTTGCTGCCATATAAATTCATATTTTGGGTCCTTAAGAGCAGCTTCTTTAAGTTGTTTAGATACATCAAATTCAATGCGGTGATACCGAATTTCATAAACACACTGCACCTTCCTACTTAAGGCATCTGCTACTCGGTTCTCCTTTCCTTTAAGGTGTCTTATATCAAAGTCAAACTCATTCAAAAATGCAGTCCACCTAGCTTGTCACGCATTCAAATCAAGCTGTTTGAAAAAACTAGTTAAACCACCATGATCTTTCATTAGTAGAAATTTCTTCCCCAGTAAATAATGGCGCCACACTCTTAAAGCATGTACTACTGCAGTAAGCTCTAAATTGTAAGTTGAATAGCGTTGTGTTAGGTTTTGGTAGCATCGATCGTGCTCTAGCCATGAAAATTGGCGGAGAGGCTAAGGCACGTGAGTTTTAAAGAATCCAAAAATCATTTGGTGAAATTCCACCCGGATTGTATTTTATTAAAATAATTAATATTTTTATGGGGTTCCTAAGTCTAAACGTAGGCAAAATAAAGTATTAAAGGGTATTAATCAAAATATGGGTGGGGATGTTCTAGAAAGCAGATTAAGTCAACTTTTAATCTTAGTCGTTGATTAGAGACTTAATCTCGGCCGTTGAAGTCTCAACGAGAAAAGTATAAGAACGAGGCTTGGGGTTCATTTAGAAACACACACGGAGAGAACAAATTGATCTGGAGTTCGATTTCTAGGGTTAGGAAGCTGAGAATTTGAACTGAGTGGTCATTTTGCAATAGAGGGGCAGGGATAGTTCGGGAACACTGGACAGAGAGACGGAGAGCCACTAGTGGAGGCAACGCAGCAACTAGAAGGACTAATGCTGGTCAAATCTAGGCCCATGTAGTCTTAATGCAAAGCCAGAAGGGCCAGCGCAGAAGTGAGACTGCCCTCCACACAGAAATCTGAAACTGCCGAGGAGCTACCGGAACAGCCGGGAGAGGTTGATGCAGAAGCTCCAGGAGGCAAAAGAGACAACACAAAGGTGATGTAGAGCCTGTAAGGCTGATGCAAGGCCTATGTAGGGCCAACGCAGAGATAGCCAAGGTTACCTAGATTTGTTGCCAGATCAGCCGGAATCTGCGAGGTGAAGTTAGGTAAACTCACTCAGTTTTCCGCCATTATATTTTCTCTGTCACTGGATTGCCAAGAGGGCATCCAACATTGTATTCAGAATTATTGCTTAATAAAAGAAAACCCTCAGAGCTGCTGCGCCGATTTTCCTACATTGGGTTTTTCCTGGGACTATTTTGTCCAAAAATAATTGTCCTATGTATCTTGTTCTTTGTCAATTTTCTGTTTCATGTAATCAAATTTAAAGCAGTGTAGGTTGCAAAAGTAATTTACTTCAATATTCAGAAAATAACTTGATAATGTATATTAAAATCAAGTAGGAGAAGTAGATTCAGTTTTGTTGCAGTAGGGGTTCCTTGAGGATAGGAATTTTCACATGGTATTAGAGCATTGATTTTGAAATAGGAAGAGCAGATCTAGCGCTGAGCAGAGAGGCCAATAGCTGCATTTGGCAGCAATTCGAATCCCCTTGAAGGGATTGCATAGTCCTTGCTGGTAAAGCAAAGATTTTGAGGAAATCTCTCTCTAAGAGAGTCGACAAAGAAGTATGATTTTCAGTTCGTGAGCTTGCAGAGGCAGAGGGAGTGACGCAGAGCCTCAGCGCAGTGCTTGGACGACACAGTTTCTGCTAGGGCGGAAATCCTTCAGAAGAGCGAAGACACATAGAAGGGGAATTTTCTCCTCCAAGGACTTTTCTCGCCAAAAGTTCAAATTTTTCACTTGTCGGACAAAAGACCAGTGTTGAGCAGTGACTAGAGGAGTCGATTCATAGTTTGGGTGAGATGGCATCACATGGGCAGAGATCAAGACAAGTTGGAAGGAGCTTCCAACTATGTCATATGGAAGACCAGAATCTTAGTTGTTCTGGAGGAGTATGATCTCGAAGCTTACGTCAAGAGTGTTGTGGTTGTTCCTGCAGACAATTATCAGAGAAAGAAGTACAAGGCCAAGTAGGGGAAGGCGAAGAGGTTCATACTCGATGGAGTTCGAGATCATGTGGTCTCACACGTCCAAGGCAAAGATACAACCCGAGAAATGTGGGAAGCTTTGTCTTAACTATATGAAGGCTCTTCCAAACAACGAAAGATGTACCTAGAACAAAAGTTACAGCGAACATTGATGCAGAAGGGAGGAGTTAACTCCTATCTTCAAAGTCTTCAGGACACCAAAGACCATCTTGCTGCAGTGGGGTCTACTCCTCAGTCTACCGCAATGGTAAGGACGAACCTGAATGGGGTTCGAACGAATGGCAAGTCTTCGTCCAAAGTATACTGGGTAGGGAAAGACTACCTTCATGGGAGGAGATGTGGACAGCCCTTCAACAAGACGAATTAAGGAGGGATTTGGTTTACATCAACCTAATGGCAACAGTGGGAGTGGCACAAAGACCAAGGAAGAGGATGAGAACGCAGCTCTAGCATCAAACGGATAGTAGAAGCAGAAGCGGAAGGACATTTCGAAGGTGAAATGTTTCAGATGTGGCGAGATGGGCCACTTTGCATCCTAGTGTCCTTTGAAGCAAAAGAATAAGGATGAGAAACATGATCCTAAGGTTGCTCCAGCTAAAAATGACGAAGATCAGTTTCCCATGAATGCCACCCATCTCCAGGAGGGAAATGGGGAGATATTGAACTGTAGTCGGGAAGACTACATGTGGGCAGAATCCTTGAGGAATCCACCTCTAGGATCAATTCCTTGTTATAGGAGCCCAAGATTTAGTTGTAGAGAGATGGACTTAGTGTCAAATGATGCAGTGAATTGATTGGAGAATCAAACGCAGTAGCTTGAGACCAGAGATTGATCAGCGCGGAGAAAGGTTGGCACAGTGTAGATGGCATAGTGCAGAAGTCAGCTGTGGCGCAAAAGATTCAAAGGGTCAGAGACTAGTAGCAGTCAGATTCCAACATTCTCATGGTATTATGATGAACACAGTTAGTTCAGAAATTTTGGATGCTTTTCTGTTGCTAAGCAGCAGGAATCGAAAAATGACGCAGTGTAGAGCTAGCAGTGGCAGTGTCAGCAGCAGATGCAGGGGAAGTTGTAGTACAGATGCAGTAGTGGCAATGGCAGTGTCATGGGTAGTAGTACAGTAGCAGTAGTAGCATAGTGTTGGTGGCAGCAACATTGCAGAAAGGAGATGCTTCAGAGACAGAGCAGCATGTAGTTGGACATTGTTGCTAGAACACATTCCTGGCTAAGAGGAAGTGTTAGTTTTTGGTAGCAGCGGATGTGCTCTAGCCATGAAAATTGGTGAAGAGGCTAAGGCACTTGAGTTCTAAAGAACTCAGAAATCATTTGGTGAAATTCCACTTGGATTGTATTTTATTAAAATAATTAATATTTTTAATGGGGTTCCTAAGTCTAAACTTAGGAAAATTAAAGTATTAATGGGTATTAATCAAAATATGGGTGGGGATGTTCTAGAAAGCGGATCAAATCAAGTTTTAATCTTAGCCGTTGATTAGAGACTTAATCTCGGTCATTGAAGTCTCAACGAGAAAAGTATAAGGAGGCTTGGGGTTCCTTTAGAAACACACATGGAGAGCACAAATTAATCTAGAGTTCGATTTTTGGGGCTAGGAAGCGGAGAATTCGAACCAAGTGATCATTCTGCAATAGAGGGGCATGGATAGTTCAAGAATACTGGACAGAGAGACAGAGAGCCATTAATGGAGGCACTGCAACAGCTAGAAGGATTGACGTTGGGCCAATCTAGGCCCACACAATCTTGATGCGGAGCCAGAAGGACCAGCGCAGAAGTGAGACTGCCCTCCATGCACAAATCTGAAACTGTCGGGGAGTTGTTGGAATAGCCAGGAGAGGTTGACACAGAAGCTCCGGGAGGCAGAAGAGACAGCACAGAGTTGATGCAGAGCCTGTAAGGTTGATGCAGGGCCAGCGCAGAGATAATCAGGGTTAGCCAATTTTGTTGTCGGAATCTGTCGAGTGAAGTGAGGTAAACTCACTCAGTTTTCCGCCATTATATTTTCTTTGTCACTGGAATGTCGGGAGGGTATCCAGCATTGTATTCAGAATTACTACTTAATAATAGAAAACCCTCAGAGCTGCTGCACTGGTTTTCCCGCATTGGGTTTTTCAGGGGACTATTTTGTCCAAAAATAACTATGTCCTATGTATCTTTTTCCTCCTTAGTTTTTTATTTCATGTAATCAAATTTAAAGTAGTATAGGTTGCAAAAGTAATTTACTTCAGTATTCAGAAAATAGCTTGATAAAGTATATTAAAATCAAGAAGGAGAATTATATTCAGTTTCACTGCAGTAGGGGTTCCTTGAGGATAGGAATTTTCACGCGCTGCTCATGATCCTTCAACTTACGTGATTCGTAAGCAATTACCTTGCCCTCCTGCATTAAAACTCCTCCCACTCCTTGACATGCATCCATGCATACTACAAATTCCTTCTCTGGATCAGTAACTTTTAACACTGGCGTTGATGTTAATAAGTGTTTCAATTGTTTGAAATTGCGTTGGCATTTAGTTGTCCACTTGAAAATTCTCCCTTTCTTTTGTAGAGATGTTATGGGGTAAGAAATTCTAGAAAACCCCTCAATGAAATGACAATAATACCCGGCTAATCCCATGAAAGACTGAATGTCCGCAACATTTCTAGGAACAGGCCAATCCAGGATAGTTCTGATTTTTTCTAGATCAACAACAATACCTTCAGAAGATATTACATGTCCCAAATATTGTATTTGTTCCTTGAAAAAGTCACATTTACTAAATTTGGCATAGAGTTGGTTTTCTCTTAAGGTTTGTAGAACTATTCGCAAATGTTCCTTATTCTCCTCTGCATTCTTCGAATAGATCAGAATATCATCGATAAAAATCAAAACAAACTTGTCTAAATAGGGGTGAAAAATTCCATTCATCAAACTCATGAAGATTGCAGGAGCGTTTGTAAGCCCAAAAGGCAACACAATAAACTCATAGTAATTGTAACATGTTCTAAATGTTGTTTTACAAACGTCCTCATCCTTAATTCTGATTTGATGATACCCAGATCGCAGGTCAATCTTAGAGAAGACTGAGGCACCCTTAACTTGGTCAAACAAATCATTGATTCTTTGCAAAGGGTACTTATTTTTTACAGTTAGTTTATTCAACTGTCAATAATCGATACATAATCGCAAGGTGCCATCTTTTTTCTTCACGAACAACACTGGTGCTCCCTAGGGTGATACACAGGTGAATGTATCCCTTATCGAGTAGCTCTTGTAATTGCATCTTAAGTTCGGTTAACTCAAGGATGCTCATATGGTATGGGGCTTTTGACACTAGGGTTGCTCCAGGAACAAGTTCTATGGTAAAATCAATGCTCCTTCTTGGTGGTAACCCCAAAATCTCCTCTGGGAATACATCTACAAATTCTTGAACTATAGGTATGCTTTCCATAGAGGTCATCTTATCCTTGTTATTGGTATAACCCACTTGTACTACAAAAATTTGACAACCTTTCTTGGCACATTTCTTCAATTGATTAGCAGTAATAGATCGCAACTTAATATTTCTTTTAATACCCTGAATTTCTTGTCTATTCCCTCTTGTGTGGAAATTAACTATTTTATCTTTACAATTTATCAGGGTCCAATGCCCCTCCAACCAATCCATCCCAATCAGCACGTCATAAGATCCTAGAGGTAACACATTTAAATCTACTTTAATTTTTTGTCCTCCCATCTCTACAGGACAACCTTCCACCTTGGCGGTTACCTTCCGTTTGGCCCCAGTGGCTAGTTGCACTAACCAAGAGTTTTTAAACTTAATACTTGGCAATTGACATAACTCAACTATTTTCAGATTGACATAACTAAGACTTGCCCCTGGATCAATTAAAATAGAGATAGGATGATTAGCTATCTTACCTTCAAATTCTACCATTGCAGGTTGGTACTCTGCTTGATGGTCTTCCAGGGTTGCATTAATTCTTGGTATATTTCTAGCCACATCTCCCATTGTAGAGGCTTCTTGAACACTCGCAGTTGGTTTTGTTCTAGCACGGTGGGAACAATTCTTGTAATAGTGGGGTTCCCCACAACCCCAGCATTGCGGGGGTGGCTTCCGTGATTGTCCCGATTCTAATTTAGTTGGTACTTATGTCTATTTGAATTCATCAGGCGATCTAGTTTTATGCTGGCTTTTCCCTAAGGATCCTCCCACTTGCTTCCTGGGTACAGAATTATTACGAGGAAACTTGGTGGTTTTATTATGATTCAGAAAACTTTTTTGTCCCTTTTTACCCATCCAGCCTTTGTTTTTTTCTCCTCTTTTCGGCATCTGTTGATAGCAAGTACGAGCATTCCTTATGGTCTCATCCATTGTCTTGGGATTATCAAACTCTAGCCTCTCCTTCATGTACAATGACAGGTTGCTTATAAAACATTGCACCTTCGCTTTCTCGTCTCGTATATAAGGGACGTAACATAACAAAGAGGTAAACTTCGTTACAAACTCATCCATGGACTGTTGCCCCAACTTTAAATCGTCAAACTCTTTCGCCTTTTCATCGTAGAATCTTTCCATTAGATATTTATCCTTAAAATATTTCTGGAAGCTATCCGAAGTCACTTCTTGCTCATTAATGCTACGCATTGTTTTGATCTCCTCCCACCACAATGTGGATTTACCCTGCAACTAACAAATTGCTAGCCTGGCCTTTAAATTATCATCATACTCGTAAATCTGAAAATACTTGTTCATATTAATCAGCCAAGCTTTTGTAGCCTCCTCTGCTTCTCCATCAAATTATGGGGGCTTTATTTTTTAAAATTCCCCCTGCAATTCTATCTTCGGCCTCTTAGCCCCCCTGTCACCAAAGGTGTTACCACACCCTTCCTCATTATCCATTCGAGCTCCTTCGCATTCTACATGTTCTCTTTATTATTGTCATGCCTCTTCCCTACTTCCATTATCTGTACTAGGATCTAGATTCCTCTAATTTTGTCTATCCAAGAGACATTTCAGGATCCATTCTTGTTCCAGCCTTAATCTCTCAGTATCAGCCCTTAAATTTGTCATCTTAGCTCACAACTGTTGGATGGTCTCTAACAGCATAGCATTCACATTTGTAGTGTCTTCCCTTAATTGGACCCACATCTCCGGATTGGTCCCAGCTCCCGCTACGGGTCCCCTATGTGGGGTAGCTCCAACTCCCCTCCTCATGCTTCTTTAGCTACTCCTCGCTTCCTCTCTGTGCATTATGAACACTTTGGTTATTTCCAATTTCCCACAAGGTCGCAGTGTTGCAACTTGGATTTGATACCACTTCAAAGGGCATTCCAAGCGCTCTCTTACCAAGAGCCAGCTTATGATAATCAAAGTTGTGTGAAGCTTTCAGAGAATCTCGTGTTCCATGACAGGGCGAAGCATATTCAGATCAAGTAGCACTATATCTGTGACATGGTGTAGAGGAGAGAAATTAGGCTCGAGTACATCTCCACCGCTGAGCAGATAGCCGATGTTCTGACCAAGCCACTGTCGAGGGACAAGTTCGTGCACTTCAGAGACACGTTGGGGCTTGTGGAGGTCACCCCTCTCGTTGAGAGGTAGTGTTGATCTATCTGCAGCACAACTAGACATTTTCCCAGAGAACGGGTTCAAGAGACCTAGAGGGCTCAACAGGCAGTGTTGAGTGAGTGTCTATTGGAGGAGAATGCTGACCACACACTAGAAATGGTGGAGTGAGGTCCTAGACACTGATCACACATTGAAAGGGTGGAGTGAGATCTTGGACCCCAATCACACACCAAGTAGGGTGGAGTGTGGTCTAGTTCAAGATCTAGACCCAATCACCAACCAGGAAGGGGTTGAGTGAGGTCTTGGCCCAGAGTGCTCACCAAGAAAAGGTGAGTGATTGCTTCCTAATTGAGGGTCTTGCGAAAATTCTTTGAAATGCGGCAACTAGAAATTATTCTTCTAACTGTAAATTAATTATGTAGTTTATTTGCTACAGCAAACAACGAATAATTCACACTGCAATTTCTTCACCATAAAAAAATATTGCAGAAGCAAAAATAGCAAATAACAAATGCTAGCACACACAAAATAAAAATGACATCGTTATTTTTGGACAATTGTCCCTACAAAATTCGAATGCGGGAAAACCATTGCAGCAATTGAGAGTTTTAGTTTTATTATTATGCAGTAGCAGAAATATTGGAAAAAATATTTAAGGGATTTTACCCTCCTCCACAAGCAATCTCAGCTCAATCTGACAACTCTAAGTTAGTCATCCAAGCCCCCTGCGTAGGTTTTTGCGTCACCCCTACACAACTTGTAACTCACTTAGACTGAAACTGCTACTACTCAAGTCATTTTTCTTGCTACTGCTCTAGAAACGATCTGCTCAGCCGCAAATGAATCAACCTGTAGCTCAGCTAAATCAAATTGTCTCTTTGAGGCTTTGCGCAACCTACTGTAGAAAATAATACAACCTCCTCTCTCGACCTCTTCTTATAATCTTTAGTTGAGACTTCAATGACCACGATTAAAACTTAATCGATGGTTGAGATCATATCCAAGTCGATCTGTGTGAGTTTCTAGAGAATTCTCACCTTTCTCAATTAATTAGTATTAATCAACAAGTTTTCCTAAGTCAAAAAAAAATAAATGATGGTCAATTAATTTAATTGAGTTATCTCTAGGTGGAATTTCCAGAAATGATTTTTGGGTTTTGGAGAACTCATGTTTTAGAGATGTTGATAATAGATGATGATCCTGGTGATAATGTATGACCTTTTCTTTAGAGAAATTTATTCAATTTGAGAACATCTACGACAATGATTATGAATACCTCCCTAGTTAAGAGGGAGTGTTGAATTTGTAACTATGGTTGGTCTTCATAATGTACTTTTGGTCACTTGATGTAATTATATTTATCATTGTAAAACATATTTGTAAAGGCACAAGTCAAAGAAAATTTATCTTGAGTCAAATTCGCACTATGATTTTTAAAAGATGTAAAATTGAATTTTTGGCCCCAAAAAGTGACAAGTCGGCTTGCCTCCAAGTCAAGTCGGCCTTAGCCAAGAGACACGTCTATTCACCCTAGACAGACTACTATATAAAGGCAACTCGAGCTCCTCCTGTTGAAGGAAATGTAACTAGGCTAGATCTTCATAAATGTAATTTTGATATTTGTATTTATTCAAGAAAAGAGAAGTTATTTTTTGTATTATTTGTCAATGAGTTTCTTGCTCATTGAAAATAGGTCAAGCACATTTTGAAGTGCTTCTAGAGAGTCAAAGTCAAAATGTAATTGTGATAAGACCCTTTGAGGGCATGCTACATCATGTATGACATCATACAAGGTCAAGGGAACACCTCCAAGCATGGCCAAATCCTCCCCTGGCATCAACATGGTCTCCAAGCAGCAAAACGATGGGTAAAAATTGAATTATAGTGCAAACTGTAAGTCGGCCTTAAAGGCAGTCAAGTCGGCTTAATTGGAGAGACAGACCTCTATTTATACAGGTTGTCTACTCCAAAAGATAACGTACAATGGTGGGTTGGTTGCAAATGTTAAGGATAATCGTTCAAAACTAGAAACTACTTCTTCAAGTTTGGGTGGAACTTCTTCTCGGGTTTTCTTTGGAGTATCAATCATCAACTTCCAAATTTAGCTATTCTACTAAAATAGCAGACATATTTAATTTACCTGGTATATGGAAATCCTCAAATTTACCACGGAACCAAAAGGAAATAAAACCTCAGTTCACAACCTTATCGCATCCGAAATTTAAATTAAATCATGTGCATCTTCCGACGCAATCATCGTCAGATCTAACCCCTTCAAGCAAACGGTCACGATTAACTAGGCTATTAACTCAGTTTTATAAATTATCATGTCCGATTTTGGAATTAACGTCTACGCTTGTTGGCACCCGAGGACCATAAGATCTGTTCGATCTGTCTGATCGAACGATAATGATCTTCTTCTGGGTTTCTCGCGAATTTGTCAGGTTTCCTCGTTCCGCCAGACTTACCACTTCCGCCAAGTTTATTTCTCATCTGTCAAATTCAGGATATCGCTAACTAAACTCTGTGAATTCTAAACACATCCAAGTTATTTCAATGCACAGCGAGTGAAGATTTAGATGCGACAACACAAGATTATACAAAATCTAATTCTAAAGGGCTCAAACTGGAAATCAACAAAACTCAAAAATATTTCGAAGGAAATTAAAACCTCCGAGAATTGACCATTCATGGACATATTCACGGAGATACAGAGAGATTCCAAATTTTACATTCCAATCCTCCTTAACCAAAAATCCCATTCTACTAATTCAAAACTTACATAAATACCTATACATACAACAATCAGATCTTAAATCAATGGATCGAATCTGCCTAATCCTAGATAATATCTAATCCACATGATATTCTCCTCAAGAATCTCAACTAAGCCTAAATACTTGAATTAATTACAAGATAATTCAAATCCTTGAATTCTAGCTCAAATCCTATCTAGACAGCTTTGTTGAGTGACAGATAAAGGATCCCACTCCTTTGCTTGTAAACTTTTTTTGTATTTTTGGAATAAAATTCGAAGTCTTTTGTCTTCAAGCCTCATGCTCCTGCATCAGACTCCTGAGGACAAAATTCTTCATGGGCTCCTATCCATGAGCTCTTCTACAGAACTTCCCAACTTCTATAGCATGGCATCTGTCATCCAGGTAGCATCAGCAAGTGGTTGATCCTTCCACTTGATCAAACACTGAAAATACTCCTGTCCTCTTGTCTTTTTAAACAATCTCTTATCTAAAATCTTTTCTGGCTACAATGCCTTTGCTGCAGGTAATTATTTTACCCAGTCAACCTCCTGTTCTTCTTTATCTTCTGTTGTATCATCTGCGTTTCTATTTTCATACCTGTACAAATTAGCAACATTGAAAATTGGAGATATTCCAATGTCAGGGGGTAATTCAATTTCATATGCATTTGCAGAAAAATTTCCCAAGGCTCTGCATGGTCCAATTTTCTTAAATTTTAACTTGTTATACTCCCTTTTTGGAAATCTTTCCTTCCATAGGTGTGCCAAAACCAAATCTCCAACCTCAAAATTAACTTCTCTCTTCTTCAAATCTGCTTTGCTCTTATACTTTATGTTGCTATCCTATAACTGTTGTTTTACCTGTTCATGTATTGTTTGAATCTCTAAAGCAAGATCTTCTCCTTTAGCACTTCTCATTTCAGTTTTTCCCAAGTCTCTTAATTCAGACACTCCTCTTGGGTGCATTCCATAAAGTATATGGAATGGACACTGCCCTGTACTCCTGTTAGGAGAATCATTATAAGCATATTCAGCATATGCCAAAATTTGATCCTACTATTTTGGATTTTCACCTGCAAGACTCCTCAGAAGATTACCCAAGCTTTTGTTTACAACTTCACTCTGTCCATCAGTTTGAGGATGATAAACTAAACTGAAACTCAGTTTAGTACCAAGTTTCTTCCACAAGGTCCTCCAAAAATGATCAACAAATCTGGTGTCTCTGTCTAAAACAATGCTCTTAGGTAACCCATGCAACCTTACAATCGACTTAAAAAACATATTAGCAACGTGAGTAGCATCACTAGTTTTATAACATGGAATAAAATGTGCCATTTTAGAAAATCCGTCAACCACAACATAAATAGAATCATTTCCTCTGAGTTTTTGGTAAACCCAAAACAAAGTCCATACTTACCATATCCCAAGGTCTATCTGGAATAGGTAATGGAACATACAAACCTTTGTTTTGGCTTCTTCCCTTTGCACACTAACAGACTTTACAATTTTTTACATACTTCTCCACTTCAGATCTCATCTTCAGCCAGAAATAAAACCGATTCAATTGTTCATAAGTCTTGTCTACACCAAAATGTCCTCCAAGTCCACCACTATGTTTCTCCTTGATTAAATTTTCCCTCATAGAGCAATTTGGTATGCATAGTTGATTTCTTTTAAACAACAATCCTTCTTGCAAGAAAAAATCCAGCCACTTACTTCTATCTAACAAAACAGGATTTTTACAAGCTTCAAATGCTTCTTTAAAATCTAAATCTTTCTCATATAATTCTTTAAGAAAATCAAAACCCAACACTTGAATTTGACTTTCCTGAACTAGGATACTTTTTCTGCTTAAGGCATCTGCTACTTTGTTTGATTGGCCATTTATATGTTTTAATACAAAATTAAAACTTTGAAGATATTCTACCCATTTTGCATGTTTCTGACTAAGCTTTGGTTGTTACATAATGTACTGAGGGAGGTGTTCTAGTGTTGCACCACTACTGCAACACCCTGTCTTTGTATCACCCTATGTCACGCTATTGGTGTCTGGCCACTATGACTACCTGTCACTACTCACCAACCACTGCAGAACTCTGATGTCGCATATGTGTTGTTGATGACACTGTTACACTGCTGCCAACTCTGCATTTGCACTACAACTCCCTCTCATTTGTTGTTGTTGCAACTGCAATAAAAGCAACTGAGAAGCATCCAAAATACTAAATCAACTGTCACTGTGCTACATCTGCTACCTGAGTATCTGACTACTACTAGCCTTTGCACTGTCCACTGAGGAATATGTGTTGTTGTTGTCTCTACTACTGAGCCTCTGGCTCTACGATCAACACTGCACTGTGCTCCTCAACACCTAACAGCTACTAGTCTTCAACTAAGTCACCTGACACGGGGATTTGGGACACGTAGGATTCGAGATTCGTGGTGTCGGATTCAGACACGCTGACCCCCTGGAACAAGACACGTTAGGACACATTATATATTATTTTATTAAATATATATATATATATATTTAAAATATATATATATATATATATATATATATATATATAAATATATATATATATATATTTAAAATATATATATAAATATATATACATATATATATATATATTTAAAATATATATATATATATTAAAAATTAGATATTATCATATTTCTTACACAAATTTTAATCAATGATACAAATTTATTGATTTCAAACATAGATCTTCATCTATAGCTATTAGCATGCATAGTACATACAAAATTCAAATAAATGTCAGTGGCACTGGTCACATCAATGATAAATCTATTAAAAATTTAAATCATGATTCATAATTCATAACTGAAAGACAACTTACAACTACAAGATAGTAAGATAAACACACTGACAATTGTAGTTTTCTCATTAAGTCATCAAATCAAAATGTGTTACATAGGTAGTGTTGGTGCAATGCCAATGGCAAATAGAAATAGAAAATATAAAACAACTACAGGTATACAAGCCTCAAGGCATCAATCAACATCAGAATCATCATCACTGTCCCCATCATCATGGTCCCCACTGCTCTCCTCTGCATCCTCCTCCTCCCCTGTATCCATAGTCGCCTCTGCATCTGCTGGTATGGAGGTTGACCCCTCTAAGTCATCAAATCTAACAGGCTCTAGCACTGGATCATTGAGATCCATGTGGCCAATGCCAACTCAACAGTGGTGTCCAGACCCGTATCATCAGGAACAGTGTTACTTGGGAGCGAGAGCGAAAGCGGGGAGCGGGAGCAACATATTCAAAAGCTCTTGGTTTGGTGCTCTTGATTAAATACGAGTTCCATACCCTAATACATGACAAAATTCAATGGAAAATTCTAAAATTCTACTTTCTCCATATGAAATCCAATGAGGCTGGAACCACTCTCAAACATCTTGAGTCATTTCATAGTAATGTTAAAAATTTAAGTAAAAGGATGAAAATGAAGATTAAGGAGAATGTCACTTTTACTTTAAGAATTTAAAATTACCATTAATAGCGTATCAATACTAGGGCCTAGACTTGATCATGAAGCTGCCAAAATGCTCTACTCCTTGCTGCAACAGCACAAATCACTTGCCAACAACACAAATCACTTGCCAAATGAAAATATTAATGAGCAAACACGCCCTTTTCTTTCCCGCACTGAGCTTAGCGAGTCCTGGAAACAGGACACGTGTCCCAAAATTGCGACACGCTTTTGAAAATCGTGACACGACCTCGGATTCGACGTGTCGGAAACGGACACGACGTGTCATATGATTTGGACACGAATCCGGACCGAATCGTGTCGGATTCGCTGGATTTAGGATTCGTAGGCAGTTTAGGACGAATCCGGTGACTTAGGTCTTCAATTGGCACTTCGGAATCTGACTGCATCAACTGACATTGATCCATCCTACTACTGAATATTGTGGGCCCCTATAGAAAGGTAATGATCCATGAAGAAGACACCTCAATGGAACTTGCCCAAATTCGCGCAACTTTGGGACTATAACTTCATATCGCCCCACCTCACTCCTGGAGATATAGCTACAAACATGGGAAAATCTTCCTTCAGCCTGGAGGACAACTTGTCTATCTCTATGGACATTATCGCCTGGTCCTGCTTCTCCTACTTGTCCTTCTTCCTGAGAGGACACTATGTAATGTAGTGGCCGAACTCACCACATCTGAAACACTTGACCTTGACAGGTCCTTCTTCTTCTTCTTTTTCCCTTGTCCCATACTAGGACCCTTTGATGATAGGGCCACATTCTTCTCTTCACCCTTTAGTCCCTTGCTGCGACTGCCACTGATGGTACTCTTTACTAGAGCCCGCTTCAACTCCTCCTATTGTAGGTCGGACCACATCCTGTCCCATTTAAGCAATGTGTCTGTACCCAAGATACTTTGGACAAACACATGTCATTCCTTTGAGACACTATTCAGAGCCAACCATACAAGCTTTGTGAGTTGGGGTGCCTCCCTAATGACTGCAAGTTGATCTCGCACTTCCTGATTCCTGGTGATGAAGGCATCTATGCTTTTGCCCTTTTACATCCTTATGCTCCTCAACTTCTCCTGTAGGAACATCTTCCTTTGCTCGGAAGTACTCTGATATAGCTTGGAGAGAGCATCCCACATTTCCTTGGTCGTACCTTTGTCTACCACATGTGAGACTATATGATCTCGGACTCCATCCAAGATCATCTACTTCACCTTTGCCATCTCCTTCTTGTACTCCTTGAGCTAATCAACATCCTGGGGTATTGCTACCACATTCTCTGCATAGGCTTTTAGGGAAAATTCATCTAGAAGGAAGGACATCCTAGCCTTCCAGATGACATAGTTGGAGGCTCCCTCCAACCTATCTTGATCTCTAAGCCCAGTTGTGACCATCTCAAAATCTGGTCAAAAATCTCCCTCTTTCCGTTTACTCAGTTGCTGGATCTGCTATTCACACTGCCTCTAGAGTGAGAAGATCTGCTCTCAGCTATTGCCAATCTGCAACTGGAAAAAATTAGATCTCTGAAACTCGAGATTCACGGAGAAAAATTTTGCCTCCATGTGTACTATTTCTCTTCCACCCGGAGTTGATTCTGCTACTGCAAATTGCTGCAAAACCCTCTGCCCAAACAAGGAATCTGCTCAATGAAAATCTGAGTTGTTACTGCTCCCTCTGCCTCTTGGAATCACTATTCCGGACAATTTGGATTTTTTGCCACCCAACAACTGAAAAATGAACCCTTGCCCAGCAATTTGTACTGCCTGGCTAGGCACTGCGCAGCCCCAGAAAATTTCCAATAATGTTATTCTGCAAACTGTGTCAAGAAAATAGACTCATTAGAACTAGAACAACCAACATGTATCACAACCTTCAGTTCTTGCTTACTAGTCAAGCCACTTGCCAATTTGCTCTGCATATGCCCTTCTGTTCTGTTAAAGTGTTCCATGGAACCATGGACAATTGCTTCGTATTGACTCCTGAGTCCTATCCTATATATACTATGATATAAATATTTTTAGGTCTTGCTAAATGAGGAGGAATAACAGCCAAGGGGAAACAAATGTGATTTCATTGTGATAAACTAAGGAGTGTGTACCAAATACACTGCAAGATAAAATATTACGCAGCTTGGAATGCACATGGACTCGTACAAATAAAATACGCATGCATAAATAAACCCCCTATCAAGCATCTAAGAATGGTACTCTTACCAGAATGTCTCGGGTGAGACCCCAAAGCTGTCGAGCTAGAGTGATGCGCTCTTTCATAGATGGAATCTCCGCAAGTACATAAGACTGGAATATTACCAAAAAAAAAGAAACTACTTTACTTACAGAATAATAGTGAGATTACAGTATTATTAAAACAAAAAGGAAAACTGGTCCAAGCAAACTCTACAGTTAGAAAATTATACATAACCTGACTACAACATACTAGTTCCTTTACTCTTGAAAATTTATTCTCCTTGTGCCCTCAAACAATAAGGACATCATATTTGTTTTCATTGAAACACCAATTATGATATAAAAACCATAACTATGAGACTAATTAATTATGGTTAACCACCAAAATATATCAGTGGTTTCAAAGAAGAGAATATTCGCCTGGCCTAAGCAATTTATTCAAGATGAAAATCAATGTAACAGGCATCACACAAATCAGAAGTTACATAAAATGTTGACTGTGAGAATGTACAAAGAGAATTACCTAGTAGATTTCACATAAATGATGATATATATATATATAAAAACAGTATAATGGCAAATATTTGTCTCAACATTTCAAAACACAAAATTAACTTTAGTATATAACTGCACCATTCATGCTGCTGCTCAGTCTACGTACAATTCTGAAGGCAGTTCTCATGTCAGCAATACACCTTACCAAATAGACATAACTTTTTTTATACAATTACACGATAGGCACTTTCCCTCAGACACAGGTAACTTCTTTAAAAAGAACTCGTCTCATAGAAATAGAATTTGACAGCATCATTAATGGCATCACCATGACATCCCTATCAACAGCATCCCGAGGAGTAGTCAATACTGCTGAATCATCATTGCATATTACATTGACAAACCCCCATCCCACCCCTTAATTATCTTGCTTTACTCTTTAAACCTCTCAAATTTTGCATTACAAAGACTTTTGCTAAATGTACAGTCACAATTATCCTTAGCATTATAATAGATAAATTCAACTTAACAACCTTCAATCTATTACAGGATGAAAAAACCATTAATTCATGTGATTTTTCCATTTCTTAGCAACTTTGGCTTTCACGTTGTTCAATGTTGCACTTATCACAATAATATTGTCAAAACCAACCTCGGCAATAATATTGATAGTAATTATCAAAATAATTTCTCTTTTCAAAATTATCACAATAATTTCAATTTATTGTGATAATTTAGGTAATTATCATGATAATTTAGGTAATTATCGTGATAATTTTGAAATTATCACCTTAACTTTGTTAATTTCAACTTACTACCAATTATTTTCTTTTAACCCTAATTTTTTTGAAGTTAGGGGATTGAGCTGTGAGGATACTTCGACTATTTCCATTAGGCAAACATGGGGAAATCTATTGTTTTCATTTCCCAAATTCATCGCATGAGATACATACCCTAGTAGTTAATGGTAATATTAAATTCTTAAAGTAAAAGTACTTAATTTTTTAACATTACCATTAATTGACTCGGGATGTTTGAGAGTAGTTTTTACCTTATCGGATTTTACATGGACAAAAAAGAATTTTGGATCCCACTCAAAATCCAGCAAACTTAGCAGTTTTAAGGATTTTAGTATTGCCAGGATTGCAACAGTTCTATTGGATTCTATGATGTATGAGGGGATGGAACTAATATTTAATCAAGATCACCAAGCCCTCTATGTACCTTGATGTTGGTAGTATTGACTGCTGAGCTCCCTGTTCATGACCCTATTAAAAATCTACACTTTGCTCAAGCAAAATCATTGATTAGGAAGTTAAGCTTTTTTAATCTTATTTTAACGGTTAGAGGTGTTGAAATATGTAACTAGGTTCGCTCTTTATAATGACATATGTAATCATGATTTTATGTATTTATGAAAAGAGAAAAATAAATTTAATATTGTTTTTGAAGCATGGGTTTCATGCTCAAGGGAAATTTATTTATAGGTTAAGCACCTATTGAGCGCTTCTAGGTTAATTGAGTCATTGTCATGTATTAAAGACCCATTTTGGCATGTTACATATTGTAAAAAAAAATTATTTGAGTCAAAATAGAGTCAAAAGACCCTCCAAGACCTCATCATGGTGCAAAGAACAAGCCAGCCTACATGAAGTGACAAGTCAGCCTAAAGATAGCAATTTGTACCCCTCACAAGCCTATAAATAAGAAGGAACTCAACCTCATTTGGACACTCACTCAAGCAAGTTCGATCTTCTCAAGATAGAAGCTGGAAAAGGATGAAAAAGAAAGAGAAGAACTAGATCGAAGTTTTTGGGTCTCTCTCTCTCTCTCATGTTAGGGTTTCTAGATTTGTTGGGTAGAAGAATTTGTTTAACAAAAAAATTTGAAGAATTTGTTGGGCAAGTCAAAGTTGCAGAAGAATTTGCTAGGTAGGTCAAAGTTGTAGAAGAATTTGCTGAGCAGGTCAAAGTTCCAGAAGAATTTGTTGGGCAAGTCGAAGTTCCAGAAGAATTTGTTGGGTAAGTTCAAATTGCAAAAGTTGTTGGAAACATGGTTTGACTTGGTCTTGGAGGGTCTTGGTCAAGGGTCATAGGTCTTGGAATTCGTGAATTGAAGTTCTATAAGAAGAGAAGAATTCTTGTGAGTTTTCCTCTTAGTTGGAGAGGTTTTGGCCCTGGATGATCGCCTACACCTTGTGTCCTACTGTCTCATTAATTCTATTGTTTGGTAGTTGCTTGATGATAAAGAACATTAATAATAATCAAGAGAAAGAAGAAGCTAATCAAGTAAAGTAAAATTATATCACAAGCAGTTATCAAAGTAGGAAAAATCTTCTACTCTAGTTGCCCCTAGATTTCTCAACATGGTGTCAGAGCTAAGGTGACTACATCAGGCAAGGGCAGTCCAAAGAAGAATACTCAAAGGTCGAAGCATAAAGAGATCACCTTGGAAACATCAAGAGCATCAAGCATCAAGAAGTTCGATCAAGAGAGAAAAAGAAGCCTAATACCTAGCAAAGAAAGAAGAAGGAAGAGAAAAGCACTTTAGATCTGTTTTGGGCTATATTCCTCCACATGTGTGAAGGTTAGGACATCATCTTGTAGCAGAAGATAACGAATTGTAGCCACTCCAAGAGAGTCAAAGTTTTTGGGTCAAAGGAAGTCTCCCTTGCAAGCCGAATTTACAAGAAAAAGATTCCATCTCAAGCGAAGGAGAAAGGATAAAAATTTGTCCATCTTCTAGCCACATGTGTGAACTAGGGTTACTGCAGAAAATGACAAAATTGCAAACCTGCTACTACTAGCCGAAATTCTAAAGAAGGGCCGAAATTTGAGGTTGTAAAACAAGTTTGAATGGCATTGACTTGAAGGAAGAGAAGCAGGAAAAAGCATTTTCATCATCATCAAGGAATCAATGTGATCTCCCTTTAAGCCAAGGATCACTTTTGAAGGAAGACATCTTCACCAAGAAGACATATTCTATTATCTACATCATCATCAAAATCAAGAAGGCATTAAGTTGAAGATTTCATCATCTAGGAGTATCTTCACTTAACAAGTGTCTTTGTATCTATATTTGAATTTGTCAAAATGACTTCATTTTGCAAGGAAGGCAACAAATTGGTTAGGTCATCAAACTTTCTTGCAAGAAAGAAGAGGATAGATTTGATCCTCATAGAAAATGAAGTCGTTAAGCAGTTAAGGGTTTGGCCACTAAACCTCCAAAGGAAGAAGCTCAAGCTCTAGTTGAATACATGAAATAAGGGCTCAAAGGATTCTTATAGAATCCATCAAGGATCCCCTCATTACGTATGTAGCAAAGTTAGAGACATCAAAAGAAATCTACAAGAAGTTAGTGGAATTATTCTATGTAAGCAACGCTAGAGAAGTCATATCTTTAGGAACCAAGTTGTATAAAATGAATGTATCAAAGGAAGAAGGAATAGCCTTATATCTTATGAGGGTGTCAGAAGTCTGAGACCAACTACAAGAGTTGGGTGAAATAATGGCTGACAGAGAAATGACCACGATGGTGCTCAATGAATCAAGCATCTATATAAGAGTGAAGAAACCAGGTTAAAAGAAAAAGGTGATGTGGGACCAGGTGAACAAGTTCAAGCATTTGTTGCCATGACTAAGAGAAAAGGAAGGTTTGAAGGATATGTCAAAGATCCAACGTTATGGCTGTCAGGAATATGGGCATCACAAGAGAGATTGTCCGAAATTCCAAAAGGACAACAAGAGGAAAGAAAGAAATGAAGTTGATATCACCGAAGAAGTGGAAGAACCTGATAAGAAGAAATCCAAAGGGATAGATCTTCACTATTAGGGTTCCTCCAATGCATAGCTAGAAGAAATGGAAGGTAAAAATACCTTCACCATTGCAATCAAGATGAGAAGCATTATGAAGAGATGCACGCTAGTAGAAGATGGCATCATATTAGAAGCATATCGATAAAGCAAGAGCTCGTGCCATTATTAGAAAATCTTGAAAGGATAGCTGAAATAGAAGTCTACATGGTTGTAGCGGTCATCATAGAAAGGAAGTGGCCTTTGGTAACCTCATTGAGAGCATAAGTAGTACTTATGGGAAAAGAAAATTTATCTAGCATGATAGAGGATAGAAAGAGTTCATCATGTATTATCATTACGAAGGAGCATTTGCTGGATGAGGATAATCAAGATCCTCTGTTGGAATCTTCATTACAAGGTTCACCTCTCTTGGAATAAGCAAGTGTCCCACTGATAATTCCATCTTGTATGGGATTTAAAGGGATGATGGTATGATGACAAAGGAGTGTAGCAGGTCAAGATGGTTGATGTACTTCCAATCAAGGAAGTTGCCGAAGGAAGTCTAGATGACCAAAATGAAGAAATGAGGTATGTATGCATGTATTTGATAAGATTGAGTCATGTCATCATATAGTTGCAAATAGCATCGCTGAATGCTTTACATCATGAGTATGATCGAAGAAAAGCATGAAAGCATGGTTCACATATTGACAAGATGAAATCAACATAATATGTCCTCATATGGAATATGATGTGCTTGAAAAAAACGAAGGAACTATGGATGGATGTCCCTAAGGAGCAATATGTGAAGAAAGAAAGAAGAGAACATGAAAGTTGCAACTATGGTAACAAAGAATCAACACCCAATTAATTTGATATGACATCTCCATGGGAAAGGTATGAAGACCCTGATAAGGTCTATAAAGAAAGGAGACCCTTGACATATAAAGTCTTGGAGATGTGTTTATGAATATGCAGGGTATTGATGTTTTGAACAAGTAGATGTCATGATGAAAGGCCATCACAAAAGGTAATTTTGATTTAATGTTCATATTTTATTTTTGAATAACATCTAGATGGGTTAATGCATGTTGATTTGGGATAGCATCGGATGTGCTCTAGCCACAAAAATTGGTGAAGAGACTAAAGCACATGAGATCTCCAAGACCCAGAAATGGTTTGGGCAGAATCTAACCAGTTTGGAAGATATTAAGATAATTAATATTTTTAATGGAGTCCCTAAGTCTAAACTTACGGAAAATGAAATATTAATGTGAATTAATATAAAACTGAGTTAGAATGGTCCAAAGGTCATGGATCAAGCCAGATCTAATCTTAGCCGTTGATTAGGGACTTAATCTCGATCGTTGATGGACCAACAAGAAAAGTATAAGAAGAGGCTTGAGGGTTAGTTGGAGAACACACTGAGGGAGACCAGTTAGTTCGATTTCTGGAGCGGGGGTTAGTTGAGAAATTTGAACTAGTGGTATGGAGAGCAGCAAGAGGCAGCAAGTACAGAGTAGAGAGTCAGGATCAGCAATAAAAGACCAACACAGAGGCAGGAGAGGCAAACGCGAGGCCTTCCAAGCAGACGTTGAGGCAACAAGAGACTGTGCAGTCACTAGAGGGCCTGCGTGGGTGACATAGAGAGGCCCAGGGTTGACGTAGACAAGCAGGGGCTGACGCAGCGTGTCTGGGAGCTACGCAGAGGTCAGCCAGGCTGAGGCTAGGACTGGGAGAAGTGTTGGAGAATTTTTCTTTCTGTTGGGTAAGCCAATTTGGCACCCAGTTGTATTGAAGAATTGTTGAATAATAAAATCCTCCCTTGCTGCACCGGTTTTCCCACATTGGATTTTTCTGGGGACTGTTGTCCAAAATATCTGTGTCGATGTGTTGATTCTTGTGCATGTGTTTGTTTCTGTATTATGGTGTGATATCTGTAGTAGAATTTATTTTAATGTTTATTGAAGGAATTTCATAAATAATTTATTGAAAATAAGTAGGCAAAGTAAATCAAATGTTGCAGTGATAGAATTTTCACATGGTATCAAAGCGAGTAATCAAAGACAAGAAGGGAAAATCAGTTATGGGTCGAGACCATGATGCAAAGGCATCCACGTCAGCGGACTCGCGCAAATTTTCAGAAAATTGCACAAGAGATTTCGATTTCTCTATGTTGGCTTCCAAGATGGAAGAAGAAGTGGCTTGTATGACTAGTTCTGCATCATCAGAAGTATGGTATATAGACAATGGAGCCTCTTGGAATATGACAGGAATCAAGGAATGTTTCTCAGAGTATCGAGAAGAGAGGATGAACTTTCAGATCATCATGGGGAACAAGACAAAGTGTACTCCAGTAGGGTACCATAGTTTTTCAAACAGAATCGGGAGAATGGTTATGCACTACAAATGTGTTGCATGTACCAAGATTGGGGATGAACTTACTTTCCATGTTGCAACTTCAAGGCAAGGGCTATGACGTCTACTTCATCAAGGAGAAGGTATATGTCAAACACCTAAGCTAGAAAAAGAAAGTGCAAATCGGGATCAAAAGTAACAGGTTGTACAGATTACAACTAGAATCACCAATGGCACGAATAGGCAGTCATGGAGACAAGGACTTGAACGAACTATGGCGCAGAAGAATGGGACATTTGCACCATGGAGTCTCTGAGAATTCTCAGGAGCACTATGATAGGAGTTCTGAATCTTAGTACGGAACGAGATGATGTATGTAGAGGATGTGCTCTAGGAAAGTATGCCAAGGCAGCATTTCCTAGGAGTAAACACAGGGCCAAGAGTGTACTAGGATTGATACACTCAGATATCTGAGGACCTATGTCCACCAAAGCTCTTAGTGGTGCAAAGTATTTCCTTACCTTCATTGATGACCACTCAAGGAAAACTTGGATTTATTTTCTAAAAACCAAGGACGAGGTTTCATGTCGATTCAAAGAGTTCAAGGCTCTAGTGGACAATCTGACTGGGAATAAAATAAAAGTTTTGCGCTCAAATAATGGAGGAGAGTATGTCGATAAGGACTTCATTGATTTTTCCGCTAAGGAGGGCATCAAAAGAGAGTGGACAACTCTGTACAATCCGGAGTAGAATGGAGTAGCAGAAAGGAAGAATAGGACTATTGTAGAAGCACCTAGGGCCATGATGTATGATCAGGATATGCCAAAATTCCTATGGGCAGAAGCATGCAACACAGCAGTCTATGCTCAGAACAGGTCTCCTCATCGGGCATTGGGCAAGATTACTTGTTAAGTTTTGGGTATGTTCTATGCTAGAGCAATTTATAAAATTTTCATAGTTAGCAATCACATCAGCATTACGATAAACTGCAGATAGAACATAAATATAAAACGTAGAAGACAAGCCAAGACAAGAGGACACAAGATATGGCGCGAGCCAGGGACAAACCCCACAATGTGTGGGGAAACCCTTTGATCAAATCTTCTTTTATCTTCAAAGTTCAGCAGAGAGAGAGAGAGTACATTTGCAACAGAAGTCAACACTTTGACTTTATCTAGATCTAAGCATAGATCATCTCCTATAATGATGAGATCAGTTGAAGACATTTTGCTTCAACTGATACCTATTATCATGCTGCATCATCATCATGCTACTGCCCCTGCTAATGTATCATTGTGCTGCCCATGCTCCATGTATTCGTTGCACAGCCCATCTACAATATATCATGTTGCTGCCCAAGACTGCATTATCTATATGTGCCCAGATCACACAACGTTCTTATCTCTATGTCACCGAAGTTTATATACCTAAGCAATATCACTTTCTGCACACAGTATATAATCCCTGTTGACAGCGTTCCATTATATATATGATTGTCTACTACAACATATGTCTATGACTGTGTACAACAGCGTATGTATATTTCCATGACTGTGTATATCCATGACAGTGCTTTGATGTCTCCATGACCTGCATCGTATAGAGTCTCCATAGACTGCTAACTGTCTCCATGAATAAGTCTTCATGAAACTATGTGACTAGATTTTCTATTCCTGGATCTATGTTGCCGGATCCACATACATTGAGAGTGTCAACAATTTGCTACGTGCCATGACTGCACCATACCCTTCTACGCTACGAAATCCACATACATTGAAAGTGTCAGCGATTTCTGTGTAGGAATTTACAGGGTAAGTTCCTCAGAAAGAACACCAAAAGGACACCGCTCACAACCAGATCACAGATCAATACACCAGTATTTTTGACGTGGTTAAAACCCTCAAAGAGGGAAACAGTCCACGGCCTGCGCCAACGTGGCTACTACAGGCAATTTATTAATCAAAGAATGAAAATTTACATAAGCTTCTCTCATGCACGGATTACCCGAACAATGACCCTCCATGCGCTTTAAATAGAACTCATGGACCAATCGGGTGTCAAGCCACGGATCAAGTGTCGGTAATACCGAGGAGAGAGTGAACCGTCAGATCACTACATATCGTGACCGTCGGATTGTAAGTTACAAAATGTACAACGGTAAAGAAACACACTTTACCTAACTCTATACTTAACTCTATACTAGACCAAGTTGAACTTAACTATTTCCTATGTGTCGGAATATCCTAACATCCCCCCTTAAGAACAACTTGGGATAGGATTGAAGGATTTACAAATATGACACAATAGGAGAAGGAAGGAGGCACTAGAGCCTATCCCCCCTTAGTGACAACTTCCTGAACTCCAAGCATATATCGAAGTTTAGTGAACTTCGCCTCTGTGAGAGCCTTTGTGAAGATGTCTGCAACCTGATCATCTGTTGAACAATATTGCACTTCAAGAACATGGTCATGAATGAGCTTTCTGATGAAGTGCATGTGTAGTTCAATGTGTTTACTGCGCTGATGCTGGACTGGATCTTTGCATAGCTGAATGGCACTTTGATTATCACACCAAAGTGTGGTTGGATGCTGCTGCTCAAAGCCAAACTCTGATAGGATCTGACGAAGCCACAAGGCTTCCTTACTAGCTTCCACGGCACCACGATACTCTGCTTCTGCTGACGAAAGAGAAATGGCAGCCTGTTTCTTACAAGCCCATGTAATAGGTCCTGAACCAAGAGTGAAGACATAACCGGCAGTAGACTTCCGATCATCAGGGTCACCAGCCCAATCAGAATCAGTGAAACCAACTAATAGAGGAGCTGCTTTGGCACTGTAATGAATCCCAAACTGTACTGTACCTCGAACATAACGAAGTATTCTTTTAGCTGCTTTCCAATGACTTTCACGGGGGTTTTGCATAAAACGAGCAACAAGGCCAACAGCAAAGGAAAGATCAGGACGAGTATGGGTTAAATACAAGAGTTTTCCTACAAGTTGACGGTATAAGGTAGCATCAACTTCAGGAGAAGTACAAGAGACTGAAAGTTTGACTCCAGACTGAAAGGGAGAAGGGGCTGGCTTACAGTCTTCCATGTGAAAATGACGAAGAATATCACAAGCATACTTGGACTGGGAAAGGGAAATACCCTCCTTGGATTGCAAGACTTGAAGACCGAGAAAATAGTGTAAGTGTCCTAAGTCTGTCATTTCAAATTTCTTTTTAAGGCTGGACTTCACATGGTTTATAAGGTTGGGATCACTACCAGTAAGAATAAGATCATCAACATAAAGAACAAGGATGATAAGAGAGTTGCCCACTTTCTTGGTGTAGACAGTATTGTCAGAATAACACCTAGAAAAGCCAGATTCTAAAAGAAAGCTATCCATTTTGGCATACCAAGCCCGAGGAGCTTGCTTGAGACCATAAAGGGATTTCTTAAGTCGACATACAAGGCTGGAGTCTGTTTGGATGAAGCCAATGGGTTGTTCCATATAGATTTCTTCATGCAAGTCCCCATGCAAGAAGGCAGATTTAACATCCATCTGATGGACTTCCCATTTTAAAGAGGCAGCAAGGGAAAGAACAAGGCGGATAGAGTTCATTTTGGCAACAGGGGAGAAGGTTTCAGTGTAGTCAATGCCTTCAACCTGTGAAAAACCCTTAGCAACAAGACGAGCTTTATGTTTATCAACTTTCCCATCTGGTCCATACTTGGTTCTGTAAACCCATTTACATCTAACAAGTTTGCGTCCCTTTGGTAGAGGAACAAGATCCCATGTATCATTTGTCAACAATGAATGATATTCTTCATTCATAGCTGCTTCCCAATGTGGATGGCCTGAAGCTTCTGCAAAAGTGTCAGGATCATGATTTACTGGAGCTTGAGCCAGTAAAGAAGAGGCTCTTTCAAACTGAGAACGTGTACGTCGCTGATCTGTAGGATCACCGGCAAGATCACCTGCTGCATCCCGAGTAGCACGGACCCATCTTGGAAGTTGAGGATCCTGAGAAGGTGGGGGAGGATTATCATCCTCACTTTCATCATCTGAAGAAGAAATGTTTTCAAAAGTAGAAGAGATAGGAAGAGGTGGCACATCCGCCGGACTAGGCTCGCAGGCCGATTTATTTTCATCAAATTTTACATCTCTTCTAATGATAACATTTTTGGACTTAAATGGAATAAGTCTATAACCTTTTACATCTTCAGAATATCCAACAAAAGTACATTTCTCACTCTTAGGTTCTAAAGCTTTATGCTTTTCATCTGGAATATGGGCCCATGCTTCACTTCCAAAAACACGAAAGTGACTTACATCTGGTTTAATGGAACTCCAAGCTTCTTCTGGAGTGATATTCTTTAGAACCTTAGTAGGAGTGCGATTGATTATATAATTTGCACAATTAATTGCTTCGGCCAAAAAACTAAGACTGAGTCCTTTAGATTGCAGCATACAATTAGCCATTTCCTTTAAGGTGCGATTTTTCCTTTCAGCTACACCATTTTGTTGTGGAGTGTATGGAACAGTATGTTGCATTTGAATTCCATTTTCGGTGCAAAAGTTGATGAATGTGTTTTTAACATATTCTCCACCATTATCAGTTCTTAGCTTAAGAATTTGATGTCCAGATTGTTTTTCAACAAAGGCTTTGAAGGCCAAAAATGTGTTAAATACTTCGCTCTTGAGTTTTAAGAAGTATACCCAAGTGCGTCTGGAGAAATCATCAATGAAAGTTAAGAAATACTTGCAGCCAGAGAATGAAGCAACAGGAAGTGGACCACATAAATCACTGTGCACAAGCTGTAAAGGGGCTGAGGCGTGCCAAGAGGCACGTTTGTCAAAACTGTCCCGATGATGTTTTCCGAGTACACATCCGGAACAAACACCATCTCTGCAAGATACCATAGGAAGACCTGTCACCATATTTTCTTTACATAGATGCTGAAGGGAGCGATAGTTTAAGTGACCAAATCGCTCATGCCAAAGTTTGCTCACTTCATCATTATGAGCAACAAATACTGAGGGAAGATTTGATGACCCAAAGTTGTGAAACTTATACAACCTTGTGGAATCATCAGCAATACCAGTAGCTAGAATCTGTTTAGGATCTCTTAGATCCTTGATTACAACATCATGAGGTGAAAATTCAACAATTTTACCTTCACCTGAATGAGTTATCTGATATACAGATAGAAGGTTGCAGGATAAGGTTGGAACACATAATACATCATTAAACTGACCATTGTCTAGATGAACAGTTCCAGTCCCTACAACATTAAGAGATCTATCATCACCAACATATATATTTTTGGTGTTACAATCATTTAAAGAAGAAAACATGGCTTGGTTTTTGGCCATGTGATAAGAGGCTCCAGAATCAATGAGCCACTCATGAGAAGGAGAAGAAGAAGATACATTTAATGCATAACCAGACTGAGATGATTGACAACGACATGCAAAAAGTGCCATTCCGGAAGTTGAAGTTGAAGTATGCTCCCATTGGATGTTATGTTTCTTCATTGCGGCTTCCAAGGCTTCCATCTTCTTAAAGCATTTAGATTCTAAGTGGCCATCTCGATTACAAAAGTTACAATGTCTATCAGTCTTCTTCCATTTGTTTTTATTGGTCTTATCATTTTGCTGAAATGATCTTTCATTTTGAGGCTGAGTTTGCTTAGGACCCTTGTTTGGTTTAGGACCATTCTTTTTAGGATATGACTTCTTAGGATTCTTTGAATTTGGTTGCTGCTGGGCGGCTAACGCTTTCTTGGAAGAGTTTCCAAGATTAAGAAGACCAAGGTGTAAGAGTTTTTCTTGTTCTCTTATTAAGGAATCACAAAAGGAGTCAAAGGAAGGGGCCTTGTAGTCTTTTCCTTGACAAATGAAAGCTTCCCTTGTAGAATGGAAAGTGGAAACAAATACAGAGTAGGCTGGTCCCAACTTAGTAAGGATGGAATAAATAAGGTTACCATCTTCTTTCTTAACCTTAACACCTTCCAAGAGATATCTAAGGGTCTTGAATTTGGACAAGAAATCTTCAATGCAAGAAAAATTATTAGAATCCAAAGTAAGCAACTCATTTTCAAGTTGATGGGCTCTAATTTCATTTTTAATCCCAAAAACTTTAGCGTTTACTTCCAATGCTTCATGAGGAGTCTCAAGTTCTGCAATATGGAATCTAAGATCAGGAGAAATAGACATCCCTATCAAACCACGTGCTTGATCTTGTCTATTTTCCCATTTTGCAGCCTTGTCTTCATCTTTTGGTTTCTTCTCTTGGTCTGTGGCTATTCTGTAGAGACCTTTACTTCTAAGTAAATCTTCCATGTAAGCTATCCATTGGAAGTAGTTAGTGCTGTCAAGAATGACTTGGCATGGACTTTCCATTTTTTTAAAAAAACTGAAGCTGAAGATGCTGAAAGTAAGTGTTCCAATGGATAGATCTCGAAAAATTAGGCTGTTTTAAAAAAAACGGCTCTGAAAAAGGCTTCCGGATGAAGAAGTTATGGCTTTTTGAAAAAAAATTGTTGACGTTGCCGGCAAAGTGCGCGAATGTGCGGGAATGAAAAAAAATCCGCCCCCACAAAATGGAGACTTGAACCCAAGACCTCTACTCTCTTAAAATAGCTTTGAACCAATTGATCTATACAAAAAATTTGAGAGAGAGAGAGAGAGAGAGAGAGAGAGAGGGGGGGGGCCTTGGTTTGCGTGCTTGCCTTGAGAAAGCTCTTTTTCCCTACAAAACACAAAACACAAAACCCAACACGAATATGCAAAGAAAAACGAACCTTGCGGCTCGAAGTTAGCTTTAGCCAAAAAACTAGATATTTTAAAAAAATGAACCTTGCGGCTCAAAGTTAGCTTTAGCCGAAAAACTAAATATTTTTCTCAATGTTTCTGATTTTCCGAGATCACACTAAGGTGCAGGGAAAAGAGCATACGCATGAGAAAAATCCTTCCTTTCTGTTTCTGATTTGCCCAGATCGCACAGAGTCGCAGGGCAAAGAGCATATGCAGAAATGAAAGGTATAGATCCGGTTAAAAAAAAAGGCTAAATAAACCGAAACCGAAATAAGCAGAGAGAAAATAACAGTAAACTGCAAAAACACTGTATACCTCCCGATCTGAAAAATGACGCAGCTAGGGCTACCGGAAACCTTTTCGCGTGAAACGAAAGGGGTTCCTCACTGGAACAGATGCTCCGAACGCAACAGAGCAGTCCTCTCGGCCCGAAAGCAGTCAGAAACAGTAGATCTAGGAAACGACAGCGACATGCAGTTCTACCGGCTTCTGATTTGGATCACCATCGGACGCGGCCCTCAAATAGCTCTGATACCATGTAGGAATTTACAAGGTAAGTTCCTCAGAAAGAACACCAAAAGGACACCGCTCACAACCAGATCACAGATCAATACACCAGTATTTTTGACGTGGTTAAAACCCTCAAAGAGGGAAACAGTCCACGGCCTGCGCCAACGTGGCTACTACAGGCAATTTATTAATCAAAGAATGAAAATTTACATAAGCTTCTCTCATGCACGGATTACCCGAACAATGACCCTCCATGCGCTTTAAATAGAACTCATGGACCAATCGGGTGTCAAGCCACGGATCAAGTGTCGGTAATACCGAGGAGAGAGTGAACCGTCGGATCACTACATATCGTGACCGTCGGATTGTAAGTTACAAAATGTACAACGGTAAAGAAACATACTTTACCTAACTCTATACCTAACTCTATACTAGACCAAGTTGAACTTAACTATTTCCTATGTGTCGGAATATCCTAACATTCTGCGTGCCATGACTACACCATGCCCTACTGTGGATTCCTTTACCTTGACAACACCTTTGTTACTTACTGCGGCTTCATGACCCTGTGCTCAGATAATCTCCGTCGGCCCAATGGATTGTTGGTGTCAAACTTATATCAATTAGATGACTGCAGCAGATGGAACTTCTTAGACTGCGGATTTGGGGCAGCGTATGACGCTGCCTTGGACAGCTCAACAGGTCTGTCCACTTGCTCCTTTAAATTAACCTTATACTGTCACACCATGCCACTTTCACGATGACATTTTTGCTGTGATTAGGGTACATTGGGTCCACCCTTAGCTGCGGATTTGGACCACTTAGCACAGTGAATTAACATTCCTCTTGATAGCGAGTAATAACACGGAAATGAGGCTAGCTTTGACTGTGTATAGCAGTCTCTATTTGACTGCGGCTAGCTGCTAGGACAGCGGATAAGTTAAGGACTGTTTGGACAGCGTATTGACTGTGGCTCCTTCATGCGTGCCTATAGATATCTCACCTGACTGCGGCCTTCTCTTTATTACTGCTGCCACCATCTATGTGGCTACCATCTACGCCTGCAGGATTATGACGTGCTTCACTACGTTACCACTGCGGCTTTCTCTTTATTACTGCTGCCACCATCTATGTGGCTACCATCTACGCCTGCAGGATTATGACGTGCTTCACTACGTTACCACTGCGGCTACCATGTATGCCTACGGCCCTATCTCATGCTTGACTGTGGCTCTTTCTACAGCAGCTACCCTTGACAACGTTTAGAACCTCTTTTCTGGACTGCGTATAAGGTGTTACATGAATAGCGTACATGACATGCCATGCGTATAACTGTGGTATGGCTCCTTCCAACTGCGGCTTCACCATGAACATCATATAAGGCTTCCATAATTGCTGTGTGTAAATGACTGCATTGGATCAGCTAGGGCATCATCTGCAGCTAGGGCTCCTTCTTAGGCCAGCGTATTCTTTTGGTTCTCTCCTTCTCCAAAAACCCAGACGTGGAGAGGAGATCACCTCAAGAATACGTGTGTGCAAATGATATCAAATCCTCATCTATTTATACCAAAATGAGGATGATGAATAGACACGTCGGCTGGGCTTCTAGAGCCTACATAAGAGCTGGTCGGCTTGACTATAATTACATAAACAAAATAAATTCATATCTCCATAAATACTTATCGGAATCAGATGATCTTTGGATCAATCCTACACCTCTCGACGAGAGGGATCCAATAAAAATATCAGCTGCCATAAATAAGCCGACCCACATGGAGTTTGGCCCTAGTTGCCAATTTAACATTACTCCAGAGAAAGTTTTCACAGGGAAGATGCCTGAAGTCAGTCATTTCAGGATATTTGGGAGTTTAGGGTATTGTTGCATACCCGAGGAAAAGAGGAAAACGCTGGATCAAACTGCGGAAAAGGGATATCTAGTGGGATATAGAGAGAACGCTAAGGCATACAGAATCTATCTTCCAAGGAGCAAGAAGGTAGTGCTTCGACGAGATGTAAAGTTCATGGAGGACAAGGCTTTTAGAAAATCTCGTGAGATGCCTTCCAAGGAGCAGTCAAAAGAAGATTCGTTGGTTAAACCTCTTCAACCAATAGAAGTAAAGAAATCTTCCTCAGATCAGGAAGATTCACAGGATGAGGAGGAGCTAACAGAGGCACCTGCTGGCAGAGGAAGAACTAGCAGGGAACTTCGTCAGATGCTGCGAGATGCAGAGGACTTCATCGGTGCGCCAAGAAACAATAAGAGGGAGCGAAAACAGCCAGATAGATATCAAGGATTAGTAGCTCAGGATGGGGAGCCTGCTAGTTTCCAAGAGGTAGCTCAACATCAAGTTTGGCTAGATGTGATGGTAGAAGAGTACAACTCCATAATCGTGAACGATGTCTGAGAGGTAGTGCCAAGGCCTCAAGACAGATTAGTAGTATTTTCGAGATGGATCTACAAGATCAAATACGCTGCAAACAGCAGTGTTGAGAAATACAAGGCCAAGTTTGTGGCTAAGGGGTATGCTCAAAAGGAAGGAATTGACTACGAGGAGACCTTCGCCACGGTAGCTAGGTATACCTCTATTAGGTCCGTGATATCTCTTGCAGCTTAGATGGGGTGGGAGATTCATCAAATGGATGTCAAAACGTTTTTTTTGAACAGGGTAATAGAAGAAGAGGTATACATTGAACAACCAGAGGGCTTTGAGATACATGAGAAGAAGTCTCATGTATGCAGATTAAAGAAAGCCGTGTATGGGCTGAAATAAGCATCTAGAGCATGGTATGGTCGAATCAATGGTTACTTGCAGAAGATGGGATTTGTCAAGAGTGACGTGGATCTGAATCTCTATTATCTGGTTATAGAGAATGAGCCGCTAATCTTAGTATTGTATGTGGATGATCTCTTTCTGACAGGATCGTCCAGGCTTATTGGGGACTGCAAGAAGAATCTAGCCACAAAATTCAATATGAAGGATTAGGGATTAATGCATTACTTCCTAGGGTTGGAAGTTTGGCAGCAAAAGGGAGAGATCTTCCTTGGGCAAGGGAGGTATGCTACAGAAATCCTGAAGACTATAGACCCATGGCTACTCCAATGATCACCAACTGGAAGAAGATTGATGCATTAGAAGACAAAGATGTTGATCCCACCCTATACAGGCAACTCATAGGGTCCTTGATGTATCTGGTCAATACTAGGCCAGACATTTGTTATGCTGTCAACACCCTCAAACAGTTCATAGTGGAACTGCAGAGGGCACACTGGGAAGCAGCCAAACACGTTCTCAGGTATTTAAAAGGAACATACGATTATGGACTCATGTACACCAGGGGCAAAGATATCAAATTGAGTAGATTTACTGATGCAGATTGGGCAGGAAGTTCTGTGGATCGGAAAAGTACCTCTGGGTATTGTTTCAACATTGGATCAGGGATGACTTCCTGGTGCAGTAGGAGACAGAAGTTCATGGCTCTGAGCTCATCTGAGGCAGAATATATGGCAGCAAGCACAACTTCGTGTGAGGTCATATGGCTTAGAAAACTGCTTGTGAACCTATTCAGAAGGAAAATGAAGGCGACCAGTATCATGTGCAATAATCAGAGTTGCATCAAGCTCTCTGAGAATCCAGTGTTTCATGATCGGTCAAAGCATATTGATATCCGATGTCACTTTGTCAAAGACTGTGTCCAATGAGGAGTTGTACAGTTGAGCTACACTCCTACAGGAGAACAGGTGGCAGACATCCTCACCAAGGCCCTTGGAAGGACAAAGTTTGATAAATTCAGGGAAAAGATGGCGATGATAAAGAACCCGTTTCAGTAGCAGAAATGGGGGTGATAGCAGCACGGATGCAGAGGGAGTTGCAGTGCAGATGCAGTGTTGGGAGAAAAGGACCAACAGTAGCACGAACGCAGAGAGAACTATCGTACAGATGCAGCAGTGGCAGTAGCAAAGCCATGGGCAGTAGTACAGGATGCAGCAGTGCAGAGCATGTTGGGCAGGGAGGCTTAGCATTAGCACAAGGACCGATATCGAATGATCAGGGTAATACTCAGTGAGGAGCATTACTGGAGCACACTGGCACAATCCTCGCTAAGAGGGAGCGTTCATTTCGGGTAGCATCAGATGTGCTCTAGCCACCAAAATTAGTGGAGAGACTAAAGCATGGGAGATCTCCAAGACCTAGAAATGGTTTGGGCAAAATCTAACCAATTTGGAAGATATTAAAATAATTAATATTTTTAATGGAGTCCCTAAGTCTAAACTTCGGGAAAATAAAATATTAATGTGAATTAATATAAAATTGAGTTAGAATGGTCCAAAAGACATGGATCATGCCAGATCTAATCTTAGCCGTTGATTAGGGACTTAATCTCGATCGTTGATGGACCAACGAAAAAAGTATAAGAAGAGGCTTGAGGGTCAGTTGGAGAACACACTGAGGGAGACCAGTCAGTTCGATTTCTGGAGAGGGATTAGCTGAGAAATTCAAACTAGTGGTTTGGAGAGCAGCAGGAGGCAGTAAGTATGGAGCAGAGAGTCAGGATCAGCAACAAAAGACCAGCGCAGAGGCAAGAGCGGCAGACGCAGGGCCTTTCAAGCAAACGCTGAGGCAGCAGGAGACTACACAGTCACTAGAGGGCCTGTGTGGGTGACGCAGAGAGGCCTAGGGCTGACACAGACAAGCAGGGGCTAATGCAGAGTGTTTTGAAGCTATGCAGAGGTCAGCTAGGCTGACGCTAGGACTAGGAGAAGTGCTGGAGAGTTTTTCTCTCTGTTGGGTAAGCCGGTTTGGCACCCGGTTGTACTGAAGAATTGCTGAATAATAAAATCCTCCCTTGCTGCACCGGTTTTCCCACATTGGGTTTTTCCGGGGATTTTTGTCCAAAATTTCTGTGTCGATATGTTGATTCTCTTGCATGTGTTTGTTTCTGTATTATGGTGTGATATCTGCAGTAGAATTTATTTTAATGTTTTTGAAGGAATTTCATAAATAACTTATTGAAAATAAGTAGGCAAAGTAAATTAGATGTTGCAGTGATAGAATTTTCACAATGTAGGGCTACTGAAAAGGAGTTGTAGATGTCACCTACAACTAGCACTCATGTGATGGGATGGAAGATCCTGCAGGAAACATGATGTGGGAGAGGTAGTTGTATGAAGGAAAGCCAGATGTGGACTAGAAGATCACTTTCTGATAAGAATAAGGATGACATGGTTGACTTGAGGAAAGTTATGGATGGCCTGTGCCCTACAAAAGGAAGAAGGCTCCACAATTTTTGAAGATGAATTTCATGACATTGAAAGAAGGAGCTCTATAAGTAGTTGAAGGTCCCATGATCTCCACCTAGAGCAGAAATCTACTTGAAGCAAGTCCTTGGTTAAGAGGGAGCTTGGTCAAGTCCCTGGTTAAGAAGGAGCTTGGGTACATTCCTTCATAGGAATGGGTATATCCTCCTTAGTTGAAAGGGAGAGATAGACACACCATTCTTGTCTTCACTTTGGGAAGAAAGAATGAAGGATTGGGTAAGCATCGGGCATCTAATACTCTTTGAGAATGTGATAAGGCATCCAAGATAAGAGTAGTCATAGAGGACCGATATTCTTTGAGGACTGGGAATCCAAGATAAAAATAGTCCTAGAAGGACATACCCTATGAACACTCGAGTGGGGTATGTTCCTTGAGAAACAATGATGATGGCGTCTATGAATCTTGGTCTCACCAGCATTGTGCTCTGATCTTGTGGAGAGATAGAGTTGTTAGTCAAGGTCTTGCTATGTAACAATGCTGGTTGGTATGATGCTAAACATATAGATTACCAATCCGACTCTTCTTGTGAGAATGTCCAAGTACCTTGTATGGATTATGAATAGTTAAGAGGGAGTGTTGAAATATGTAACTAGATTCACTCTTCATAATGACATATGTAATCATGATTTTATGTATTTAATGAAAAGACAAAAATAAATTTATTATTGTTCTTGAGGCATGGGTTTCATGCTCAATGGAAACTTACTTTTAGGTTAAGCAACCATTGAGTCATTGTCATGTATTAAAGACCCATTTGGGCATGTTACATATTCTAAAAAGAATTTATGAGTCAAAAAACCCTCCAAGACCTCGTCATGGTGAAAAGATCAAGTCAGCCTATATGAAGGGACAAGTCAACTTAAAGATAGCAATTTGTACCCCTCACAAGCCTATAAATAAGAAGGGGCTTGACCTCATTTGGAGACTCACTCAAGCAAGTTCGATCTTCTCACGATAGAAAATGGAAAAGGATGAAAAAGGAGAAGAACTAGATCGAAGTTTTTGGGCCTCTCTCTCTCTCTCGTGTTAGGGTTTCTATATTTGATGGGCAGAAAAATTTGAAGAATTTGCTAGGTACAAGAATTTGTTGCGGAAGAATTTGCTAGGCAGGTCTAGGTTGCAGAAGAATTTGTTGAGCAGGTCAAAGTTCCAAAAGAATCAGTTGGGTAAGTCGAAATTGCAGAAGTTGCTGGAAACATGGTTTGACTTGGTCTTGGAGGGTCTTGGTCAAGGGTCATAGGTCTTGGAATTCATCAATTGAAGTTCTATAAGAAGAGAAGAATTCTTGTGGGTTTTCCTCCCAGTTGGAGAGGTTTTGGCCCTTGTTGATCGCTTACATCTTATGTCCTATTGTCTCATTGATTTTATTGTTTTTATTGTCAATTAAAGTAAGAATATATCAGAAGCAGTTATCAAAGTAAGAGAATCCCTCTACTCTAGTTGCGCCTAGATTTCTCAACAAGAGGGTGATCTTGACGAGGAGGATCCCAATATAGGTAATGATTTTGATGTTATGTAGCTATTTGTTGTAGCATGATTTTCTTTGGATTTCGGAGGCCATTTAGAGCCTCTTTATTGATCTATTTTGATTCAATGATGGAGCACTCGGTGATATTTTGATTATATGCGCACGTACTATATACATCGGAAATTTTGCATATTTATGTATGATAATTTCGATCCATATGAGCGCCCATGAATTATTGTTCTTTTCAAAATTTGAATATTTTATTTATTTTTTGGTCGACAAATCTTTTGGTCAAGTTCTAATAACATTATTGATGATCTTGTGACCATTTTCCATCAAGCAAACAAGGGGAAATCCATTGTTTTCATTGCTATGATTCATTTAATGCTATGAAACCAGATTCGACCCCCACCCTTTGTGTGTCCCGAATTGGGCAAATCGACATGTGTCCTCCAGATCGTGTCTGATTGTGCCCCAATTGGACACGTTCGTGTCCTAGCGTGTCTAGAGGCGAACCCGCGTGTCCCGATTCTGGGACATGTGTCCCTTTTTTGGCATGCCGCGCAGCCCATAAAGGGTGGTTTTGGACCATTTCACCCTCACTTTTCACATTCTCTCTTATTGTGGGTGTGTTGTGGGCGTGTGGGAGCGAATAGCAAAGGGTTTGGGATCATTTTGGAGGCGATTCAAGCAATAGGTATGTGCATTTTGTTTCTATTTTTTTTGCATTTTTATTAAGCAATTTGCATGTGCATTATTTTTACAAATTTGTGTATTTTTTCTTTATCTTTTCACTACATTCATGTCTCAATCAAGGGCAGCAGGGAAGGGGCAAAGGAAGGGGAAGAATGTCCCCACTAGAGATGCCCCTTTTGTTCCACTTTCATCAGGATCTGCAAGTGTTCCCTCTATTGGAAGTGGGGTTGCAACAGCAGCTTCAAATGTTGAGGGAAGACAACAACCTCAAAGTAACAAATATCCCTTGTGGAAATATGTCACAAGAGAGCAAGGGTCAGGTAGCAAGTTGAAGGGCGGAGGCAATGTTGCTTGGAAATGGAACTATTGCAACAATCATTTCATGAGAACATATTACCATGTGAAATCTCATTTGTTGGCTTTACCATGTTGTGGAATTGCAACATGTACACAAGTGTCTTTAGCTAAGAGGAAAGAAATGGAAAAAAAGGCCAACGTTGGTGTGGCAAAGGTGGTTGCATCATCTAAAAAAACAAGAATGATGATCCCCTTCCATTCTTGAGGAAAAGCAGCGACAATTTTCCATTTGAGAGTTTTGGTGGAGAGTTTTGGTGGGGGGCAAGCAGCAAAAATAAAGGCAATGGCACTCAGTCCAATGGACAAGATTTTTAAGAAAGAGAAACGGGAAGAGCTTGATCTCACCATTTCATTCTTTTTCTATTAGAACTTCATATCATTTAATGTTGCACACTCACCTTTATTTATTGAGATGTGTCAAACTCTATTTCAACGGGCTCCATCAAGGTATGTGCCTCCTAGGTCAGAGAAGCTTAGAACCACATTGTTAATGAAGTCAAAGAAAGAGATGGACAAAAACTGTAAATGATACAAATATAAACGATACGGTTTTAAATTCTTGAAATTGAGATGGCCCAGCAAGGTTCGCGTCGCGTGAATGCAAAATTGGGTTTCTCCAGTATCGCACGTTTCAAATTAGGAAAAATTCGAAGCTTGCAATCCTTTGCTTAGACTTCAATTCTTGATGAAATGAAACTTGATGAACAACTCATACGAACATGAAAACCTCCAAATGCAGCCGAAACATCAGGGTTGGGGTTTTCAAGTCACGCTTCATGGCTCAGATGCGGCCGAAATGGATTACTGAACAGAGTGAAAGGAAGCAAACAATAGATACTCATAATCTTTTGATCAACTATATCCATTTCTACCTTCGTTGACACCGGTCTATAGATTATAAATTTAACAGAAGCACGTTTTACACGGACCGGAGCTTCACAGTTGAGCGTGGAGCCTAGAAAAAGGTATGCTAAATTTGTAATGATTTGACGGCTAAAAGTTCGAGCAGTATTAGCAGAGCAACGATCCGGGCAGTATGAGCAGAGTAGTGTGAGCAGTGTGGTCAACAGTGACAGCAGCGAGAAGTGAACAATGAGCAGTGTGAGAGCAGGGAGCTTTTATGCAACAGAAGTATCGAGCAGCAAGCAAGGAGTAACAAATGCATTCAAACATGACAAAGGAACAAGAAATTTCAGAACATGTAGAGACAAATGATTTAGGACAAGTGAAAATTGCCTCATCCGCCAAAGTTGGGAAGTGGTTTTGGGTCAATGTCAAACAATATCGAGGTATTTTAAAACAAAGAATAGCCCATCTAAAATGGAAGCAAACAAGGAAGAAACGGTCTAACAAGAAAAGTACTCGAGCCCTTCACAAAAATCACTCAAACAAGTCTCCTCTACAAGCACGTGGCAACAAGAAGTCCAGAGGAAAAGTCATTGATGATTCTGGCTTATATAGTCCCACATCCACACCTTTCACCTGGTCATTTGATCTTTATGTGAAAGAATTGTTAAATGCAAAAGAAAGGTTGGAGGTTTTAGAAGCTAAAGGGCAATAAAGAGATCATAAAATTCATATAATAATAGCTGAGAACAAGGCTTTAGCAGAAAGTAATAAAGTTTTAAAAGAACAAGTGGCATTGCCACAGGAAGCTCTCCTGATTAGGAAGACAGAATGGCAACACATGAAGGCGGAAGTGCAAAACATAAAGAAATCGATAGTGGAAAGTACAGAGGTGGTGAATGTGAAATCATCCCAGGATAAAAGGAAAATGATTGCCCAAATAAAACCATGAAGAGAACGCAAGAGAAGAAACGAAAGGAGATTCCACCAAAGTTTCCAAAACTTGGGCTCAAGTTCTTAGCAATTCTGCTAATAAGGAAGGAGAAACAAATATTTAGGTTGACAACATGCAAGATAGTGAAGGCAAGGAAAGACAAAATAGGGCAGCAAACATAATTATTAAAGGGGTGAAAGACTGGGAAAAAATGAATGTACTCTTGACCTTGCAAGAGACTTCTTGAAAGACAAGTTGCTATGGCAAGGACGAATATGCCAAGCATGGAGGGTGGGTAAGTTTAACAGAGAGAGAGCCAGGCCCATAAAAGTCATTATGCCTAGCTTGCGTGATAAATATATCATTCTAAGTAAGAAACATCTCTTGAGGGGTTCTCGTTTTTTCCTAGAAGAAGATTTAACTGTAAAACAACAGCAAGAAAGAAGGGAGGAAATTTTAAAGGTTAGGACAGCAAGAGAGCATGGATTTATAAAGGCAAAGTTGTGATAGCGCGATTTGGATCTCCTTCCAAAATAGAGCAAGATGGTAATAAAGAAGAGGCAACAAACTCTTCAACAGGAAATCAAAAAGCAAGGTCAGTATGGGAAAGCAGGGACAAAGACTCAAATGTGAGTCTTGCATGTCAAAATAAATAGCAATCAAGTCATACCCAAGTTTCCTTACGGTTAGTTTGTTGGAATTGCAGAGGTTACCCATGGAGACGAGGCATGGGTTAGGGCCTATTGCGGAAGATAGAGACATAATTTGCCTCATAGAAACACATGAGCGTGGAGGGTGCAAGACACCTCTGTTTGAAGGATACTGGAAGATGGCAGTGTGGAACAAGGCAGCAAGGAATGGCAAAGGGCACAGGGGTATCATGGTTTTAGTAAGGGAGAAAGAAGGTCGTCTCATTCAGTTAGAAAAAGAAGACTCAAATAAGCAATTCATTTGGTTTAAAATATCATAAAATGGAAACCACATCAGAATTGCAACATGCTATTTTGCGCCGCAGGTTTCAAAAATCTACAAAGGTAGAGGGCTTGACCACAAAGATTCATTTGCAGCCTTAAAAGTGGATATTGCAACATATTCGCAGCTAGGTGAAGTCCTTATAGTGGGTGATTTCAATGCTAGGACTGCAAGTGAGCAAGCTAGCATTCTTTGTTGTAAAGATGATTGTGACCCTATTTGGCTTACAGAAGAAAGTAATCATCAGTGGGAAAGAATTACAGAGGACAAGTGCTGCAATCTCTTTAGTGAACAATTGCTTACACTATGTGGGGCCTTTGATTTAGTCATTTGTAATGGCTTGACTAGATGGGCAAAGTCCGGTAATTTCACTTGCAATACTTACAATGGAGCAAGTGTGGTAGATTATGTAATTTGCTCGCATGGTTTGTGTGAGAAAATGGAGGAAGTTTTGATTGAAGATCAGTTGTGAGACTTGAAATTAGATCACAAGCCAATTAATTTATGTTTCTCTTGGATTGCAAAGAAACAATTAGAGTAAAAAATTCAGCATGTCGAACAAAATCTCCCACACGGCAGAATTCTTTTGACCCCAGAAAATTGTAATACCTTCAAAATGACGCTAGAGAGGCTCTTCGAGAAGGAGAAAATTACAATTCACAACCTTCATAGTCATGAATTAACACATTTAATTCAATGCGCACTTGCAAAGTGCAAAAGAGCAAAAATTAAAAAGTCTGAAACAAATTTCTTTCCGGTTAATGCTTGGTTTGACGAGGAATGCAGAAAGGCAAGGAGAATGTGGAAAGAGTCAAATAAGGATAACATAAAGCTCAAAACTTACAAGCAGTTATTAGGCAAGAAAAAGGTTGATTTTAGGGTTTCAAGGAGGGAAGAAGTAATCTTCCTTGGGAAAAATAATCCCAAATTATTTTGGAAGGAGCTCCAACCGAAAAAGATACAAATTGGAAATAATATTACAGCTTCTAAATGGTTTGACTATGCAAGACAACTCTATGAGTAGGTTCCCAAGGTTGACCCTCCCCCCTTGGTCAACATTGATACTGAACTCTTCACGGTACAAGAGGTAGAGATGGGTATCAAGAAGTTGGGTGTTGGAAAAGCAAAAGACTTAGCTGAACTCCAAGCAAAATATCTAAAGTGGGGCTCAAAGATTCTTGCACCTCACATTACAAAAATCTTCAACAACATCATACAACAAGGGCTCCCCACAGATTGGACAACTAGTCTGGCAATACCTCTTTTCAAGAGCGGTGACATCAATAATCCCTCCAATTATAGGACCATCATGATAAACCCTTTGTTTGCAAAGCTATTTGGAAGCATGCTAGAGAACAAAATTAGCAAGTGGGCAAAAGAAAGAGATAAGCATGCTAAATGGCAAGTAGGTTTTAGAACTAAAAATTCCACTGTTGATCATCGTATAACTTTAAGGCACATCATTGAAAAAATTTGGGAGAAAAAGGAAGAAGTCTTTTGTTGCTTTGTTGATTTCAGAAAAGCGTTTGACTCAGTTCCTAAGGATATGCTTTTCCACAGAATGGAGGAACTTGGGGTTCCTAAACATTTGAGAGCAATTGTGCATAGGCTGTATGAAGAGGTGAAAGTCAAAATTAGAACTTCAACAGGCATTTTTGAAAGCTTTGGAAGCGATATCGGGGTCAAGCAAGCCTGCCCACTGTCTCCTACCCTTTTTGGTTTATATATCGACAAGCTTGAGGAGTGGTTAGATTTGCAAGGGGGTGATGGTATCTATTTCAGCAAGTTTGTTATAAGGCTTCTTTTGTATGCAGATGACCCTATTCTGATTGCTAAATCGACTCTTGGTTTGCAAGAGCACTTACTATGCAAGTCAATATCAGCGAAATGAAAGTAGTGATCTTCTCTAAGAAAAGAAAACATAACCAACATAAGTTCTACTTTGAAGGCAAAATTCTGGAAGAAGTTGTGGATTACAAATACCTCAGAATTGACTTCAACAAAAATCTAAGTTGGAATGGTTGTAGAAATAAAAGAACTTTGGGGGGTTGGAAAGCATTTTATGCTTTTCAAAGTAGGTGTAGAGAGGCAAAGTTCTGGTACTGGAAAACCACTCAAACTCTTTTTGGGCCTCTAATGATTCCAGTGATTCTCTATGGTTGTGAACTATGGGCCAACAGTACATCCGACATGCAGTGTAGACAAATTGAGAAAATTAAGAAGCATTTGATCACAAACAAATTTAAGATTAAAAGTGCAGTTCCTTATGGTATCTTGTTAAGTGAAACAAGGACTGCTCCTATTGAAGCAATTGTTATGGTGCGAGTCATAAGGTATTTAAAAAAAATTGACCAAATGGAAGAGGGTAGATGGCCTAAGGTTGTCTTTAATGATAGATTGTGCAAGAGCAAAAAAACTTGGATGCAGCAAAATAACAACTGGTTTAGTACATGGGGTATTTGCTTGAACGCATGTCCCATAAACAACACAGAGATAAAAGCTTTTGTTATGAAAAAGTTCTAGAAGCGTACTTGGGATAAGGAACTAGGAAGAAAGAAAAATTACTATATTGAAGTGTTTAATCCCACTCATAGTCATCAACCAAAACCATACATAGAGGCCAATATCTCTTGGAGAGCCAAAATTCTTATTGCTCAGTTAAGGACTAATTCTCATCAACTCCGTTTTGAAACAGGGCGCTGGAAAAGGCCAAAGGAAGTGTGGGAGGAAAGAGTGCGTTTTTTTGTTCTTCCGGAAAAGTGGAAACATAAAAACATTTCATTTTAGAATGTGAGGCCTTCAAAGACAACAGGGAAAGTTATGCAGATATGTTGGCAACTAGCTCTTGGAATAATCTATTTAGCGAGGGGTTTGTCGAGAAGCTAGGAGCATTTATTTTGAAGCTTCACAGAAAAAGGGCCGAATACATCAAGCAAATGAAGAAGCAATTTGTCCCATAGGCTATCTTTAGCCTCGTGGATGTTAAAATAATTTCTTTCTTTCTTTCTTTCTTTCTAAGCATGGCCAACATCTGGGGCTAGTATTGTTTCTGATGGATGGACAAATCCAACACGCCACCCACTCATCAACATCATGGTGCCTTCCTTGAATGGTGCAATTTTCTTGAAATCAGTGGATGCACTTGGACAATACAAGGCACAATATATGGGTGAGTTGTTCAATAAAGTTATTGAAGATGTAGGTGTTGACTCTTGTGTGCAAATCATTACAGATAATGCACCTGTTTGCAAGGTTGTTGCCATGATTGTGGAAGCTAAATATCCACAAGTATTTTGGACACCTTGCAATTTCCATTCTTTGAATTTAGCACCAAAATCTATTGCTTCTAATATGCTTTGGATTGGAAGTATTATTGAGGATGCACGGCATATCTGCAACTTTGTACAAAATCATACAAATGCCCTCACTATCTACAAGGAGTACACCAATCTATCATTGTTGAAGATTGCAGATACATGGTTTGCCTCTTCATTCATCATGTTGAAGAGGTTGAGGGAGGTCAAGACCGCTCTTGGGGCCATGGTTATTTCAGAGTTTTGGTTTTTTTGGAGAAAGACAGATCAAGCTGCCTCAAAAAGAGTGAAGGACACGGTGTTAGATGATGCTTGGTGGGAGAGGGTAGATCTACTTATTGTTGATTTTTGGTAGCATTGGATGTGCTCTAGCCTTGAAATTTGGAGGAGAGGCTAAGGCACATGAGATCTCCAAGACCCAGAAATCGTTTTGAGAAATTCCATCCAAATAACGAGTTATTAAAATAATTAAGTTTTTAATGGGTTCCTAAGTCTCAACTTAGGAAAATAAAAATATTAAACGGTATTAATAAAGATAAGGATGACAAGCTTCTAAGAGACGAGGATCAAGTCTATTTTAATCTTAGCCGTTGATTAGGGACTTAATCTCGGTCGTTGATTTATCAACAAGAAAAGTATAAGAGAAAACTTGAAGGTCATTTGGAGACACACCGGCACATAGTCAGTATCTCAAGGAAATTCGATTTTCAAGGAAGGGGAAATCGATTTCATAGGGAATTGCAGGGTGGAGGAAGAGGAGGGCTTCAGCAGTAGGAAGTGATCGAGGAGGAGGTGACACAGGGTCAGTGGAAGACAATGAAGAAAGAGAGGCGGAGTCCAGAGGAGAGACGTAGAGCCTACGCAGAGCAATGCAAAGCCACTCAGAGCCACGCTGGATCAATAAGAGTGACGCAGGGGTGTCGCAAAAGTGCGAGCAGGGTCTCCAAAGTGTCAGATGGTCTCAGAGGGAAAGTCTCAGGTGCTTTCTTTCAGTTTCTCAATAAATCATTCCTTGTAAAAGCAATTGCTGTTGAAGATTAACAAAGCACTCATCTGTTGCACCGATTTTCCCGCATTGGGTTTTTCCAGGGACAATTGTCCAAAAATAACTGTGTTGATGTGATTGATTCTTATGCATGTATTTTTTTTTCTCTAGGTAATTGTGTGATAACTGCAGTAGAATTTATTTTAATATTTGCTCAAGGAATTTCGTAAATAACTTATTGAGAATAATAAGTAGGTGAAATAAATCCGTTGCTGCAGTAATGGAATTTTAGTTTAGAAATTTTCAAATGGTATCAAAGCAGAGATCTGACAACAGGAAAGGAAAATCGATTATGGGTCAAGAGCATGATGCAGAGGCATCCACTCAAGGGGACTCATGCAGATTTTCAGAAGAATGCATAAGGGACGAATATTCGATGTTAGCTTCCAGATTGGAAGAAGAAGCCGCTTGCCTTGCAAGCTCTGCCTCCTCGAAGGTTTGGTATATAGACAGTGGAGCTTCCTGGCATATGACAAGAATCCGAGAATGTTTTTCAGATTATCAAGAAGAAAGAATGAATTTTCAGATCACCATGGGGAATAAGGCAAAGTGTACTCCAGTAGGAAGAGGTACCATAGTGTTTCAAACCAAAGCAGGAGAGCGACTTCGAGCAACCAATGTGCTGCATGTGCCAGGATTGGGGATGAACTTACTTTTCATATCTCAACTTCAAAACAAAGGTTATGACATTTTCTTCATTAAGGAGAAAGTATATGTCAAACACCCAAGTTGGAAAAAGAAGGCTCAGATTGGAATCAAAAGTAACAGGTTGTACAGGTTACAACTAGAATCACCAATGGCACTGATACCCAGTAATGGAGACAAAGACTTGAATGAGCTATGGCACAGGAGGATGGGACACTTACACCATGGGGCTCTAAGAATTCTCAAGAAAATAGTATCAGGAGTTCCAGAACTAAGTACTGAATGGGATGATGTATGCAGAGGGTGCACTCTAGGCAAGTATGCCAAAGTTGTGTTTTCCAGAAGTAACAATAGGGCGAAGAGTGTGCTAGGATTGATACACTCAGACATCTACAGACCAGTGTCCACAAAATCTCTTAGTGGTGCCGAATACTTCATCACTTTCATCGATGACCATTCTAGGAAAGACTTGGATCTACTTTCTGAAAACCAAGGATGAGGTTTTCAGTTGATTCAAAGAGTTCAAGGCTCTAGTGGAGAATCTAACAAGAAAGAAGATAAAAGTGTCGCGCTCAAACAATGGTGGAGAGTATGTTGACAAGGACTTCACCGATTTTTGCGCTGAGGAAGGCATCAGAAGAGAGTGGACAGCTCCCTACAATCCGGAGCAGAATGGAGCAGCAGAAAGGAAAAACAAGACTATTGTGGAAGCAGCTAGAGCAATGTTGTATGATCAAGATATGCCTAAATTCCTGTGGGCAGAAGCATGCAGCACAGTAGCTTATGTCCAGGACAGGACTCCTCACAGGGCATTGGGTAAAATCACTCCGGAAAGAGTCTTCACTGGGAAGACACCTGAAGTCTATCATTTCAAGATATATGGGAGTTTATCATATTGTCGTATACCCAAAGAGAAGAGAAAGAAATTAGATCAAACTGCTGAGAAATGATATCTTGTGGGATATAGCGAGAATGCTAAGGCATATAGAGTCTATCTTCTAAGAAGTAGGATAGTAGTAGTTAGGCGAGATGTAAAGTTCATGGAGGATAGAGCTTTCAGAAAATCTCGAGAAATGCCTTTCAAGGAGCAGTCGAAAGACGAGTCGTTGGTCAGACCACTTCAACCAATGGAAACTAGTACCAGAAATCCTCCTGAAAACAAGGCTTTAGAACAGAAGGAATCTCAGGAAGAAGAGGAGTTGATAGATGTACCTACTACCAGTGGAAGAACGAGCCAGGAACTCCGAAAGATTCTATGGGATGCAGAAGACTTCATTGGTGCACCCAGAAATAGTAAAAGGGAGCGAAGACAACCAAACAGATACCAAGCCTTAGTAGCTTAGGTTTGGGAACCTTCTAGTTTTCAGGACGTCGTTGAGCATCAAGTATGGGTAGATGCTATGGTGGAGGAATACAACTCTATAATGGTCAATGATGTTTGGGAATTGGTACCTAGGCCTCAGGACATATCAATGGTAGGTTCGAGATGGATCTACAAGGTCAAATATGTTGCAGATGGCAGCGTGGAGAAATACAATGCCAGGTTCGTGGCTAAGGGGTATGCTCAAAAGGAAGGGATAGACTACGAAGAAACCTTCACCCTAGTAGCCAGGTATGCTTCTATTAGGACGGTGATATCTCTTGCAGCGCAGATGGGGTGGGAGATTCATCATATGGATGTCAAGACGATATTCTTGAATGGGGTAATAGAAGAGGAAGTATACATCAAACAACCAGAACGTTTTGAGACACATGAGAAGAAATCTCATGTATGCAGATTAAAGAAAGCCTTGTATGGGCTGAAACAAGCACCTAGGGTATGGCACGGTCAAATTGATGGCTACTTGCAGAAGATGGGGTTCGTCAGGAGTGACGCAGACCCTAATCTCTACTATCTTGTTGTAGAGAATGAGCCTCTAATCCTAGTGTTATATGTGGATGATCTCTTCCTAACTCACCAAAGACTACAAGAAGAACCTAGCCATAGAATTTGACATGAAGGATTTGGGACAGATGCATTACTTTCTGGGGTTGGAAGTTTGGCAGCAGAAGGGTGAGATCTTCCTGGGACAAGGGAGATATGCTACGTAAATCTTGAAGAGATTCAAGATGCAGGACTGTAGGCCTATGGCTACTCTAATGATCACCAACTGGAAGAAGATTGATGCATCGTAAGATCAAGATGTTGATCCCAATTTGTACAGACAGCTCATAGGGTCTATGATGTATCTAGTCAATACCAGGCCAGACACTTGTTACCCTGTCAACACCCTCAATTAGTTCAAGGTAGAACATAAGAGGGCGCATTGGGCAACAGCCAAACAGGTTCTCAAGTATATACAAGGAACAGTCGAGCATGGACTATTGTACACCAGAGGAAATGACATCAGGCTAAGTGGGTTCACTAATGCAAATTGGGCTGGAGTTCAGTAGATCGAAAAAGTACAACTCGTTATTGTTTCAACATTGGACCAGGAAAATTTGTCGCTCTAAGCTCAGTTGAAGAAGAATATATGGCAGCTAGCACAGCTTCGTGCAAAGCCATATGGCTTAGGAAATTGCTTGTGAATCTATTTAGGAGAAGGATGGAAGCGACTCGGATCATGTGCGATAATCAGAGTTGCATCAAGCTCTCTGAGAATCCAGTATTTCATGATCAGTAGAAGCATATTGATATCAGGTGTCACTTTGTTAGAGACTGTGTCCAACGAGGAGCAATAGAGTTGAGGTACACTCCTACAAGAGAACAGGTGGCAGACAAGGTTTGTTCACTTCAGGGAGAAGATGGGGATAATAAAGAATCCATTTCACTAATGGATAAGTATTAGAAGTTGCAGTGCAGCAGTTAGCAGTGGCAGTGCTATGGGCAGCATGATGCACCAAGTTGAGAGGGAGCTGCAATACAGGAGCAGCAGTGGCAATCGCAGTGGTAGTGTCATGGGCAGCAGTACAGGAAGTAGCAGTGAAGGGGATGTGAGGCAGCAAGCCAAGCATCAGCACAAGTATCGATGCGGAAGATCAGTGAGATGTTTCTATAGTGAAACATTGCTAGAGCACATTCCTCGCTAAGAGGGAGTGTTGATTTTTGGTAGCATCGGATGTACTCTAGCCTTGAAATTTGGAGGAGAGGCTAAGGCACATGAGATCTCCAAGGCCCAGAAATCTTTTTGAGAAATTCCATCAAGATAAGGGGCTATTAAAATAATTAATATTTCTAATGGGTTCCTAAGTCTAAACTTAAGAAAATAAAAATATTAAAGGGTATTAATAAAGATAAGGATGAGAAGCTTCTAAGAGACAAGGATCAAGTATGTTTTAATCTAGCCGTTGATTAGGGACTTAATCTCGGTCATTGATTTATCAACAGGAAAAGTATAAGAGAAGACTTGAGGGTCATTTGGAGACACTGGCAGATACTCAATATCTCAAGGAAATTTGATTCTCAACGAAGAGGAGACTGATTTCAGAGGGAGTTGTAGGGTGGAGGAAGAGGAGGGCTTCAGCAGCAGGCAGTGATCAAGGAGGAGGTGATGCAGGGTCAGTGGAAGACAGTGTAGAAAGAGAGATGTAGTCCATAGGAGAGACGCAGGGTCAGTGGAAGGCAATGTAGAAAGAGGGACGCAGTCCAGAGGAGAGACACAGGGCCTACGCAAGTTGATGCAGAGGGACGCAAAGCCACGCTGGGTCAATTAGAGTGACACAGGGGTGACGCGGAAGTGAGAGCAAGGTCTCCAAAGTGTCAGATGGTCTCAGAGGGAAAGTCTCAGGTGTTTTCTTTCAGTCTCTCTATAAAATCATTCCTTGTAAAAGCAATTGCTGGTAAAGATTAATAAAGCCCTCATATGTTGCACCAGTTTTCCCGCATTGGGTTTTTTGGGGACAGTTGTCCAAAAATAACTGTGTCGATGTGATTGATTCTTGTGCATGTGTTTTTTTTCTCTTTGTAATTATGTGATAACTGCAATAGAATTTATTTTGATATTTGCTCAAGGAATTTCGTAAATAACTTATTGAGAATAATAAGTAGGTGAAATAAATTAGTTGCTGCAGTTTAGAAAATTTCACACTTATTAAGATCATGGACCCTATCATTTCTTTGCTACGATTCGTTGATACAGACCAACCCATCCTAGGAGAGGTTTATGAGGGATGGGATTCCATGATTGAGTCTGTGAGGAGCATTATTTTACAGAGTGAGTGCCCCAAGTATGAGACATCATTAGAGGCCTTCTTCACCACCATACCGGATATTCTTGTCAGCAGATGCGACAATAATTGCACACCTTTGCATTGTTTGTCTCACTCATTGAACCCAAAATACTACAGCCATGAGTGGCTGAATGGTGGACCTTCCCGCAAATTCCCTCCTCAGTGAAATTTCACAGGGGAGCAAAGATGCATTGAGGCGGCTTTTTCAGGATAGAGCATCCCTTGATGAGGTGGACGATGCCCTTACTAAGTTTTCCACTGGCACTGGTCGATTTGTAGGATATGATGTGATTAGAGATAGAGGGGCTAAAAAGCCCTATTATTGGTGGGCAACTCATGGAGCAGCAAACCCTCCTCTACAACAGTTTGCCATGAGGCTCATCTCTCAGGTGACTTCATCCTCTTCTTGCGAGAGGAATTGGATCACATATGGGAATTTGTATAGTGTCAAGAAGAGCAGGCTTGAGCAATCCAGGGCAAAGACAATGGTGTATGTGCACACCAAACTTCGTCTTATTTACCGGCAGATGGAGTGGTTGAAGGGAAAGACAAAGATGTGGGATATCTTTCTTGACGATATGGGTTTCGACAACATTGTTGAGTTGGCATTGGCCAACTTGAATCTTAATGAGCCAACGTTAAAGTGTTGATTTTTGGTAGCATCGAATGTGCTCTAATCATGAAAATTGGTCGAGAGGCTAAGGCACATGAGATCTCCGAGACCCAAAAATCATTTGAGGAAATTCCACCTAGATGAAGAGATATTAAAATAATTAATATTTTCAATGGGTTCCTAGGTCTAAACTTAGGAAAATTAAAATATTGATGTGTATTAATATAATATGGGTGAGAAAATTCTAAATAACGAGGATCAAGCCAAATCTAATCTTAGTCATCGATTAGGGACTTAATCTTGGTCGTTGATTAGGGACTTAATCTCGGTTGTTGAATCATCAACAAGAAAAGTATAAGAGGAGGCTTCACGGTCAATTGGAGACACACCAAGAGAGATCAAGAATTCGATTTTTTGGGGCTAGGTTTGTTGAGGAAATCGAGTGAGTGATCAGTTGCAGCAAGGGGCAGTTCAGTAAGAGGATTTCGATCCAAGGCTGACGGATACATATCAGAGAGGCAGCAGAGTGCCAAAATAGGTAGCGTGGAGCCTAGAAGGGTTGACACAAAGGCAACAAGGGCTGACGAAGAGTGTTATGAAACCAGCTCAAGAAAAGATAGAAAATATAGATCAATGTCTTAAAATTCAGCCTCTTCGAGGGGGCAACCTCCTTTACATTACATAAATGAACAATTCTTCGATGATTCAAATGACAAAACCTCCTTTCTATATATAAGAGTCTAAGGAGTCACAATATAACCCAACCGACCTAACAATAATAATATAAAGCCACAAAAATAACAATAGAGGGATTCTATGGGGCACAGTAATAACAATATGGGGATAATAGGGGCACAACAATATTAATAAGGGATGCAACTACAATAGTAATGGGGTAATCACTAGTATTATAGGGACCCAACATGCCCCTCTCCTTCAAAAAAGTGTTGTCCTCGACGCTTGAGTAGTTCTAGATGCTCCTGTATAAAATTCTCATCCTCCGATGTGAAATCTTCAGCGGATAAGTTCTTCCACTTGATAAGATACTCCGAAATTGATCGATTTCGTAGCTGTCGAGTTCTTGTTTCTGTGACTGCTTCCGGTTCCAATATAATTTTTCATTCCTCGTCAAGTTCTAGCAATATTGTTTGAACTAGGAGCTTGTCGCCTATAACCTTCTTTAAACATGAAACATGGAAAACTGGGTGCAATCGAGAAGCTGCAGGAAGCTCCAATTTGTATGCCATAGTACCAATCTTTTGCAACACCATGTACGGACCATAATACTTTGGTGATAATTTATTATCCTTCTTAGCTTGCTCGAGGGACATTTGCTTATATGGTTGTAGCCATAGGAATACCCAATCACCTACATCAAAACTTCTTTCACTGCGATGTTGATCTGCGTGTTGTTTCATTCTATTTTGTGCCAACACGAGGTTATCCTTTAAGAGTTGGAGGACTTGTTGTTGATGTTCGATGTGATGTTCCACTGCTTGAACTTTAGAATTTTCTCTTAAATATGATGTGATGGATGGTGGCTGATATCCATAAAGTGCCATAAATGGGGTCATTTTTGTTGCTATATGGAAGGAAGTGTTATACCACCATTCAGCCAAAGGCAACCATTTGACCCATTGTGTTTGTTTATCAGATACAAAGAAACGAAGATATCCTTCCAAACATTTGTTTACTATCTCAGTTTGCCCATCAGATTGAGGATGATAAAATGAGCTATGAGCTAACTGAGTACCAAGACAAGAAAATAATTTTGTCCAAAAATTTCCAGTGAAAATGGGATCTCTATCACTTACAACAATCTTTGGGTTTCCATGTAGCGTTTGAATTGTGTCCATAAATGCAGTAGAAACTGTACTGGTTTTAAATGGATGTGATAATGCACAAAAGTGTGCATACTTGGTAAGTCTGTCAAATACCACCATGATGACACTCTTTCCCTCAGACTTGGGTAAACCTGTGATAAAATCCATTGAAACCTCCTCCCAACGTTGGCTTGGAATGGATAAAGGTTGTAATAGACCCAGTGTCTTAATTGTTTCAACTTTATTTTGTTGGCAAACCAAACATTCCGCCACAAATTTTTGAATATCCGATTCAAGGCCATCCCAAAAAAATTCCTTTTTAACCCTGTGGTAAGTTTTTAAAAATCCTGAGTGCCCTCCTAAGGGATAAGTGTGCAATTCCATAAGAATCTTTTGTTTTAGTTGGGAATTCTTACAAAGGTATAAGCGATCTTTGTACCATAAAGAATCATTTTGCCAGCTAAATGTATCAGACGTACTGGAATCTTGTTGTAACTTTCGAATAAGTGCCCACACTTCTTCGTCATTCTTCCATTGCTCCCTTGCTTCGTTTATCCAATCTGGTTGGATAATAGAAATGGCGCACAACAATGCTTCCACCTCCTCATCCTTTCTTGAGAGTGCATCTACCACCACATTTTGCTTATCTTTTTTGTAGATGATTTCAAAGTCATAACCCAACATCTTTGTGACCCACTTTTGTTGCTCTTCAGAGGATAATCTTTGTTCTAAAAAGTATTTAAGGCTATCATGATCCGTTTTTACCTTGAAGTGTCTTCCCATTAGGTAGGGTCGCCATTTCTTAAGTGCATGGAGTATTGCCAACATTTCCTTCTCATAAATAGCTTTGTGTAAAAACTTTCCCTTGATTGGACGACTTTCAAAAGCAATGGGTCTTTCATCTTGCATTAAAACAGCACCAATTCCATTTCCTGAAGCATCACATTCCACAATAAAGGTTTTTGTGAAGTTTGGTGTAGCTAAGACTGGTGCTTGGCACATTGCCTCTTTAAGATGTTCGAAGACCTTTGTTGCTTCTAGAGTCCATGAAAATGCATCTTTCTTCAATAATGTTGTTAGAGGTGTTGCTATTCTCCCATAATTCTTAACAAACTTGCGATAATACCCTGTCAACCCGAGAAATCCTCGCAAATGCTTTATGGATGTGGGGATTTTCCATTCCTTAATGGCTTTAATTTTGCTAGGGTCTACCTTAAATCCTTCATGAGATACAATATGACCCAGATATTCCACCTCTTGTACTCCAAAGAAACATTTGGATCTTTTTGCATATAATTGTTTCTCCTCCAATAGTTGTAGCACCCTGTCAACATGTTCAACATGATCCTTTCAAGACTTGTTGTAGATTAGTATATCATCAAAAAATACTAACACAAATTTTCTAAGAAATGGTTTGAAAATGGAATTCATCAAACCTTGAAATGTTCAAGGTGCATTGGTAAGGCCAAAAGGCATGACCAAAAATTCATAATGACCCTCATGAGTTCTAAATGTTGTTTTCGGAATGTCTTCAGTCTTCATTCTGATTTGATGATATCCTGAACGAAGATCCAACTTGGTGAAGTAAATTGATCCATGCAATTCATCCAGTAATTCATCAATGATGGGAATGGAAAACTTATCTTTAATAGTGGGCTTGTTGAGCTCCCTATAATCCGGACACATGCGCCATGATCCATCCTTCTTGTGCACTAATACTACTGGAGCAGAGAAAGAACTTTGACTCTGTTGAATTATACCAGCCTCTAGCATTTTTGCAACCATATGTTCAATTTCACTCTTTTGGGCATAGGGATATCTGTACGGCCTAATGTTTGGAGGAACACTTCCTGGAATCAGATGAATAGCATGATCATGATCACGAATAGGTGGGAGACCTTTGGGAGTCTCAAATACCTTGGAATGATTGTCCTAGACTTTTTGGAGATCTGGAGAAATAGATGATTGCAATGTGGAAACATCTAGTGAACATAATTGTGCAATTACACCCATTTGTTCCTTTTTTAGAAGTTTTGTCATACCGTTAGAGCTGATTATCTTTCCCGGTTTCCCTGCAATACCCCTTAATTCAACTTCCTTTCCTTCCACAAAAAATTTCATAAAAAGTTCTTGAAAATTAAAAGTTATTGTACCCAAACATTGTAGCCATTAGACTCCTAGTACAACATCAGCACCTCCCATTGGAATGGAAAGCATTGGGCTAATCAATACATATTCTCCCATCGATAGCTTGATATTATGGCACTTTCCAGAGCAATTTATTGTTCCTCCATTTGCAACCATCACTTGACACTCTGGTGCTGGATATAAGAAGCAATTCAATTCTTTTGCTACTTTACAATGAACAAAATTGTGGGTACTTCCTGAATCAATCAACCCTATTACCTTTTTCTTCTTGATTTGTCCTTCTATCTTGATGGTTTGAGGAGTGGTAATTCCCACCAATGCATTACAAGATATGGTCAGATTCATTTCTTCTTTATCTAGGCTTTGTTCCTGGAGTATATCCTCTTCTTTTGACCTTTCTTGCTCCTTTTCTTCTTCCTCTTCGCAATCTATGTAGAAAAATTTCTTCTCAGCACACTTATGACCTTTAGTGTATTTGCTATCACAACTGTAACAAAGCCCTTTTGCTCTTTTTTCTTCCAATTGTTGTGGTGTCAACCTTATAGGTTGTGGAAGACTAGGGGCAACAACACTTCCATCTTTATAGTTGTGAGTGGTATGCTTCCTGGTTGCCATAATTTTGCTTTCCATTTTTCTTGCTAACCTGAATGCCTTCTCTAATGAATCAGGTTCCCAAAGGCGAACATCATGTTGGATATTATCCTTTAAAGGCCCTATGAACACATCAATCCTATGCTCCTTTGGAATATTTTTTACCCTTATGTTCAATTTTTAGAACTCCTCAATGTGCTCCATTATTGAACCTTTTTGTTTGAGACTTATCAATTGGCTAAAAAAAGTGTTGCTTTTTGTATCCTCATAATGTGCTGTCAATTCTTCCATAAAAATTGCCCAAGTGATAATTTGTTTACGAGAGCAAAGCCATTGATACCATACAAACTGATTTGGTTCCAAATATAAAGTTGCAATACGTACCTTTAGTGTCTTCTACACATTATTGAGATCGAAAAATTGCTCCATCTGTAATATCCATGTTGTGGGATCCTTACCATCAAACTTCCTCATATCGATTTTTGGAATATGGTGGGTCTTCGATCCCACATTAGAGTCTAAGAAATCATGATTAACATTTCTTTTGTTCACATCATGAGTTTCCTTTACTACCTTCTCACCATTAGTAAGTATTTCCTGTAGAAAATTTGTCAAATCTGTCTTCAAATCTGCCATGTCTCTTTTCAAATCTGTCTTCAAATCTATCTTCAAATCGTCCATCTTATCTTCCACGCCCTTTATCTTAGATTCCACGCCATTTATCTTAGCTTCTGTTAGCTTTTGTGAGAGTGACATTTGTTGCACTTGTTTTTGTAATTTTGATATATCATGTAGCGTTTCTTCCTCTTCTTCATGAATCATGCTAGAGCTTTCAAGTTGCTTACTAGGTGTTTGCATTTTCTTTCCTCGGGGCATCAATTATCGATAATAATGCTCTAATATGCCCTTTGAATTCCTTCAAAACTATGTTGCGGGGGAGCGCCCCCCCCCCCCTCAAACCCGCTCCCGAATCACGCTCCTGGCGGGAGCGGCTCAGGAGCGCGCTCCCAAAATCGCTCCCGGACGAGAGCGATTTTTGGGAGCGCGCTCCCTTAAAACAATTTGCGCTCCCTAGTCTGTTAGGAAGCGATATAGGGAGCGATCGCTCCGAGGGCGATTCGAGCCGGGCCGGGAGCGGTTCGGCGGAAAAAAAATCCGCGGACCCGAAAAATTAAAAAAAAAATTAAATTTTTTTTTGGGTTTTAAAAGCCCAATGGGCCAAAAAAAATTCATTCTAACTTCATTGAGCTTGAGTTTGGAGCTGGAGCAAGAGCAAAGGAGCGAGGAGCAAGTGCTGAGGAGCGAGGAGCAAGTGCTGAGGAGCGAGGAGCAAGCCTGCAGAGGTAAGTAACTTAGTAATTTAGTTAGTTTAGCTGGTTAGATAGTAATTTAGTTAATTTAATTTAACTGTTTGAGTTTAAAAATCATGTATTTAAATTAAATTAATTAATCCCAATAAATTAAATTAATTTGCAGATTCAAGAATCAAAACCCTACAAACATCAAACACCATGGACCTGGCTATATTTATTGGCATTTTCCTCTTCCTAGTCCCATTTATGGTTATTATGGTGCTGGAGAGTCGGAAACAGAGGGGGCCCCAAACTGAAGAGGGGGATGAAGAAGCCGGAGAAAGTCAAATGGGTGAAAACCCCGATGAGGAGGAGCTGGAGGAGAGTGAACATGACCCTCAAAAAACTAAACAAGACCAAACTCCATTGTGGAAATATGTTCACAATGCTGAAACAGGGAGAGAGGGTGGAACCACTAAATTTCATTGCCCCCATTGCAACACTGATTACACAGGTTCATACACTCGTGCTAGAAGACACCTTTGCGGGAAAAGGCCATGGGATGGAGAGAAACAAATACGAATCAAAACTTGTACAGCGGTGTCAACAACGGATAGAGCCAAATACATAAGGGAAGAGGAGGAAGCCCAATACAGAACAAAAAAATCAAGGGGTTTCTTTGAACCAAGCTCACTATCACAAAGAACTCCTTCAGCATCCTCCCAAGGCAGTGGATATGGACATGGAGGCACAGGGTCATCATCTTTAAGGCGTAGAACCATATCAGATTTCCTTGATGAGGGGTGTAGGAATGATGTGGATTCAAAAGTTTACAGGTTTCTCTATGCATGTGGGATACCATTCAATGTTCTACGCTCACCTTATTGGCACGAAATGGTTTCTGCCATAAATGATGCCCCTAAAGGATACAAGAGCCCTGGGTATGACAAGGCAAGAACCGTTGGCCTTGATCATGAAAAAGCAAAAATATCACATTCTTTGAATAAAATGACAAGTTCTTGGACTGACAATGGGGTGTCCATTGTATCTGATGGATGGACAAATGTAAAAGGCAAGCCATTGATAAGCGTTCTTGCTGTGTCTGTTAGTGGTCCCATCTTTCTAGCTGCACATGATTACTCAGACAAGTTCATGACCGCCATCAACATTGCAGAAGCATTACTTGAAACAATTGAGCGTATTGGCCCATACAATGTCATCCAAGTCATCACTGATAATGCTCCTAATTGTAAGGCAACGGGAGCAATTATTGAGGATAAATACCCCAACATATTTTGGTCTGGATGTTTCGTTCACACATTGAACCTTCTGTTGCATGATATTGTCAACAACAAAAATGAACAATACCAATGGATTGGTGATTTGTACAAGAAAGGCAAACAAATGATAAAATTTATTACAAATCATAGCAATACCCATGGCCTTTTCCGCAGTCACTCGAGATTGGAGTTGCTGAAGATTGTGAAGACTAGATTTGGTAGCTATTACCTCACCTTCAGGCGCCTTTTGAAGGTAAGAGAGGCATTAGCTAGCATGGTATCAAGTCCACATTGGCAGGTGTTAAAGGAAAGGGCTACAAATGTAGTTGACATGGCAGGTTTTGAAATGGTGGAGGAGGCCTCTCTTGATGGGCAGTTTTGGACAAGTGTGAGGCAGGTATTGGATTTCACCAAGCCAATTTATCACATGATTCGGTTTGCAGATACAGACAAACCAGTGATTGGCGAGGTGTATGAGCAAATGGATACCATGTTGGGGGAAATAAAAGACATTGTTCATAATAGAGATCCCAACTTGTACAAACTGATTCATGATTGTGTGTGAACGGTGGAATAGGCTTAACCTTCCACTGCATTGCTTGGCATATATCCTTACGCCAAAATACTACTCTACATCTTGGTTGGGCCAACCTGCAGCAGGGGGTGCGGTTAGGACCAAACCCCATTTAGATCAAGAGGTAACTAAAGGATATTTGGAAGCATTAGAAAAGTTGGTACCTGACAGGGAGGAATGTGCAGCTGTGCGCCTTGAAATAGGCAGATACTTCAGTGGCACTGGTTTGTATGGTAACTTCCATGCAATGGACGACAAAGATATATTTGAATCTCTCACATGGTGGGAAACATATGGCGGCCACGGACTTTTGCCAAAATTGGCAAAAAAAGTTCTTTCACAGGTTGTAAATTCTTCTTCTGCAGAGAGGTGTTGGAGCACCTACAGTTATATACATAATGTGAAAAGAAACAGACTCAATGAAAACCGAGCAGAAAGCTTGGTTTATGTGCACTACAACTTGAGGTTGTTGAGTCATTACTCTGATCGGGCTAATGAGGATCCCACATATAAAATTTGGGACAATCACCCAGAGGATGGCATTGTACATATTGAAGAACTAGAAGAGGAACTTGTAAGGGATGAAAATGAAGCAGCAGCCATGCCACCTCCACCTCCACCTCCACCATCCAGTAGCAGTGCTCAAGGTCCGAGTCTTGTTCCTTTGTTGTCGCCACCTCCATCTACACCCTCGCGTGGAGGTTCTAGTTCTGGTCGTCGATCTGTGCGGGAGACTCCTAGAAGACCACCACGACCTGCTTATACTCTTGGAGACTCTCGTGGCAAGGGCCACATGTAGATTTACAGTTTACTTGTCTTTTTTAGTTTCTATTAGACTTTAGTTTTCATAATTGTTGAGTTTTGAGTCCTTGACTCTTGACTCTTGACTCTTTCATATCATAATGATATTTTTTGTAAACATTATATCACTGTGACAATGAAAATTTGAAGTTTGAAGTTGGGTCTTGGCAATTATAACTCATTGGTAATGATTGTGAATTATGAATATGATGCTTTGTGAAAGACTAAAGTTGTTTCATTTCATCTCATTATTCATGTTTCATTTTATAAATTTTTAACATTTCATATCATGTTAACAGTTAGAAGTTAGGACTTAGAAATATCTTCGATATTACTTCTTGTAATGGTTAAACTTAGCTTACAAGTACAACTTTGGTGATCAATGATGATAAATGTTATTGAATTTTCAATTCTGAAAGCTTGAAGTTGAAACTTTAAGATTGAATTTGATGAATCATGATTTATAAGACTCAATATGTTGCAGTTGTAATATGTATTTTACTAACTTGTGGACATGGTTGATGATGATTATAATTTCTAGATGATTGATGTGATATGGTTCAATGATCAATCTATGTTTTTTTATGTTTTTTATGTCTAATTCATCATTCTACATGTTTTTTTTGACATATATGTATCAAAAATTAAAAAATATAAAAAATTTATATATTTTTAAAAAATCGCTCCCGAATTCGCTCCCAAATCGGGAGCTTCTAAAAATGGTCGCTCCCGCTCCCATTTTCGCTCCCGCTCCTCGCTCCCGCTCCCGCTCCCAAGTAACATTGCTTCAAAATAAATTTTCAAACCAAGCTTAAGCAAAATTTTAAAGAAATCTACACACCTTTTTTCACTTTGTAGGAGCTCGATATTGCCTCTGATGTATCTTTGTACTTTCCGATCATCCAGTTCTGAAATTGTGACCTGCAGTAGCCCTCTGTTTCCTCTTTCCAATGCCACCAGTCTTACCCAAATTGGATTCTCCAAGGAAGAGTTATGCGAAATCTCCCACAATGACTTGATTATAGACTAATTCAGTAGAGCGAACTTGTACGACGTGCCACGAGTCATTGTTTCGTCCTTTGGCTCTGAAAAATATCTACAAGAAACTACAGTCCGTCCTCTTTCTGTAACTTCTTACGAAATTTCAATCCGATGCTCAGAGATAAAGTTATGACGATTTTCCCCAGGTCACCTGTTTGGAATGTAATTTAGGAGTCTGCAAAAAGACCAACTTCCTCAGATCATATCTCCGCAAATATAGCGCAAAAAGCTCTGAAATTTGGACCCAAGGTTCAGCGCGATGTCTTCTCAAATGGGTTTTTTTTTAGCTTTTGAAACGTCGCAGAAAAAAGTTATAGCGAAAATGCCACGATGACCTATTTGGAGCAGCGAAACCCTAGAATCCAAAGCTCTGATACCAAATGTTATGAAACCAGCTCAAGAAAAGATAGAAAAGATAGATCAACGCCTTAGAATTCAACCTCTTCAAGGGGGAAACCTCTTTTACATTACATAAATGAACAACTCTTCGATGATTCAAATGACAAAACCTCTTTTCTATATATAGGAGTCTAAGGAGTCACAATATAACCCAGCCGACCTAACAATAATAATATAAAGCCACAAAAATAACAATAGAGGGATTTTATGGGGCACAGTAATAACAATATGGGGATAATAGGGGCACAACAATATTAATAAGGGATGCAACTACAATAGTAATGGGGTAATCACTAGTATTATAGGGACCCAACAAAGAGGCGCTAAGGAGGCCAGCGCAGAGGACCAAAGAAGCTGACGCAGAGGACGTGTTGAAGAATCTAGGGCATGCATATTAAGGTGATTCTTCCTTTAACATGATAACAATTTGTGAAGTGTTAATGCAATTTTATCTTAGCTTGATTGTTTACTTCATTATTAGCTTGTGCAAGTTAACTTCATCAAACTATTATCAAACAAAAAGAGACAAGAACACAAATGGTTGGCTACCTGCCAGGGCCAAAACCACTCCCTCTTGGAGAGAAAAACCCATGTGTAAATTCTTCTTATAGACATTCCATTGACGAATAGCAAGACCATGACCCTTGACACAATTTGCCTCTCCAAGACCAAGCCATCAATCCTCTTTTGTGTCAATGCTGAGATCACTATCTTTGTTGTACCACAAAGGTCATCACCATCATGTTCTTTATTACTGTTGCAATACCACGACCTTCATCATTGTTGCAACACCATGATCTTCATCACTGCTGCAACAACATTGTTGCACCTTTACCGAGATCCTAATGAAATCATCACAGGCATGACTGAGAGCTATATGGATGCACTTCGCTGCACTGAGATCATAGTTCAAGGTCCTTCTCTTAATCAAGATTGCTACTGAAATTGAGGTTCTTTTCTGCACTATGATCAGTGATTGTGACTCCATGCAATGAGGGCTTTCTCTCTAATCTTCAACAAAACATTGACTGTAATGTTTCCACCGTGATCAACATCATATGTTTACTACTGAGATAACAAAGTGTTCGAGACTGCATACACATCTGAAGTTACAAGTATACTACACCTCCGGTAATGTGTATCTTAGACTCATATCCATCCGAGAGTAGATTCATAGGTGTGGCGAGATCTATGTTGAGGTGATATGTCTACACAGATCTGTATCCTAAGACAGAGATGTTGGGTTGTAGTCACAGAATTATATCTAGCCCAAATCACATGATGATGTTGTGTTTCTTTCCACTGTCTTACCCATCTGAGGGCTTTTCTTACTGGTATGTCGAGGAAGTATAGGCCTTAGTTCTGCTTCTCCTTAACCCATCCGAGGAGACAGCTAAACCCTTAGACCTCATCCTCCTTACTGCGGCTTCACTTGACTGCGGCTCCATCTTAACAGCAGCTTCATCTCTTCACTGACTAAGGCTTACCCTTCACGACTATTTATAGTGATCAGCCCATATATGCAAGCCGACCTTACCTCATGAACCAACGAGTCTTTTTTATCAAGCCGACATGAGATATATTAATTTATTTAGTTCATAATTTGAGCCGACATGAAGGTGAATGGATGTGACTGTCCCTTGAGCCGACATGACTTATATTTATTCATTTTAAGTCATATTCTGGAGCCGACACAAAGATCTCCTCATTGCTTTCGCTTGCAGACTTCTTGAAGGATTGTGCTTGGTCTTTGGAGGGCTTATTCACAGCCTTGTGGACTATTTACATTTACATGAAGAGACATGACTCTTTGACATAGAAATAAATCCTAAAGACATCAAGAAGAAGCCTTTGACCTAGAGACACCTCTTGCTCATGAAACCCATGTAGCAAGATTACAAAAATAATTTATTTCCTTTTATTACATTAGATACAAAGATCATGTCATTATGAAGACGGAACCTAGTTACACTTTCTTCAATAGGACGCAGAGAGCTTCAGAGGCTGCACTCAAATGATTCTGTGGGATAGAATGAGAGCTTATTAGCTGACGCAGAGACAAAGAAGGTGATGTAGTCCCTGAAGGGTGACGCAATTCCAGAGGAGTGCCGGAGCAGCTTTCGCTGTCCAGCACAAGGAACAGCTGGAGTCACTGTGGGATTGTTCATCCAGTTGCTAATTAGTTGGAATATCTGTCTCCAGATAGAGGTATTGCAGCCAAGGATATTCTTTGAAGGGTGAGCCATTTCTGGCACCCTAGTTATATTTAGAAATCTGCTTAATAATAAAACCCTCATATATGTTGCACCGCTTTTCCCAAATTGGGTTTTTCTAGGGATGATTGTCCAAAAATAATGGTGTCCTTGTGTTGTATCAGTTTATTTCAGTTGTTGATCTGTAAATTTGTGAAGGCCGCAATTGTGTTTACTTCGATGTTTATGTTATTAAATAACTTGTTAATGTAAAGAACAAGTAGGAGATAGTAAACCAGATATTGCAGTAGGGGTTTCTGATGTGTTAGATTCAGAAATTTTCACATGGTATCAGAGCGATTGCAGATCATAGGAGACTGAAGGCACCAGCCAGAAAATCTAAGAGTTTGCAGCAAAGAAGCAATTGTCTCGAGAGACAGCGCTGTTCCAGAGCCAGAGACGCAGAAGGAAGAGTGATGCAGTGCAGAGAAAGTGACACAGAGGCTCACACAGTGCCTGCGTCAACATTCTGAGCCAGGAAGGAAAGACACATTAGCTGGGAGGAGCCCACGCAATAGCTGCATCAGCAGTTGTTAATTTTAGGTATGTTCTATGCTTAGAGCAATTTATTTCAATTTTCACAGTTAGCTCCATATCTTTTCCAGATTAGAAATCACATCAGCACTAAAGTAAACTACAGATAGAACATAAACATAAATCGCAGAAGACAAGCCAAGACAAGAGGACACAAAATGTGGCGCTAGCCAAGACAAGAGGACACAAAATGTGGCGCTAGCCAAGGACAAACCCCAATGTGGGGAAACCCTTGATCAATTCTTCTTATATGTTCTTCAATAGTTCAGCACACAGAGAGAGAGAGAGAGAGTACTTTGACAACAGAAGTCAACACTTCGACTTATCTAGATAAGAGCATAGATCATCTCTAAGAAGATGATACATGAGATCAGTTGAAGACATGCTACTTCAACTAATTCTCCAAGGTGACTCCTTCACCTATCGTTGTGTTGCATTTCGTCATCATGCTGCACCTCACCGCGCTGCACCATGCTACACCCATCATCACTATGTTGCATCTCATCACGCTTCATTAATCATGATTGTACCCATCACTGTACTGCATTATGTGCCATTGCTGCACCATGTTGCCATCCTGACCTATGTGTTGGTTGCACCTTGCTTGCTTGTTGTCCCTTGCTTGCTTGTTGTCCCTAGCATGCTTGTTGTCCTTAGCATGCTTGTTGTTGCATGCTAGTTGTCCCTTGCATGCTAGCTGTAACATTGCATGCTTGGTGTATTTGCTGCTAAGTACCATACAACTATCCCAATGTTAGTTAGTTGTCCCTTGCATGCTGCTCTCTTTCAGAGACAGATGCTCCCGCTGTTTCGGCAGTTTTGGCTGTTCCCAGTAGTTCCGGTTGTCCCGACAATTCCGACAGTCTCGGTAATTCCGGCAGTTCTGGCTTTTCCGGCAATTCGGGCTTTTCCAGCATTTTCGACTTTTCCGGCTTTTCCGGCCATTCCAGCTTTTCCGACAATTCCGTCTTTTCTGGAAATTCCAGCTTTTCTGGCAGTTCTAGCTTTTTCGGCCTTTCCAAAAGCCTGCATTTCTGGCTTTTCTAGCAGTTTCGGATTTTCCCGCTATTTTGGCATTTCCAACAATTGCGGCTTTTTCGACAGTTCCAGCTTTGTGCCCTCTAGATCAAGGCAACGTTACTCCTTAGGATCTCTCCTCCTACTAAAACCCAAAGACAAATACAGAGATGAAGAAATCCCTAGTGTGTTGAAATGACTTGAAGGTCACCTCTATTTATACTGAAATGTTGAGCACATGTGGGGTTTATTTGGTTGTTGGTAGACCTTGATGAATTGTCGTATAATGCAAATAAATTCATAACTCCATGAATACTTATCGAAATCGGATGATCTTTAGATCAATCCTACACCTCTCGATGAGAGGGATCCAAGAAAAATATCAGTTGCCATAAATAAGATGATCCGCATGGAGTTTGGCCCTATTTGCCAATTTTAACACTCCCTCTCAACTAGGGAGAAATCCATCCGTTGATCCATATGTCTGATTGTACTATCTCTGCCATCAGTGCCCTGCACTGCTCTGCTCTACTCTGATCTGTTAAGCTTTGCTCTGCTTCGATCTGTTGAGCTCTGCGTTGCTCTGCTCTGCTGAACCATGAAGAAGAAGAATTGATCGAGAATGTCTCATACCATTCTCTACTGACCCGAAGTCAATTTCATCTGAAGAGAGTGTGTCACATCACTCTTACTGACCTGAAGTCATTTTTATTGATCCCAGATCAATATCACAAGAGAGTGTCTCAAACCACTCATACTGATCCCAGATCAGTTTCATTGATCCTAGATCAATGTCCCAAGAGAGTGTCTCAAACCACTCATACTGATCCCAGATCAATGTCACAAGAGAGTGTCTCAAACCACTTATACTGATCCCAGATCAGTTTCATTGATCCCAAATCAATGGAGATCATCCTAGCATAGGGAGTATGATAGATATAGCGATGCATCCATCGATAGTACTACTATGGTCCCTATCCTCATTTCCCTGCTCATTGATCAGATGAGAGGTACTTCCCATGAGTCCCAAACTACATGGGTAGGATGCCTCGACAGGAGAACTAATCATCCTATCCACAGGAGAATGAATCATCCTGTCAATGGATGCCACGGAGAACTAATCATCCTGGCCCACAGGAGAACTAATCATCCTGTTCCACAGTCGCCATGGAGAACAAATCATCCTGGCCCACAGGAGAACTAATCATCCTGTTCCACAGTTGCCACGGGAGAACTAATCATCCCGGCCCACAGAAGAACTAATCATCCTGTTCATAGCGCACCACCAGGGGAGGGTGAGTCCCACTGTGGTCGTATGCCGCTCCAGTAAGTACCCCAAGCCCCCCAGAGCTCCCACGGCTCAATGCATGCAACATGCAGGACCCTTATAAGAAGGTCTCTCCATGACTCCAAGTCGCTCGGCAAAGTCACAAATTTGACCTTTCCCCGGGGCTTTGACAAAATGTCTACAACCTGTACATCAGTCTCAATGCGATGGAGTCTCCTCATTCATCGACTTATCATATCCCAGATAAGGCAGAATCTGATGTCCATCTACTAGAGCAATCATCGAATACAGGATTCCTCAATAATCAAATCCCCCCTCTGGTTGTCACAGAGAATCACAGTGGTATTCATCATGTGTACAAACAACTCACTTAAGAGCTTCTACAACCATGCAGCTTCACACGAGATCATACTCGTAGCTATGTATTCGGTCTCGGCGGTGCTTATAGCAACTGACTTCTGCTTCCTGCTCATCCATGATATCGAAGCAGAATCCAAAGAGAACCAGCAATGAGAAGTGCTCAAGTGATCCTCCACATTGCCTACCCAGTTAGCATTTGAACAATTATGCAGTTTCATATTTCCGGAAGTGTATCTCAATCCCTGAAAGATTGTGCCCCGAAGATATCTCAGAAGATTCTTGGCACCAATCCAGTGAGGCTCAACCAAATATGAGCTCACTATGCTAACTGCAAAACATATGTCCAGATGGAAGTTCACCAAGAACATCAACGCGAATGAGTTTATGAAACTCAAAGGCATTTCCCAAATCTGGTCCGACATCACTACCATATAACTTCTGAAAGTTAAGATCCTCGAGGTAGTCACAGGCTTGCAGTTTATCATTCCACATTCGGAATCTAACTCCCTCTTACTTCTGCAAATGAGAGGGTCTGCACCTATTATAAATAGGTCGTCCTCATAAGGTGCTGGTATGAGAGGTCTATCATCCACAACCTTCGGGTAATGGTTTGGATCGGTTTCACTCCTAGTGAATCTCAGCTTCATCAGACAGCTATCAATCCTCTCATACTACGCCCGGGGTGTTTTGCTTCAAGCCATAGAGGGCTTTCTTCCACCTGTATACATGAGATTCCCGATCATGAATCTAAAACTCCTCGGTTGTTCCAAACCTGTGGACCTGCTGCATGAGGGGAATGGTCCCCTCAAAAGATTTTCCTTCGGTACATCTCAAACATCTACCTTCATGCTCTACTTGAATTCAGACATCCCTATCACCATTTGACTCACATCAGGTAGGGCCCCATAAGTAGACCTCCGGTGTTATAGATGCGATATGTCAATTGACATGATCCCCAATGGACCATCCTGCAACTTGATACAAATTGCCAACCCTAAACCCATGAGAAAAAGCACCTTTGAAAATTATATTTTTTAACACGTACCTTTCCATCGACGAATGCCACCCTGAAACGTTTGACTTCCATTTCCGAGATGGACACGAGGTTCTTCTTGCAATTAGGTACATAAAAGAGATTCTGTAAATGAATCGAGTTACCCTTATTCAATTGAGGGGTAACATTCCCTACACCCTTTCCAGGATAGGTGGCATCGGCTCCAAGCATAATCCCACGATTGTTTCCATCTCTACCAAATTAGAGAGTGCACCCTGTTGTTGCACAGAATTTCTAAGCAGTGCGACAACGCTCAGAGTAAGGACTGTCTCTCTTAAATCCTTACTCACTCCGTTTAGACTCTCTCCTAGACAAGTCAAGGGGGGTAGTCCCTAGGTAAATGGATGAGAAAGCTTGTGGATCATGGGCTCTAGGAGATTTAAATGATGGATAACTTGATGAATTTGAATGATTAAACTAGATTGATAGATTAAACGCCAAAGTAAACAAGACACGACCACAAGATAGAAACATTTTAGACCAGTGCCTTCGATATTTGAATTAACCATCAATAAAAACAAGTTACCAGAATGATTTTCAATATGTGACGAAAAGTGACAATAATAAATGCCCAACACTGTATCACGCAAAATATTCCAGATTTAAAAATGATTATTGTTAATGACAAGATCTAGAACAGTCAATATGATTTATCGCGCTAGACTATATGAGAATTTAAGATTTAGCATTTAACATCAAAGACACCAAGGAATTTAAAATTAATCAACGGGTCAAAAATCGAAATTTTAATGGGTCATAGGCCACATTAAAATTTTTAACATTTAAGTGAAAAAACCTCTTAATTTAAATCCTTAATCACAAAATTTAAAAATTTTGGAATTTTTTAAAGATTTTTGAATGTTTTTTTTGTATTTTTTAATGTTTTAAGATTTTTTTTAAATTTTAAATTTATTTTTTTTTAGAATTTTTAATTTTTTTAATTTTTAGGATTTTAAATTTTTTTAGAATTATTAATTTTTTAAATTTTTAGGATTTTAAGATTTTTAATGTTTATATCTTTAATTAAAACAAAATTGGAAATTACACAACTAAAATTATAAACCTAACTTAACAAACCAAAAATGAAAATTGAAATGCTAAATCTATCAAGACCCTAAACTAAATGAACTAGAAAATAAAAGAAAAATAAAATACAACTAAACCTATACTAAACACAATACGCAAACAAGCTAATAAAAATGAAATCGAGCATGAGTTTGTTGTTGTGTATATGTGCAGGTTGAAGAAAGTCGACAGCGGCAAGGAGGAACTGATGAAGCCTGCGTATGGAGTAGAGGGGCTGACGGACAGCGTGGGGATGGACTGGCAGTGTGAAAGGGCAGTGGAGATTGAGGGATCCGAGGAGTTTAAGGAGCAACGAGCTCGACGCGTTTTGCAAGTGATGAAGCTATGGCAGTTTGATGCATCTTTTGCAGGTGAAGGAATGGACGTGTGGACTGGCAACGTAGCGAAGCTGAGATGCAGGTTGAGCAGCGTTTGGATGATTCGTTGGTAAGACGTGGAGATGAAGGTATGGATGTTGCGTGAGAGACCATGGAGGAGGTTTTGACTGCGTGCAATGAGGGAGAGGGTTGAGTGCCAAAGGGAGCCACAGGAGCAGAGAGTAAGAGACGGAGCTCGAGGGCTATGGCAAATGGAAATGAGATTTAGAAAAAAAACGAGTGGAGGGCATGCGTGGATGGGCAAGCGATGGTGAGGATGCGGAGATGAGAGAAGAGTTGTGAGGAAAGCAACGGATGTTGAGGGTTTAGAAAGTGAGCTACGTAGGGAGCTGGACTGACTCAATGAGGTTTACCAGAGATCTGGCAGCGAATGGAGGAGCCACAGATCTGGACAGAACCAAAAAATAGAGGGTTTCCTAAAAAAAAATTCAAAAAATTTACAGCAAACTCAAAAACCCCAAATAGCAGACAGGATTTCTGAGAGGGTTTTAAAAAAATTCAAATTTGCACACTGAAACCCAAAAACCAGGGAACAAATCCCAGAAACCCTTTTTAATTAAAATTTTGAATTCACCTGCTGCGAAATTCCCAGATCTTACAAAATTTTTCAGATTTGAAGCTCTTAAAACCCTTAGACTGTAAAAATTAATTGAATAATCTCCCTACAGAATTATGCTGATGAGCCTCAGGGATCCAAATCTTACCCTCTAGGGCCTAGATCTGGATTCTGCACAACCTTCAGCTTCAGATCTGGAGCTACAATACAACTAGAAACACCCTAACGATATACACAATGACCCAAAAACACTAAAATCCCTGAAAACCAAAGTCAGAAAACCAAAACTAGTCATAGATCGATGTACAAAAATGGCAGATCTATCAGATCTAGGAAGTATGAGTGCGACTCCGCTTCCAGATCTAATGATTTGTGGCTCTCAATAGCCAGATCTAACGATTTAACACAAAAAAAATTAAAATTTTTTGAATTTTAGAGGAGGTACTAAGCTTGAAACCCTTCATGCATCACCCATAAAAATATCTTATGATAAGCCCGAAATCAAATTCAAACTGGGCTCTTCAGAAAACGCAGATCGGGAGTTGGCTGGTTCAGCCGAGAACTTCCTCGAACGCCCGATGATCTAATAATCAATGACTTTCCTGCAAAACTCGATTCAGTCGTCAACATAAAGCGAGAAAATGATAATAAAATTCAGATCTAATAGAGATACCTGCTATTATTCTCAAAACTTAAATTACCATTCAATCCCCAACGATTGAGCAAGATACTTGTACTGCGATCGCTCTTCAAAAAGCTATATCAATGGCCAAAAAGAAATATATGCATGAGAATAATACATATTACAACATTTCCATGAAGAGTAACACCAGCAGAAGTTAACCCCAAAGTCTTTCTTTATTGCTCATAAAAAAGATTACAAGAGAGAGCTTTTCGCTTAGTACACAATCAAAAAATCAGATGAATCTGACTGACAAAATGACCCCCTATTAAAGATAAATTTCCCAACGGCTAGTTCGAGTGATCCTTGTCATAGCGATCTCTACCGTTGATGAGGATCAAAATTTCTTTTAATCTCATCCGTCAAAATTTTAAATATTGAGGAAATTTCGAATTTTTTAATTAAATGAATTTTAATATATTCACAAATTAAAATTTTGCATTTATTTCCTCAAAACTTTGACTTTGACTTAACCCCAGGGACCTAAGACATAAAATTTAGCAAAATAATGAATTAACCTTAGTCCCTAGACCAGTTAAGATTTAATTTTTTAAAGGATCCACGAATTTTACCTCTGGAAAATTTAAATTTACCTAGGGCCTAAGACCTATAAGGGGATAAATTATTTTTGTAACCCTCAAAACATTTTACATCATGATTTTTTACATTTTTTACATCTCAAGGGGGAGAACCCATTTGACCAAGACCCTCACAACTACCCATTTCTGCGACACAAATATAATCTAGTAGATCAAGCAATTTGTAATAAAATAACCTAACCAAATAGTTAGGATTATTCCCAAATCACTTTTACATAGACTCAATCTAGCACACTAGGACTCACCTAACATTCTGGTGACAAAATCATTCCGGCTTTGGGGTAAGGTTGAAGGAAAACTCTACCGATCATGGATCAGTGAGACAAAAACCTTCCGGAATGTAGATCGTCATCAAAAAATTAGGTTTACCTGGCAATTACATACACGACACGAATCTGCTGAGATTATTTATAATTTACACATGCAGAAAGGGTTTACAATATAACATGATCAGCCTGATGATGATAGTCGAACGGCACGGACACGTCGATCAGGCACTTTCCTTTTAGCGAAAAAGGGGGTGTACTGCTATGGGTAGTTGACATGTAGTGGTCAACACACCCTTCTATCCAATGAAGTGCCTTGAAGCACTACCATTAATAATCCAGATTCCCAAAGAATCTGAAGGAGAGGGCCAATACAAGATAACACTTCTTTATCTTATCAGAAACAACATTTGATTCTTCATACCTGGGGTTCCTTGCTTTCTATGAAGAGTCGGCCATTTCCTTGATAACCTGCATTACCTGTCATTCCTTTGATCAATGAAGATGTCCCTGGAATGATTGTTATCTTCATCAAGAGACGTGTCTCTGCCATTCGGAAGCTCCTTTGCATAATGGTCGAACTTATTACAAGCAAGGCATCTGCCTTTCCTTCCACCCTTAGATCTGGACATCCCATTGAAGTGATCTTTAGGTAGGCCATCAAAAACTTCCGTTGCGCCATTCTGATAATATTTTCTGCTTCGACTTCACCTTCGGTGAATTTGAAGAAGAATGAGGAATCCACTGATCCTTTTGTCCTTTCCCAACTATCTTCGATGATTGCTCTTTCACTCTTGCTTGTGCATTGTCTTCGTCTCAGCTCTGATACCATGTTAATTTTAGGTATGTTCAATTTTCACAGTTAGCTCCATATCTTTTCCAGATTAGAAATCACATCAGCATTAAAGTAAACTACAGATAGAACATAAACATAAATCGTAGAAGACAAGCCAAGACAAGAGGACACAAGATCTGGCGCTAGCCAGGGAAAAACCCCAATGTGGGGAAACCCTTGATCAATTCTTCTTATATGTTCTTAAATAGTTCAGCAGAGAGAGAGAGAGATAGTACATTTACAACAGAAGTCAACACTTTGACTTATCTGGATAAGAGCATAGATCATCTCTAAGAAGATGATACATGAGATCAGTTGAAGACATGTTGCTTCAACTAATTCTCCAAGGTGACTCCTTCACCTATCATTGTGCTACATTTTGTCATCATGTTGCACCTCACCGCGCTGCACCCATCATCACTATGTTGCATCTCATCACGCTTCATTAATCATGATTGTACCCCATCACTGTACTGCATTATGTATCATTGCTGCACCATGTTGCCATCCTAACCTATGTGTTGGCGGCACCTTGCTTGCTTGTTGCCCCTTGGTTTCTTATTGTCCTTAGCATGCTTGTTTTCCTTAGCATGCTTGTTGTTGCATGCTAGTTGTCCCTTGCATGCTAGTTGTAACATTGCATGCTTGGTGTATTTGCTGCTAAGTACCATACAACTGTCCCAATGTTAGTTAGTTGTCCATTGCATGCTACTCTCCTTCGGAGACAGATGCTCCGACTATTTCGGCAGTTCCTGACAGTTCTGGCAATTCTGGCTATTCCCGGCAATTCCAGCAGTTCCGGTTGTTCTCGGCAGTTCCGGCAGTCCCGAGAATTCCAGCTTTTCTAGCAGTTCTAGCTTTTCTGGCTTTTCCGGCAGTTCCGACTTTCCCGGCAGTTCCGGCTTTCCCAGCAGTTCCAGCTTTTCTGACTTTTCCGGCAGTTTCGGCTTTTCCAGCTTTTCTAGCATTTCCAACATTTACGGCTTTTTCGGCAGTTCCGGTAGTTCCGGCTTTTCCGGCATTTCCAACATTTCCAACAATGCCAGCTTTTCTGGCATTTCAGGCTTTCTGCCCTCTGGATTAGGGCAACGTTATTCCTTAGGATCTCTCCTCCTACTAAAACCCAAAGACAAATAGAGAGGAAGAGATCCCCAGTGTGTTGAAATGACTTGAAGGCCACCTCTATTTATACTAAAACGTTGAGCACATGTGGGGTTTATTTGGTTGCTGGCCGACCTTGACAAATTGTCTTATAACGCAAATAAATTCATAACTCCATGAATACTTATCGGAATCGGATGATCTTTAGATCAATCCTACACCTCTCGATGAGAGGGATCCAAGAAAAATATCAGCTGCCATAAATAAGATGACCCACATGGAGTTTGGCCCTAGTTGCCAATTTTAACAGCAGTCCAGGTCAACGCAGAGACAGAAGAGGGGCAGATCAGACCTACGCAGTGCCCGATCATCTTTCTCAGCCACAAAGGATTGATGATGTGGCTAGGAGGAGCTGATCCAGCTCTCACTATGATTGCGCAGAACCAGAAGTGCTCAGATTCTTCAGTGGCCAGGGCTAAGGGAGCTGTGCAGATTTTGATGTGAGGAGCTGGTGGGACGTTATTTCTGTCAATGTAGAACAGTGTCTAAGGAGACTGAACCAAGGTAGAGGGAAGCACTACCTCAACGGATTTCTAGCCAAGAAATCCAGATCCGAGTTGCAGCAACAAAGGGGGATTCGAGAGGAGTGATTCGATAGTTGGCAGGAGGATTTCCAGTAGGGAAATCAGGACTCAAAGGGAGTCTAGCAGAGAAGAGCAGAGATGGGATTGAACGGATTGAGGGATCAGGATAGATTGGGCGGGGCTTCCAATTTTGTCATCTGGAAGGCCAGGATCCTAGCAATCCTGGATAAACATTGCATCAAGGACTATGCCTTGAAAACTGTAGCTGACCCAGTTGACCCTAATGCAAATGAGAAGTATGAGGAGGCCATGGCGAAGGCGAAATGCATGATCCTAGACGAAGTCAAAGATCATGTCATACCACATATTGCTGAGAAGAACACGGCAAGAGAGATGTGGGACACCCTGACTACCTTATACCAGGGATCTTCCGTGCAGCAAAAGATGTTATTCGAAAATCAGTTGAGGTCATATCAGATGCAGAAAGGAGAGGAGATAGATCACTTCCTTCTCAGGTTGCAAAGAATTCGCGACCAACTTATTTCTGTGGGGTCTACACCAAATCCAGAGTTTATGGTCAGGACTACTTTGAATGTAGTCACTGAGGACTGGGAGACGTTTGTCCAAAGCATCTTGGGCAGAGCGACTCTCCCTAGTTGGGAGGAGATGTGGGAAGCTCTTCGACAGGAAGAGATCAGGAGGTTGACCAAGGCGAGGAGTAGCGGTAAGGGAGTTCGAGTCAAGAAAGAGGAGGAGGAGGATGCGGCTCTAACATCGACGGGACAATAGGGGGTTTAGAAGAGGAAGAAGAAGGACATCTCCAAGGTCAAGTGCTTCAACTGTGGGGAGCTGCGACATTATGCCTCTCAGTGCCCCAAGAAGAAAGGCAAGGGAGAAGCTTCCGACTCAAAGGCAGCTCCAACAAAGGCGGAGAAGGATGTCGAGATTGATGACGATTGTGCCATGAGTGCTCATGCACCTCTACAGAAGAGGTGGGGAGACATCGAGTTGTAGTCAAGAGGACTACATGCAAGGGCAGGATCCTTGAGGTGCCCAAACTCTTGGATCACATCCGGCTACGGGAGCCCTTAAAGACAATAGCATGATGACAGGTGTTGGGTGGAGCAAGGTGTGTTGGAGCAGCAAGGCAGTGCTAGAGTGCATAAGTCTATAGCAACGCAGTGGAGGTTGCAGCAGTTCGAAAGGCACAGAGTTGTTTGCAATAGTGCAGTAGCAGCAGAGGGAGCACAAGATAGCAGCAAAGGTAGCTTCAGCATCACGAGGCTTCCAGACTGACCAGTATGTCAGTGTTTGGGTGAAGTTAGTTACTTACTTCTCGGTAACTGAGTCGCATTGCAACAGTTAGCAGTGGCAGTGCTATGGGCAGCATGATGCAACATGTTGAGAGGGAGCTGTAGTTTAGATGTGGCAGTGGCAGTGGTCGTGTCATGGGCAATAATATAGGAAGCAGCAGTGCAGGGGATGTGAGGCAACAGGGCAAGCATCAGTACAGGTATCATGCGGAAGATTAGTGTGATGTTTCTATGGTGAAGCATTACTAGAGCACATTCATCGCTAAGAGGGAGTGTTGATTTTTGGTAGCATCAGATGTGCTCTAGCCATGAAAATTGGTAGAGAGGCTAAGGCGCATGAGATATCCAAGACCCAGAAATCGTTTGGAGAAATTCCACCCGGATGAAGAGATATTAAAATAATTAATATTTTTAATGGGTTCCTAAGTCTAAACTTAGGAAAATTAAAATATTAATGTGTATTAATATAATATGGGTGAGAAAGTTCTAAATAACGAGGATCAAGCCAGATCTAATCTTAGTTGTTGATTAGGGACTTAATCTCCGCTGTTGAATCGTCAACAAGAAAAGTATAAGAGGAGGATTGAGGATCAGTTGGAGACACACTAAGAGAGATCAAGAATTTGACTTTCTGGGGCTGGGTTTGCTGAGGAAATCGAGTGAGTTATCAGTTGCAGCGAGGGGCAATTCAGCAAGAGGATTTCGATTCAAGGCTGAAGGATACATATCAAAGAGGCAGTAGAGTGTCTGAAGAGGCAGCGCAGAGCCTAAGAGCACTGACACAGAGGCTAAGGAGGCCAGCGCAAAGGATGCAAAGGGCCAAAGAAGCTTACGCAAAGGCCGTAGATGCTGATGCAGAGGATGCGGAGAGCTTCAGAGGTTGCGCTGAGGTGATTCTGTGGGACAGACTGAGAGTTGATTAGCTGACTTAGAGACAGAGAGGGTGACACAGTCCCTGAAGGGTGACACAGTTCCAGAGGAGTGTGTGGAGCAGCTTTCGCTATCGAGCACAAGGAACAGTCGGAATCATTGTGGGATTGTTCATCCGGTTGCCAATTAGCTGGAATATCTATCTCCAGATAGAGGTATTGTTGCCAAGGATATTCTCTGAAGGGTGAGCCATTTCTGGCACCCTAGTTGTATTCAGAAATCTGCTTAATAATAAAACCCTCATATATGCTGCACCGGTTTTCCCGAATTGGGTTTTTCCGAGGACAATTGTCCAAAAATAACGGTGTCCCTTGTGTTGTCTCAGTTTATTTCAGTTGTTGATCTGTATATTTGTGAAGGTTGCAATTGTGTTTACTTCGATGTTTATGTTATTAAATAACTTGTTAATGTAAAGAACAAGTAGGAGATAGTAAACCAGATATTGCAGTAGGGGTTTCTAATGTGTTAGATTCAAAAATTTTCACATAAAGCATGTCACTTTTGATGTTGGTGATACTGTTGAGGGGTCATACTCCACACCGGAAAATGCAAATATGACATTGGATATAGAGGAGGATGCAACAGAGGAGAGTAGTGGTGACCATGATGATGACAGTGATGTTTCTTTTGATGATGATGATTGATAACTCATGAGCTACCTACTGCCTTGAGGCTTGTAGTTGTTTTGCATTTGATATTTCTATTCACCATTGGCATTGCTACTACCTATGTAACACATTTTGATTTTGATGACTTAATGAGAAAACTGCAGTATCTTGTCCTTCTCCTATTGGATCATTGATGAATATGTCACACTTGTATTTGTATGCAGAATGTTACTTTGTAAAACTTACATCTAGATGAAGATCTATGTTTGAATCAATGAATTTGTATCATGAATGAGAATTGGTGTAAGAAATATCTAATTTTTAATATATATATATATATATATATATATATATATATATATATATATATAATGTGTCCTATTCCAGGGGGTCAACATGCTTGTGTCGGACACTCGAATCCTCGTGTCCTTCGTTTCCCGTGTCCCCGTGTCAGGTGACTTAGATCTAATGAGATACATTGATTTTTGTTTTGATATAATTGTGTAGCATCTATTAGATCTTATGACTCAAGACAAATATCATATTTCAATATCGAAATTTGATGTATCACTTGACATCGTAGACATCTTATATATCAATTTTATTTTCATATTTATGTAGCAAAGTGTTTGTTTGATGTTGATGTTGTTTTATACGTTAAAATTTTGAAAAAAAATTATTATTCTTGTATTTTTTCAAATTTCTCAGGAATTTTCCAGTATTGTCCCCAAATTTGCTGATAATTTAAATTTTGGACCCTCGGCGATAAATTGCCGATAACAATAAATGTAACATTGTTTTGAGTCTTGACCAACACATGATGTTATTGACCAACTTCGAGTAGTGTGAGGATATTCTAAGAGTCTAGGCATGATTCTTCTCATCTCCCCAGATCTAAGAGTTTATTGACTTCTATTGTATTTTTTCAGAACGTTGTTCTTTCAACAATGTTGAGTAATCACAATCAAATCAGAATCTTTTGGTGACTAACATGAGAACATGTGTAAAAATTATATCTAGCATGCATAGCTCTTGCATTAAGGCTTTATTTCTAAAGTGCCTGGGCCTGTGAAATTGAAATATTATATTTTGCCTTGCAAGTTTTCTATTTCATTCCACTCTGTTTAATGTTGTTCCAAGGGCAAGGCATGGATCATCAAAAACCCGTTGATTTTTAAGTTCTTTCAAGAAAAAATTCGAATAATCTCATTGCAGATATTTTAACTAGGTGAAAATTTGTAAGGGATATATCTTATATCAGCAATAAAACGCCAATTTTTAGTGTTTTCTTTGCATTTTAGATCAATTTGTTTGTTGATTCTACAACTTTTATAGTGGAAACAAGGGGATCTTAATGCATATTTGTTAATTTTTTGTGTTATCATGGTATAATCTAATCATAAATCCAAATTTTACTATCACTGATTTAAAAAGAAGTTCAGTTTTTGAGCATTTTATTGCAGATCTGTACATTATATTGCATATTTGAGGTGCTATTTTCCCCTAGGAAATCATGGGTGAAGCCTCAAATAATCTACAGTAACATCCTTTGAGTTGGTACAGACCACTTTGAAAGTGAGATGAGGTTTGATCTAACAGGGACTTCCTTTCTAATAGTCATCCAAACACCTTAGCATTCCTCGGTTCAAAACTACTTCTAGGTTATAATGGTTGCAAAAGTATTATGATACTGAACTACTTTTCCATTCACTAGCTCCACCTATGAGGAATATGCTTCATCAAAGTTTTGGATGTTGGTTGTTATTATGAAGACATGGAACAACTTCAGTCTATGGGGGTCCACATTTCATGATTATTATTTTTCCCCCTTAAGAAAAAAATCATTAGTTTTTTGAAATCTCTCAAAGGCTTTATTACATACCATTTGGTGAGTTGTTTTTTTTGTCTTCTTTTCTTTACAATCTATATTACTTCTAGTTTCGGTTCTTATTTCCTTTTGAATGATTAGTCATTGAAATGTATCCCCCTTCCCAAGTCTGTGGGAAGCGTGGGATTCATGCACCCCACCCTGGAACTCTTAGGATACTAACCCAATTCTAAAATCGATGTGATAGATATACACATCAGCTAAATCAACAACTATAGTTAGACACATCAGCTAAGTCAACTGAAAAATAAAATGATTATGGACTTCAAATGGGTAGGAGTTCTAGAAACAAGATTTTCAAAGTTTGAGAAACAGGGAACAACATATAATATATCTGCATATTATATAAAACTAAAAAGTAAAAATTAAAACTATTCAAAGTTCAAACACTATGGAATACAGCGCATAGAAAACAATGAGTATACAACCAAAATTTGTCGTGATATGTTAGTGTTCAAAAAATGATTGGGTCAATGATCACAACCACTGCTGCACGAAGCGGGGGCGAAGCGGAAGCGTTTTTTGGAAGCGGGGACGCAGAAGCGTCATTTTCCAAAAATCTAGGAAGCGAAGCGTCCGCGGAAGCGTCTGCTATATATATATATATATATATATATATATATATTTTGCATTTATACTCAAAACAAACATCCCAAATAGCAAATTAATTGTAGAAGACATGAAAACATGCATATTTTTGCATTAATCATGATAGATATAACATCCATTGTACATTAATGATTAATTATTCGAGCATCAACCATTTAGATGTATCAACCATCTAGAATCTAGATTCTTCTCCTCTTGTCTAGCCTTTGCCTCTACCTCGATTGTCTAGGGATATTAGTCAACATTGCCCAATTTTGAACAAAATACCTAATTCAAGACTTAAAATATGGTAGAAAAAGCTTAATATGCTTGATCAATAATTTTGACTTGATTGAAAGGTAATTTTTTGCTAAGGGCGTGTCGCGTGACAAAGGAGTTCAACAATTAACACCACCAACACTAGGGTACATATAGGGCTTGGTGCTCTTGATTAAATGCTAATCGCATACCTTCATACTTGATATAATCTAATGAAATGCCACAATCCCATTGATCCTGAATTCCTGAAAATTGTTAAGTCTTGCTGAATTTTGAATAGGATATGAAATTCTATTTTCTCCATATGAAGTCCAATGAGGCTGGAACCACTCTCAAACATCCTGAGTCATTTCATGGTAATGTTAAAAAATTAAGTAAAAGGATGAAAATGAAAAATAAAGGAGAATGTCACTTTCCATGAGGGAGCATCTGCTATATTTATATTTTTTTGGCCTTCATTCGTCACCCTAACCCAAGGTGGACCCACCGCCAACAAGCAAACTCACTTAAAATTTAAAAACAAAATGAAAAAAAAAACGATTTTCTAAACACTTTTCCGGAAGCGTACGCTTCCTCCTCCGAAGCGCCACGCTTCCGATGCCCGAAGCGCCGTACGAAGCGCGCTTTAGCACTTCGGAAGTGGTGCTTCCGTACCATGCTTCCGAATTTCCAAGAAGCGGCAAAAAATTTGGAAGCGCGCTTCCAGCCAAGCTTCCTAGGCGCTTCTGTACGGGACGCGCTTCGGGGCTTGGAACTGTGGGGGGGGGGGGCGCTTCGTGCAACATTGATCACAACACAAATTCTTAGCACATTAGGGCCCTCCCACTTAGGCCACGTAGCATAGTACATACATCCAAAGAGCATTAATATCATCGAGTTCAACATCATCATACATCTGATAGCCATTAGTCTACTTGAGAGCTAGTTGGCATATGAGAACCTGCACAAATTCCACTTCCGGTCATTGGAGTATGTTGAGACAAATTAAGGTTGCTGACATATTCCCAAATATTAGGGTATGACACAAAGGGAGGGCATATATGGGATTTAGATGCATATGATATGATCCCAAGGGGGACATATATGGTGTTAAATGAACATGTAACAGGTAAATTTATATGTAATAGTGGTTATCCTAATGATAAAAGGGCCACATAAGCAATGTGTGAATATGTATATAGAGATATCATATAGTCATCAATAAGGACAGGTGATTTGGATCTATGAATGCATTGCGGGGATTGGAGGAGGTTCTCCTGCTCTCTAAGAAGTTATTGGGTGACTCATCTCTCTTATCTTCATTGGAGTAGTTCTCCTCATTCACATTGGTCTTCATTGTATGTTCTTCTGGTTCATTGTGATTTTTTAATGTATTGGTTCATAACAAGGGTTTTCAAGATCCAAACAAGAATATGCAGAAAATATGCAAAACCATGTCCCCATGAGTTAAACCAGCTCACAAACCAAAAAAAATAGATCATCTTCCTAAAAAAATACACTGTGCCTCTGAAATTATGTTATCCAAAGTTCAAACCTAAACTATCACTTCTGAAGCTTCTTGTACCCTCTTCTTATAACTTAATTTTCAATTTTTCCTGTTCCTTGAGGTTAGAATGTTTGTTTCTTTCTCTGAACATCAAAGCACATTTCTTCAATCACACTAGATTCAGAAGAGAAAGGTGCACTTGCTCTTATTATACGGATGATTTTGCTTTTTATCTTATATTACACTTGTTAATGGTCTAGCAATTTCAAGGCAGCAAGTGCCCATGTTTGGAAACTGCTTCAAAACATTTCCTAGGTGTTTCCCCAGCATTTAATACCCATTTTCGCACTGGAAAAATTTGTATACAGAAATGAGGGCCACCTGATGTTTCTGGTTATATAACACAAAAAAAAAAAAAAAAACTGTACTCAAATAAATAAATGAAACAAAAGGAAAAACATGCCGCTAGAGGTCAAAAGTCTATTGAAGACAAACATGTCACTACAAGGTAAAATTTATAAGGTGTAGTAATTATGTCATTATGCATTGATAGTCATGTTTGTGTCGCAGTCAGAGGTCCAGCGACATATCACACATAGGAGCTGGGCTTGCCTAGCCAACAATGAATGCCAGCTTTATATCTCTTTTCATTTAAATCTAGCCATCTCAGGAAACTTGGAAATCATGAACTCACTATGCCAAGTTCTTGCCAAGAAAACTTCACTGTTCGACTATTTTTTCAAAAAAAAGAAGTTCAAAAAAATTGCAAGTTTTTAGCAAAAATAACTTTGAGGGATAAAAAAAACAGCCTATAAAGCAAAAAAAACGAAAACTAGTATTGTTTTCCTGTTGTTTCTGCAATACAGAGTGAGCAGAGACTTTCTCCAAGTTTTGAAGGGGGGACTTGGACTTTTATCACCATCAACGAATCTTTTGTGTATTGGGCATTGATTTTCATTGGCTGTTTTCAGGTTCCCAGGTATGTTAAAAAGTTCCCGCTCTTTAGAAGTGTACGTTCATATTTATTAGTGCTGCGAACATCACGATTAAATCGCATTTTTTTCAAAAAAATGCGATTTTTTCGCCAAAACAATTTAATTGCCAATTTTTTTGGCAATTTTTTTATTCGCAAAAAAATCATGATTTCGTGAAAAACATAAAAATTGCGACCCAATCTTAAAAAATCGTGGACAGTGGAAACAGCGAGTTTAAAGGGCAGATTTTGGATTTTTTGTGTCATTTTTTCAGACAGTGGGCAAGTTTGAGATCTGAGGAGGAGAAGAAGTCATCTACAAGGGGGAGGAGAAAAGCAAAAGAATATAGCATCCCAAGCAAGAAAAATTTGAGTTTAGACCAAGTTTCTTCAGCGAAGTGTGGTTTCCATATATGGGCATCAAATTTGGCCCCTTTTTTTTTGCTTGGATTTATATAACCCATTGATTTTCAATGATTTTTTAGTGGATTTGATTGTGTTTTCTTCATTTTTGTTGCATAGAGTGAAGAGGGTTCATTTTGGTCAAAAATGCAAAAATTTGATTGTTAGATTTATAAGTTTAATTTCTTCTTGTGCCTTAGTTTTTTTGCATCATTTTTGCTTGGGTTTGAATGTGCATTTTTTTCCATTATTGTTGCATTGAGTTGATGTTTTCTTTTGTCAAAAATTCAATGTGTTGTATGTAAATTTTATTTTTATTTTTTTAACTTGCAATTCTTCTTGTGCCTTAGGTTCAATTTCAAACTTCATCTTACATTAAAACTCAAAAGTTCAACAAAGTTACAAACATGCCAAGGAAATTGGACCCTCTGTGGGAATTTGGTGAACCTGATGGAGGGTTTGACAGATCAAACTTGACTTGCAAGTTATGTGGGTATCACATGACAAGGGGGGTATACAGATTGAAGTATCACCTTGCACAAATCCTTGGACATGAGGTAGGGCCTTGCTCAAATACAAATCCAAAAATCATTCGAACTTAGCACTGAAATCCATTGCTTCTGATGTGCTTTGGATTGGAAGCATTATTGAGGATGCAAGACATATCCGTAACTTTGTGCAAAATCATACAAATGCCCTCACTATCTACAAGGAGTACAGCAATCTATCATTGTTGAAGACTGCTGATACACAGTTTGCATCTTCATTCATGATGTTGAAGAGGTTGAGGGGGGTCAAGACCGCTCTTGGGTCCATGGATATTTCTGAATTTTGGTCTTTTTGGAGAAAGACAGATCAGGCAGCCTCTAAAAGAGTGAAGGACATAGTGCTAGATGATGCTTGGTGGCAGAGGGTAGATCTAATTATTCGGATCATGGACCCTAACATTTCTTTGCTTCGAGTTGCAGATACAGACTAACCCATCCTAGGAGAGGTTTATGAGGGATGGGATTCCATGATTGAGTCTGTGAGGAGCATTATTCTACAGAGTGAGTGCCCCAAGTATGAGACATCAGCCTCTGCCTTCTGTGATACCATACATGATATTCTTGTCAGCAGATGGGACAAGAATTGTACACCTTTACATTGTTTGGCTCACTCATTGAACCCCAAATACTACAGCCATGAGTGGCTGAATGGTGGACCTTCCCACAGATTCCCTCCTCACATGGATGGTGAAATCTCACAAGAGAGGAAAGAGGCATTCATGCGGATTTATCAGGATAGTGCATTTCTTGCTGAGGTGGAGGATGCCTTTGCAGAGTTTTCCACTGGCAATGGTCGATTTGGAGGTTATGATGTGATTAGAGACAGGGGGCTAAGAAGCCCTATTCTTGGTGGGAAAATCATGGGGCAACAAGCCCTCCTCTTCAGCAGTTAGCCATGAGGATCCTCTTTCAGGTGACTTCATCCTCTTGTTGCGAGAGGAATTGGAGCACATATGGGAATTTGTGTAGTGTGAAGAAGAGCAGGCTTGAGCAGTCCAAGGCAAAGACAATGGTGTATGTGCACACCAACCTTCGTCTTATTTACAGGCAGAGGGAAGAGTGGTTGAGGGGAAAGACAAAGATGTGGGATGTCTTTCCTGATGATATGGGTCTGGACACCACTGTTGAGTTGGCATTGGCCAACATGGATCTCAGTGATCCAGTGCTAGAGCCTGATAGATTTGATGACTTAGAGGGGTCAACCTCCATACCAGTAGATGCAGAGGCGACTATGGATACAGGGGAGGAGGAGGATGCAGAGGAGAGTAGTGGGGACCATGATGATGGGGACAGTGATGTTGATTGATGCCTTGAGGCTTGTATACCTGTAGTTGTTTTATATTTTCTATTTCTATTTGCCATTGGCATTGCACCAACACTACCTATGTAACACATTTTGATTTGATGACTTAATGAGAAAACTACAGTTGTCAGTGTGTTTATCTTACTATCTTGTAGTTGTAAGTTGTCTTTCAGTTATGAATTATGAATCATGATTTAAATTTTTAATAGATTTATCATTTATGTGACCAGTACCACTGACATTTATTTGAATTTTGTATGTACTATGCATGCTAATAGCTATAGATAAAGATATATGTTTGAAATCAATAAATTTGTATCATTAATTAAAATATGTGTAAGAAATATGATAATATCTAATTTTTAATATATATATATATATATATATATTTTAAATATATATATATATAATAAAATAATATATAACGTGTCCTGTTCCGGGGGGTCAGCGTGTCCGAATCCGACACCACGAATCTCAAATCCTACGTGTCCCGAATCCCCGTGTCAGGCGACTTAGGTTGATACTGTACTTGTATATATTTTCAGTATTTACATGGTAAATAACTTGTTAAGTAACTAAACAAGTAGGAAGAAATAAATCAGATAGTACAGGAAGAATTTCTAACGGATGGACTTAGAAATTCCAATAGGTACTGCACTGAGAGAGTGATGTCTATGTTCATAGAGTTGTGTAGAGATGTAATGTATAGAGAACCCAAACTTGTCACTGAATATAATAACTAAACTGTGGGTGGCACTATATAGAGAGACTGTCTCATCACCGAAACTGCCTTGATGTAATAACTATATTGAGATAGTGATGTAACATGGATTGTGAGAGGTATTTCTTGGATTTGATGTCCTTGAAGACAGATCCTTGTATGTCTCTTTTGTTTCCCTTCCTTTGACTTCAGCACCTTGGCTCTAAAACCATGTTGGAGAAACTAGGGCAAATAGGATTAGTAAGATTCTTCTAGACTTGTTAGCAATTTGTGAAGTGTTGTTACAATTTATCTTAGCTTGATCTTCTTCTTATTATTAGAGAGTGTGTTTATTTCATCAAATTGCTACCAAAAATAAAGAGACAAGAACACAAGATGTTGGCATTCTACCAGAGCCAAAACTTCTCCCTCTTGGAGAGAAAAACCCGCATGAAATTCCTCTTATGGAGATTTAATTAACGAACACCAAGACCATAACCCTTGACCTACTAGGCCACTCCAATACCAAGTCACCAATCCTCTTCTTGCTATTGAGATCATCATCAACACTGTTGCTTCACTGAATTCATCATTCATGCACCTTCACTAAGATATTCATCACAATATTGAGACCACAACTGCTGCACCATATCTCCATCTTCTTTTAGATTATTAATGCACTTTCCTTTGAGATCATCATTATGTAGATGAGGCTTCCAAAATGAGACATCTATGTGAATGGTTCACCGAGCTATTCATTATTATCCTCCATACTTATACGAGATTCTGATGTGTCCGAGATGGCATAGTGAGATCAGAATTATGTTGAGACTTATCTGAGTATACCAAGACTGTGAGCATGATGACCCTCAGAGAAGACAATAATACTATGCCTATGAGCTTAACCAAAATACAGTCATCTTGTACCTTTTTTGAGATACTGTCTTCACTGGGATATCCTAGATTTTTTGTCTTACTGTGCTATCCGAAGTCTTGTACCATACCTCTAAAAACTTCAAAGATGTCCAAGATTTTTTTGTGTTTGTTGCGATTACCCAGTTGGGTATATATAGTGGTTATGTCTCCAGTTTGAGCTGACTTATCCAGGTGAACTGACATGTCATCCTTTGGTTATTTAATATATTTTTGCAAGCCGACATGACGTCTTTTCATTGCTTTGTTTGCAGGCTTCTTCCTTGAAGGATGGTGCTTGTTTTGGAGAGTTGCTTGACACTAGGTTGACTCATGTTCATTACATAAATGCTCAAGAAGGTCTCTTCAATATAATTTATAAAGATAATAATTCTTTTTCTTGACAAGTACAAAGGTCAAAATTACATTCACAAATACCGGACCTAGTTACCCTTTTCTTCAACAATTAAGAAAACATTATGACAGTTGCCACATGGAAAGAAGTTTATAGAATTGCTCTTGGCAATGTTAAAGAATATGTCACTCCATAAGAAAGGCATTCTCACAATCTAATCTACTTCATTCTTTTTTCGCTTTTTAACAATTGATTTGAGTGAAGGTTCTGCCCCATCTTCCATTATGGGAAGAAAGAACGATGATGTTCCTGTGGAAATTGAATCAACTGCAATATCAATCCACATCTTTTTTTCCTTCTTTTCCACTTTGTGAATAGTTGAGCAATTAGTCATGAGATTTTTGAGGTGACTTCTGGACGGGTAAACCTCATGACCTGGGATTCTTGCAAGGTGTTATCTTAAATGGTTAATCCCTTTAGAAATAAGCTTTCCACAAAGTTTACAAGTCAGTGTTTTATGATTTGTCCCACAAAATGTTTCCCATTTTTCAAAAATGAATCCAAAGCCTTGAGCATGTCGGTGGATAATTAATGAAACCTACAGCAAAATGATGAAAACATTGCAGCATCAAAGTAACATCCAATAGTGTTACAGAAAAAAAATTCAAATCACGAAAAGTAACATCAGCTCACAAAATAATCATATAAAAGTGGAATCACAATAAAAATTAGTGTTAAGATGGAGTACTATGGTATAAGATTGAAAAGATTATTCTTAAGATCGCCACTATGCCCTGAATGTTATCTTGATAGATGTAACTACAGATAAAGTGTTGAAATATGTAGCTAGGTTCGGTCTTCATAATGACAGATGTAATCATGATTTTATGTATTTGATGTAAAGAGAAAATAAATTTATTATTGAAATTCTTGAGGCATATTCAAGGTGTTAGCGCTTGAAATTTCACCTCAGGCTGAGAAAGGTAAACCTCAAGGCAACATCAAACCATTTAGCCTCGTAGCTAGCCCTACGGGGCAGGAGAAGGCTTTCTCCGGTCTATCTCGGTAAAATCTTCAATGGATGAGATGACCAATATGTTAACACTGATTTTAGGCTAGTAAACTGATCAAAAAGGTTGATTTGGGATTTTTAGGGTTTTTGGTGGCAAATTGAGGAGAGGGCAATTTTGGGTGTGGGGATTGGACACAGTTTCTGCAGGGGGTTCTTTGGGGCGAGGTAGGAGACAGTGCTGATGCCTTTGATTGAGGTGGATGATCAGGAATGACAGGTGAGGAGCCAAGGAGAGCAAACAATAACTTTGAATTCCCCTTAGACAGTAGAAAACATTGAAATTAAACAAACTTAAAAGCAGAGCATGGCAAGCATGAATTCTTACTTTAACACTTCATTTGTTTAATGTGCAGAAGTAAAAGAAAGGAAATGATTTCACATAACACACTTACAAGTACATTTAGAAACACACCATCAACACATGAATCCACAAGAATCCCAAAGAGGACTGCAAAACCCTGGTCTTCCTTAGCCAAAAATTGCAGAGATACAGTGAAATAATACAATGATAACTTCTTCCTCAAGAGTCCAACCATGAAAATGAGTAAGAAAGTACATAATATAGATGATCTAACCTCTTTCCCTGCCTCCATGGGTCGAGCTCACTATCCTAGGAGCTGTTTCAACCACTTCTAAACTAAGCACTACAAACTAGGCAGTCAAAACAACTTGCCTCTATAAGCTAGGAAACCAATTCATTCATTTAATATTTACCCTTTTCATGAATGAATCTTCTAGAAGTGTTACATAAGAGTAAAAGTGTCTTAAAAGTACAATAATTACATCAAAGAGAATCATAATTCACCCCAAAAAGTCAAACTGGGTCAAACTGCGTTTTTCTGAGCTGTACAGTGCATTTTGGAAAAATCTGTCTGACGGGTCGCGCGCCCCTGCCTGACGGGTCGCGCGCCTTTGGAGCCACTTTTGGGGCACTTGCAGGTGTCCAAATTGGGCAAGAGTAGGCTTGTTGGAAAGGTCTGTGAGTCTACTTTCCAACCCAACTGGAATTTCTGAATTTGGTGGTCATTTGCCCCTCCAAAATTGCAATCTCCCAAGACTGCTTTCTGCAACTCAAAAATGTGGCAGAAAGTCATTTTTTGCTAGTTTTTTGACTTTCTGGAGGCCCAAAACTTCACCAAATCTCAAGTCCATCCATGAGCATGTGTAACTTTGCATGACAAATCTGGAAATGTTGAGTTTTTGCCAAATGGAGTTGCCATGATGAAGGGTCGCGCGGGGGGTGAGACCCGTTAATGAGCAAAAACCTGTAAATTGCCTAAAAAATCAAAATTGACCCAAAATTTTCAAAATTTCTTGGGATTTGTGCTGTGGCTGGGCTATTTAGTGCCATGTTCCTTTTGATGTGATGCATTCTCAGCCAGAGGTGGAGTGTTGCTTTCCACTCAAGGTGAAGTGTTGTTTTCTACTCGAGGTGAACTACTCTGAATACACCTGTTGACCTTTTCAAATGCCCTATGCAATGGAAACATGTGTTCATATGGAGCTGACACATTTGGGTATGGTCCACCTTGTTGATAGTCATTAGAAATCCCCCGAGTTGCATTGCCCTTCACCAGCCTTGTGTGTAATGTTTGAAAATTTTGTGGCTGCAAGTAAGCATCCTCTACAAACATCTTAGACCGAGAGTCTTCACGTTTTATATCATCCTGTGATATCCTGGTGTATAAAGAAGGATTCTGGGGCCCAATCACAGCATCCACTTGAGCTGCCATTGGTTCTCTAATTCTGTTATCATTAGATGCAGCACCACCTAGAATTTCACCATCCCTACACGACTTCATGAGACGATAAGCAACACCAACACGATCAAAACTTCCAGATAGTGGTGTTATAAGGAATTCATACCATCTAAAATGACACACAGCAACTTTGTCTCTTTTGAGGAGATAACCAAGAAATGTCTCAAATTCTAATGATTGTTGCCGATTCTGGCCAGCTGCATGAAAATAAACCCGAGGCAACTTTGATAGTGGAAGCATTGCCGCTGGAGTCATCTCCTTAACATGCAAGGCTACAGGTATCTTCACTAGAGAATTGGAGCATGAAACTTGGCTGATTGGCTTTCCATCTTTGTACAACATAATAAAGGTATTTGACTCATCTTCTTCGGGGACCTTATTCAAATCCATCAACACCATTCTCATCCTCGATTAAGCAAACCTTGCAAAATTTGGCAATTTGTGGCTCCTTGGCAAATTTGCAGGCAGTTTGATATTGAGGGCGCTGACGGGTCGCGCGCCTCACCCAACGGGTCGCGCGCCACTGACGGGTCGCACCTGTGTAAATTTTGCACTGGAAAAGGCAGCCTGATGGGTCGCGCGCCTCTGACGGGTCGCGCGCCAGGCTCAACGGGTCGCGTTTTGCAGGAGGCTTTTGGAGGCCTTCCTGGTGTCGAAATCGGGCGTAGGATAGCTCGTTGGAAAGGTCTTTGAGTCTACTTTCCAACCCAACTGGAATTTTTCAATTTGGAGTTCATTTGCCCTGTCAAAAATCAAATCTCCCAAGACTGGTCAAAATGTGCCAAATGAGGCTGCCTCAAGGAAGAATGCTGTTGCAGTCAACTTTTGAATGCCTTCCTCAACCCCAAATTGAGCTCATGATAGCTCATTGGAAAGCTCTTTGTGTCTAGTTATCATTTTACCCATCAAGCAAGTCATTTGGCCAACCAAGCTAGGAGAAAACTTGATTTTCCCAAGGTCACTTCAGTGGTGCCTTTGATTCTCCTAAGGCAACGGTATTTTTGACATTTCTCTCAAACCATGACACCTGTGTAAAAAGTGAAGGAGGTTTTTCTTCCTTGGCATGTTTTGAACAAAAACCTCTCTCAGTTTCCCAAAATTCATCTTTGATTTCTCTAAAACATCTTTTGAGTGAAACTTATCCCGATGTGTGAAACAAGGAATTTTGTCGAAATGAAGCGAAATGAAGGGGATAAGGGGCTTCTAAATTCTTGGGGAAATTTTTGGAAGTAGGGAGGGATGTTAGGAAGCAGGGGAAAGTAGAATCTCAAAGATTGAGCGAGGGGAAGGGGTCCAAAAGGGCAAAACACAGGCCAAACCTAGAAAATTGCCAGGTTGTAGCTAGAAACTAGGGTTTGTGCAAAAATGAGGAATTTGACGGATCTAAGGGATGGGAAGAGTTTGATAAGGTACTTTAAGGATAGGGGAAGGTGTATGAACATCAGGATACAAGTTTTGCCGATGATTTGACCGTCCAAGAGAAATTAGCTTTCAAAACCCTAGGAGAGGGAAATGACCCTGCCTAGGCACAACTGAAGCATGAATAAGATATAAAATGACTCATTAGACACTGACATGATAATGAAAACCCAATGAATGATGATAAACTCAGCAGAATGATGACATGGATAGGCATTTGGGAAATTTTGAAAGGAGTGAAAGCAAACCCTAGACCTAATGCCTAGTGACCAAATTTTACTTGAAGACTCACTGAAATGACAAAATTTGACCTTGACACTCTGAGACCACTTTGTAAGAGCATATTTGATCACTGGAGGAAGGCTGGAAAGACTGACACTAACACAAAGAAAATTTATTTTTAGGTCAAGCACCCATTGAGTGCTTCTAGGGCTTATTATTTAGTCTACAAGACAATTGAGTCCTTCAGAAATTGCGCAGAGCAGCCCAGCATCTGCCCGCACTCAGAAATTGCACAAAGCAGGCCAGCCAGTCTTGCTCTAGAAATTGCGCAGAGCAGGCCAACCAACATTGCTCTCAAAAAATGCGCAGTTTCAGCCAGCTGGCACTACTCTCCAAAATTGCGCAGAGCAGGCCAGGCCAACTGCACTGCCCTCCAAAAATGCACAGAACTGGCCCAACTGCGCTGCTCTCCAAAAATGCGCAGAGCAATCCCAGCCAGTTGCATTGTTCTCCAGAATTGCGCAAAAAATGCCAACATCACTACTCTCCGGAAATGCGCAGAGCAGCCCAACATCACTGCTTTGGAAAATTGCATAGAGTTGGCCAGCCAACCAGGGCCACTCAGCCTAGAAACAGCGTAGAAGTTTTCCCTCAGTGGCTATCCGTCGCATGTGTCGGTGGGTTGCCCGATTCCCTCCAAAATTGAGCAATCCTTCTTTGCATGCCGGGGAGCTTTCCCGAAAAAGTGAAAAAGTGAAAAAGCATCCCTAGATTTTAGGGATCTATTTTTAGCAATAGAAGTTACATGCAAAGTCATTTTTAGAAACTCCACGCAGAGTGTCGCTTTTTCCTAGATTTGCGAATGCGCGTCATAAACCCTAATTTCGCCAAATCTATTTAACGACGCCTCAGAGATCATTCTTCACATCCGATCTCGGAGCTCTAGCATTCCTAGCGCATCTAGGGACCTTCAGCACAATTGGCGCAACTTTTCTGGGTAAGTTTTGCTTTTCATGCCTTTTGCCGCTTTTTCTGTCGCTTTTTAGTTTTTGGCTTGTATGAGTGTTGTTTCCTTGGTTTTATTGAATGACCGTTGGCGTTTCAATGTGTTTTAGCTTGTAGAAGTGTTGTTTCAAGTTTTGCATTACCTTTCCTTAGTGTCGCATGCATAACACTATTTTTGCACTCACAGTCGTCATTGCAGCAACTCGCTTCATGAGCTTCTTGGTTTTGTCGTTTGACTGATTTTTTCACTTGCTTGATTTGCATGCATGTCTATTTCACTCAGGTCTGCACCAACTTCACACACACACTCAGTGCTTCGTTTTTTCAGGTTGTCATTGGGCAAATCCGGGCTGGCTTGGCCAGATCTTGTCTCTCCCGGCATGCTCTGCGCATTCCTGGCAATCAAGGCTCTGCCTTGCCTCCATCAATTGCGTAGAGGTTGCCCACACTGTCTCCCAGCTATTCTCTACGCAATCCTAGGAGGCAGTGCCTAGTCCTGCCCACTGGAACTATGCAATGCGCAGTTCCAGCCAGCAACCCATCCTGACTGATTTGCGCATTGCGTAGTTTCAATCAGAAGACAGCCTCACTGGACTGCGCATTGTGCAGATCCAGTCAGCAGTCAGCCTCACTGGCAGTTGGGACTGTGCAATGCGCAGTTCCAGCGAACAGTCTCCCAACTTCCCGAAGTCAATGCTGCGCAATCTTGCCCAACAGTCACCAATTTGTTGCCCGAATATTTCTCGAGTTGTTTGATGTTTTTAGCTAACATTGTCTCGCCATGAGTGTCTTCTCTATCTCTAGGTACCATAGATTTTTGAGAATATTCTCAGCAATACAGGTATCATAACCTCCAAGAGAGTTGGATCAAAAGACATAGTTGAAAGCAGCACTGGGGATGTGATTGAACAAGGGTCTATGAGCTTGCCCGTGTACACAGACACACACTTGTTCATTGAGAAGGACATCAAGATCACATGGCAAGACATCAACACTATTTTCTCAAGCATCTTTGAGGAGAATCTGGAGGACCGACTGATCTATGTCAATATTCATAAGCTAGGATTGTACAAGGTTGCATGCAGGTTTCCCATGTTCCCATGCGCAGATGTGATCCACCATATTGTCTCACACATTGATCCTGTGACAATGATATTGAGCAGTGTCAGTGGAGCAAAGTTTGCTTCCTCAAAACAGAAGATTATCAGCAGATGTATCATTTTCCATTGTCGGTGAGCAGGATGGATGCACTATTCTACACTCCCAACAGTAGCACGAACACAAGAGACATCTTGAAGCGTTAGGTAAGAGAGCCAGCAAAGTTCAGGACAACACCCAACTAGATATACAGGACGAAGACACTCAGGAAGGCATACCAGTTCTTGGTCATCTTCACATGCCACTTGTATGGCCAAGGGAGTATAGAGACCTTCCCGCAAAGTTGGGTTGCTATGTTGGATCAGCTGGCAAGTGAAGGAAAACCTTTCAACTGGTCTGACATGTTGGCTCTCCAGCTGAAAGTGCATGTATCCAATGCCCGGAGTCCGCCCAAGGATCAGAAAGCAAGATTCTTCATGTCTGCCTACCTGCTCAATGCAATCTGTGCCCATCAACAGTTTCCTGGCATGGGTTGGGCATGGACACCTTCAGAGAGTGTTGTGAACGTATATTGCAAGTTGTTCTCAGACTGCAGTTGGAGTAATGGCTAGAATATATGACCATTTCATCGCCCCTATGTACATGATGATCTTTGAACAAGATCCACCCTGCATGTCCCAGGCAGCAATGGAGGTGTTGCTAAACATTGCAGATTGGTACACCTCACCCGATGGCACCTTCATCAAGATGTACAGCGCGGAGAAGGTTCCACATGTGTCGTCGAGGTTTGCCACAAACAAGTTGGTCATGCAGGAGGTTGCATACCACATCTCGACAGGGTTATCAACTGGATTGCATAGGAAGAAGAAGGCACCATGGCCTACGCTTCCTGTGTGAATTGGGTTGTGCGCAATCGGGAGTTTTAAAGAAGCGGATGCCGAGGTCGAGGACTTCAAGAAGTTTAAGTTTGGCACCAAGAGTTTCAATCCATACGACCCACATAGATTTTGCAGGGACAACTGTGCAAGAATGTACTATTCTTGGATCCATGGGGCGTGTCATTGGCCAGAGGAAGACCCATGGAAATATTGTTATAACTCCTCTAGGCTCAATGAACCGGTCAGCATGGCAGTAGTGGCTAGCAGCACTCAAGGCAACAGCACCACAGGGAGCAACAACAATAGTAGTAGCAAGCAGCAAACCTATGCAAGAAAAAGGCAAGAGGAAGATTTCCGAAAGCATAGAGACGGAGCAAAACTACAAGTTTAAGGAAGACCCACTTGTGGAAAAGGTAGCTTTGGAGATAGATGCAAAGAGGCGACAACGCGACAGGAGGATAGCGCAAAGAAAGAGAGAGAAGCAAAGGTTGGAAGATGCAGAGAGGAAGTTGTGGGAAGTACAGCAGAAGCTCAAAGAAGAACAAGAGTTGCACAGAAGAGAGAAGGAAGCGCAGCATGAGCGTGAATAGGAGCACAAACAGGAACAGGAAAAAGTGCAAGGCACATAGACAGCGCAAACTGCATCGATACAGGTTGAAGACTCTGAACCAGCAACAGATGAGGAACAGGGTAAGCAGTCGTAGGAAAGGGAATTTTCTCCGCAGGATGAACCGATAGTAGAATAGATGGACATGGAGATGGAGCAACCAGAACAGGATCAGGATACCAACCTCATGCCAAAAGCAACCGAGGTCACTCCACAGGCTTCACCAACTCCAACAGCAGAGAAAGTCCCAAGTGAACAAGGGGATACCATTCTCCTTGAGGAATCCGGGAGCAGATGTGTACAACATAGCCTTTGATGAGTCACAACACAGAGTTGTACAAGCACATAGAGCACACACCCCAAATGAACATGCATCACTTGCGCACTTTCAAGAACGAGTGATCATGTCAAATGTACAAAGACATCCAGCCGCCTTGGTCGATGCTACAAAGGCTTATGCCGAAGCCACAAGCTCGAGTGTTAAGTTCTTGATAGCAGAAAATGAGTGCATGGCTAAGGAGTTGCAAGCAACCAGGCAGAGAGAGGAACAATCAATAGGATCCACCAGAGCAGAGATGAAGAAAGCCATACTTGCTGAAGTATCAGCTCTTGAGACAGTCACGCGAAGACTGTATGACAGGTTCGTCACCGTGCACAAGGCAATTGTCCATCTACATGGTCATCAACAACGTTGCACCAAGATAGCACGAACACTCACAGATATACATGTTGCAGTTGATCATGTACAGACATGGACAATGAGGTACAAGGGAGCCCCGCTTCATTTTCACAAGATGATGAAGTCACAGGTACAGTTGGACAAAGCACGCATCCAAAGTCTGATTCGGAACTATGAGGAACTTTCACCGCTCATCACTAGTATTGAGGCTTCATATGCACGGTTGTATAGGAGTTTGGATGTCGTGGTGAGAAAGTATGGCACCCTATCGACTGGTACACTCAATGAGGCCAAAGAGAAGAACCAAGTTAGAGTGGAGCTCAATACGTACTTTGATTAGTTGATTCTCACGGCCACCAGCACAGATTTGCAAGTCAACGTAGATAACATGCGGATGTACATCGTCGATCCGGCCTTGCTCAGGACTAAGTTGCGCATGTTACAGGACGAGTTGGACCGAGGTTCCAAATCAGTATACCCAGAAGCAATGGAGGCAAGAGTTCATTTCCAAAAAGATATCATCAAAGAGTACGCAAACACTATTCCACACTACCAAGCATGGCATCAATTCGTCACCGAGGATCACAGAGAGGAGGTTGATGAGCTGATCTTTCCACAGTCGTCTGAATCTTACTATTATCTTATGTGGCTGACTCAAGCCAATTTTGTCTCGCATGGGGATATGTGGAAAATGTATCACTTTTGTAAACATGATGTAAAGTGAAATTCCAAGTGTCATTAGTGGAATACAAACAGTCATATGTAATGTAAAGAGTTATGTAAAGAAAATGAAGAGTCATGAGGGTAGTCCAAGAGTCACAAAAGGGAATGTCAAGGGTCACCCCACCTTTTGTTATAAATAGAACTTCATAAATCATAGAACAGACTTTTGGGAGCCAAGCTTTTGCTAGGCATTGCTTAGAGAGGGCTTGGAGAGTATTGTGACGAGCATTGGCTTCTCCAAAGTGCAGAGCAAGTACGTCTCTTTAGAGGAGCAGGCGGTGTTGACTATAACGTTCCAATATTGGGGCTAGTGGTTATCATGGTTGTATGTATGGATGGAACTTTCACTTTATATAATATAACAGAGCCAACATGTTTCATGCATATGTTGTTATTGTAGTTTGACTATTCTGGTTACTTTAGCAGTGTATGTAGTTTTAACTTACACATTGATATATGGACTATTCCGTATGTGATTGTATGAATCTTATTGAAGAGCGTTTAATCCGAATTGGATTCATAAAGAAAGATTAACAGAGCCATGGCTATACCAAGTCGGCACTGACTTCAAAGAATTTAAAATAGCGATCAAGAACACCTCTAAACCAGTGGCAATGGCAGCCAGCGTGGAATGACGAGGACCTCGGTCAAAGTGTGCTGACCGAGGCCCATGGAGACTGTGCAGGAGGCAAAGTTAGCCCTTGGGAGGCCCGGATCGGGAAACATAGGCAGTTTTTGATGCGCACTTAGCGCATCGCTGAGCGAAAAACCTCAAATTGGAGAAGCCCCGAGCGCTCGATCGCACGAGAGCCGGGAAAACTGTGGGATAAAGGCTAAAGCGCTAAAGGCGGGACCCACTCCAAAACCGGCAGTATTGATAAGGGGCGTCCATGGGCGGTAAGCAGTTTTGAAGGAAAAGGAGCGATTCCACTCAATGCCCGACGCGTGGCAAGCGAAGGAGAAAGAAAATCGTCGCTCATCGCACGCTAATGGTTGAGCTAGTCAACCGCGTGGGACGAGCGAATGGCGTCGAATCTGGGGGCTCCAGATCTAACGGCTGAGATTGCACCTAATGGAGAAGACAGAATTGACGAGGCAATAAGCCGCGATTTAAAATAATTTGACGTCCGATTTGACTGCCAAGGTGGCAGAAGACTCATTACACGACGTAACGGAAAAACCGAACCAATGAAGCGAATTGGTGCAGCTGCAGGAGGACATGTGGCCACTCCCTGTGAGCCTAATGATGACATCGAACAGGGAACTCCAAGCAAAGTTGTAGCATGCAATCTGACGGGAAGTGGACGAGGAATCGTACAGCCATGGGTACGAATGGCCTTAAAGCCATGCATAGGAAAGCAGAAAGACACCAGAACCCCGAGAGGAGGACGGAACACAAAAAAGAAAGACAGTGAAGCAACAGCAAAACGGAAGATAGAGGGCTGAGCTGACCAAAGGCAGCATTGAGCACCAGAGAGCTTGAGGGATTCAAGCCATCCCTGAGAGGATCTGTCAGACCAGAGAGGTCAAAGAGCTGGCAAGGAAAAGATTCTGTGTACTCCAGTGCCTAGGGGAATCCAAGAACCACCCTGCCAAGTCAATCTGTCTCAGGAGACTCATGTTGAGCTCCCTCATTGTAATTCTCTGCTTCAAGACACAATAAAAGAAGGCCACCACTAAGAGCTGGACCGGAGATGTAGCCTTGGAAGATAGGGTGAACTCCTTATTAAATTCTTTTGTTCTTGTATTTGTTTACTGTGTCTCTGTTGTTTTCCATTTCAAGTGTCTGTGTATTTGCAATCTGATCAATTTGTTGCCTAAATAACATAGACACACACCAGCACATGAGTCTGTAATACCTTCATTTAATAAATCTTTAACTGAGGTCACTCATAGGGTGATTATCAGATCAAGTGGTATCAGAGCTCTAGGCTGTAAGGTTAGACAAGCTTGTGTTGGTTTAGCTGTTGAATGCTCAATAGATCAAAGCTCAAATTAGGAGAAGGAGAGTTGGTCGAAACTAATCCTGAAATTGGGAGAGTCTATCCTCGAAAGACAATGTCAAAGGAAGGTTCTATGGGCCCAGACCCTCAATTCATAGAGAGTTTCCTAGCTATAAAGTCTATGGTAGAAGAAATGTATAGGGACTTTAGAAAGCATAATGATGAAGATTCATCAGGTTCTAAACAAGATAAAGAAGAAGATGAGTCTCATCCCCATGACCACTCAAAAGGAAAAGGGAAAGAGGAAAGCTTTCTCACACCTCCTAATAGCCCTGTGCATAATAAGAAAGCATGTTTGATTAAGCTAAATGTTAAATTCGATTTGCGTATATATGATGGAGAGCTTAATGCTGAAAAATTGGACAATTGGATTAGACAAATTGATGTGTATTGCAGAGTGCAAAACATCCACTCAAACGAGCAAAAATCCAGCTGGCAAGCCTACACCTAGGAGGCACTGCCTTGGTTTGGTGGGAAGGCAGAACCCAAGCTGACATGAAAAGACATGGGAAGACTATCTCTGTCTAGAGTGACTTTGTTTTTGCAATCAAGAAGCAGTTCTATCCATTGGTCTACATGCAACAAGCCATGATGAGTTGGCAAACTCTTCGGCAGTTGAAAGAGCAAAGTGTGCAAGGGTATACTCAAGAATTTAGAAAGAGAGCATTGATTCTAGGGATCTCATTAGACTCACCAGAGACTCTTTTGAAGTACATTGGTGGCCTACACAGCTACATGAGGCATACCATCCTCATGTTTAATCCCACTAGTATAGATGAGGTATCTGTACAAACTACTCATCTAGAAGCTAGATGAAAGAATGGAAATCCAGAAGTTGGGGGACCATCCCAACCCACTGCAAGCAAGAGCAAGGAGAAAAGAAAGCAGAAGTGGAAAGCAAGGAAGGCTAACACTGCACAGAAAAGCAAAGCTTCATGCACTCACTGTAAAAAGGAGGGGCATGATGATGAGCATTGTTGGATTCTGCATCCAGAGCTGAGACCTAAGAAGTCTGAGGGCAAGAAGAAGAAGACTGCTACAGCTATTCAGAGAGATATGGGGTCAGAATCGGGAGATGAAATAATCATTGCAGCCACAGGTATAAAAGGTAAGAATTTTGAGGCATCTACTAGTAATTCTGCTCAAACTATTACTGATGAAGAACATGAGAGAAAAAGACATGAGCTTTTCCATATTCGAATTATTTCCATATATCAAAAGATTGACACATTGTCTCATAGTGGCTCACAAGTAAATTTGATTTCTGAAGCAATTGTAAAGAAATTGGGATTAGAAACTACACCTCACAAGAAACCATACCCGTTAGGATGGTTGAATGATAAAACACAACTACAAGTGACTAGATAGTGCAAACTCAAGTTTTCTTTTGGGTCAGCATTTGTAGATGAGGTTGAGTTAGACATAATTCCTTTGGATATATGTGGAATTGTTTTAGGAAGTCCTTACTTGTATGATAGAAAAGCCATTTTCTATAGAGCTGAGAACAAGTATCTACTCGTTAAAGATGGAATCGAATACTTTGTGAGAGCTCACAAGCTTAAGAATAATTATACTCTCATAAACTCAAGGCAGATGAAAAGAATGATAAATTCATGCAAACAATTCTTACTAATGGTTGTAAAGGAAAAGAAACCTGATAAAACCAATGTATTTGAGGGTTGTAATGCTAAGCAGCAAGCTAATATAGAAAAGATTGTTTCAGAGTATGATGTCCTGTTTCAGGGACCTAAAGGTCTGCCACCCAAGAAAGAAATAGTACATAATATTATTTTGCAGCAAGATGTTCCATTGGCTAACATTGGAATGTACATGTTGTCTGCTTTAGAGAATGTTGAAATCAAGAAGCAGGTGCAGGAGTTGCTCGAGAAGGGGTTCATCAGGCCTAACACATCACCATGTGGGTCACCAATCGTTTTGGTAAGAAAGAAAGATGGCTCGTGGAGAATGTGCGTTGACTACCGGGCACTGAATAAGATAACAATCAAAAATCGTTATCCCCTTCCTCGCATAAATGATCTTTTAGATCAATTAAACAAAGTTGTCTATTTCACCAAGCTGGATTTGCACAGTGGATACCATCAGGTCAGAGTTGCAAAGCAAGATGCATCGAAGACTGCTTTCAAAACAAAGTAGGGATTGTATGAGTGGCTGGTTATGCCTTTTGGCTTGACCAATGCCCCTGCTACTTTCATGAGATTAATGAATGATGTACTCAGGCCTTTTCTTGATGATTTTCTTATTGTGTATCTGGATGACATTCTGATTTTTAGTAAAACGTGGGAAGAACACTTAAAGCATGTTAAGCAAACATTAGATGTTTTGAAAAGATAAAAACATTATGTTAAACTCTCAAAATGTGAATTTGGCAAAGCATCTCTAAATTATTTGGGTCATATAGTAGGGGATGGTGAATTGAAAATAGATCCCTCTAAAGTGGCAGTCATTGTAAACTGGCCTAAACCCAAGTCTGCTACAGAAGTAAGAAGCTTCTTAGGAGCAGCAAAATATTGGAGGAAGTTCATTTCTAACTTTTCCTCAATTGCAGCTCCCTTACATGCTTTGACAGGATTGAACAAGGTGTTTCAGTGGGGAGGCAAACATCAGAAAGCCTTCGACACCTTGAAAGAAAAGATCAGTACAACACCTGTACTAGCACTTCCTGATCTACAAAGACCATTTGAGATCCAAACAAATGCCAGTAACTATGCCATGGGAGCAGTGTTGACACAGCACGGTAAACCCATATGTTATCATTCTGAGACTTTTAATCTTGTAGTAGTTAACTATCCTACATATGATAAAGAATTGTATGCATTAGTTCAGAGTGTGAAAAAGTGGAAACATTACTTAATGGGCAAAGAGACAGTAATACATACTGATCATCAACCATTCCAATATCTACACTCCCAGACTAAGTTGCAACAATCAAGACACTACAGATGGATGGGTTTTCTACAACAGTTTCATTTAGTCATCAGATATAAAAAGGGCATACATAACAAAGTTGCAGACCTATTATCTAGACCCATTATAAATGCATCTACTATACTTAAGCATAATTTTGTACTACATGAAAGCTACATTGAATAATATGCTCAAGATATAGATTTTAAAGATGTATATGCAACTTTGAGTCAAGGCAAAAGAGTAGAAGAATTGGATTATCATTTGAAGGACCGACTCTTATATCATTGTGGGAAACTCTGCATTCCAGAAATTGAGAGAGTAAAGATAGTTAGAGAGGCACACACTTCTCTGATATCAGGTCACTTTGGGGTAAGTAAAAAAGTTTCACAGCTACAAAGATTTTGCTATTGGCCGAAAATGAATGAGACAGTTTCTAGATATGTAAGAGGGTGTACCATGTGTGCTAAAAGCAAGCCCAGCAATAGAAAACTAGGCTTGTACACTCCATTACCAGTTCCTTCTCACCCTTGGGAAAGTGTTTCCATGGATTTTGTTGGAGGACTGTCTAAGTCTAGAAAAGGTCATGATTACCTGTAAGTGGTTGTGGATAGGTTCAGCAAAATGTGTATTTTAATACCTTGTAATAAACAGATTACAGCTTAACAAACAGCAAAATTATTCTTTGAACATGTATGGGTTCATTTTGGATTACGCACTTCTATTGTATCTGATCGAGACACCCGATTTGTGGGGAAGTTTTGGTCAAGTCTGTGGGAGCTGATGGACACCCAACTGAAGAAAAGCACAGCTTTTCATCCACAAACCGATGGCCAAACAGAAGTAGTTAACAGGACAGTGATCCAGTTGCTCAGAGGATATTGCAGCAAACATCTTAAGTTGTGGGATGAACATTTGTGTTATGTGCAACATGCTTACAATAGAGAAAAATAATCGTCTACACAGAGATCTCCTTTTGAAACCTGTTTTGGTTTCATACCAAAGTCAACTTTGGATTTTGTCTTTGGTAAAGATACCACAGTTGGTGGACACAGTGATGTGGACAAGGCAACCAGGTTCATTGAACAGATCCAGCAGATCCACCAGGCAGTACAGGAATAGTGGGGAAAGAGCCAAGCCAAATACAAGGCAAGGCATGACAAGCATCGGATGGAGCATAGTTTTCAAGTTGGAGACCAGGTCTGGCTGTATATCAGCAAGGACAAGATGCAAAGTGAAGGTAAAACGTTAAAGCCTATCAGGTATGGACCTTTTAGGATACTTGAGAAGATTGGTGAAAATGCTTTTCGCCTTGATCTACCAGCTTACATGCACATCTACTCAGTCATAAATGCAGATTGCTTGAGATTGTTTGAACCATCAATGATGGAGGATCCTAAAGAGCAAAGTCAATTGCCTTCTATTGATGACCTGCTACCTGAATATCTTAATGAATTGCAGGAAGACACAGTCTTGGACAGGAAGGTGACGACGACGCGCAGAGGAGATGTTGAGTACCTCAAAATTGGACTCAAAGTTTCGAAGTCGGGTAGTGCAAAGTGGATTGAGATCGGGCAAGTGAGACAGCAGTACCCTCACTTAGTCGAGGCTTGAAAGAAAACCAACTTTTGGTGGTCCAAAAGCTTTTCAGTGGGAAGGTTGTGATCCGAATTGGATCCATAAAGAAAGATTAACAGAGCCATGGTTGTAACAAGTCAGGACAGACTTCAAAGAATTTAAAACAGCGATCAAGAACACCTCTAAACCAGTGGCAATGGCAGCCAGCATGGAACAACAAGGACCTTAGTGAAAGCACACTGACCGAGGCCCATGGAGATTGCACGGGAGGCAAAGTTAGCCCCTGGGAGGCCCAGATCGAGAAATAGAGGCAGTTTTTGATGTGTGATTAGCGCTGGGCAAAAAACCTCAAATTGGAGAAGCCCCGAGCGCTCGGTCGCATGAGAACCGAGAAAACCATGGGATAAAGGCTAAAGCGCTAAAGGCGGGACCCGCTCCAAAACCAGCGGTATTGATCGGGGGCGTCCATGGGCGGTAAGCAGTTTTGAAGGAAAAGGAGAGATTCCACTCAGCGCTCGACGCGCGGCAAGTGGAGGAGGGAGAAAACGGCCGCTCATCGCGCGCTAATGGTCGAGCTAGTCAACCGCGTGAGATGAGCGAATGGCGTCGGATCTGGGGGCTCCAAATCTAACGGTTGAGATTGCGCCTGATGGAGAAGACGGAATTGATGAGGGAATAAGCTGCGATTTAAAATAATTTGACGTCCGATTTGACTGCCAAGGTGGCAGAAGACTCATTCCACGACGTAACGGAAAAAATGAACTGACGAAGCGAATTGGCGCAGCTGTAGGAGGACATGTGGCCACTCCCTGTGAGCCTGATGATGACACCGAACCGGGAATTCCAAGCGAAGCTGTAGCGCGCGATCCGACGGGAAGTGGAAGAGGAATCGAACAACCATGGGTACAAATGGCCTTAAAGCCATGCACAGGAAAAGCAGAAAGACACCAAAACCTCGAGAGGAGGACGGAACATAGAAAGGAAGAACAGAGAGAAGAAAGACAGTGAAGCAACAGCAGAATGGAAGACAGAGGGCCGAGTTGACCGAAGGCAGCATTGAGCACCAGAGAGCTTGAGGGATTCAAGCCATCCCTGAGAGGATCTGTCAGACCAGAGAGGTCAAAGAGCTGGTAAGGAAAGAGTCTGTGTACTCCAGTGGCTTGGGGAATCCAAGAACCACCCTGCCAAGCCAATCTGTTTCAGGAGACTCATGTTGAGCTCCCTCATTGTAATTCTCTACTTCAAGACACAATAAAAGAAGGCCACCACTGAGAGCTGGACCGGAGATGTAGCCCTGGAGGATAGGGTGAACTCCTTATTAAATTCTTGTGTTCTTGTATTTTCTTACTGTGTTTCTCTGTTGTTTTCCATTTCAAGTGTCTGTGTATTTGCAATCTGATCGATTCGTTGCCTAAATAACATAGACACGCACCAGCGCATGAGTCTGTAATACATTCATTTAATAAATCTTTAACTGAAGTCACTCATAGGGTGATTATCAGATCAGTGTTGTTGGTTTAACTCATCACTTTGAATTGTCGACTATTCTGCTTTCCAGTTTGTGATGTCATTTAGCTCATGTGTTCCTTTCAGGCTGCATACTATTACAGGCTTCTAAGGGACACACTTCTTTCCCCTTCCGTGCATTAGAACCTCCCCATGCATCTCTCTTGACTCGTTGCAAGGTCACATACTTGCTTCCGACAAGGATATCTTGCTTACCTTTGCGCTATCACAGTCAAGGCATAGCTTTACTACCCACTGCTGGGACTCCTACTCCAAACGGTTTGAGGTCTAGTTGGGACTTCTTACTGGGGAGATCCCCTGACATGTTGGCGGGTCCAACACTGTCAACATTTCTGGTGCTAGAAGGAGGGCCAGATGACAAGTTGAGTCCTCAAAGTCTGTTTTGAATCTTCGCACATCTATCATGACTTATGTTACACTTTGTCCTCCGAGATGTATGTCTTATGGAAATGACTTTGAAATCTCAGAGGAGTTCTGGAATCTCTTGTCACAGAACACATATGAAGGTGAAGGTGGAACAACTTGGCAGAGGCATAGTCTTGCCTTTGCCAATCTATGTGATAGCCTCGAAACCCGTGAGGATTACGTGATCTGCACGTTGTTCGCATTCACGCTTCATGGGCACCCATTGCAATGGCTTGTCACACTACCCGAAAAATCTATTCACTCATTTGGTCACTTTGTTGTAGAGTTAGTTGATGCTTTCCATAAGTTTGACCGTCAAGCACTTAACAAAAAAAATCTCGAACTACGGAAAACCCCTAATGAATCCTTAGCTCAATTCTAGGATCGCTTTCATAATCTCGCATTTCAGTTCCCAGAGGATGAAATTGATTGGAAATTTATCAATGAAAGATTTCAGTATCTTCTTCACATATCTGAGAATCTGCATATCTTGGAATAATTCGAACTGACCCCAGCATACCTCGGTGTTCTGCTAAATCCAAGGTGGACAAGGTTGTTGTCAGAAGTGAATGTTCGTCCTCATCTCATCAAACAGCTGTGGCCCTGCAGTGTGAGGTGGGAGAAGGTGCACATCTATCTCTTGAACCATCACATCCTCCCACCCAACATGCTCTTGATTTCTGCGCACATTTGGCTAGCAACACTGTTGGTTGCCACATGGACTTGTTTCCTCAACCTTCGTCCCCGCGTTTTGTTGATCCTCCGGATTGTACTATGTTGTGTTCTCTCGTTTCGGACTCCACACTTGTTGTTCACAAGGATCAAGTTATCAACAGAGTTGGTGTTGAGCAGCCAACCTGTGCTATCATTTATGATGAGTATGTGTGGGAATCTAAAGAAGAACCTGCAGTGAAGGATGACCTCCTTCTGTCTGCACCTCATCCGCTTTTCCCTGACATCTTTGGTGATTCTGCCATTGTTGATTTTCCGTGTGAGAATTCATTCCCGGATGCATCTACTTCCGATCATTCACAGAATACACCGGATGTCAGTCTATCATTGCATAGCAGAGAGGACACATCTTTGTTTGCAAATCCACTCAATATTTCATCTGTCATTCCGGAAACACAGAGGGTGAACATTCTTGCTTCTCATCAACCCCTCTGTACGATTCATCAGATCATGAGGATGTCGATGAACATATCGAATTTTCTGATCGTGGTTGTCATGATCTCTTTTCTCCTTCATTCGATCACAATGTTGATTCATTCGTTGTTGATCTTTCTAAGCCACCCGTCTTCGATGATCTACCTGTTGATGAAGTGGAAACCCCACAAGTTATCGAGGCACTTCAACCCGAGCTGATGGTTATGTCAGGTCCTCGCTGTCTTGAGGTCGATTCCACTCCAGATCAGAAATCCATTGAAACACCCGAGGATCTTCATCACTCTCTTGTTTACATTGAAGATCAATCTAGTTCACAGAATTCACAACCTCCACCTGAATCATATGATCCAATCGCTCATACATAGCGAGCACTCTAGCTAAACGTGAGTTGTCTTTCTTTCCATGTTTGCTCGTTTGTCACGATCAAAAGAGTTTGCAAGTTTGTCGTCTATGCACAGTGTGACGCATAACCATGATACATCTGCAGAATGCTTATCTTGTGTTTTTATTCTTTTCTTTTATGTGGATATTTTTAAACTCGAAGCGTGTTGGTCTTCACTGTTATATCTTTCTTGTTTGTTGGTTTACACGTTTATCTTTCTCGTAAACCACGCCTTCACCAACATGGGTCAACAAATGCGTTGATGGTTGCATTGGAAATATCACTTTACATGAAGAGGCCCATGCACTGCTTAGTTTAGGAGTAGGAGTATTGTTTGTTTCCTTGTTTTGCTTCATTTGCATGCTTTCTTTACTTACTTTGTTTGCATTGCTCGTTTCCTTGCTTTGTTTTCTTGCTTTGCTTTCATCTAATTATGTCCTTTGCTTTCTGTTGTTTGCTTGTTTTTCACCCATAGGTTTAGTTTCGCATGAAACTATGTGTGGCTCTCGAGACAAGCAAGGTAAAGTATAAGAGGCCTTGTACAGCTACCAACACTTGGTCATCTGTTGTCTTCTCTCTTTATGAAATTGCTTGTTGTCTTCAGTCAATGATACCCTAATGGAAAATATGTTTTGTTCAGAGTGAGTATTGGTGAAAACACAACGCTTGCACTTTTAACTAGTACCACTGAATCTAATTGGTTCTTTTGGGTTAACCCTTGTCAGCTCAATCAAGTAGAGTAAGGTGAGGGGGAAAACCTTAACAAGTATTGTCAAAGATATACATAAAATACTTCTCCGAAGGGACAACCTCTTTTGCTCTCAATAAGTCAGCATCCCTCTTCCGCCTCTGAAATAAATAAGTCCCTATGCACAGTTCTTTGAAAAATAAAAATGAAAATGAAAATGAAAAATAAATAAGGCAAAAGAAGAGAAAGGCTTCCTGCGCAAAGAGGTGATGCAAGTAACTTCGTCGGGGAACTGACCAGGCTCACTGGCAGCAAAGCAATGCTTGTGTTCCTACGTGACACCGCCAGGGTACTCTCCAAGCCTGCTGGCAGCGGAGCAACACCAGAGATGAAACTAAGACTCTGACATCTTTATTATTTGTGCACCAATATACCCCTCATCCCCAATCAAAACAACTAACTTGAATTGCCTTGGAATGTGGGTTAACCGATCAAGAGGATGGCAGGGACTATATCTTTAACTCAAGGTTAGCGTTGAAGCCATGACAATTGACGAATCGAACAATACTTTCGGAGGAGTTAGACTCGTTTTTCACGAACAAGGTCCATATAGAGAGTTGGAGTTCTACCAGTGTATCGCCAATGTTGTAATGGCTACAACCACCCTCCAAAATTTTGCCTTCACTTCGTTTTCGAGCCTCCCTCCTCGAAATCATCGCAGTTATCCTGCACTAATCAAGTACTTGTGTTTATTTGATTTCATCTATCATTTAACAACTTGTGTTCACTCACTTGTCCCATCGGTCAACCACAAGCACAACCAACACTTGGTTCACATCCGGTTAATTGGTTGTCGGGCAAAATTGCGCAAACCTGGAGGGCAACTTGTCTTCCCCTCAAGAATTGCACAGAGCAGCCCAGCAGTTGCCCTACACTCAGAAATTGCATAGAGCAGGCCAGCCAACCTTGCTCTGGAAATTGCGCAAGCAGGCCAACCGCCACTGCTCTCCATAAATGCACAGTTTCAGCTAACTAGCACTGCTCTCCAAAATTGCGCAGAGCGGGATAGGCCAACTGCACTACCTTCCAGAAATGCGCAGAACTCGCCCAGTTGCACTGCTCTCCAGAAATGCGTAGAGCAGCCCAAGCCAGCTGCGCTACTCTCCAGAAATGCACAGAGCAGCCCAGCATCACTGCTCTGGAAAATTGTGCACAGCTGTCAAGCCAGCCAGGGTCACTTAGCCCAGAAACAATGCAGAAGTTTTCCCTTAGTGGTTGTTTGTCGCATGTGTCGGTAGGTTGCCCGATTCCCTCCAGAATTGTGCAATCCTTCTTTGCATGTCAGGCAGCTTTTCCTGAAAAAAAAAAACAAAAAGTTAAAAAGCATCCCTAGATTTTAGGGATCTATTTTTAGCAGCATGAGTTACATGCAAAGTCATTTTTAAAAACTCCCTGCCAAGTGTCGCTTTTTCTAAGATTTTTGGCATGTGCATCATAGACCCTAATTTCGTCTAATCTATTTAAATGACACTCATTGAGGCCAAAGCGAAGAACCAAGTCAAAATGTAGCTCAGCATGTACTTTGATCAATTGATGCTCACGGCCACCAGCACAGATAACATGCAGGTGTACATCATCGGTTCGGCCTTGCTCAGGACTAAGTTGCGCATGTTACAGGACGATTTGGACCGAGGTTCCAAGTCTGTATAACTGGAAGCAATGGAGGCAAGAGTTCGTTTCCAGAAAAAAATCACAAAAGAGTGCACACACGCCATTACGCACTACCAAGCATGGCATAAGTTTGTAACTGAGGATCACAGGGAGGAGGTTGATGAGCTAATCTTTCCATAGGTGTTCAAGTCATAGTGTTGTCTTGTCTGGCTTATTCAAGCCAATTTTGTCCCACATGGGTATATGTGGAAAATGTATCATTTTTGCAAACATGATGTAAAGTGAAATTCCAAGTGTCATTATTGGAATACAAACAGTCATATGTAATGTAAAGAGTTATGTAATGAAGTTGAAGAGTCATGAGGGCAGTCCAAGAGTCACAAAGGAGAATATCAAGGGTCACCCCACCCTTTGTTATAAATAGAACCTCATAACTCATAGAACAAGCTTTTAGGAGCCAAGCTTTTGCTAGGCATTACTTAGGAAGGGCTTGGAAAATATTGTGACAAGCCTTGGCTTCTCCATAATGCAGAGCGAGTATGTCTCTTTGGAGGAGCAGGCGGTGTTGACTGTAACGTTCCACTATTGGGGCTAGTGGTTGTCATGGTTGTATGTATGGATGGAACTTTCACTTTATATAATATAATAGAGCCAGCACATTTCATGCATATGTTGTTATTGTAGTTCGACTATTCTGGTTACTTTAGCAATGTATGTAGTTTTAACTTACGCATTGATGTATGGACTATTCCATATGTGATTGTATGAATCTTATTGAAGCGTGTTGTTGGTTTAACTCATCACTTTGGATTGTCGACTATTCTGCTTTCTAGTTTGTGATGTCATTCAGCTCGTGTGTTCCTTTCAGGCTGCGTACTATTACAGGCTTCTAAGGGACACACTTCTTTTCCCTTCCGTGTGTTAGAACCTCCCCATGCATCTCTCTTGACTCGCTACAAGGTCACACACTTGCTTCCGACAAGGATATCTTGCTTACCTTTGCGCGCTATCGCAGTCAAGGCATAACTTTAGTACCCACTATTGGGACTCCAACTTCAAATGGTTTGAGGTCTAGTTGGGACTTCTTACCGGGGAGATCCCCTGACATGTTGGCAAGTCCAGCACCATCAACACATCCGATACTCTTTGAGGATGAGGTAGGGCATCCAAGATAAGAGTAGTCATAGAGGACCGATATTCTTTGAGGACTGCGAATCCAAGATAAGAATAGTCCTAGAATGTTAAAATTGGCAACTAGGGCCAAACTCCATGTGGGTCATCTTATTAATGGAAGCTGATATTTTTCTTGGATCCCTCTCATCGAGAGGTGTAGGATTGATCTAAAGATCATCTGATTCCGATAAGTATTCATGGAGATATGAATTTATTTGTATTATGGGACAATTTGTCAAGGTCGGCCAGCAACCAAATAAACCCCACTTGTGCTCAACGTTTTAGTATAAATAGAGGTGGCCTTCAAGTCATTTTCAACACACTTGGGATCTCTTCCCCTCTACTTGTCTTTGGGTTTTAGTAGGAGGAGAGATCCTAAGGGATAACGATGCCCTAATCCAAAGGGCATAATCCGGAACTACCGGGAATAGCCGGAATTTCTAGAACTGCTAGAACTGCCAGAACTATCGGGAAAAGTCGGAACTGTCAGAATTGTCGGGAACTACCGGAACTACTGGGAAAAGTCGGAACTGTCGGGAACTGTCGGAACTGTCGGGAATAGCCGGAACTGCCGGGAACAACCGGAACAGCCGGGAAAGCTAACACAGAGGGCAGAAGCCGGAACTGCCAGAACCGCCGGAAAAAGCTGGAACTGCCGAAACTGTCGAAAATGCCGGGAATTGCCGGAATTGTCGGAACTGTCGGGAATAGCCGAAATTGCCGAAACTATCGGAACAGCCAAAGCATCTGTCTCCGAAGGAGAGCAGCATGCAAGGGACAACTAACTAACATTCGGATAGTTGTATGGTACTTAGCAGCAAATACACCAAGAATGCAATGCTACAGCTAGCATGCAATAGAAAGCATGCAAAGGAAAACAAGCAAGCTAGGGACAACAAGCAAGCAAGATGCAGCCAGCACATAGGTCAGTATGGCAACATTGTGCAGCAATGGTACATAATGCAGTACAGTGATGGGTTCAGTCATGATTAATGAAGCATGATGAGATGCAGCATAGTGATGATGGGTGCAGCATGGTGCAGCACGGTGAGGTGCAGCATGATGACAAAATGCAGCACAACGATAGGTGAAGGAGTCACCTTGGAGAATCAGTTGAATCAGCATGTCTTCAACTCATCTCATGTATCATCTTCTTAGAGATGATCTATGCTCTTATCTGGATAAGTCAAAGTGTTGACTTCTGTTGTAAACGTACTATCTCTCTCTCTCTGCTGAACTATTGAAGAACATATAAGAAGAATTGATCAAGGGTTTCCCCACATTGGGGTTTGTCCCTGGCTAGCGCCACATCTTGTGTCCTCTTGTCTTGGCTTGTCTTCTACAATTTATGTTTATGTTCTATTTGCAGTTTACTTTAATGATGGGTGCAGCATGGTGTAGCACGGTGAGGTGCAGCATGATGACAAAATGCAGCACAACGATAGGTGAAGGAGTCACCTTGGAGAATCAGTTGAATCAACATGTCTTCAACTCATCTCATGTATCATCTTCTTAGAGATGATCTATGCTCTTATTTGGATAAGTCAAAGTGTTGACTTCTGTTGTAAACGTACTATCTCTCTCTCTTTGCTGAACTATTGAAGAACATATAAGAAGAATTGATCAAGGGTTTCCCCACATTGGGGTTTGTCCCTGGCTAGCGCCACATCTTGTGTCCTCTTGTCTTGGCTTGTCTTCTACGATTTATGTTTATGTTCTATCTGCAGTTTACTTTAATGCTGATGTGATTGCTAATCTGGAAAAGATATTGAGCTAACTGTGAAAATTGAAATAAATTGCTCTAAGCATAGAACATACCTAAAATTAACATGGTATCGGAGCTGAGATGAAGACAATGCCCAAGCAAGAGGGAAAGAGCAATCACCGAAGACAGTTGGGAAAGGACAAAAGGATCAGTGGATTCCTCATCTCTCTTCAAATTCACCGAGGGTGAAGTCGAAACAAGAGAATATTATCAGAATGGCACAGTGAAAGTTTCTGATGGCCTACCTAAAGATCACTTCATTGGGAAGTCCGGATCTAAGGGTGGAAGGAAAGGCAGATGCCTTGGCTGCAATAAGTTCGGACATTATGCGAAGGAGTGTCTGAATGGCAGAGACACATATCTTGATGAAGATAACAATCATTCCAGGGACATCTTCAATGACCAAAGGAATGACATGTAATGCAAGTCATCAAGGAAATGGCCGACTCTTCAAAAAAAAAAGCAAGGAACCCCAGGTATGAAGAATCAAATGTTGTTTTTGATAAGATAAAAAAGCATTATCTTATATTGGCCCTCTCATTCAGATTCTTTGGGAATTTGGCTTATTGTTCGTAGTGCTTCAAGGCACTTCATTAGATAGTAGGGTGCACTCTCTAATTTGGTAGAGATGGAAACAATCGTGGGATTATACTTGGAGTCGATGCCACCTATCCCGGAAAGGGTGTAGGGAATGTTACCCCTCAATTGAATGACGGTAACTCGATTCATTTACAGAATCTCTTTTATGTTCCTGATCGCAACAAGAACCTGGTGTCCATTTCAACAATGGAAGTCAAAGGTTACAGGGTGGCACTCATCGATGGAAAGGTACATGTTTGAAAATAGAATTTTCAAAGATGTTTTTGAGTTCAGGGTTGTATCAAGTTGTTGGAAGTCCATAGGGACCATGTCCATTGACACATAGCACCGGAGGTCCATGAGTCAGATGGTGATAGGGATGCCTGAAATCAAAAAGAGCATGAAAGTACATGTCTGAGATGTACCAAAGGAAAATCTTACAAGGGGACGATTCCCCTCATGTAGCAAGTCCACAGGTTTGGAACAACCCGAGGGGTTTGAGATCCATGATCAGGAATCTCACATATGCAGGTGGAAGAAAGCCCTCTATGGCTTGAAGCCAAATTCCCCGGGCATAGTATGAGAGGATTGATGGCTGTCAGATGAAGCTGAGATTCACTAAGAGTGAAGACAATCCAAACCATTGTTTGAAGGTTGTGGATGATAGACCTCTCATACCAGCACCTTCTGAGGACGACCTATTTCAAACAGGTGCAAACCCTCTCACTTGCAGAAGTAAGAGGGAGTTGGATTTTGGATGTGGAATGGTAAACTGCGAGCCTGTGACTACCTCGAGGATCTTAACTTTCAGAAGTTATATGGTGATGATGCCAGACCAGATTTGGGAAATGCCTTTGAGTTCTATAAACTCATTTGCGTTGATGTTCTTGGTGAACTTCCATCCAAACATATGTTTTGCAGTTAACATGGTGAGCTCATATTTGGTTGAGCCTCACTATATTTGTGCTAAGAATCTTCTAAGATATCTTCGGGGCACAATCTCTCATGGATTGAGATACACTGCCGGAAATATGAAGCTGCATGATTATTCAAATGCTGGCTGGGCAAGCAGTGCAGAGGATCACTAGAGCACTTCTAAGCGCTGGTTCTCTTTGGGTTCTGCTTCGATATCATGGATGAGCAGGAACCAGAAGTCGATAGCGATAAGCACCGCCGAGACCGAATACATAGCTACGAGTATGATCTCGTATGCAGCTGCCTAGTTGTGGAAGCTCTTTAGTGAGTTGTTTGTACACATGATGAATACCACTGTGATTCTCTGTGACAACCAAAGGGGGTATTTGATTAGTCAGGAATCCCGTATTCGATGATTTCTCCAGCAGATAGACATCAAATACTGCCTTATCTAGGAAATGGTAAGTCAATGAGCGAGGAGGCTCCATCGCATTGACACTAATGTACAGGTCGTAGACATTTTGTCAAAGCCTCGGGAAAGGTCAAATCTGTGACTTTCCCGAACGACTTGGACTCGTTGAGAGACCTTCTTATAAGGGTCCTGCATGTTGCATGCATTGAGCTTTGGGAGCTCTGGGGGCTTGGGGTACTTACTAGAGCAACATATGACCACAGGGCGACTCACCCTCCCCTGGTCGTGCGCTATGTACAGGATGATAGGTTCAACCTTCCGCTGTGATACCCTGTGGCGATTATGAAACAGGATGATTAGGTCTCCTGTGGGTCGGGATGATTAGTTCTCCCGTGGCAACTGTGGAACAAGATGATTAGTTCTCCTGTGAGCCGGGATGATTAGTTCTCCCGTGGCAACTATGGAACAGGATGATTAGTTCTCTTGTGGGCTGGGATGATTAGTTCTCCCATGGAAACTGTGGAACAAGATGATTAGTTCTCCTGTGGACCGGGATGATTAGTTCTCCTGTGGCAACTGTGAAACAGGATGATTAGTTTTCCTATGGGCCGTGATGATTAGTTCTCCCGCGGCGACTGTGGGGCAGGATGATTCGTTCTCTTGTGGACAGGATGATTAGTTCTCCTGTCGAAGCATCCTACCCATGCAGTCTGGGACTCATGGGAAGTACCTCTCATCTGATCAATGATCAGGGAAATGGGGATAGGGACAATAGTAGTACTATCGATGGATGCATCGATGTATCTACCGTACTCCCTATGCTAGGATGACCTCCATTGATCTGGGATCAGTATGAGTGGTTTGAGACACTCTCTTGTGATATTGATCTTGGATTAATAAAATTGACTTCGGGCCAGTAAGAGTGATGTGACACACTCTCTTCAGATGAAACTGACTTTGCATCAATAGAGAATGGTATGAGACATTCTCAATCAATTCTTCTTCTTCATGGTTTAGCAAAGCAGAGCAAAGCAAAGCGGAGTTCAGCAGAGTAGAGCAGTGCAGGGCACTGATAGTAGAGATAGTACAGTAGGACATATGGATCAGCGGATGGAGTTCTCCCTAGTTGAGAGGGAGTGTTAAAATTGGCAACTAGGGCCAAACTCCATGTGGGTCATCTTATTAATGGAAGCTGATATTTTTCTTGGATCCCTCTCATCGACAAGTGTAGTATTGATCTAAAGATCATCCGATTCCAATAAGTATTCATGGAGATACGAATTTATTTGTGTTATAGGACAATTCGTCAAGGTCGACCAGCAACCAAATAAACCCCACTTGTGCTCAACGTTTTAGTATAAATAGAGTTGGCCTTCACATCATTTTCAACACACTTGGGATCTCTTCCTCTCTACTTGTCTTTGGGTTTTAGTAGGAGGAGAGATCTTAAGGGATAATGTTGCCCTAATCCAGAGGGCAGAAGCCGGAACAGTCGGGAATAGTCAGAATTGCTGGAACTGCTGGAATTGCCGGGAAACGTTGGAACTGCGGGGAAAATCCGGAACTGCCAGGAAAAGTTGGAACTGCCGGCAAAAGCCGGAACTGTCGGGAACTATCGAAACTGTCGGGAAAAGTCGACACTGTCGGAACTGCCTGAACTACCAGGAACTGCCAGAACAGTCGGGAAAGCTGACGCAGAGGGCAGAAGTCGTAACTGCCAGGAACTGCCGAAATTTCCAGGAAAAGCCGGAACTGCCGGGAATAGCCGAAATTGCTGGAACTACCAGAACTGTCGGGAACAGTCGAAATTGCCGAAACTTCTGGAACAGCCAGAGCATCTATCTCAGAAGGAGATCAGCATGCAAGGGACAACTAACTAACATTCGGACAGTTGTACGGTACTTAGTAGCAAATCAACCAAGCATGCAATGTTACAGCTAGCATGCAAAGGAAAACAAGCATGCTAGGGACAACAAGCAAGCAAGATGCAGCCAGCACATAGGTCAGTATGGCAACATGGTGCAGCGATGGCACATAATGCAGTGCAGTAATGGGTACAGTCATGATTAATGAAGCATGATGAGATGCAGCGTAGTGATGATGGATGAAGCATGGTGCAGCACGGTGAGGTGCAGCATGATGACGAAATGCAACACAATGATAGGTGAAGGAGTCACCTTTGAGAATCAGTTGAAGCAGCTTGTCTTCAACTCATCTCATGTATCATCTTCTTAGAGATGATCTATGCTCTTATCTAGATAAGTCAAAGTGTTGACTTCTGTTGTAAACGTACTATCACTCTCTCTCTGCTGAATTATTGAAAAACATATAAGAAGAATTGATCAAGGGTTTCCCCACATTGGGGTTTGTCCCCAGCTAGCGCCACATCTTGTGTCCTCTTGTCTTGGCTTGTCTTCTGCGATTTATGTGTATGTTCTATCTACAGTTTAATTTAACGCTAATGTGATTGCTAATCTGGAAAAAATATTGAGCTAACTGTGAAAATTGAAATAAATTTCTCTAAGCATATAACATACCTAAAATTAACATAGAAGGACATACCCTGTGAACACACGGGTGTGGTATGTGCCTTGAGACACAATGATGATGGTCTCTGTCAGTTATTGGTCTTGCCAACATTGTGCTATGATCTTATGGAGAGATAGAGTTGTTAGTCAAGGCCTTTCTATGTGACAATGTTGGTTGGAATGATGCAAAGAGATGGCTTACCAATCCGACTCTTCTTATGAGAATTCTTCAGATTGAGAATGTACAAACACCTTGTATGGATTATGAATACCTCCCTAGTTAAGAGGAAGTGTTGAAATATATAACTAGGTTCGGTCTTCATAATGACATATGTAATCATGATTTTATGTATTTGATGTAAAGAGAAAACAAATTTATTATTGTAATTCTTGAGGCATGAGTTTCATGCTCAAGGGAAATTTATTTTTAGGTCAAGCACCCTTTGAGTGCCTCTAGGGATTGTTAATTAGTCGACAAGTCAATTGAGTCATTGTCATGTATTGAAGACCCATTTGGGCATGCTACATATTGTAAAAGAAAAAATATTTGAGTCAAAATAGAGTCAAAAGCCCCTCCAAGCCTTGTTATGGTGCAAAGATCAAGTCGACCTTCTTAAGAGGACAAGTCGGGTTAAAAAGAGCAACTCGACCTAGTGAGAGACCTATATATAAGGGAGACTTCAACCTCGCTTGGATCACTCACTCACTTCACTCAAGTTCGATCAAGAAAAAGAAAAGAGTATGAAGAAGAAGAAGGCAAGAAGGAGAAAAGAAAGTGGAATTTTTTGGACTGTTTCTGGGATATCTTTCTTACACGTGCGAAGTGGATTAGGGCATCTTTCTGCAGCAGCAAAAACCGAATTGCAGTCACTCCAAGAAGGTTGAGTTTTGGGTCAAAGGAAATCTATCTGGCAAGCTGAATTGACAAAGAGAAGGTCTCATCTCAAGCGAAGAAGAAAAGAAGGATAAAGCCTCTCACACGTGTCACTTAGGGTTTCCGCAGAAGAAACTGTTGGAGAACGAAGTTGCAAAGAATTTTCTGGGAGATCAAAATTGCAGAAGAATTTGTTGGATGGTAGAAGCTACAGAAGAATTTGTTGGAGGTCGAATTGCAAGAAGTTGAGGTTGAAGTTGTTGAAAGGAGATCTAATCAAGGAGGAAAGGTTTGACTTGGTCTTGGAGGGGTCTTGGTCAAAGATCTTAGGTCTTAGAATATGTCAATTGAAGTTCTATAAGAAGAGAAGAATTCTTGTGGGATTTCCTCTCAATAGGAGAGGTTTTGGCCTTGGCTGATAGCCTACATCTGGTGTCCTATTGTCTAATTGATTTTATTGTTGGCCGCTGTTTGATGATAGAAAACACTATTAATAATCAAGTGAAAGAAGAAGTTAATCAAGTAAACTATAAATATATCACAAGCAGTTATCAAAGAAAGAGAAATCACCTACTCTAGCTGCCCTAGATTTTTCAACATAAAGTACTCTAAATTTAAGTGTTCTAAATTAGCATTCAGTTCCAGAAAAAAGGTCTTGGATGAAACCTTAGGCATACACACAACTTAAAATATCAGGGATCCTTACCAATGACCTTCAATTATATTAGGCAGTGTTTTAATAAGATTCAAAGGTAATTAAGCTTAATTTTTCTTGGAAATTATCACAGATATTAGTTACAAAACATAGAAATTGCTAATAAATGTAACATTCATTTGGCAGATCCAAACACTCTAATAAATCAATATAAAAAAACTTACAGCAATCACAAGGTCATGCTCACGTTCACTTTTGGTAACATTACGATTCAATGCTTGGATATTCTCGTAGCTATGTATTATAGGCAATCCCTTCACATCTTCACAGGATAAAAGAAGAACATCAGAAAAACAGAAAGTCTTAGTATATATTACATAATACTACCAGACATGACTCTATTGAAACATATTTATTCATTCTGAATCATAAGATTTAAAATGAAATACCACTATCAGCAATTCCTCAATCATGTGAGTTTCACATATTCCTCATCTGTTGTACTTTGAAGTGCAACTGTGCTAACAAACAGTTCATTGACCATTGTGCTATCTATGTTTGTATTTGAAATGCTTTCTACATTGAGTAAGTTATTCTTCGTGCAAAGATTGTGATAAATGTGATAAAATTGCAACCATTGGCATGAGTTAGCTGAGCTTCCTTGTAACTGTTAAGGGACACAGATTTCAAATTCTGAAGTTTGAACTATGAATGAGAAGCACGACATGATGCTTGACATTGACATGTATAATGTTATGGCCCTGCATTAGAAATTTAACTAGAAAGATGAAAGTGATAAAAGAAGATGCATATTCAAAGCATTAGACAGCTTAAATAAAGGACAAATATTTTCATGAAAAGGCCCTAGAAGAAAGAATAATGTTCAAACATGGGAAAAATTCCATTCATTAATGGCAACTATAATCTCACTCATTAGAGGAAATTTCATCTTAAAAGTGGCCTCCTACGGAAAAACCAAGACATTAATAAAAAATTGTCATGTAGACAATTTTTTAATATTTTTTTACTTTTATCTATGTTTCATTATATTTATTAGCACGAGATTTAATATATTTTTTTAATATATTATTTCTAAATTTTTACTTTTATCGAAATCCCTCAATATATGACACTTTTATCAAAATAATTTTCTATGTATATTTTATATTTAAATTTAACTATCTATATTTATATTTTATATTTAACTGTGTATATATATTTATATTTGACTATTTTTTTGGTGTTCTTTTTAACAACATTGTCTGCTGAAGCCACAATTTTTACCGAAATATATTTTTTGGTTGAAATCTGATAATTTGTCCTTTCTGGAATACATTTTTTTAACTATTTAATTATTATTTATTTTACTTTTTTTTAACTATTTTATATTTAACTATATATTTTATATGTTTGGCCGGAATCCGATAATTTGTTCTTTTTGGAATATTTTTTTAACTATTTTAAATTTTTGGTCGAAATCTGGTAATTTGTCCTTTCTGGAATAGGTTTTTAACTATTTAACAATTTTATAATTTATATTTTATATTTAACTGTCTATATATATTTTATATTTAACTTTTTTTTGGGTTTTTTTTAGCATGGTTATTAATGTCAAATGTGCCCATATTTTTAATTTATATTTTTCACTAATATCAAGATTTACATTGCATTAATAACTTTTTCAATATTCTAATTCATATGGGTAAGGTAGGTAAATCACATTAACGAAATATTTCACAAATACCCAAATTAATAATAAAATCATTCATCGATACCTAAATTAATAATAAAATATTTCACGAATACCCAAATTAAACAATTTAAAATTATTTAGGACATCTACCTCTTTTTAAATTTAAAGGATTTTGATTGGTTTACATTTTTTTTTAACAAAGTCGGTTACTAGATTTCTATTCCAAAAAAGAAAAAGAGGGAGGCATGCTCCCATTACATCAAGGCAAAATGGAGTGAGGCGTCCTGGAAGAAAAATAGAGGGAAAACATTCCCTATCTTCCAAGCCCTTCCCCTTTTGATTCTGAGGTTACTAATTGCACTATCCTTATAAATACATACAAACTAATTCAACAGCAATTTACACTTACATAACATAAAAAACTATTAGCGGAAGAACTTTGCAGAAAAGAGAGGAATGGAGAAATAACAACTATTTTTTGTTGACTGAGGGTTCCTGATGGGACTGAGGCCAGTTCTTGCTACTTTGAATGTTAGAATTTTCTCCTGTCTGATTAATAAGTAAGCTCTTCAAATAGTTGATCGTATCCTCCATATGCTTACACTTTTGTTTTAGAGCTGACATTTCTTTCCTCTGCTCTTCCAGTTGTCTCTTTAGAAAGGAATTCTCAGATTTTGCTTCAAATTTGTAGTCTTTGACTATTTCTCTGATCTATTCGATCATGTATTTGTTAGCTCTACAGACTGCGCAGTTCTCGCACTTTGGAACATTTGCAAGAGGGTTCCATTCCATTTTTCCTAAGGGATGTAAGTGACTGCTCCAGCAGGGAAGAGAAGGGGAAATAAGAAACAAAGAATAGAAACGAAAACTTCCACTAGACAGGCCTACAAAGACCAACAACTGCCAGGGAGAGGAAAGCAGAGCAACGAAAGCAGATGCCCCCAAAGCTGCGCGAAGGCTAATGAATATGGAATTAAGCCTCCAAAGTTGCGCAAAGGCTAAAGCCACCAGAGTTGCGCGAAGGTAAATGGTTCTGAAAATCAGCCACCTGAGCTGCGCGAAGGGGAGAAGCGAGACTAAAACAGAGTAGATAAGCTCATTCCCCAGAGGGGCGGAGCGACAGTAACCAGAAATTTCATTACAGCTTTTGAGACAGTGAGGAAAGAAAGGAAGGGCGAATATGACATAGCTCGTGGACACGAAGACAACATAGGTAACTAGCAGCGAAGAGATAAAATCAATCAAGCAGAGGGAGAGTATATAAAGTTGCGCAACATGCCAATTCAGGAAAGAGAACTTTAGCATTTCACGGGAAGCTTGAGCAACTTCTATTCGCTTGATAGCCGTAGTCTGGTTGTACTGTCTGTTCTTGAATATTTCCTTGGTTTTCCTAATCTTCTGTATTCTTGCCTTTCGAGCTGAGGTGACTGTTGCCCCCTTGATATCCTAGTCTTGAGTGATATTCTCTGCACATGGAGGCATGAGATCCTATGGAATCGGTTTCTGAGCAATATCATTATCAATTCTAGATTCTACCATAGGATGGTAGACAGCAAGATTAGCCTGCATATTGGCGGTACTTAATTTCTCTAAGGATATGGTCAATTTTTTTCCACCCTTTTTGTTATTTGACTCAAAGCCTTGTTCTTGAGGCTTCCACTTTCCCACCATCAATTGAATTATTATTGCAAAGTCCCCCATTATAACCGGATTCTTCATACTTCGTTGCCTTAAGATTTTCGTTCCCAAGAGGAGGCCATATGCTTCTGCCCTATTGTTGGTTAGTTCTCCTAATCCCCATTCACATGTGATGGGATTTCTCCTTCCTGGGTCTGTTGACCACTAGAGTGGCACCTGATGATTATATGAAGACTCCATGCCCAAGGATGATCCAGAGAACACTTGTACCATCAGATATCGTTAGTCAACAAAATTTTTTAACTCTACTTCTATCTTCTCATCATCTTTCTTGTACCCAAATTCCACACCCTACGGGGAATTGTAACAAGTGATACTAATAATGATGAGTTTTGAGTCTGTAACAGGCCTAGGATGTTGGGACTCAATCAACAAACGAGTACACCTTGGAGTGTTTTTTATCTATTTAATTATCTCTTCTTTTTCAAAGGCAGATAATTTTCTAGGTTTTCACTCACATTTTACCCCAATGTCGGGGTCTCGGTTTGAAGATTGAGCCCCTGACACATCTTAGTGTCTAGAGTCGATGTTTATTACCATACTAGATCACACAAAAAATTCCGTGGAATTTAGTTAGGTTTAAGTACTCATTTTTTAATTTTTTTAGATTTCCCGCAAGTCAAAAATTGCAAATAAAATTGTATTTAAATTGTAATAAGTGTGGTCTAGAGAAGTTGTATGGGGTATGAGTAATCAAAATTACACCTCTCACCCTCAACTTTTTACTATGACACACTTCGAAGGGTTAATAATGTGTTTTGGACCCTCAAAACCCACATTTCCTAAAGTTTAGTGGGAAATCTGACAATTAATTAAGCCAAAAATTAAATAAATGGAGAAAAATAAATATCCACACATGCTAAATGTTGTGGAAGTAAGATGGAAAATTATGGAGGAGTTAAAGTGAAGTTCCAAGGTGATGTGGACTCCTAAAATCAAGGAAAGAACATGTGCTCAAATAAAATCGAATTTCTAGCATTAAATGAAAAAACTGCTTGGAAATTCGAATTTGTGAAATTAATGCACATTTGGGAGGATTTGGGAGAATATTTGGTGGAGATTTTTGTGGGAAATTGTCCTCACATGGGTTACCACCCATATACACTTGTCATTCCACCATAAAATTCGAATTTGGCACATAAGGGAAGAAGAAAATGATGTCCACTTGCCAGAATTCGATTTTTACACTTGCCATTGGAGCGCCATTCAACAAATTCGAATCTCTCTTTGGGATTGTCACCCAATGCCATTTGTCATTGTCATTCTTCATTGGGATTTGCTCCCAACTCTCTATATAATAAAGTCATGGGCTCTTACAATGTATAAGATGGTTACTAGCTATTGTGCTTGCGGAAGCGTTGTTGCCTTGTACACTTTCAGAAATATCAATAAAGACTTTGGGGTTTCATTCATGAGGTGTTCCTCCTTTTCGAGTGTGATGAATTGTTGAGCATTGAGGGAACATCTTGTTGGGATTACAGAATCAAGCGTGAGGGGAAGTCTTTGGAGAGACCAACCCACTCTTGATACATTCTTAAAGGAGCTCTCATTTGTTCTTTGAACCCTCATAGCCTTATCTTACAAAGTGGTTTTGCAAGGATTTCGGCACATAGCTTGTACACAAGCCGAGAACTTCTAAATTTAAATCTCTTTTTAAAAAAAACATTGTACTTCATTTCTTTCATTTGCTATCTAAGAGCTTGAAGATGGCTAAGCAAAGATGAGAGTTTACTCTCACTCTTTAGCTTAGCCTTTTGTAAATTATAATTGTACATATACATTTTATCTTGCTGATTTTTCCATTAATACTTAACTTATTTTGCAGCCATTGTTTGGATTGTTTGCTAGCTCTTGTGTGGTAGATTTTGAAGAGAAACTTCCCGCAACATCTAACAAGTGTTTGCAGGACCTTTGGCAAGTGTTGGGGTTCGATTTCCAAAGATGTCGTGAGCCCTTTTGAGGCTTATTTTGGCCAAGTCAAGTTCACTAGAGGGCTGCCCATTTTTCTCTTTAAGCCTGGGCATTTGGAGGAAACTCACACCTTATTTCCCTTGCATAAGTTTTGTGAGATCTTGTCACTACTTTCTCAAGAAAGGAGGTCTAGTGTCCAAGTTTGAAGCAATTATTGTGAGAACTCTCCTTGAAGTATAGTTGAGAACTTTGAAGGGCCCACTTCTCATTGTAATACTAATAAAAGATCTAACTTGCTAGTGGGAGCTTGGGATTTCTCCCATGGTATCCTATCTCCCCATTTAGGGGAAGGCTTCTCTTGGGTGGATTGACATTTGTATGGTTTAAGCTTTCATACTTCATTCACTTACATGCATACTTTAATTGGGAATTAACACAACCTCACTATCACATTTCATTAAGTTAAAGTTTGTTACAGTTTCATTTGAGTTTTGCATTTTCTTTCTCATTGTTGCTTGGAGCTACAAGCTTGCACTTTACTTTGGGTAATTCATCCTTTACATGCAAGCATTTTATATTCTTAACAAACTTTGATTCGTTTCCATTTACCTTGGTAAATTGTTTCATGAGCACTTGAATACATGCTTCAATTTTATGCTACATTGTTATCTTGAATATTGGAGCAATTTATTGTCATTGCTTATGTTGAACACAATTTCATTTTCAAGCATTGCAAATCAATCTCTTTGAAGCATTTGCATGTATCATTATTTTAATTTAGGAATTAACACAATTTGCATCTCATCTAGGCATTTTAGTGTAGGAAGGTCTCAAGCCTCATTAAAATTTTACCTCCAACATAAGTTGGTTGAAGTAGACATCTGAGGGATCCTCTACTCCTCTATTGACTCCTCACAGTGAGATTTATATCATTCGGCGAGGGTGAGGTCTGAGGATTGAAGAATTAAATTGTAATCTTGTTGTAAAGCTAATTAATAAAATTAACCAAGAACACTTCTCGTTACATTTACTTTACTTGTCTCTTGATGGTTTGAGTTTTCATATGCAAAGTTTATTCCAAAAACAAGTATTGTAATCATTTCAAACAAGTGTTTCCTTTTCATGTTTCAAGTCCAATTGCATATTAATGTTTTGGTTTAGCATTTCCTTTCTTTTACATTTCCAAGTTAATTACTAATTTTTGGGTTTCGGCAAGATATGTTTCACATGTTTTGATTTATAAAGTTGATTATCTCAAAAGCATATTGTATCTTACATATCTTGTGCTAATAATTCTTATTTACATTTCAGGGTTACTTTGTTTTCTCTTTTGAGAGCATTGCATTTTACTTTGAGAAAATATATCTTTAAATTGTTGAGCAAATTCCTTATAAGGCATTGGTTTTATGGTTTTTTAATCATATTAATGATTGGCATTGTTATTTCAAGTTTCTCACTTCATATTTGCTCATAAATCCTTAAAAGTAATCCATTTTCACTATAACACTCTCCTAGAAACTCATATATTTTAACTTAACTTTTCATTAGGGACCACCCCCCTTAGCTAATCTAGGAGATAGCTCAAATGGAGAGAGTCAGGATTAGTGTGACAGCCCCTTCTTTGAGTTCCCTGCCACCAACCACATCTTGTGGGGTTGAAGGCTTTTCTCACCGACTTGTAGGTAGGTGCCGGCGGCAGGGTCAACATCTTTGGCATCGTTGCTTGGGACAAGCTTTTGGGAAAAATCGACTAGCCTTTTGGTTTTAGCATTTTGAACTTTAGATTTAGATTCTTGCTCAAGTGGCAACTCCACTTAATCCAAATTTTGCAAGAGTCTCCACTAGGAGAAATTCAAGTGGTCTAGTTAGCCCCTCTCCTGATCCTGAAAGGGTTTTTAGAGAGAGGTTGAATAGACTTTCTCGTAGTAGAGCTCTTGCTAGTCTTGGGCAAGAGGCTATTTCTGATATTTCTTTGCTTTTTCAAGAACAAGTAGAGCCTAGCATCATGAATGATCTTTTTGCTTCTTGTGACTTCACTAACATAAATGGCTATCCTCACAATATCCCTGACAACACTATTGAAAAGTTGCCTTCCTCTCAAGGTAGCAATGCCATTAGTGCTACATCACATGTGAAAAACTTTAATGTTTGTATCTTTAAATGGTGTAACACTGCTAATTATGAGGATGTGAAGATGAGACTTTTTGTTTTATCTTTAGAAGAGGATGCTCTTGATTGGCTCATTGAGCAACCTGCTAACTCATATAATTCTTTACAAGCCATTCTGACTGCATTTTTAGATAAGTTTGGAGAGAAGAAGGAAAATAGGCATTTGATCAACGCCATTAGCAACATGAAGAAAAAACGAGAATGAGACCATGGAGGAGTTTAACAAGAGATTCAATGAATTAGTAAAAAGCATGCCTGCTACTGTTAAACCTCCTGATGAATTTCTTTTATGCTCATATCTAGATGCTTTTGGGGTTGACACTGCCTATGAGTTGAGGAGGAAGGAGCCTACGAATCTAAGTGTAGCTCAATCTGAAGCCTTGAAGATAGAAAGGGCTAGAAAGCAATCAGGAAAATCTGAAATTCCTAGTTTCAATAGAGGGCCATCAAAATCAAATGATTCCAAAGGCAAGGCCAAGGAAGAGACTACACATGATCCTATTAAAGAATTAACTCAACTCATCAAGAGCATGGAAGCAAATCACATTAAAGAAATGCAAGCCATGCAAAATAGGCTGGTGTCCATGGAGAGATCACAAGTGCAAAGATTCCAACCTAGGCCAAATGATAGATGGAAAAAGAATAAAGGCCCTCAACAGGAGCATAGGCCTCCAAATCCATTGGAATCCACGAACATGGTAGATCAGATTCCCCCTTTTTGTAGGCCATGTAATTAGTTCCATGAAGAAGCCACATGCCCATATGTGAAGAGAATCATGGAAAGTGGCATGTTAGGAGATGAACATGTAGGGACAACTGGTCAAATAAATATGTTCTCCATGGAGGATCGGATATACACCATTGAGAGAAATCAAGAGATTGACCATGTGCCTTATAATCTTGGGGTTTACAATATGATTGCAAATTTTGACGAGGTCACTAAGATTTTTGAGGAAAAACCTACATCTTGACAGATTCTTGCTATGGCAAAACACAAAGGGATGACTTATCACAGAAGGATATCCAAGACCAAAATAATCACATAAATTTTTCTCCTCCTACTTTTGGAATTGAATTTTGACTTAGGCAATTGGTTGAATCATGCAGAGGTTTCTATTCCAGTGATAGAACTTTTAAAGATACCATCTCAAAGGGCCAAGTTACTAAGTGCCATTGAAGTTACTCAAAGGGAAGAAAAGCCTAGTGACGAACCGAAAGATGAGGAAATTGTATTGAAAAGTATGCATTGTTATGTGGGGAATGAAGATCATCTACCATTTTATGTTTCTTTGATAGTGAATGATCTTCTTTTACACAAGTACATGCTTGATTCAGGGGCTTCATCAAATTTTATGACCAAGAAAGTTATGGAGCAACTGAATTTAAGGGTTTCTAGGCCCTATCACAACATATGTTCAATGGATTCTAAAAGAATTGAAGTGTTTGCCATAATTAAAGATTTACAGGTTTTCCTCGCTACATACACAGATAGAATAATGACTATGGATATTGTTGTGATAGATGTTCCAGATTCATGGGGAATGCTCCTATCAAGAAAATGGGCATCAGATCTAGGTGGCAGCCTTCAAATGGACTTATCATATGCCACCATCCCCATGCCTGATAATACCTTTGTCAGACTTGATCGAGAGTTAGAGAAAAGATATCATGTTGAAGATCCAAGGAAGCCCAACAATGAGATTATCTATAGATCATGCCAGACAGGGAGTGATGCAGTGTTGACAAATTTCCTTCCCCCCTTAACAGAACAGATTCAAAACGAAGAGATTAGGCATAGCTCAAAAAGCTTGGGTACTTCAAATCTTCCATCAGAGCATTTTCAAGACAAAGTAGTAGGATTGGCAATAAATGCATCATCATCACCATCGCAACTAACCAAGAAGAAAAGAAAAAAGCGAAAAGAGAAAAAAGATATAAAAAATGAACCACCAATTTTGAGCAGGATCAAGCCTCAACGCATCAATAGTCGGAAAAGGAAAAGGAAGAGGTTTGGTATATCTGATGGCCACAAACATGTTAATATTGGGGCAAGTCATAGTCCCAAGATAGTCAGAATTGGGCAAGGCACATCAAAGAAAGAACCTATGAACTTGCCTATGAGTAAGCAGGTTCTCAAGATGGATTTCATCGAAGAAGACATCTGATGCCAAGGGGCATCTTTTTGTATTATATTTCTAACCTCATCTCGTGTCATTTTTGTTCAAGTAGTTTTATTTCATGAATAAATTGTCATTTATGCTCTTAGAATAAATTTCCCTTTCTTCATTTCTGTACTTTATTTCATTTGATGATATTTTGAATGGATACTACTGATATATGTCTTTTGTCGATTGATGCATATTCTAGGTTCTTGCACACTATCACTTTGTATCTGGCATGCATCCCCATATGGAGCCAAATGTTGACCACTGGAGTGGCACCTGATGATTATATGAAGACTCCATGCCCAAGGATGATCTAGAGGACACTTGTACCATCAGATATCGTTAGTCAACAGAGTTTTTTAACTCTACTTCTATCTTCTAGTCATCTTTCTTGTACACAGATTCCACACCCTACGGGGAATTGTAATAAGTGATACTAGTAATGATGAGTTTTGAGTCTGTAACATGCCTAGGATGTTGGGACTCGATCAGCAAACGAGTACACCTTGGAGTGTTTTTTATCTGTTTAATTATCCCTTCTTTTTCAGAGACAGATAATTTTCTAGGTTTTTCACTCACGTTTTACCCCAAAGCCGGGGTGACAGTTTGAAGATTGAGCCCCTGACACATCTTAGTGTCTAGAGTCGATATTTATTACAGTACTAGATCACACAAAAAAAAATCGCGGAATTTGGTTAGGTCTAGGTAGTGATTTTTTTATCTTTTGGATTTCCCGAATGTCAAAAATCGCAAATAAAATTGTATTTAAATTGTAATAAGTGTAGTCTAGAGAAGTTGTATGGGGTATGAGTAATCAAAATTACACCTCTCACCCTCAAATTTCTATTGTAACATGCTTTGAAGGGTTAATAATGTGTTTTGGACCTTCAAAACCCACTTTTCCTAAGTTTAGTGGAAAATCTGACAATTAATTAACCTAGAAATTAAATAAATCGAGAAAAATAAATATCCACACATGCTAAATGTTGTGGAAATGAGGTGGAAAATTATGGGGGAGTTAAAGTGAAGTCCCAAGGTGATGTGGACTCCTAAAATCAAGGAAAGAACATGTGCTCAAATAAAATCGAATTTCTAGCATTAAATGAAAAAGCTGCTTGGAAATTCGAATTTGTGAAGTTAATGCACATTTGGGAGGATTTGGGAGAATATTTGGTGGAGATTTTTGTGGGAAATTGTCCCCACATGGATTACCACCCATATACACTTGTCATTCCACCATAAAATTCGAATTTGGCACATAAGGGAAGAAGAAAATGATGTCCACTTGCCAGAATTCGATTTTTACACTTGACATTGGAGCTCCATTCAACAAATTCGAATTTCTCTTTCGGATTGTCACCCAATGCCACTTGTCATTGTTATTCTTCATTGGGATTTGCTCCCAACTTTCTATATAATAGAGCCATTGGCGCTCACATTGTATAAGATCGTTACTAGCTATTGTGTTTGCGGAAGCACTGCTGCCTTTTACACTTTCAGAAATATCAATAAAGACTTTGGGGTTTCATTCATGAGGTGTTCCTCCTTTTCGAGTGTGATGAATTGTTGAGCATTGAGGGAACATCTTGTTGAGATTACAAAATCAAGCGTGAGGGGAAGTCTTTGGAGAGACCAACCCACTCTTGATACATTCTTAAAGGAGCTCTCATTTGTTCTTTGGACCTTCACAATCTTATCCTACAAAGTGGTTTTGCAGGGATTTCGACACATAGCTTGTACACAAGCCGAGAATTTCTAAATTTAAATCTCTTTTAATAAAAACATTGTACTTCATTTCTTTCATTTTCTATCTAAGAGCTTGAAGATGGCTAAGCAAAGACGAGAGTTTAGTCTCACTCTTTAGCTTAGCCTTTTGTAAATTATAATTGTACATATACATTTTGTCTTGCTGATTTTTCCATTAATACTCAACTTATTTTGCAGCCATTGTTTGGATTGTTTGCTAACTCTTGTGTGGCAGATTTTGAAGAGCAACTTCCTGCAACATCTAACAAGTGTTTGCAGGACCTTTGGCAAGTGTTGGGGGTTCGATTTCCAAAGAAGTAGTAAGCCCTTTTGAGGCTTATTTTGGCCAAGTCGAGTTCACTAGAGGGCTGCCCATTTTCCTCTTTAAGCCTGGGCATTTGGAGGAAACTCACACCTTGTTTCCCTTGCATAAGTTTTGTGAGATCTTGTCACTACTTTCTCAAGAAAGGAGGTCTAGTGTCCAAGTTTCAAGCAATTATTGTGAGGACTTTCCTTGAAATATAGTTGAGAACTCTGAAGGGCCCTCTTCTCATTGTAATATTAATAAAAGATCTAACTTGCTTGTGGGAGCTTGGGATTTCTCTGATGGTATCCTATCTCCCCATTTAGGGGAAGGCTTCTCTTGGGTGGATTGACATTTGTATGGTTTAAGCTTTCATACTTCATTCACTTACATGCATGCTTTAATTGGGAATTTACACAGCCTCACTATCACATTTCATTAAGTTAAAGTTTGTTGCAATTTCATTTGAGCTTTGCATTTTCTTTCTTATTGTTGCTTGGAGCCACAAGCTTACACTTTACTTCGGGCAATTCATCCTTTACATGCAAGCATTTTATATGCTTAACAAACTCTGATTCGTTTCCATTTACCTTGGTAAATTGTTTCATGAGCACTTGAATACATGCTTCAATTTTATGCTACATTGTTATCTTGAATATTGGAGCAATTTATTGTCATTGCTTATGTTGAACACAATTTCATTTTCAAGCATTGCAAATCAATCTCTTTGAAGCATTTGCATGTATCATTATTTTAATTTGGGGAATTAATACAATTTGCATCTCATCTAGGCATTTTAGTGTAGGAAGGCCCCAAGACTCATTAAAATTTTACCTCCAACATAAGTTGGTTGAAGTAGACATCCTAGAGATCCTCTACTCCTCTATTGACTCCTCACTGTGAGATTCATATCATTGGGTGAGGGTGAGGTCTAAGGATTGAAGAGTTAAATTGTAATCTTGTTGTAAAGCTAATTAATAAAATTAACCAAGAACACTTTCCATTACATTTACTTTACATGTCTCTTGATGGTTTGAGTTTTCATATGCAAAGTCTATTCCAAAAACAAGTATTGTAATCATTTCAAACAAGTGTTTTCTTTTTATGTTTCAAGTCCAATTGCACATTGATGTTTTGGTTTAGCACTTCCTTTCTTTTACATTTCCAAGTTAATTACTAATTTTTGGGTTTCGGCAAGATATGTTTCACATGTTTTGATTTATAAAGTTGATTATCTCAAAAGTATTTTTTATCTTACATATCTTGTGCTAATAATTCTTATTTACATTTCAGCGTTACTTTGTTTTCTCTTTTGAGAGCATTGCATTTTACTTTGAGCAAATATATCTTTAAATTGTTGAGAAAATTCCTTATAAGGCACTGGTTTTATGGCTTTTTAATCATATCAATGATTGGCATTGTTATTTCAAGTTTCTCACTTCATATTTGCTCATAAATCCTTAAAAGTAATCCATTTTCACTATAACACTTTCCTAGAAACTCACATCTTTTAACTTAACTTTTCATTAGGGACCACCCCCCTTAGTTAACCTAGGAGATAGCTCAAACAGAGAGAGTCAGGATTAGTGTGACAGCCCCTTCTCTGAGTTCCCTGCCACCAACCACACCTTGTGGGGTTGAAGGCTTTTCTCACTAACTTGTAGGTAGGTGTAGGCGGCAGGGTCAACAAGGTTGAAAAGATTACCTCCCGCTCCAGCCTTGCCTGCATTGGACTTAGAAGAAACATCAAACAGTAAGCAGGGCCTATTTAAGTTTTTTGTCCATGTTTTCAATTCCTCTTTTTTAATTCTGATCTTCCAGTTCTGAATGTTGTTAGGAGATTTGTTGATGTTTATTTTTTGTTGCTTGCTCATCGTGAATTTGGCCTAGACTCTTTCCTCTTGTTGCATGTGTTTGACATCTATTGCTTTAGCTCCTTTGGAGTTGATGAGTTCAATTGACATGCTCCAAGTTTTAGCCACAATTGTTCTAGTGTTTGGAGTGCGATCTTTAAAGATCCTTTGATTTCTTGCTAACCATATTTTCCAACACATAAATGAGGGCAAGCTCAGCCAATATCTTTTAACTGTTTCTTTATTTTTGAAAGTATATGGATACTTTTTTCCCCAGGTTAATAAAAGCTCATGTAAAGGCTACGATTGCATAATACTAACCTCCAAGGGACTAACTAGCCCTTGCCAGCAGACACGAGAAAAAGGGCACCCCACAAAGAGATGTTGGATATTTTCTTCACTCCCCTGGCACATTGTGCAGCATGATGGGCCTTCATAACCTTTCTTTTTAAGATTATCAGCGGTCAGAATTTTTCCTTTAAGAAGTGTCCACATGAACACTTTGAATTTTGGCAGGGTTTCAATTTTCCATGCCACCCTCCAGTATTCCCAATCTTGATTTCCATGCTGATGTAAGGTAGCATATCCAGATTTGACTGAGAAATCCCCTCCATTAGAGTCCCATAGAAGGGTATCTTTTGTGTCCAGACTTAGAGGAGCAACCCCCTTAAGATGAGAGATTAGGGACTTCCACTGAGGGACAACGCCTAGAGGGAGGTTGAGAATCCTCCAATCCCCCCATTCTCCACCTCTCCAAAGAGAGATGTCATCCAGAGTATTGATTCCTTTTTTTTAATCAGATTCCAGACCTGGGTGCAGGGCCTATTTGGATAACCCTTTCCCAATAAGTGAATTGTATTGTGGTTCATGTATTTTGCTTCCAGAACTTGCTTCCACCAGCTGCTCTCTCCAGTGATAAATATCCATGTTATTTTTGCTCCAAGTGCCAAGTTCATTATCCCAGGAAGTCTTATTGCCAACCCATCTTTTTCATAAGGCAAAGTTACTTCATCCCATTTCACAAGGTTGTGCTTCTTTGTTTCTACTTTACATCCTTGCCATAGGAGCTCTCTGATTACTAGCTCAATTTGTTTATGTATACTTGCCGGAGCTAGTATTGCTACATACTGATAAATTTGGAGAGCTGTGAGTAATGCCTTAATTAATACCACCCTTCCAGCCATGTTGAGCCAGTTAGTACCCCAATTCTGCACTTTTTGTTTAATTTTTTGAATGTACTTGTTCCATATCTCGGTCTTCAGATTTTCTTTTGCAATAGGGAGGCCAAGATATTGAAAATGGCTCCATTTTTCTTGAAAAGGAATTTCCAATATTTCTGAGATTTTTTGGAGAATACGAGTAAGGGTGTTCCAACCGAAAATTCTACATTTCTAATTATCTACTAGTCCTCCAGAGGTTTCCATAAAACTATTAAGTACTTTTTTGGTTCTTCTTATCATTATGCAAGAGGCCCCTCCCATGACCAAGGTGTCGTCTGCGAATAGAGAGTGGTTTATGCTTTTTACTTCCAGAGAGATTGAAAGTCCTGCAATAGTTCTATCTTGTCTGCATTTCTCAAGGTTTCTACTCAAAGAGTCTGTTATGAAACCAGCTCAAGAAAAGATAGAAAAGATAGATCAACGCCTTAGAATTCAGCCTCTTCGAAGGGGCAACCTTCTTTACATTACATAAATGAACAATTCTTGGATGATTCAAATGACAAAACCTCCTTTCTATATATAGGAGTCTAAGGAGTCACAATATAATCCAGCCGACCTAACAATAATAATATAAAGCCACAAAAATAACAATAGAGGGATTCTATGGGGCACAGAAATAACAATATGGGGGTAATAGGGGCACAACAATATAATAAGGGGTATAACTACAATAGTAATGGGGTAATCACTAGTATTATAGGAACCCAACATGCCCCTCCTTCAAAAAAGTGTTGTCCTCAACACTTGAGTAGTTCTGGATACTTCTGCATAAAATTCTCATCCTCCCATGTGGAATCTTCAGCGGATAAGTTCTTCCACTTGATAAGATACTCTAAAATTGATCGATTTCGTAGCTGTCGAGTTCTTGTTTCTGTGACTGCTTCCGGTTCCAATATAATTTTTCCTTCCTCGTCAAGTTCTGGCAATATTGTTTGAATTGGGAGCTTGTCGCCTATAACCTTCTTTAAATATGAAACATGGAAAACTGGGTGCAATCGAGAAGCTGGAGGAAGCTCCAATTTGTATGCCATAGTACCAATCTTTTGCAACACCTTGTACGGACCATAATACTTTGGTGATAATTTATTATCCTTCTTAGCTTGCTTTAGAGACATTTCCTTATATGGTTGTAGTCGTAGGAATACCCAACCACCTACATGAAAACTTCTTTCACTGCGATGTTGATCTGCCTGTTGTTTCATTATATTTTGTGCCAACACAAGGTTATCCTTTAAGAGTTGGAGGACTTGTTGTTGATGTTCGATGTGATGTTCCACTGCCTGAACCTTAGAATTTTCTCTTAAATATGATGTGATGGATGGTGGTTGATACCCATAAAGTGCCATAAATGGGGTCATTTTTGTTGCTGTATGGAAGGAAGTGTTATACCACCATTGAGCCAGAGGCAACCATTTGACCCATTGTGTTTGTTTATCAGATACAAAGCAACGAAGATATCCTTCCAAACATTTGTTTACTATCTCAGTTTGCCCATCAGATTGAGGATGATAAGATGAGCTATGAGCTAACTGAGTACCAAGACAAGAAAATAATTTTGTCCAAAAATTTCCAGTGAAAATGGGATCTCTGTCACTTACAATAATCTTTGGGTTTCCATGTAGCTTTTGAACTGTTTCCATAAATGCAGTAGAAACTGTACTGGCTTTAAATGGGTGTGGTAATGCACAAAAGTGTGCATACTTGGTAAGTCTGTCAACTACCACCATGATGACACTCTTTCCCTCAGACTTGGGTAAACTTGTGATAAAATCCATTGAAACCTCCTCCCAACGTTGGCTTGGAATGGATAAAGGTTGTAATAGACCCGGTGTCTCAATTCTTTCAACTTTATTTTGTTGGCAAACCAAACATTCCACCACAAACTTTTGAATATCTGATTTAAGGCCATCCCAAAAAAATTCCTTCTTAACCCTGTGGTAAGTTTTTAAAAATCTTGAGTGCCCTCCTAAGGGAGAAGTGTGCAATTCCATAAGAATCTTTTGTTTTAGCTGGGAATTCTTACAGAGGTATAAGCGATCTTTGTACCATAACGAATCATTTTGCCAGCTAAATGTATCAGAAGTGCTGGAATCTTGTTGTAGCTTTCGAATAAGTGCCCACACTTCTTCATCATTCTTCCATTCCTCCCTTGCTTCGTTTATCCAATCTGGTTGGATAATAGAAATGGCACACAACAATGCTTCCACATCCTCATCCTTTCTTGAGAGTGCATCTGCCACCACATTTTGCTTCCCTTTTTTGTAGATGATTTTAAAGTCATAACCCAACATCTTTGTGACCCACTTTTGTTGCTCTTCAGAGGATAACCTTTGTTCTAAAAAGTATTTAAGGCTATCATGATCCGTTTTTACCTTGAAGTGTCTTCCCATTAGATAGGGTCGCCATTTCTTAAGTGCATGGAGTATTGCCAACCAACATTGCAGGAATCGCCCCCCCCCCCGGATCCTAGGCCGGAATCGCGTCCCGTACGGAAGCGTTCCGGAACCTCCAGGCGAAGCGCGATTCCAAAATTCATGAAGCGCGATTCCGGTTTTTTGAAACGATTCCTGGAATATGGGTTGCGTTGCCCCGGATCCGCGCTTCGGAGGGCGCTTCGGGCCTCCGGAAGCGCCACGCTTCGGGCCCGGAAGCGCACGCTTCACGAGCTCCGGATCCGCGCTTCCGGAAATTTCCGCGCGGGCAGCAATGTAACTTGAATTTTTTTTAATTTTTTTTAAAAGTTAACTTGAGTTTGCATTGAGGGGGTGGGTTAGGGTGAGGTTAGGGTGAGTTTAGGGTGAGTTTAGAAAAGAATAAAGCCCCCATTCTCTTCTCATTTTCTCACTTTGAGTTTATGAGAGTTGGAGAAGAGAAGAGAGGAGAGGAGAAAAGAAGAGAGGAAAGGAGAGGAGAAGAGAGGAGAGCTTGGAGGAGTGAAGAAGGAGGAGCTAGGAGAAGGAGGAGGAGCTTGGAGCAAGAGCTTGGAGGACTTCATCTACAAGAGCTAAAGAGGTAAGTTCAAACCCCAAACTCCCTTGTTTTTTTGAAAAAAAAATTGTATTTTTCTCCTCCCTCTCCTACTCTTTCCCATTGTTTCTACTTGCTCCTTTATTTACAGGTTGTCCACCACCTATATCCATATTCCAAGATGGTGTTCTTTTGGCTTCTATGTATCATTCCACTCTTGGTTTTAATGATGGCAAGGGTGAGGAATAGAGGGGAAGAGGAAGGGGATGAACTTGGTCCTAATAGTAGTGACCCAATGTATGATGAGGAGGAAGGGTTTGAAGAGGAAGGGGATGAACTTGAAGGGGACACTGAAGCACAAGATGGGAAAGGTACATCAACACCCTTGTGGAACTATGTGACCAAACTTGATGGGGGAAAGGGTGGTGGATCTTACAAATTTGTGTGCCCTCATGGTTGTCATGGAGGAAAACCATATACGGGTTCATATACCCGTCTGAGGAGGCATCTTTGTGGGGTGCTGGACAGTGATGAAAAAAAGGGTTCTGTGGGGGTACAAATTTGCCCAAACATTTCAACTGAAGAAAGAAGAAAATACATCCAAATAGAGATGGTTGCACAACGAAAAAACAAGAAACAAAAAACTCATTCTGAATCAAGTGCAACCTCTAAATTTGGTAGTTGCCCATCTCCTCATGGTACTTCTGCAACCTCTGGAGGTAGAAAAACAATAGGGGATTTCCTTAATGTTGCTGGGAGGGATGATGTGGATGGAAAGATAGTCCGTTTTCTTTGTGTTTGCGGTGTACCATTCAATGTGCTTCGCTCTCCCTATTGGCATGACATGGTAAAGGCCATCAATGAAGCCCCAAAAGGATACAAGGCCCCCAACTATGAGAAAGCTAGAACAGTGTTATTAGAAAGAGAAAAAGCTAAGGTTCAAAGAGCTTTGACACGTTTTACACATGAGTGGGTGGATTCTGGGGTATCCATTGTATCAGATGGGTGGACAAATATTAGAAACCAACATTTGATAAATGTTCTTGGTGTTTCTTCTAGTGGTGCAGTATTTATTGCATGTCATGACTCCTCCTCCATCAGTGCAACTGCACAAAACATTGCAGATCTCCTATTGAAATCAATCAAAGATGTTGGTCCGAATAATGTGGTTCAAGTGATCACAGATAATGCAGCAAATTGTAAGGCAGCAGGAAAAATTATTGAGCGTACTCATCCACACATCTTTTGGTCTGGGTGCCTGGTTCACACATTGAACCTTTTGATGCATGATATTGTGAAACACAAAGATTGTGGGTGGATTGCTGAGGTTTACAGGAAAGGGAAGCAGCTCATTAAATTCATCACAGGGCATACAAGGGTAAACTACTTCTATGGCACTTACTCCAAGTTGCAATTGCTTAAAATTGCAAAGACAAGATTTGCTAGTTATTACCTCACCTTTAGGCGGCTAGTGAGGGTGAGACAAGCTTTAACTAATCTGGTGTGTGCTGAAACATGGGATGAAATTAACACTGACACAGATGGTGCTAATGTAGTCAAGGACACTGTTCTTGACAGTTACTTTTGGTCACAGGTTAAATATGTTTTGCAATTCACCAAACCAATTTATTACATGATCAAGTTTGCAGATTCAGATCGACCAGTAATTGGGGAGGTGTATGAGCAAATGGATAGCATGTTGGGGCAGATTAAAGACATTGTTGAGCCTAGAGATACCACCTTGTACAATTATATTCGTGTAGAGGTGCAAAACTGATGGGAAATGCTAAATATTCCATTGCATGCATTAGCATATGTTTTGACACCTAAATACTATCATCCATCATGGCTTTCAACACCAGCACCTGGGGGGGGAAGCAGAAAAAAACCACACCAAGATAGAGAGGTTCACGAAAAATATATGGCTGCATTGAGTAGATTAATCCCTGATAATGAGGAGGCTGCATTGGTACGGAGACAGGTGAGCAACTATACGCTCAACACTGGTCCATTTGGGAGCATGCATGCAATTCAAGATCGAGAGCATTTTTCTGCTCTTGAGTGGTGGAACATGCATGGAGGGGCTACTCCACTTCTACAGAGTTTGGCATTGCGGGTGCTATCACAGGTGGTAAACACTTCTTCTGCAGAGAGGTGTTGGAGCTCTTATTCTTTCATCCACAGTGTTAAAAGGAACAGGTTGAATTTAGACCGGGCAGAGAGCTTGGTTTATGTTCATTACAACTTGCGATTGTTGTCCCATTACTGTGAAGATGCAAAGTCTAATAAAGACTTGTTGACTTGGGACAAGAATCCAAAGGAGCCCAATTTGGAGGATGGAGTGTTGCGACTAGAGCAATTAGAGGATGCTCTTATCCAGGTATGTCCATTGTGGTATGAATTTTCCAATTTTCCATTATAAAGCATTTCTCTAATTCATGTTTTTAATTTTTTTGTTAACTAGTGTTTTTTTTTTTTTGCATGAATTTTTTGAGCGATTCTAGGATGATGATGACCGTGTTGATATGCCACCACCCCCACCCCCATCTGGTCCCTTGGTTCCTAGGTTCCATGGTTCAACACCAACAGCAGGGGGTTCTTCTTCATCAGTTCCAGTGCCACGACTTACACAGGGACCATCTTCTTCATTGCCACCACGTGGAGGCCCGCCATCACGTTCTATTCGTGGTGGAAGGAGGAGAGATTAGTAGATATATTCACAATCTACTTCTTTTTGTCATAGATTACTCATTAGACTTGTAGACTTGTGAATTTGAATTTTGAACCTTTTTGGCTTGGCGGTGACCAAGTGACATATTTTGTAAACATTATTATTTGAATTTTGGACATGACAAATGTTGACAGTTGCTCACTTGCTAGATAAATCATAATATGCTCTATGTTTTATGTTTTATAATATGCTTAAATGTTTTATGTTTTATAATATGCTTAAAAATTTGATGTATGTTTGTAATAGCTAGAATATAGATGATTGTTGTACTAGTAAGTAACTACAATGGAATCATGGATGCCATATCTATCTTGATTTATGCAAAAATATGCATGTTTTCATGTCTTCTACAATTAATTTGGTATTTGGGATGTTTGTTTTGAGTATAAATGCAAAAAAATATAAAAAAATATATATATATAGCAGACGCTTCCGCGGACGCTTCGCTTCCTAGATTTTTGGAAAATGACGCTTCCGCGCTCCGCGCTTCCGCTTCGCTCCCGCTTCGTGCAACATTGTTGCCAACATTGCCTTCTCATAAATAGCTTTGCTTAAAAGCTTTCCCTTGATTGGACGACTTTCAAAAGCAATGGGTCTTTCATCTTGCATTAGAACAGCACCAATTCCATTTCCTGAAGCATCACATTCCACAATAAAGGTTTTTTTGAAGTCCGGTGTAGCTAAGACCGGTGCTTGGCACATTGCCTCTTTAAGATGTTCAAAGGCCTTTGTTGCTTCCGGAGTCCATGAAAATGAATCTTTCTTCAATAATGTTGTTAGAGGTGCTGCTATTCTCCCATAATTCTTAACAAACTTGCGATAATACCCTGTCAACCCAAGAAATCCTCGCAGATGCTTTATGGATGTGGGGATTTTCCATTCCTTAATGGCTTTAATCTTACTAGGGTCTACCTTAACTCCTTCATGAGATACAATATGACCCAAATATTCCACCTCCTAGACTCCAAAGAAACATTTGGATCTTTTTGCATATAATTGTTTCTCCTCCAATAGTTGTAGCACCCTGTCAACATGTTCAACATGATCCTTCCAAGACTTGTTGTAGATTAGTATATCATCAAAAAATACTAACACAAATTTTCTAAGGAATGGTTTGAAAATTGAATTCATCAAACCTTGAAATGTTGAAGGTGCATTGGTAAGGCCAAAAGGCATGACCAAAAATTCATAATGACCCTCATGAGTTCTAAATGCTGCTTTCGGAATGTCTTCAATCTTCATTCTGATTTGATGATATCTCGAACGAAGATCCAACTTGGTGAAGTAAATTGATCCATGCAATTCATCCAGTAATTCATCAATGACAGGAATGGGGAACTTATCTTTAATAGTGAGCTTGTTGAGCTCCCTATAATCTGGACACATGCGCCATGATCCATCCTTCTTGTGCACCAATACTACTGGAGCTGAGAAAGAACTTTGACTCGGTTGAATTATACCAGCCTCTAGCATTTCTGCAACCATACGTTTAATTTCACTTTTTTTCACATAGGGATATCTGTACGGCCTGATGTTTGGAGGAACACTTCCTGGAATCAGATGAATAGCATGATCATGATCACGCATAGGTGGGAGACCTTTGGGAGTCTCAAATACCTTGGAATGATTGTCTAAGACTTTTTGGAGATCTGGAGAAATAGATGATTCCAATGTGGAAACATCTAGCGAACATAATTGTGCAATTACACCTCTTTGTTCCTTTTTTAGAAGCTTATTCATGCCATTAGAGCTGATTATCTTTCCTGGTTTCCCTGCAATACCCCTTAATTCAACTTCCTTTCCTTCCGTAGAAAATTTGATGAAAAGTTCTTGAAAATTAAAAGCTATTGTACCCAAGGATTGTAGCCATTGGACTTCTAGTACAACATCGGCACCTCCCATTGGAATGGAAAGCATTGGGCTAGTCAATACATATTCCCCCATGGATAGCTTGATATTATGGCACTTTCCAGAGCAATTTATTGTTCCTCCATTTGCAATCATCACTTGACACTCTGGTGCTGGATATAGGAAGCAATTCAATTCTTTTGCTACCCTACAATGAATAAAATTGTGGGTGCTTCCTGAATCAATCAACACTATTACCTTTTTCTTCTTGATTTGTCCTTCTATCTTGATGGTTTGAGGAGTGGTAATTCCCGCCAATGCATTACAAGATATGGTCGGATTTATTTGTTCTTCATCTAGGCTTTGTTCCTGGAGTATATCCTCTTCTTTTAACCTTTCTTGCTCCTTTTCTTCTTCCTCTTCACAATCTATGTAGAATAATTTCTTCTCAGCACACTTATGACCTTCTGTGTATTTGCTATCACAACTGTAACAAAGCCCTTTTGCTCTTTTTTCTTCCAATTGTTGTGGTGTCAACCTTGTAAGTTGTGGAAGACTAGGGGCAACAACACTTCCGTCTTTATAGTTGTGAGTGGTATGCTTCCTAGTTGCCATAATTTTGCTTTCCATTTTTCTTGCTAACCTGAATGCCTTCTCTAATGAATCAGGTTCCCAAAGGCGAACATCATGTTGGATATTATCCTTTAAAGACCCTATGAACACATCAATCCTATGCTCCTCTGGAATATCTTTTACCCTTATGTTCAATTTTTGGAACTCCTCAATGTGCTCCATTATTGAACCCTTTTGTTTGAGACTTATCAATTGGCTAAAAAAAGTGTTGCTTTTTGTATCCTCATAATGTGCTATCAATTCTTCCGTAAAAATTGCCCAAGTGATAAATTTTTTACGAGAACAAAGCCATTGATACCATACAAACTGATTTGGTTCCAAATATACAGTTGCCATACGTACCTTTTGTGCGTTTTGCACATTATTGAGATCGAAGATTTGCTCCATCTGTAATATCCATGTGGCGGGATCCTTGCCATCAAACTTCCTCATATCGATTTTTGGAATATGGTGATTCTTCGCTCCAACATTAGCATCTATGGAATCATGATTAATATTTCTTTTGTTCTCATCATGAGTTTCCTTTACTACCTTTTCACCATTAGTAAGTATTTCTTGTAGAAAATTTGTCAAATCTGTCTTCAAATCTACCATGCCTGTCTTCAAATTTGTGTTCAAATCTATCTTCAAATTGTCCATCTTAGCTTCCATGCCATTCATCTTAGCTTTCACGCCATTTATCTTAGCTTCCACGCCATTTATCTTAGCATCTGTTAACTTTTGTGAGCGTGACATTTGTTGCACTTGTTCTTGTAATTTTGATATATCATGTAGCATTTCTTCCTCTTCTTCATGAGTCATGCTAGAGCTTTCAAGTTCCTTACTAGGTGTTTGCATTTTCTTTCCTCAGGGCATTAGTTACCGATAATAATGCTCTACTATGCCCTTTGAATTCCTTCAAAATAAATTTTCAAACCAAGCTTAAGCAAAAATTTAAAAAAAATCTACACACCTTTTTTCACTTTGTAGGAGCTCGATATTGCCTCTGATGTATCTCTGTACTTTCCAATCATCTAGTTCTGAATTTGTGACCTATAGTAGCTCTGTGTCCTCTTTCCAATGCCACCAGTCTGATCCAAATTGGATTCTCCAAGAAAGAGTTATGCACAATCTCCCAAGATGACCTGATTATAGACCTTTCCAGAAGAGCGAAGTTGTATGAAGTGCCACGTGTACAATTTTCGATATTTGGTTTTGAAAAAGATATACAAGAAACTACAGTCCATCCTCTTTCTGTACCTTCTTACGAAATTTCAATCTGATTCCCAGAGAGAAAGTTATGACAATTTTCCCCAGGTCACCTGTTTTGAATGTAATTCAGGAGTCTACAAAAAAGACCAACTTCCTCAGATCATATCTCCGAAAATATCGCGCAAAAAGCTCTGAAATTCGGACCCAAGGTTCAGCGCGATTTCTTCTCAAATGGGTTTTCTTTGCGACTTCTGAAACGTCACAGAAAAAAAAAAAAAAAAGTTATAGCGAAAATGCCACGATGACCTGTTTGGAGCAGCGAAACCCTAGAATCCAAAGCTCTGATACCAAATGTTATGAAACCAGCTCAAGAAAAGATAGAAAAGATAGATCAACGCATTAGAATTCAGCCTCTTCGAGGGGGCAACCTCTTTTACATTACATAAATGAACAATTCTTGGATGATTCAAATGACAAAACCTCCTTTCTATATATAGGAGTCTAAGGAGTCACAATATAATCCAGCCGACCTAACAATAATAATATAAAGCCACAAAAATAACAATAGAGGGATTCTATGGGGCACAGAAATAACAATATGGGGGTAATAGGGGCACAACAATATAAATAAGGGGTATAACTACAATAGTAATGGGGTAGTCACTAGTATTATAGGAACCCAACAGAGTCCGCCATTATGATATATAAAAAATGAGAGAGAGGACAGCCTTGGTGAAGCCCCCTTGAACTCTGAAAATATTCACTTGGTCTTCCATTGACCAATGGTGCAATCCAAGGTCCCACAATACAAGCTTTTATTATATCTATTGCCTTTTTTGAGAAACCAAATCTCTGTAGGACAGCTGCAAGGAAACCTAGGTTAACCCTATCAAAAGCATTTGCCATGTCAAGCTTGACAATCATTCCTTTTTCCTTTTTCAGAAGGCTAGAGTGCAGTGCTTCCTGTACTATTAGAATGTTGTCAAGGATTTGTCTTTTTGGGACAAATCCTCCTTGGTTTTCTGATATTATTTCTGGAAGCACTGCTTTTATTCTGTTTGCCAAAATCTTTGTTATAATTTTGTAGGAGGAATTACACAGAGAAATGGGCTTGAATCTACTAAATGAATTAGCATTCAACTCTTTTGGGACAAGGGCAAGGAAGGAAGAGTTTGTGAATCCTCCTATTTTGAATTTCCCAAAAACATTTCTGATCATTCTTATCAAATCCTTTTTGATAATGCTCCAGTTGTTTTTATAGAAGCAAATAAACTTCAACATGGTATCAGAGCGTGATTGCAGATCACAAGAGGACTAAAAGACATCAGCCAAGCGGAGCAATAGCAGCAGAAAATAGTTGTCCCGAGGTGACAAAAGTTGTTTCTAGGAGCGCGGAAGCCAAAAAGTGTGACGTAGAGCCAGCCAGAGCCACGCCAAAGAAGTCGGGAGTTGCACAGAGTCTCAGAGAGGCCAGTGTTGCTAACGCAAAGGGCTAGAAAGCTGACGCAGGGCATCCCAGGGCTGACGCAGACCCATCTGGGATGACACAGAGCCGGCATGAGGAAGAGAGGGATTGACGCAATTCACAGAGAGGCAGTTGCTGGAGTCTAGAAGGATGCAGAAATATTGCAAAGTGGAGCTGGTGAGGTACTGTAGTTAGAACAGTACCTCACAGAGCAGGGCTAGAGGAGTTGTTACCGAGGGTTTCTAGCCGAGGAACCTAGATCAGCAGTGCAGTTGCACAAAACGATCAGAGTAGGGGGCATCTAGACAAGCGGCAGAAGGATTTCCAGGAGGGAAATCAGGACTCACAGGGAGTCATGAAGAGAACTTCCAGACCGGAAGTAGAGACTCAGAGGAGTCGAACAGAGAAATTCCAGGAGAGAAGTAGAGGAACGTCATGGAACTACACGGGGTAATAGACCAGGATAGACTGGATGGAGCATCGAACTCCGCAGTCTGAAAGGCCAGAATCTTATCAGTGCTTGACAGGAATCGTGTCAAGAACTTCGCCTTGAAGGTTATGGTTATCCCAATCGACCCTAATGATAACGACAAATACGAAGAGGCGATGGCGAGGGCCATGTACATTATCCTTGACGGGGTCAAGGATCATGTGGTACCACATATAGCCGAGAAGGAAACAGTAGTTGAGATGTGGGAGGCTCTCAAGAACCTGTACCAACATACTTCTATGTAGAGAAGAATGTTGCTCGAGAACCAGATGAGGTCGTATCAGATGAAGAAGGGTCAAAAGATTGACTCCTTCCTCGGAGGACTAAATGAGATCCGAGATCAGTTGACTGCTATAGGAGTGACACCAGATCAGGAGCTTGTGGTGAGGACAGCCTTGAATGTTGTCTCAGAAGAGTGGGAAGTGTTTGTCTAGAGCATCCTGGGCAAAGGGACTCTCCTACCTTGGGACGAGATGTGGGAAGCTCTTCGCCAGGAAGAGATCAGATAGCAGTCAAAGACAAGTAGCAGCAGCAAAGGGATCAAGTTCAAGCAGGAGGAGGAGGATGTGGCCCTAGCATCTGAGGGAAAGCAGGAAAAGCGGAAGAAGAAAGATCTCTCCAAGATCAAGTGCTTCCACTATGGGAAATTGGGTCACTATGCGACCCAATCACCAAGGAAGAAGAGTAAGGGAGAGTCTTCTGAGACTAAGGCAGCACCAGCACAGGTAGAGAAGGAAGTTTTGAGAGATGATGATTGTGCCATGAGTGCACACACACCACTTGAGCAGAAGTGGAGAGACATCAAGCTATAGTCAGATGGACTACAGGCGATGAGGGGCAGGATCCTCGAGATACCCAGCCTCTTGGATTAGACCTTGCTACGGGAGCCCCGACAAGGAGTAGCAGGATTGGCTGATGTGGGTAGAGACAGATGCGGATGAAGCGACAAAGAGAGCTACAGTGCAGGAGTCCCGAGAGAGTGCAGAGCTAGCACGCTGCAACAATGCGAGAGGCGCAAGAATGTTACACCATTGCAGGAAGGCACAGAGAGGTGTGCAACAGTGCAAGATGCAGGGAGTTGTTACAGCGGTGCGGAGGTCAGAGATAGGGAGCACTTGTCAGTGGTAGAGGGAGCTTCAGCATCAGTGGGTGTCTCTAGCCCAACAGGGAGGTCAGTTGGAAGATCAGTTACTTACTTCTCAGTAACTAAGTTGCGGTGCAGTAGTGGGCAGCACGATGCAACTTGATGAGAGGAGGTGCAGTGCAGATGCAATGTTGGGAGAAAGGACCAGCAGCAGCACGAATGCAAAGGGAGCTGTCGTACAGATGCAGCAGTGGCAGTGGCAGAACCATGGGCATCAATACAGTATGCAATAGTGCAGAGGATGTTGGGCAAGAAGGCCTAGCATGAGCACAGGTACTGAAGCCAAATGATCAGAGTAATACTCAGTGAGGAGTATTGCAAGAGCACAGTCCTCGCTAAGAGGGAGTGTTGATTTGGGGTAGCATCAGATGTGCTCTAGCCACGAAATTTGGTGGAGAGGTTGGGGCACATGAGATCTCCAACACCCAGAAAGGGTTTGTGCAGATTCTAAACAGATCAGGAGATATTAAAATAATTAATAATTTTAATGGAGTCCCTAAGTATAAACTTAGGGAAAATAAAATATTAATGTGTATTAATATGAATCTGTGTTAGAATGCTCCAAAAGACATGGATCAAGCCAAATCTAATCTTAGCCGTTGATTAGGGACTTAATCTCGGCCGTTGAAATGTTAATAGGAAAAGTATAAGAGAAGGCTTAAGGGTCACTTGGAGAACACACCAGATGATTAGTCATTCTATTCTCTAGAGCGGGGTTTGCTAAGAGAGGTAGAATCAATGATCAGGAGAGCAGCTGAGGGGTACTAAGTACAAAGAAACAAAGAAGGCAGCGATTGTGCCGAGAGAGCAGCGCAGCAACCAAGGAGGGTGACGCAGAGCCAACAAGGGCTCACACAGGGCCACGCAGAGGCAGACAAGCGCTGCGCAGAGCACCAGAGGGGCCAGCGCAGCTAACGCAGAGGCTCCCAGAGCTGACGCAAGGCCTCCTGGGGCTGAAACAGGCTTAGAAAGGCTGACGCAGGGCTAGCGTGAGACAAAGAGGGGCTGACACAGTCCAGTTTGGGCAAACGTTGGGGTTGCAGAGCAATTTTGTGCTGAGGAGCTACCGGAAGGGTTTTCCGGGGTTTCAGCCAGGAGATTTCTCTCAAACTGTGAGGTATAGCTGCTAAGGAAATTCTCTGTTGGGTAGGCCAGTTTCGACACCCAGATTGTACTCTGATATTGCTTAATAAGAAAACCCTCAGATAGCTACATCGGTTTTCCCGCATTGGGATTTTCCAGGGACATTGGTCCAAAAATAATGGTGTCATGTGGTGTGTTTGTTCTTGTTTCTTTTAGTTGTTGATTTGTAATATGTTGAGCATGCACTGGTGTTTATTTTCAGTATTTACTTTGTAAATAACTTGTTAAAAAAAAATAACAAGTAGGTAGGAATAAATCAGAAAAAGTGCATGAAGGGTTTCTAAACTAAGTAAACTTAGAAACTTCAACAAAGAGGACACAAGATGTGGCACTAGCCAGGGACAAACCCCAATGTGGGGAAAACCTTGATCAATTCTTCTTATATGTTCTTCAATAGTTCAGCAGAGAGAGATATATATATATAGTACATATACAACAAAAGCCAACACTTTTGACTTATCTAAGAGAATAGAACATCTCTAAGAAGATGATACATGAGGTAGTTGAACTCAGTTGAAGACAAGCTGCTTCAACTGATTCTCCAAGGTGACTCCATCACCATGTTGCACCTATCATTGTGTTGCTCCTCATCATCATGCTGCTCCTCACTGTGTTGCACCATGCTACACCCATCATCACTATGTTGCATCTCATCATGCTTCACTAATCATGATTGTAACCATCACTGTACTGCATCTCCTCTTGTTGCACTATGTTGAGCTCTTCACTGCCCTATGTTGCACCCAAATGCATGTTGCAATACCTCATCATCCTGTTGCTGCAATACCTCATCATCCTGCTGCTACAATACCTTCTTGTTGCTACTATATGTCCATCATAACCATGATGTCCCATTGCTGCAACATACTGCACCATGTTGCCTCCATCATGTTGTTGCAATACCTTCTTGCCGCTGCTATATGTCCATCATAAACATGTTGTCCCATTGCTGCAACATACTACACCATGTTGTCGTCATCATGCTGCTACTTATCACATCATTATGATGCTACTTACTTAGTACTGTGTTGCACCATTATTATGCTGCATATACCAGCCTTAGTTGCTTGCTACAGCTTGCAACCTAGCAGAGCAGCTAGGCTATAGTTCAAGTTTAAACATACAGCTTCTCCCTCAATATAGAGAGAGTTGTTACCATACTGAACAACAGTCTTTAGACATGGCTGCTAGGTTTCCATTGCAGTGACTTAGGGAAGAATACAAGTAGCATATGCATCCTTCTAGGCAGCAACCATAGTTGTTAAATAATGAATCCATACAAGTGAGGATAGTTTTAAATAGAGGAATGACCTGTTATAGAGTTTTATGAACCCAACATTTTGGACTACCAAGTGAGTCCATCATCAGGGGATGCGACAATAGATATTCTAGAGATATTCAGGATGTATCCATGAGCTATATTTTAAGTTATATATATTGGTTATGAAGGAGTTAATCTAAGAAATTAGGTCGGCCAATCTCCACTTAGTTTGTTAATATTCAGATTTATTTATTATTTGTTTATTTATTTTTTTACTTAAATTAATTAATTTGTTTAATTAATCAATTAGTTTGTGTAATTAATTAATTAATTGTTAAATTAATTAATTAATTTGTAAAATTAATTAATTAATTTGTTTTGATCAATTCCCTAATTAAATTCTCTAATTAATTAATTAATTTGTTTGAGTAATTAATTAATTAAACAAAATAACCAATTAATTTGTTAATCAATTAATTTGTTTAATTAATTAACTAACTTGTTTAATTAATAAGTTATGTCCATAAGTTAAAATCATAATTAATAAGTTATGAGTTTAACTTATGTCCAACTCATAGCTTATTAATTATGATTTTAACTTATGGACATAACTTATTAATTAAACAAGTTAGTTAATTAATTAAACAAATTAATCAATTAGTTAAACAAATTAATTGGTTATTTTGTTTAATTAATTAATTACTCAAACAAATTAATTAATTAATTAGGGAATTGATTATAACAATTAATTAATTAATTAAACAAACTAATTGACTAATTAAACAAATTAATTAATTTAAGTAAAAAATAAATAAATAAATAACTCTGAATATTAACAAACTAAGTGGAGATTGGTTGACCTAATTTCTTAGATTAACTCCTTCATAACCAATATATATAACGTAAAATATAGCTCATGGATACATCATGAATCTCTCTAGAATATCTATTTTCGCATCCCCTGATGATGGACTCACTTGGTAGTCCAAAATGTTGGGTTCATAAAACTATATAACAGGTCATTCCTCCTCTATTTAAAGCAACCATAGTGTTAAGGACAGCATTAGTTCCTATCATTAGGCCAGCGTATATATCTTACTGCAGTGGATATTATGACAGTGGATTAAGGTCTCCTCATGACAGCGTATCTGTGGTATAGAAGACAGCAGCTAGGGCTCATTTGAGGCTTCCTTTAACAGCGTATGGAAGCCTCCTTGCTGCGTTGAGGAGCCCTCTTTAAGGATAGAGAAAGAGTCTCTATCTATGGTGACAAGACCTGTGGCTAAGGCATGAAGACCTGTGGCTAGGGCTTGATAGAACATGTGGCTAGGGCAGAATAGGACTGCGTATTAGGGCAACGTGTATAGGCCTTAGATCTCCCTGCTTGGACTACGGCTAGGCATCCTTTAGACAGCGTATGAGGGCAGGTTAGGGCAGCGAATGGGAGCCTCCTTACTACTGTTAGGCTATCCCTTTTGCTGCGTCTAAGGGTTGTCTCAAACCCTTCCAGAACAACGTATAGATTAGGGCATGATAGGACTGTGTTAGGGCACTCTTTAGTCTGCGCCTAAGGTTGCCTTCCATCTTTTCTTCCAATATCTAGGGCTTCCACTCCTAGATTTCTCTTCCACTAAAACCCAAGACAAGTGGAGAGAGAAATCAAGATAGAAGTGTGTGTGTGAAATGACTCTCAAGTCATCTCCTTTTATACTAAAATGTTGAGCACATGTGGGGTTTATTTGGTTGCTGGCCGACCTTGATGAATTGTCTTATAACACAAATAAATTCATAACTTCATGAATACTTATCGGAATTGGATGATCTTTAGACCAATCCTACACCTCTCAATGAGAGGGATCCAAGAAAAATATCAGTTGTCATAAATAAGATAATCCACATGGAGTTTGGCCCTGGTTGCCAATTTTAACAAAAATCGAACTGACTGGTCTCTCAAGTGTATCTCCAACTGACCCTCAAGCCTCCTCTTATACTTTTCCTGTTGTTGAATCAACAGCCGAGATTAAGTCCCTAATCAACAGCTAAGATTAAAAAAAACTTGATCCTCATCTCTTAGAAGCTTCTCACCCATATTTTTATTTAAAACCATTAATATTTTTATTTTCCTAATTTTAGACTTAGGAACCCCATTAAAAATATTAATTATTTTAATAACTCACAATCCGGGTGGAATTTTTCCAAACGATTTATGGGTCTTGGAGATCTCATGTGTTCTAGCCCCGCCACAAAATTTTGGAGCTAGAGCACATCTAATGCTACCCCAAAATCAACAGACTAGACAACCAAATATCCTGAGAAGTCCTATCTCATGCTTCTTTCTTGTCAATGTTCCTCTAATGTCTTATCGTCCAAAATGCAATTTGGGTTCCTATTCTAGAAATAAACAATTGTGTTGCATGCCTTGGCCCACAAAAACATCAACAAACATTGATCATGGATCATGGCCTTCATGGCACTAGTGATAGACCGCCTCTTCCTCTATGCAACTGCATTATGTTGGGGGTGTAAGCCACTATCTTCTCCCTCTTAATCCCTGCCTCCTTGCAAAAAATTTTGAACTCATTAGTGTCGGTTTTTGTAGCTATGGTCGATCTTCATATTTAGTAATTTAGCCCTCCAAACTATATGTAATGATAAGTACAAAACATGTTCTTCATGTCGATTTCAAAAAGAGGGAATTTTGAATTTTTAAGTTTGAATTTTTGGCTCCAAGAAGATCAAGTTTGCCCTCCAAGTGTTCAAGTAGGCCCAGCATGTAGAGGCACCAATTCGACCTCCCAGAAGACTATAAATAAGGCACTCGTCCTCCTCCACTTGGCAAAGAAGACTCAAGATAAGGAATCTGAAGTTGATCAGAACCTTGCAACATTTGACTTAGCTCTCTAACTCTCTTTATTTGACCTCAAAAGTGTGACAGAAGGACAAAGTTTTCTGAGGTAGATTCATCGACAGAATGCCAACTTTTCTAAGGCAATTTCATGGTAGCATGCAAAAATTTGAGGCAGACCAGAAGGCCGAATTTCGTCCTAGTAACTCAGAGTTGACAGAATTCTATTGGGCAGCAGTTTGACTTGATAATAAGATAGTTTGACCAAGCCTTTCCTAGTGGTCAGTTTGAGTTGATTTTTGACTGGAAGGATTAGGGGTATCTCTTGTTGAATTGAATAATTTCTCTAAGAAAAACATTGAAGGGTTTTCCCCCAAGTGGGTTTTATCAAGGTAAAACCTGTGTTGTCTTTGTGCATCATTGTTCTATTGTGATCTCTAATATCCTACTGTTTTCTAAGGTTGAATTTCTTAAGTATAATTGCTTCATGATAATCTGAAAATTTTAAAAGGAATTTCAATATCATTAGAAGTAATTATCAGTTTTAGGAATTTGTACTTGTATTTATTGCACTTGAAAAATTAACATGGTATCAAAGCTATGGTGAAAGAGCAACCCTATAGGAGCAACCAAGAAAAATACTAATCCAAATCCTATAGCTCAAACCTCAGAACCCTAAAGTCAAATCATGGTTCTGATCAAGCAGAAGAACAAAATCCTACTTACCTTATGGAAAGATCGAAGTTTTAAATGGATCAAGTCCTGTGATACAGATTAAGAAAAGGGTCGAAGTCTTAGACTAAAGTTGAATGTCCTCAGCCCCAGATACAAAACAAAACGGTCTCAGTCCGGCATCAGGATGGTCGAGGATGTTTGTCCTTCAAACTGGTATTAAAGACTAAATTGCTTATTGATGAATGAAGTTCTAAGGAAAGAAGTCTTAATATTTTAAGAATCGAATTTTGTTGAGGAACGAAAAGCCATAGTCTATTTGCAAAGGACCCAAAGGACCCAAAGGCCTCAGTGCTGATCTCAAGGAGGCTGAGAAGGCCTTAGGACTAGCGGTAGAGGGTCGAGGGGCCTCAGAAGATGACCTCAGAAGGACCGAAATACCTCAATCAGTGGAAAAGCCAACAAGGTTGTCTTTTGTGCATGAGGTCTACTAAAATTTGTTTGCAAAAAGTCGTTTGGAACCCTTCATAAAGTTGACCGATGTTTCATGGTTGATAAAGTTGAAGTGTTTTCAATATCTGGTCCACCTCAAGTATCACATGAAGATTCTTAAGACTTGTTCTAGCTGCCAAGACAGATAAAACAAGGATTGCTTCAAATATCATGCAAATTGAAGGTTGTTTGCCTTAGTTGGTGAAGAGAGTTCTCTTGAAAGATTTCAAAGGAAGATCTACAATATCTTATTGCCTGATTCCAATCAACAAACAGGTATGTATTGAATAAGGTTTTTACATGCTATTGTCCAAGATATCAAGAAGCTCAGCATTGCCATACATGAGGCCTACCCCAAGGCAAGATAAGCCATTCTAATAGGAGGATGGACCAAGTGTGTTTTGTACACTTGTAATGGGATAGTTTGGCATCCTGAAGCATGATATGTTGATTGAAGTTTTTGTATGGATGTTGTTGTAGAATATTAATGCCATGTACATATCATGTAGGATTATCATTAAATAAAGGCTCTTGTCAAGCATACAGAAGATGCTTTGTATTGTACTGATGTGATCATGATTGTACTAGGTAAGTTATGCTGGTACTAGGGTACCATCGCTTGACTTTGATCGTTGCTAAGCATCTGAGACAGAAGTCCTCTTGTACTAAAGATTGTCCTTGTAAAGGGCAAATTGTTGTTGTTGTTACAATTGTTTTAAAGAGACTGAAATACTTAGTTTAAAAAGGGTCGAGAGCAATCATTTTTGTGAATAAACTTTGCTAATGAATCTGAAGGAAGTTTGGACCTTGTTGATGCCTATTGAAAATTGTTCTTAAGCAAGATCTCTTGTAAGATGTGCTATAGACAACATCGAAGTGACATTCCCTCCTTGGAGATTTGTATCTATGATTCTACCTACTATATTTGGCCTGACGATAGTTCAAGGATTTGTTTCTTTACCATGTTATACAAGCCCTATAAAAACTATAATGTACCATCCATCTTGATACTTTTACTTTGACTAAATAACAAGATGGAACATCCTTGATTATTTGATGACATGATGGACATCGTATAATAAGGCATAGGGATCGTTTTTGGACATTTGGATATGGAAAAGAGAATTTGCATATAACAAAGTCTATTAAACTTGCAAAAGGTGTAAAATGAGAATTGTAAAACTAGGGTTTATAAATCCTGGAAGATTGTAAGTCTTGGATGTGAAAGCCCTAAGGTTTGTGGATAAAACCCTAGAGCTAGACCTAGACCAATGTTTCCACTAAAAGAAGAAACCCTAGATCATGCAGGGAAGGAAGGAAAATCATTGATGATGAAGACGATGGCGATGAGGTTGTTGATGGATGATTTCTGCAATATGGCAAGCATCAAGAAGAAGTTGATTGATCAAAACATAAGTAACATATATCTTTCTTCTTTGATTATTATTGTTGTTGTTTTACTATTAGTTAGCCTCTTCTCTTTGTATCTTTTGCTTTATTGTAATTTTTTCTTCCGTGACCTCCTACTGAGGGTTGCAGGTACATCATAAAGGCTACCAAGGCTTTGGCAACAAATGAAACCATAGGGAAGAATGAAGCAAAAATTTATGGCAAGTGGATTCCCCTGGGAAGAAGCACAAACTCAACTTGATTGTTTTGCGCTCAAGAGGGAGAAATTATACTAATATTTATCATCATACCTAATGACCGAAAAAGCTCCTACTTAAGAGGGAGCAAGAAGGCCAGCGTGTTTGAAGGATACCATTGTAGATCTAGCATCTAGCAGATGGCAACATAAAGAAGAACAAAGCAAGGATTCTCCCAGGAAGAGGGAGAGGATTATGAGGAATAGTTTGCTCCAGCTATCAGATTGAAGAAAGCCTTGTACAGACCTTGAGCATGGTATCTTGGATACATGGATATTTAATGAGTCTTGGTTGTTCTTGTTATTACATGACTTGTTTTTTATGGGAGCAGAAGGACTCCCGTGACAAAGGAAGTAGCAATGGCAGGAGGATTTTCTTCGTGATAGAGGGAGCAGTCAAGCCCTACTTCAAGGTAAGAGGGAGTTGATCTTTGAGTTCGAGATGAAGGATTTTGGTTGGATACATTACTTCTTAGAACTAGAAGTATGGCAAAAGTTGGGTAAGCATATTATCACATTCCTTCAAAGATTTGGGATGATGGACAGCCAATCCATGGGCACTTCCATGGTAACTAATATGAAGAAGCTAAGTGGCAAAGGGAGCAGCCAAATTGCTACAACAAGATCTGTTTCAGTGTCAAAGTGAGCACCCAGTTAGGCTGACCAGAAAGTAGTTGTGGCACATGTGTAGAGGTACCGACATGGTATAGTTGGTTGTGAATTGAGAAGTAAAGTTGCACGGACATACAGATTCAGATTGGGCGAAGAGTGTTGAATACATGAAGAGCACATCTGGATGATGATTTAGTATGAATTATGCTTAGGGAGGAAATAGACATTTGTCACACTCAAGACTGCAAAATTTGAGTATATTGCAACTAGTTGGGCGAGTTATGAAGTAGTGTGGCTTTGCGAGCTACTCACGGGATTCTTTGGTCAGGTGCAGGAGACAACCGTGATGACAAATCGAAGCACACCAAGATCATAGTACCACCACATCTGGGACATGGTACATAAGGGAGCAGTGAGGCTCCAATGCTTTTCTACAAACGAGCAAGATGCTGACATTTTCACAAAGCCTTTATCCTAAGGTGAAGTTTGTATACTTCAGGGACAAGCTTAGATTAGTTGGAATTCTTCCCTCAATCAGAGGAAGTGTTGATGTTGTAGCATCAAGGGGCAAACATTCTCCCTAAGGTCAAGGGTATAGACCATGTCAAGGTTATTGACCAGGGGCAATATAATGCAGCTAGAGAGAATGGCCCAAAGAGCATCAAGGCCTGGAGTGCTCCCCCAGTCAAGGGTTACCTAACCATATTGACAGGGGTTACTTGGCTAGTGGGTTGAGTGAGTGCCTTATAGCATCGGGCAAGAGATTTACCATTCAATCAGCATGCAGGAATGGTAATAGCGCAGGGTTTCACGATAGGTCATAGGTGTTGACCAAGTTCCAACTTCCAACTTCCAAGTGACAACTTGGATAATTGGTGAATTGCTCCAAGTGACAACTTGTTGAGCATGATGATGATGCAAGATACTTTCCACATGTAGTGGATGGATACACCAATCTAGCTAGCTCACTCAACCTTTTCTTAGAGAAATTTTTCAACCAGAGACCATTTGAAGAAGTTATTATGAATACCTCCCTAGCTAAGAGAGAGTGTTGGTTTTTGTAGCTGTGGTCGGCCTTCATATTTAATAATTTATCCCTCCAAAATATATGTAATGATAAGTACAAAACATGTTCTTCATGTCAATTTCAAAAGGTGGTAATTTTGAATTTTTAAATTTGAATTTTTGGCTCCAAGAACATCAAGTTGGCCTGGCTTGTCGACGCACCGATTTGGCCTCCTAGAAGACTATAAATAAGGCACTTGTTCTCCTCCTCGTGGAAAATTCGGATCACACAAGAACAAGAAGATCATTTTCTCATCTATGCGAAGAAGACTCAAGATAAGGAAGCCAAAGTTTACCAAAACCTTCCAGCATTTGACCTAGCTCTTTATCTCTCTTTGTTTGATCTCGCATGTGTGACAGAAGAACGAAGTTCTCTCAAGAAGATTCATTGACAGCACAAACTTTTCTAAGGCAATTTCATGGCAATAGGACGAAATTCTAAGGCAAAAAAGAAGGTCGAATTTCATTCTATTAACTCAGAGTTGACCAAATTCTATTGGGCAACAGTTTCCCTTGATAAGAAGACAATTTGACCAGGGCTTTGTTGCTAGTCAATTTGACTTTATTTTTGCCTGGAAGGATTAGGTGTATCTCTTGTTGAATTCATAATTTCTCAAAGAAAAAGTTTGTTGGGTTTTCCCCCAAGTGGGCTTTCCTAGGGTAAAATTTGCGTTGTCTACGTGCATCATTGTTTTATTGTGATCTCTATTGTCCTATTGTTTCTATGGTTGAATTTCTAAAATATAATTGCTTGATGATAATATAAAAGTGTTAAGTGGAATTTATAAATCATTAAAGGTAATTATCAATTTAAGGAATTTGTGCTTGTATCTATTGCACTTGAAAAATCAACAATTAGAGGTGTATTCACCCTTGTTGTCTTTCCTCGGCACCTTGATCTTCCTTCATGTCATGTTCTCCACCTAAGCTTTGAAAGCTTTGAAATGACTTAAGACCTCACCCTTGGTCTTCATAAAGTAGATCCACGTCTTCCTGGAGAAGTCATCAATGAAGGTCACATAATAAGATGCGCCCTTTCTGAAGATACTAACATAGGCCTTGCTAAATCAGAATGGATCAGATCCAAAATGCCTTTGCATCATGTTTTACTGCTAGGGAAAGATGCCTTAACATTTTTTCCAAGTGCACTTTGCACACACACTGCTGGTCCAAATTGAAGTCTGCAAGCTCAGTGACCATTTGTCTTAGTAATGGTAGATCTTTGTGATGGAGATGTCCCATCCTCTTGTGCCAAAGCTCGTCCATGCTCTCATCAGTGTGCACTAGTGCCTAAGTGTTGATTTTGGATAGCATTGGATGTGCTCTAGCTCCGAAATTTTGTGGAGGGGCTAGAACACATGAGATCTCCAAGACCCAAAAATTGTTTGGAGAAATTCTACCCGGATGAGGAATTATTAAAATAATTAATATTTTTAACAGGTTCCTAAGTCTAAACTTAGGAAAATAAAAATATTAATGGGTATTAATAAGAATATGGGTGAGAAACTTCTAAGTTACAAGGATCAAGTTTGTTTTCATCTTAGCCGTTGATTAGGGACTTAATCTCCGTCGTTGATTCATAAACAAGAAAAGTATAAGAGGAGGCTTTAGGGTCAATTGGAAATACACTTGAGAGATCACTCAGTTCGATTTTTATGGGGCGAGGTTTGCTAAGAAAATCGAACAAGTAATCTGTTGCAGGAGAGGGGCTTGGATAGTTGAGGTTAGAGGATCTTCTCCAGGACCTCAAATACACAGCAGAGAGAGGTAGAGAGACGCCAGACGAGGAAGCGCAGACCCAGGCACACTGATGTTGGGCCAGGAAGGGCCCACGCATTTCCAACACTAGGGTAGAGCCAACCTCCAACAGAAATCCGAATTCAGTCGGGGAGCAGCAGGAAGTTGACGTGAGAGCTCCAGGAGGCAAAGGAGGCAGCGCAGTGTTGATGCAGTGTCCAAGTGTGCACCACGCAGGCCCACACAGCTACTGCGAAGGGGCAACGCAGTTGTAGTCGAGGACAGCCAGTCCAGTGGTCGGAACGAAGAGATTTTGCCCAGTGAAGTGAAGTAATCTCACTTAGGTTTCTGCCAGTAACTGGATTATTGAGAGGGCATCCAGAGTTGTACTCAGAACTACTGTTTAATAATAGAAAACCAGAGCTACTGCACCAGTTTTCCTGCATTGGGTTTTTCCGAGGACATTTGTCCAAAAATAACGGTGTCCCTTGTGTATTTGTCTCGTTCTATTTTCAGTTCATGATCTGTATGTATGTGTAGTCTGCAATAGTGTTTTCATCGTTGTTTAATAATTAAATAACTTGTTGAATGTAAAAACAAGTAGGAGATGATAAACCAGTGATTGCAGTAGGATTTCTGATGTGTAGATTCAGAAATTTTCACATGGTATCAGAGCATTGCAGATCATAGGACACTGAAGACACCAGCCAGGAGATCCAGAGAATTTGTTGCAAAGAGGCAGCTGTCCCGAGTGACAACATTGCTCCAAAGCCAAAGGCGCGGAGGGAGAGTGACGCAGTGCAGAAGAAGGGACGCAGAGGCTCACGCAGTGCCTGCGTCAGCATTTTGAGCCAGATGAGGGTGACACAGTAGCAGGGAGGAGCCCACGCAGTAACTGCGTCAGCTGTCTAGGCCAGCGCAGAAGCAGAGAGGGGCAAATCAGACTCATGCAAAGCCACGTCACCCTTCTGAACTAGGAAGGAGTGACGTTGTGGCCAGGAGGAGCTGATCTAGCTTACACAGTGATTGCGTAGAGCTAGAGGAGCTCAAATTCTTTAGTTGTCAGGGCTGGGGGAACAGAGCAAATTCGATCTGAGGATTTGATGGGGCGTTGTTGTTGTTGGTGCAGAATAGTGTCTGTGGAGACAGAGCCGAGGTAGAGGGAGTCACTGCCTTGACAGATTTCTAGCCAAAGAAATCTAGATCCGAGTTGCAGCAGCAAAGGAGGACTGGAGAGGAGTGATTCAACATTTGGCTAGAGAATTTCTGTGAAGGAAATCAGGACTTAGAGGGAGTCGAGAGGAGCTTGTTCCTTAAAGGGTTTCTTGCGCCAAAGAAATCCAGATCCAAGTCTTGTTGGATTAGCAGCATGAGAGGAAGAAGAGAACCTATCCTATATTTGTTGAGCAAAGATGGCAATCAATGGACTGATGGATTAAGATCGATTGGATCGAGCTTCCAATTTTGTCATCTGGAAGTCCAGGATCCTAGCAGTCCTAGACAAAAATTGCATCAAGGACTATGCCTTGAAAGTAGTTGTTGTTTGGTCAATGTTGATCCATTAAAGAAGTAGGAGGGAAGACGAGGATGACAATTGTACCATGAGTGCTCATGCGCCTCCGGAGAAGAGGTGGGGAGACATGGAGTTGTAGTTGAGAGGACTACATGAAAAAGGGCAAGATCCTTGAGGTGCCCAAACTCTTGGATCACATACAGCTACGAGAGCCCTTAATGACAGTAGCAAAATGAAGAGTGTCGATTGGAGCGAGGTGTGATGTAGCGATAATGGCAAAGCTAGAGTCTGAGGCAGCGCAATGAATGTTGTAGCAGTGCGAGAGGCACAGAGCTAGTTGGAACAGCGAAGTAGCGGCAGAGGGTTAGCACAGATTAGCAGCAAAGGTAGCTTCAACATCACGAGGCATCCAAACTGACTAGCATGTCAGTTTTTGGGTGAAGTTTCAGTTGATTACTTCTCAGCAACTGAGTTGCAGTGCAGTAGTTAGAAGTGGCAATGTTATGGCCAACATGAGGCACCATTTTGAGAGGGAGTTGTAGTACAGATGTAGCAGTGGCAGTGGCAGAGTCATGGGCAGCAGTACAGGAAGCAGCAGTGTAGTGGATGAAGGGCATCAAGCCAAGCATCAGCAACACAGAGGACCGATGTAGTGGATCAATGTAGTACTTCTGTTGAGAAGTGTTACTAGAGCACATTCCTTGCTAAGAGGGATTGTTGATTTTGGGTAGCATCGGATGTGCTCTAGCTCTAAAATTTTGTGGAGGGGCTAGAACCTAAGTTACGGGAAACGGTTACCCTAACCCCCGAAACAGCGTTTTCCTGTTTCAGATACGGATCCGGGAACAAAACGCCAGAAAATGTTTTGGTGCCGTTTTTGTTTTTGGATACGGGAAGTTTTTTTCAAATGGCGTTTTTGTAGAAAAAACGTGCTGTTTTAAAAATTTGAAAACGTTTTCTGAAATTTGAAAACGTTTTCTGAAATTTTAAAACGTATTTGGAAAAATTTTAAATGTTTTACAGCAAAAAAAAACTGTTTGAGGTCCGCAAATACCGCATCCATTTTTTTTGGCAGCCATATTCCATTATTGTATATCAAAATTTTATCAGGGATCGCTTCTTAAACCGAATGAATGGTAATCTGGAAAATTTAATGGGCCGCCTTCACATTACAGCTAAGCACCTTGCCAATCCGCATCGTTTATGCAGCGGCCGAGTATGATAAATTGGACGGAACCATGTTAAAACAAGTTATGAGCTCGATATTTCATGGGTGGTCAGCTAAAGGGATTTTTTGATATAATTAATGCATCGAGCTTAGAAGGGGCCAAAAAGTATTTCAACACTACATCTCTTTTCGTTGAACTCTGGTCTTTGAGGACGCGAATACAGGTTCAGTTTTCGGGTCCACGAAGATATGGTTTACAGGAGATGATTTAACCATGCGGTTGACCTGAGCGTTGTAGAGAGAGCCGTCCATATTATGGCGTTTTGGTCAACCTCATGATGGGGCCATCCCCATTATCTAGTATCAAGGGCATTGATGTGGCCACCAAGTCCATCTAATTTCTTCATGTTGTGTTTTGTGTAGGCTCTATTGATCTATTTCGCCCATTTAGGATACTTTTATAATTCTCTCAACATATGTTAGAATAAATAAAAATAATATTTTATTTTGTGAGGTAGGTTGAACTATTTATAGTTCTTTCCAACGTCTTGTAGAATAAATAAAAATAATAATTCATTTTGGACCTTAATGGCAATAAGCAAATCTTTTTCTGTCTGGAGAATCAGTGATTTGTTCTGGTGCAGATGTTTTTATAATACTATGCCATCATGTAGTTTTGATTAACGTGTGTTTGTTCCCGATGAAGTTCTTTCCAAGTTAGTAAATTCACTCTCTTGGTTTCCGATTGAGAAACCTCAAACCTGTTCTTGAAGTTATATAAAAAAAAGTTAACTACTTGCCATTTTCTTGAAGTTTCATCAACCCTGTTTTACTGTTTTTGGATGTATTAATATATTATGCTTTTCTTTGAGGCACAATTCAAATTTTATCGATAATCGTTAATGATGTTGACAATGTTGAATGGTTATGGCATATGTTGAATTGATGATGATGAATCATGATAGATCATAGATGATAATCTAGATTCTGAAATATGAATGGTAATATGAAATTCTTATTTTTAAAATATATATATATGTGTGTGTGTGTGTGTGTCGTTTCCTGCCGTATCGTATCCAGATTGTTTGAAAATTTGTCGTATCCGTTTCAAACCCCGTACCCGTATCCATTCCCGTATCCGTTTTCTGGTAACTTAGGCTAGAACACATGAGATCTCCAAGACCCATAAATCATTTGGAGAAGTTCCACTCGAATGAGGAGTTATTAAAATAATTAATATTTTTAATGGGTTCCTAAGTCTAAACTTGGGAAAATAAAAGTATTAATGGGTATTAATAAGAAGAATATGGATTTTTTTTACAAAATATTAGAGTGGGAAGACTTCCGGAGCCGAAGATGAACCCTAGCATTGTCGTCGCCTCCTCGCTTTCGGCCGCCGTCTGGCCTCGGGACAGCCCTGTCGATGCAGGAGATGCGCCTTTCATTCACGGATGTCTGGCTTTCTTCACCTCTGATACGCTTGTTTTCCAACATATTCTGGAAGCCCCCCTCTCCCTCTTTTGTTTAATCCTCGGCCCTGTAGCTGACAGATCTTGGACCTGTGACGTCGCTTCTCGCGCCAGCCGCCCCCTTCAGAATGCAGGTGTAGTGGCTAAGGAAGAACGCGCAGAGTACTCTCTTGTCTATCCTCAGGCGGCGGCCCCCGGGAAGAATTACTCCGCTCTGGAAGGAGGCCCATTCATATCAGCGCCCTCTCTGTCCCCCCAGAATAGCGAATACTCTGTTCTAGATCTTCAAAAAAATTTTAGCTTCCTGGATCTGCCTGGACGGATCATCCGGAAGCTCTCCTGGGCGGAACGCATTAACAGATTCATCAATCTTTGGACCCTCTCCTCTTCTCCTCACAATCCCCTACGGCAAGTTCAGGAGGAGAAGGCCCTACAAAGCTCCAGCCTTCTCTCATCTTGGATCTGCAAAGGAAAGCAGAACCCTGATCTTTCTGCCGAGTTCCAGATCCAGATCAGGCTTATCTCCGGCAAAACTCTGCTACATTGGGTAAGCTCGTCGGATCTTGTGCAGGACCTCAAGCATGCTCTGGATCTCAAGTTGGGGATACCCTCTGCAGCTCAACGACTTCTCCATGAAGGTAAACAACTTGAGGATCCTCTCCCCTTGTCTTTTTACAGTATTCAGAGAAATGCATCCATTACTCTTACCCTTCGCTTGAGAGGGGGAGCTGTTGGACAATCATCCTCAGCTAAGACGTTGTCATACAAAGATGTTGTCCATGCTCAGATGCCTAAGAAAACAGTTCCACCAGTTCAGGCTCCCAAGCCTTTTCTGGTGGACAAATTGGAGGAAACCCCCTCCATTGAAATCATGCATCCAACGCTGGATGAGCAAACCCAAACGTTTGCAGAACAAGCCATTATTTGCAGGTTCAATGGGCTCTGGCCGCGTACAGCAGACCTTTACCAATGGATTCACTCTAACTGGACCAACAATTGCAAGGTGTTGTTATGCTCAAAGGGCTTCTTCATTGTTGTGTTTGTTCTAGATGAGGACTACCAGAAAGCCTTAACAGCAGGCCCATGGTTCTGGGGCTCAGCAGGTTTATTCCTCACCCCTTGGTTCCCAGATTTCGATCCCTCTACAGCAGTCATCACCAAGCTCCCCATCTGGGTCAGACTTCCAAATCTTCCAGCGCACCTATGGCATTTTGCAGTATTCCAAGGGATCGGAAATTCCCTAGGCCGCTTTCTAGACACAGACGTCTCCAGAGGGGAAAAAGGAATATATACCTTTGCCAGAATCTGTGCAGAAATCGACATGAGCAAAGGTCTCCCTGACCAGATCAATCTCAAAATTGGAGACTTCCATTGGACTCAGACCCTGGACTACGAGAACACAGCCTTTCGATGCCGTAACTGCCATTACACAGGACACCTTAAGGGCTCTTGTCCCACGATGCCTACCCAAAAGAAGAAAGTCAGTCCTAAGCAGAAATCCAAAAGTTGGAAGCCTCATGATCCTCCCCCCATGGATGACTTTGATTTCAGCTCGGATGAAGAGGAAGAGGATGAGGAAGGAATGGAAGCAAAGCTAGCACAGGATCCGCCCTTGCCTGATCCCAAGGATTCCTCTGTCCCTCCAACCTCACAGAAAAGGAATCATGAATCCTCCACCTCGGATTCAGACAAGGAGCCCTCCCCGTCAGCTCAGCTCAGTGTGCAAATCATGCCGGTTCAGCAAAGTCCTCTTGACTGGGTCAAAGTTGGTAAAAAGAAAGGAAAAAAATGTCGTATAACTGATTCTACACATGTTGGGTAGAATCCTCTGTTCTGCTCTGGCTCATCTGTTCTTCTTGTTTCTTCGTGCTCAGCACAGCTCTCTTCTCTTTTCCTTTTTAGGGGCCGAGGTGGATAGTCTTTCCTTTCCGGCAGCCTGTGTTCTTGCCTCTCTTGGCTGTATCTTCTTATTGTACCATATTTCCTCTTAATAGAATTAGTTTTTACTGAGAAAAAAAAATAAGAAGAATATGGATGAGAAACTTCTAAGTGACAAGGATCAAGTCTGTTTTAATCTTAGCTGTTAATTAGGGACTTAATCTCGATCATTGATTTATCAACAGGAAAAGTATAAGAGGAGGCTTGAGGGTCAGTTGGAGATACACTTGAGAGATCAGTCAGTTCGATTTTTCTGGGGCGAGGTTTGCTAAGAAAAATGAACAAGTGATTTGTAGCAGTAGAGGGGCAGGGATAGTTGAGGTTGAAGGATCTTCTCCAGGACCTCGAATAACAGTAGAGAGGCAGAGAGACGCCAGAGGAGGTAGCGCGGACCTTGGGAGACTGACGCTGGGCCAAGAAGGGCCCACGCATTTCTAGCGCTGGGATAGAGCCACCCTCCAGCAGATATCCGAATTCAGCCAAGGAGCAGTAGGACCAGCCAAGAAAGTTGACATCAGAGCTCCAGGGGGTAGAGGAGGCAGCGCAGTGCTAACACAACATCCCAGTGTGCTCCACGCAGGGCCACGCAGCTACTGCGAAGGGGCAGCGCAGTTGTAGTTAGGGACAGCCAATCCAGTTGCCGAAACGGAGAGATTTTGTCGGGTGAAGTGAGGTAATCTCACTTAGGTTTCTGCCAGTATATTTTTATCTCTGTAACTGGATTGTTGAGAGGGCATCCAGAGTTGTATTCAAAACTACTGCTTAATAATAGAAAACCCTCAGAGTTGTTGCATCGGTTTTCCCGCATTGGGTTTTTCCAGGGACATTTGTCCAAAAATAACAGTGTCCCTTGTGTATTTGTCTCGTTCTATTTTCAGTTCATGATCTGTATGTATGTGTAGTCTGCAATAGTGTTTTCATCGTTGTTTAATAATTAAATAACTTGTTGAATGTAAAAACAAGTAGGAGATGATAAACCAGTGATTGCAATAGGATTTCTGATGTGTAGATTCAGAAAATTTCACACTAAGCAGGTTGAACTTGAAGTCTATACAAATACCCCTCGTAAACTCTAATCCTCACTACAGTCTCTAGATTGGCTCCTTCTGGGCAATGAACACTTGCCCCCTCCAAAAGTTAACCTCGTAGCCCTTGTCCTCCATGACTGAGATGGACAAAAGGTTCTTCTTTAGGTCAGGCACATAGAGTACCTCCTATGCATCAAAGGACCCTCCTGACTCAAGTTGGAACTAAATTGTTCCCTATCCCTTCAATGCATACTTGACATCATTGCCAAGCTCAATATGGATCCTTGAGTCATCCACTACAAAACTACTGAATAGCTCAGTAGCCTCTATCTTGTGATGGGAGGTGCCACTGTGCAAGTTCTAGGCGGTTCTAGCAATGGTGTCGGTAGAAAGGCAAGACACAAGTGAAAAGTCACTCTTGAACTTGGAAGTAAGTTCGCTTAATTGTGTCTTGATTGTCATTGCAACTATCTACGATTTCCCTTTGCTCTTCTGCTTTTGTGGATACGAAGAAGCAAAGTGGCCATTCTTATGGCAGATATAGCAAATTATCTTTGCTCATATCTCTCTTCTACTTGAACTGTTGTCCCTCTCCCTGACTATCACCCTTCTTGATGGAAACTTTCCCTTTGGTCTTCTTCATTTTTTTGATAAGGAACAAGTTTTCATCTATTGTTGCTCCTCCTTGCTTATTGCTCCTAGACTCTTTACGAGTCTCCTTTTTTATGCAATCATCCCAAAGTCTCTTCCAATTGAGAATATGTTCTTGAGCACAAACGCCCATGATGAATGGTTCCTGGCCTTGTTGAACCTATTCAGAGCAACATTCACTAGCTCTGCATCCAATACAGCGTCTCCAATAACTGCAAGTTGGTCACAGATTTGTGTGATCCTCATAAGTTAGTTGGTTACATTGTCAAAGGGGTTCATTCTACATTCTCTGAGCTTAGTTTTGAGAATCGTTTTTCAACTCATATTATCACTTTGAAAAAGCGATACTAAGCCATCAAACATCTCCTTAGATCTAGTCTTTTCTACAACATGTGGAATCAGATGATCCTTAATAGCTTCAAGGATCAGTGTTTGTGCCTTTATGTCCTTCTTATCCCATGTTGCCTACATAGTAAGGTCTCCTATTGTCAGTGTCTACATGCTCCTTGAGGCCTACATTGGAGATGGAGGAGGGTTAGACACAACTTCCCACAAGTCTTGCTTCATCAAGATCACTGAGATTCTTCCCTTCCATGGCAAGAAATTTGAAAACCCATCAAGTCGATCCTCAACTTTCATACTAGTTACTAACATCATTGTCCTGTGTTTTATTACTAAAGTAACTTGAAAATTATAGATTTGCTTTTTTCTCAGAGCTAGAGCCCTAAAGCCATGTTAAGATATCCTAAAACAATGGCTCTGAGAATTAATCAATCAAACAACAAACATGAAAATTATAGTTCGCATGGAAATCGAGGCAACCTACCCTCATATTCGTACGATGGTACGGAATCTGTATGGTGATATAGAATCCATACAAACTGCGATGCAGACTGCTCTGTTAGGTTGTTTGGCTACTCCTGTCTTTTCTACTAACTGGTTGCCTATCCATTGAACACTAGTTTCCTTCTCCTTGTTGAAATTCTCGCCAATGGCTGAAAATCAGATCTTTGATTTTCTCCTTCACTCACGTGACTTGTGAAATGAATGTTCAAACTTCAGTGTCTCTGTTATTTTCCCTCTCTTTCTTTTATAACTTTGACATGATCCAAAAACCTAATATTCAACGGTTGAGATCTAACCCTGAGATCCATGGCTCTCTTTTAATTAAATTATTAAGTGACCCACTTTAGTCACTGTATTAATTAAAAATCACTTTAATAAAAGAACGTTCACTTTATTAATTAATTAATAAAGTGAACTTCTGAAAAAGCATAGCATGCCTTTAAAGACGATTTCCATAAGTAGACACCCCCATGGAAATACTTGTTTGAGCTACAAACACTAACATCAATTAGAGAGGATATCTATAGATTGTACATTCAAGTCACTTGGACTTCCCCCTGGATAGGCCTGCGCTTGAAGATGTCCTTCTACCCTCAGTATTTCCAAGAGTTATATGATGGCATCATCGTCTGCCCTCCATACACACGCAGACATTGGATGCACTCACTCAAGATCCCTTTGGGCCAACTTGGGTTGTTTCTCATCGACTTTGAGCGGAGACTAACCATCATATACAAGATCTAATAAGAACTGCCAAGTGTGTCACCTTTAGGATCCAAAGACAGAGCAGCACCTTATTTTTAGGTGCCCGCCTATAATACGAGATCAAAGAGCGCTACCGCTACCTCTGTAGAGATTCGGGAGGATCCTCTCTACCTTCTTCTAGTATCTTCACCAAAGATGCCTAGCCCTCTTCCCCAGGGAGATATTCAAACATAGACATCAGACCCTACATAACTTGCCTCACTCGGGGACGATTCGAACGATCATATCATATTTCCAAGTTGATCGAACTGATCGAAGGAACAAGCAACGAGTTAAGTTCCAAAGTATTTCAGATAGTAGAACAGTGAGACCTTAGATATCCCCTCAGGCCCCCCCATTTGGGAGGCCAAGCAATATCCTCGAGACTGTTGTGGAGGTGTCGAACAACACATCAATTCACTCACACCTAGAGTATTAGAGGGATTAGTTCTAGACAGTTCCCAAGCAAGTTTCCCCCCATAACGAACTGCTCCCCAACCCCAACGGAGTAGACATACACTTATCTAGAGCTTCTTTCCTTCGGCCTCGGATGTTAGGAGTATCCCTTGCTCCTACATCCCCCCCCAAAATCGTGTATCCAAACACCACATTGGATCCAAAAGACTCCAATAGCAAACCAGCGCCATTGTTGCCCCCCTCATCATCAGCTAAGAGACTGAAGCATTCTTGACATCATCGATCTCTAGCCCTGGACTTATTCACTTAGTCTTCTACATCACCGGGGACCTTTGATCCGGTTATATACATGTTTATGAGGTTGTCCTATGGTTGTATCCTTCATTACCTCATTTTATCCTAGATTTAGCTTTGGCATTTTCTAGGAGTTGTGTTTGCACTCCCACATTGTACTTAACTAGATATATCCTTTAGTCCCATTGACCTACTTTTGTGGTCATCTGTTGGACATTTATAAAATTATCTTATCTTATCTTATCTTATCATGAGGAACCACTAATCTAATTTTATTTAATACATTAACATAAATGTCATTTATTATGTATGACTTTTTTCTCACTTTATGATATTACAACATTAATCTTATACATAACATTTACTATCCATAGATAAAATAAAGATTACAATGTCTAACACTTCCTTTTAATGTTCATTTCATTTTCCTAACTCCTAAAATATATCAGAATTTCTCAAACTTATCATTTTTTAGTGGTCTAGTAAAGATGTCCACTACTTGATCTTGGGACTTGCAATAAATCAATTCTATTAATTTCTTCTACACTTGTTTTCTGATACAACCATGATGAATCTTGACAAGTTTTGTTTTCAAATGATAAATTGGATTCTTTGTAATCATGATTGCACTTTGATTGTCACAAAATAAAGTTGTTAGTTGCATTTGTAGAAGCTGCAAATTCCATAAAATGTTATGTAGCCATACTGCTTCACTCCACTACCAAGAGGAAAAGCATAACCAGTTGTAAATTTTCATTTTCCAATATCACCTGCCCAATTTGCATCTCAAAAACCTTACAACATGAAATTATCGTTCATCTTAAGTACAATACCAAATTGTGCAGTACAATTCATATATGCTATACCTCGTAGAAGATTCCTACTGGCGTAGGACATTGACTTAGATGGTTCCACCAGGTTTACATCTGTTATAGAATGGGACCAGATTGCCCGCAATGCCCTATACCATAAGAAAGATGTTATCCACAATCAAGGTTAGAAATCTAATATAGCTGATTTTGGAACTAGATTGAAAAGATGGAAGACAAAAAGGATATCAACTATCCTTGAACTTAAAACATGCAAAAACCATGATAAACTCAGATAATCCTTACAGAAATATGAGTTATAACCTCATCTAAACCACATAGGAGATTGTGATATTCAACGTACCTGAATATTTCTTTTGTGATAGGCACAACTATATCACCTCTATAATTTTTCTTCAATACAACATAAAAATATCCAATATAACATCATTCTTTTTATGGAAAACATTTCGATCAACAGGTTTTATCTGGAATATTTGTGCTGCTTCAAAGCCATGCAGCATAATAGGGTGCAATATATAAGTTTGGCCTATTAAGGCACAAAAGATAGATTACGAAGCAGATTTTTTAAATGTACATGGTAAATTTAAATCCTAAAATTTTCAAGACCATGGATATCTGATTTACCACTAAAGAAATAATACAAGATGATCAAATAGCCTGAAAAGAGCAGCTTGCTGATTGCCTAACCATGCATCCTCATACTGCTCAAACTAGCAAGGGACCTAAAGGGGGTCCCTGAAGGGAAAATGCTAGACCAAGGGCAACAAATGGAGACTTAGCCCACTGTCACCTTAGCTAAGGCTCCCTACCATTTACGGACTTTCACCGATGGGAGCAGACCCAGTATATTATGGAGTCACCAATGAAGGATAAAATTTAAATCAATGATTGGATGTGTGGTGACCCAAATGATTCCTTAACAAAAAAGGTTGAAGGATAAAGCTTGCTTGCTTTTTAAGAAACGTACAATGACATCTAGGAGAGGAATGAGAGGATTTAAGGGTTAGTTTTAAGGGATATGATTCATGAAAAGGTTTCCCAATCCCTAAAATCCTTATTCAAATTGGTATCTCGGATGGTTGTTGAAAATTTGTCTTTTCAAAGGAACGGGACCACACGAGACAAGGTGGACCCAGCCTAGGTTAGGAGGCAAGAGTTTAGCAACCAATGATGTTCTTAACCTAGACAAGGAGGGGGAAAGGATCAAAAAAATAATTTTTAGTTAAAGGCGTTGAATTGATCCTATGAGGCACTAACCTTGGGGATACTAGGGCAAAGTTTGATCTCGAAGCTAGGGCTTGGCTTTTCTCACAACTCCACCATCGGAATGGACTCAAATTTGGAGGAGGTCTTGAGGAGACACCAGCGCAAGAGAGGCTACGAGATCGAACCTTTTGGAGGAATAGTTTGTCGGGAAAATGATGCCCTAGGTGACCTAATTTAGCTAGACCTAGGAAAAGGTGAAAAGGGTATGATTTTAGGTGACCACCTCTTGGTAGATCAGTGCCTTAGTCTTGGGAGAATGGATTCTACGATGAAAATGAGTGAGGACCTTTGGTTCTTGGTCAAGGAGGCCACAAGACTACTCTGCTAGCCTTCTAGGTCAAAGAGAAGTAATCTTGCAACTTTTATACTACGATGTGCAAAATTTGATAGCTTATCAAGATCAATTCATTGATAGAATTACCCCTAGAAGATTTCGTTCACATTACATGGCCCATACATTGAGAAATGCTATAATAGAGACAAAATTCCACAATTTAAAGCAGTAAATGCATGCAGCAATTAGCCTTAAGAATAGTGAAAATCCCAATCCAATGTATATGACAAAGCAAAACACGAATAACATTAAAAGCATGTACTTACATGTAATAGAATAAGGGAAAGCGAAGAGGAGTCCCAGCTAGGGACAAGAGTCAAAAGGAGAAAAGAAGGACTTGTCAATGGTCAAGTGTTTTGGTTATGGTGAATTTGGTCATTAAGTGAGTCAGTGTCCTAAGAGGAAGACGGACAAGAAGGGGAAGCAGAAAGCTACTTCAGCAGAGATCGAGGATTTGTCTGCCAAGTTGGAGGATGAATTCACACTGATAGCAGCAATTCCTCCAGGAGGAGTATGACATTCCAATTTTCTAGATCGGGTAGTGTTCGAGGAAGGAGCAGCAAAAATATCTAGATCTAGCCAGGGAGGGCTTGATCAATGGATCAAATCCAGTTGTTGTGTATGTGATTCCTCAGTAAGACCATTAACTTTGCTACGGGAGCCCAAGTATCATAGTAGTAGTGAAATCGACACACAGGGTTGCAATGATAGCAGCAACACAGAGGCAGGAGGAAGGCACTGCAAATTGGCTAGTTGCAAAAAGCAAGGTGCAATTCCAACCAGAGACTCCAGAGTAGAGGCATCAGCAGTGTAAGATCAAAATAGCGTAGTGGAAACACAGTTTGGTTCAACTATAGTATGTAGCAGGAGAATCAAACTAGCGCAGTAGCATGGTGCATAGTGATTTCCAGTTTCTCAGTGGCAGCGGGAGATCTCTTTATTTGCAGAGGAAGGATGTAGTCTCTCTAGTAGTGCAAGTTTAGTGAGGCAGAGGGAACTTCCAAGGCACAAGGTACTTTGTCAGATCAATTTGCAGAGAAGTAGTTCCCAGTTTGATGGTTTGATTTCCAGTGGAGGCTGATTTTTTTCCTAGCAATGCGAGTTTGCTGGAGATTGTCATTATGCAACTACAGAGGTCGATTCAAGGTCTCAGAGGGAGGCCAAATTGATTTGTTAGTAGCTTCCAAGAGGTCAAATTAGCTACCAGAAGTGAAGGAATAAATTTATCGAAGGTTTGCTAAATCATGACAACCAGTTGTATCACAGATGTCAAACACCAACAGCGTGGATCAATTTGGCTACAACATGTTCCCACAGATCAACAGGTTGCAGATATAATCACTAAGGCCTTGGGTAGGGCAAAATTTGTCTACTTCGGGGAGCAAATGGGAGTAGTGAAGAACACCTTCCTTGTTTAGAGGGAATGTTAATTTTTGTAGGAGCAGCATAATGGTGTTGTAATCTCTATGGTGTCTAAGAGGCTAAGGAACATGAGATATCCAAAATCCAGAAAAGGTTTCGTCAAAAAAGCCTTAGAAACACCTCAATTAGATTAATTAGCCTATAATTCAACATTTCCTAAGTCTAACTTCGGAAAAGTGGTTAATTAAATCAGATTAATTGAGGGAGGTCAATTTTTCTCTAAAGACTTCCACAAAACTTAATTGACAGAGTCAAGATGATCATAGCTATTGATTGAGATGTGATCATGATCGTTGGTTGCCCAATAAAAGATTATAAGAGTAGGGTCAATGGGGTTGGAGAGACACAGTTTATTGAGAGAGCAATTTGACTACCCAATTGCAGTGATTTGGCAAGGGCGTAGTTGAAGATAGGGAGAGAGTCAGCAGCAGGGGTTCAACAAAGATTTGGGAGCAGGATTCCAAAGGAGATTTCCTCAATATTTTCTAGTGTAAGAGTGACAGGAAAGGGAGGCTGAAAAAAGCTAGTCCAAGTAGTCAGTTTGATAGTGTGAGTGGCAGAGGATCTTGTTTCAATGAGCCAGAGTCGGATATCAACAGAATGCAGAGCGAGTGGGCCTAGAGCAATCCAAGAGGCAATACGACTTGCTGGGAAAGGTTCCCAGTGGTTGTACAAACTTTCGAAGGCAAGCAGTTCACATTTCCAGTCAAGAAATGTGAATAGCCAAGGAGTGTGAGTTTGCTAGGAGAGGCAAGATCTAGTTGCAAAGGCAGATAGTGAGTCTTTAGATTATTTTGCTAGTGGAGATCAATATTTGCCAAAGGTTTGCAGTGAAAGGCAACCAGTTGTAATATTTCTAAAATTGTTGAATAATAATAAAACCCTCATCTGCTGAACTGGTTTTCCCTTCAAGGCTTTTCCACTGACATTTCTTCAAAAACAACAATGTCAAATTATTGTGTGTGTGTGCATTATTTTCTTAGTTCCAATACTTTATCTTCCACAACTTATTTTAATTGTGAAAATTGCAAAAGTGATTTAATCGTTATTTGCCAAATTAAAAATTCAGAATACAAATAATCTCTAGTAGACGAAAGATTAAATTCCAGTTATTGCAATCGTGGAAATTTCACACACCTGCCTAGGTATATAAGCGAGCCCTCATTTGTAACAATATCTCATATCAATTCTCTTATACATTATTCGATATAAATATTTTTATCCTCAATGGATGTCTTGATTTTCCAATTATTTTGGATTACTCAACCAATTAAAAATTCTATTTGTTACAACGGCCCAGCTAGATTTGTTCAAGTGGACAGGTCGATCGAGCCCTTTTTAGAAAAAAAAAAAAGAACAAACCATAATTTAAGGTCCTTCAGGTCATCCCAGCTATTGTTTTAAAGCAGTGGTCACACACACACACACACATATACATACACCAAAGGCATTGACCACATCCACATTTAAACTGTTGTCTATCTAGGAGCGCTCCACAGGTCTAAAAATTCATGTCAGTCTGTTGTACATTAACTTTAACAAGGTACATTACGGCGGTCACACTGTTGTTTGAGAGTCTATATGTGTCTAATCTAGAACTGTATTTTGTGTCTGGTAACTGCAGTCAATTGCTAATTGCAAGTGCTCTTTCTGCTTGTTGTGATTTGTTGGAGTAATATCCTCATGCACTTGGGTGGTCCTCTTTTAATGAGGATGAAACAAACTCACAGAACAGCTCTGGAATGGTATATCTGAGCGGCCGTCATGTGTATGACAGTCCTAAGAAATGCTCTCCATTGAGATCTATAAGCAGATTAGCAGACTTTATGTTTCTATGCACCAGATGCAAGATCTCTAAGTGAACCTCCATTCAGGTATCCTAAACAATTGCAGATTTGTCGAGATGAAACTTCACCAATCTCTGTGGTATTCTCGAAAGCAGAAGTCTCTTCCTTATCAATATGTTTGTAGTCACTGACAATGAACCCAGTATATGATACAGGTGACAGACCTTCATGCAACGGGTAATCATGAACAACCTGTTGATTTGTGGTAGCATCGGATGTGCTCTAGCCATGAAAATTGGTGGAGAGGCTAAGGCACATAAGATCTCCAAGACTCAGAAATCGTATGGGGAAATTCCACTTGAATGGAGAGATTAAAATAATTAATATTTTTAATGGAGTTTCTAAGTCTAAACCTAGGAAAATTAAAATATTAGTGTGTATTAATATAAAATGGGTGAAAAAGTTCTAAATGATGAGGATGAAGCCAAATCTAATCTTATTTGTTGATTAGGGACTTAATCTCGATCATTGAATCGTCAACAGGAAAAGTATAAGAGGAGGCTTGAGGGTCTGTTGGAGATACACCAAGTTGATCAAGAATCCAATTTTTTGGGGCAGGGTTTGCCAAGAAATCAAGTTAGTGATATGTTGCAGCGAGGAGAACTTCAACAAAAGGCCAAGAATACATATCAGAGAGGCAGAAAAAGTGTCAGAGAGACAGTGCAGAGCCTTGGAAGGCTGACGCAGAGGCTGAGTGGGCCAACGCAGAAGACGCAGAGGGCCAAGAGGCTAACACAGAAGGCCAAGAGGCTAACGCAGAGGCAGTAGAGGCTGCACAAAGGCTAGCAGAGCTGACACTATGCTGAAGAGGCAGCGCTAAGGGATTTTCATGGAGCAAACTGGGAGTTGAGAGACAAACGTAGAGCAAAAAAGGGTGACGTGGTTCCAGAGAAACACTTGGAGCAGCTTTCGTTGTCCAGCTAAGGAACTATCGAAGTTGCTGTGGGATCAATCATCCAGTTGTTGATCAGCCGGAATATCTGTCTCCGAGGAGAGGTACTTTTGCCAAGGAAATTCTCTGAAGGGTGAGCCATTTCTGGCACCCTAGTTGTATTCAGAAATTGCATAATAATAAAACCCTCATATCTACTGCACCGGTTTTCCCGCATTGGGTTTTTCCAGGGACGATTGTCCAAAAATAACGGTGTCCCTTGTGTGATTGTCTCAGTTATTTCAGTTGTTGATCTATATATGTGTGAAGGTTGCATTTGTGTTTATTTCGATATTTATATTTATAAATAACTTGTTAATAGAAAGAACAAGTAGGAGATAATAAACCAGATAATGCAGTAGGGATTTCTGATGTGTCAGATTTGGAAATTTCCACATGCTATCAGAGCATTGTAGATCACATGAGGACTAAAGGCACCAGCAGAAATCTGAAATTTGTAGCAGTAGTAGTTGTCCCGAGAGACAGCGTTGTTCCAGAGCTAAAGCAGCAAGAGAGGAAGTGACACAGAGCCTGTGTCAGCATTTCGAGCCATGAGGAGGGTCAGCACAGAGGCAAAGAGGGGCAGATCAGACCTACACAGTGCCCGATCATCTTTCTCAGCCAGGAAGGATCAATGTTGTGGCCAGCTGGAGCAAATTCAGCCTCTTTCGGGATTGCGCAAAGCCTGAAAGGCTCAGTTTCTTCAGTTGTCGGGGATTGGGGAGCTATGGGCAAACTGTGATTTGTGGAGTTGGTGGGACATTGTTTCTGTCAAAGCAGAACAATGTCTGAGGCAGGACCAAGGTAGAGGGAGTCACTAACTCGACGGATTTCTAGACAAGGAATTCAGATCCAAGTTGCAGCTGCAAGGACGATTGGAGAGGAGTGGTTCGACAGTTGGCCAAGGGATTTCTATAAGGGAAATCCGGACTTAGAGGGAGATTTCCAGAAGAGGAGTCGAGACTAAGAGGGAGTCCAGAAGAGGAGCTGAAATGGCAGTGAACAGAGTAAGGGATCAGGACAGGTTGGATGGGGCTTCCAACTTTGTCATCTAGAAGGCCAGGATCCTGGCAATCCTGGATCGACATCGCATCAAGGACTTTGCCTTGCAAACCGTGGCGATACTGACTGGCCCAACTGAGAACGAAAAGTATGAGGATGCAATGGCTATAGGAATTTACAGGGTAAGTTCCTCAGAAAGAATACCAAGAGGACACCGCTCACAACCAGATCACAGATCAATACACCAGTATTTTTGACGTGGTTAAAACCCTCAAAGAGGGAAACAGTCCACGGCCTATCCCAACGTGGGTACTACAGGCAATTTATTAATCAAAGAATGAAAATTTACATAAGCTTCTCTCATGCACGGATTACCCGAACAATGACCCTCCATGCGCTTTAAATAGAACTCATGGACCAATCGGGTGTCAAGCCACGGATCAAGTGTCGGTAATACCGAGGTGAGAGTGAACCGTCGGATCACTACGTATCGTGACCGTCGGATTGTAAGTTACAAAATGTACAACGGTAAAGAAACACACTTTACCTAACTCTATACTAGACCAAGTTGAACTTAACTATTTCCTATGTGTCGGAATATCCTAACATCCCCCCTTAAGAACAACTTGGGATAGGATTGAAGGATTTACAAATATGACACAATAGGAGAAGGAAGGAGGCACTAGAGCCTCCCCTTAGTGACAACTTCCTGAACTCCAAGCATATATCGAAGTTTAGTGAACTTCGCCTCTGTGAGAACCTTTGTGAAGATGTCTGCAACCTGATCATCTGTTGAACAATATTGCACTTCAAGAACATGGTCATGAATGAGCTTTCTGATGAAGTGCATGTGTAGTTCAATGTGTTTACTGCGCTGATGCTGGACTGGATCTTTGCATAGCTGAATGGCACTTTGATTATCACACCAAAGTGTGGTTGGATGCTGCTGCTCAAAGCCAAACTCTGATAGGATCTGACGAAGCCACAAGGCTTCCTTACTAGCTTCCACGGCACCACGGTACTCTGCTTCTGCTGACGAAAGAGAAATGGCAGCCTGTTTCTTGCAAGCCCATGTAATAGGTCCTGAACCAAGAGTGAAGACATAACCGGCAGTAGACTTCCGATCATCAGGGTCACCAACCCAATCAGAATCAGTGAAACCAACTAATAGAGGAGCTGCTTTGGCACTGTAATGAATCCCAAACTGTACTGTACCTCGAACATAACGAAGTATTCTTTTGGCTGCTTTCCAATGACTTTCACGGGGGTTTTGCATAAAAAAAGCAACAAGGCCAACAGCAAAGGAAAGATCAGGACGAGTATGGGTTAAATACAAGAGTTTTCCTACAAGTTGACGGTATAATGTAGCATCAACTTCAGGAGAAGTACAAGAGACTGAAAGTTTGACTCCAGACTGAAAGGGAGAAGGGGCTGGCTTACAGTCTTCCATGTGAGAATGACGAAGAATATCACAAGCATACTTGGACTGGGAAAGGGAAATACCCTCCTTGGATTGCAAGACTTGAAGACCGAGAAAATAGTGTAAGTGTCCTAAGTCTGTCATTTCAAATTTCTTTTTAAGGCTGGACTTCACATGGTTGATAAGGTTGGGATCACTACCAGTAAGGATCAGATCATCAACATAAAGAACAAGGATGATAAGAGAGTTGCCCACTTTCTTGGTTAGCCGTCACACCAAAACCCGCAGGTATTGGTAAACATTACAAGCCAGTAACTAGGATCCCCAGGGTGGAAATTACCGATTCTATAGAGGTGCGGTGATTCTTCCAACACCCCCCTCAAACGCAACTTGGGGGAATTGAACCTGGGTCCAAGCTCTGATACCATGTAGGAATTTACAGGGTAAGTTCCTCAGAAAGAATACCAAGAGGACACCGCTCACAACCAGATCACAGATCAATACACCAGTATTTTTGACGTGGTTAAAACCCTCAAAGAGGGAAACAGTCCACGGCCTGTCCCAACGTGGGTACTACAGGAAATTTATTAATCAAAGAATGAAAATTTACATAAGCTTCTCTCATGCATGGATTACCCGAACAATGACCCTCCATGCGCTTTAAATAGAACTCATGGACCAATCGGGTGTCAAGCCACGGATCAAGTGTCGGTAATACCGAGGTGAGAGTGAACCGTCGGATCACTACATATCGTGACCGTCGGATTGTAAGTTACAAAATGTACAACGGTAAAGAAACACACTTTACCTAACTCTATACTAGACCAAGTTGAACTTAACTATTTCCTATGTGTCGGAATATCCTAACAATGGCAAGGGTGAAGTGCATGATCCTAGACAGGGTCAAAGATCATGTCATACCACATATTGCTGAGAAGAATACCGCAAAGGAGATGTGGGACACCCTAACCACCTTATACCAGGGCTCTTTCATGCAGCGGAAGATGCTATTAGAGAATCAGTTGCGGTCATATCAAATTCAGAAGGGAGACTAGATAGATCCATTCCTTCTCAGGTTGCAGGAGATTCGTGACTAGCTTACTTCTATGGGGTATACACCGGATCCAGAATTTATGGTCAGGACTGCCCTGAATGCAATCTCTGAGGAATGGGAGACATTTTTCCAAAGTATTTTGGGCAAGGCTACTCTTCCCGGTTGGGAGGAGATGTGGGCAACTCTTCGCCAGGAAGAGATTAGGAGGATGACCAAGGCAAGGAGTAGTGCCAAGGGAGGTCGAATCAAGAAAGAGGAGGAGGAGGATGCGGCTCTAGCATCTGTAGGACAGCAAAGGAAAAGGAAGAAGAAGGACATCTCCAAGGTTAAGTGCATCCATTGTGGGGAGCTAGGACATTATGCATCCCAGTGTCCCAAGAAGAAAAACAAGGGAGAGGTTTTCGATTCAAAGGCAGCTCCAGCTAAGGTGGAGAAAGAGGTTGAGATCGATGACGATTGTGCCATGAGTGCTCGTGCATCTCTAGAGAAGAGGTGGGGTGACATCGAGTTGTATTCAGGAGGACTACATACTAGATGCAAGATCCTTGAGGTGCCCAAACTCTTGGATCACATCCAACTACGGGAGCCCTTAATGACAGTAGCATGATGACAAATGTCGAGTGGAGCATAGTGTGATGGAGCAGCAAGGCAAGGCTAGAGTGCAGAAGTTTGTAGCAGCACAGCAGAGGTTGCAGCAGTGTGAAAGGCATAGAGGTGTTTGCAGCAGCGCAGTGGCAGCAGAGGAAGCACGAGTTAGCAGCAAAGGCAGTTTCAGCATCACGAGGCTTTCAGGCTAACTGGGATGTCAGTGTTTGGTGAAGTCAGTTACCTACTTCTCGGTAACTAAGTTGCAGTGCAGCAATTAGCAGTGGTAATGCTAGGGGCAGCATGGGCAGCATATTGAGAGGGAGCCGAAGTACAGATGTAATAGTGGCAGTGGTAGTGGCGGTGGCAGTGTCAGTGTGAGTGTCATGGGTAGCAGTACAAGGAACAACAGTGCAGAGGATGTGAGGCAGCAGGCCAAGCATCAGCACAGGTACCAGTGCGAAGGATCAGTGTGATGTTTCAGTGGTGGAGCATTACTAAAGCACATTCCTCGCTAAGAGGGAGTGTTTATTTGTGGTAGCATCGGATGTGCTCTAGCCATGAAAATTGGTGGAGAGGCTAAGGCAAGATTTCCAAGACCTAGAAATCGTTTGGCGAAATTCCACCCGGATGGAGAGATATTAAAATAATTAATATTTTTAATGGGGTTCCTAAGTCTAAACTTAGGAAAATTAAAATATTAATGTGTATTAATATAAAATGGGTGACAAAGTTCTAAATGATGAGGATCAAGCCAAATCTAATCTGAGTCGTTGATTAGGGACTTAATCTCGGTCGTTGAATCGTCAACAGTAAAAGTATAAGAGGAGGGTTGAGGGTCAGTTGGAGATACACCAAGTTGATCAAGAATTCAATTTTTTGAGGCAGGGTTTGTTGATAAATCGAGTTAGTGTTCCGTTGCACGAGGGGAATTTCGATAAAAGGTCGAGAATACATATCAGAGAGGCAGAGAAAGTGTCGGAGAGACAACACAGAGCCTTGGAAGGCTGACACAAAGACAGCCAGGACTTACGCAGAAGCTAAGTGGGCTAGCGCAGAAGACGCAGAAGGCCAAGAGGCTGACACAGAGGCAGTAGAGGTTGCGCAGAGGCTAGCAGAGTTGACGCTGGGCTGAAGAGGCAGCGCCAAGAGATTTCTGTGGGGCAGACTGGGAACTGAGAGGCAAATGCAGAGCAAAAAAGGGCGATGCAATCCCTAGAGGGTGATGCAGTTTCAGAGAAACGCTTGGAGTAGCTTTCGCTATCCAGCTAAGGAACAGTCGAAGTTGTTGTGGGATCAATCATCCGGTTGCTGATCAGCTGGAAAATCTGTCTCTGAGGAGAGGTATTTCTGCCAAGGAAATTCTCTGAAGGGTGAGCCATTTCTGGCATCCTAGTTGTATTCAGAAACTGCATAATAATAAAACCTTCATATCTGCTACACCGGTTTTCTTGCATTGGGTTTTTCCGGGAATGATTGTCCAAAAATAATGATGTCCTTTGTGTGATTGTCTCAGTGATTTCAGTTGTTGATTTGTATATGTGTGAAGGCTGCATTTGTATTTATTTCAGTATTTATATCTATAAATAACTTGTTAATGGAAAGAACAAGTAGGAGATAATAAACCAGATAATGCAATAGGGATTTCTGATGTGTCAGATTTAGAAATTTCCACACAACCAATCTCAGTTTGCCACCGAGCATCTAGTATAAGACAACAACCACCTCCAATGACATTGCAAAAACACCTTCTGCTGGATTTACAGGTTCTCATCCATGATCAGTTGTTCCAAGATTAGTGACTGTTGGAAATTGGGCAGCTATGGGACGAATTTCCCATAGATCCTATAAGCCCCAAATTGTAAGCCTATGGCCTCAATGGAAAAATATTATTTTCGGAAAACAACTATTAAAGAAGATTTACATATTTAAATTTGAATTCAATTTGAAATTCTCCCTCCAATATTCTCAAAAAATGAATTATGGCAAATGTTGTGGTCGGCTTGCTCTCACATGATAATTCTATTATAAATATCCTATGGTTAATCTCTCAATGGTGCGGTATGGTAAAAACCTCAGAGACTCAATAATATTTGGGTGGTTCGATAATTTTCATCGAGTGGCTCTCTTATTTTTGCAGGTCTTTAGCACTCCTTCATTGACTCATATATGCACCTCTGAGGCACATTCTGAAATAACTGTTCTGGCTTGTATATCCCTGCCTTTGTTCAATGTGCTATGGCTCGCTTTCTATTATGCTCAGTGGTACAGACTCCAGATTCATCATGACTATATGTCCAAGGCTCGGATCATTTTATCTAAGAGTGATGAGAGTTTGCTGGCACAGAACACACAAAATTCTTATAGAACATTGTCTCTTGTCATCTACAGTGGTTTTTTTTTTATTGTGATGACTCGCTATTTATTTTGGATCACTCTATGGTTTGATATTATGTAACAATGCATTACACAGTACGCTTTGGCACTCACAGTCTTCAGTGACCATTTACACAGTGACATGACCTTGCTCTCTGCATCATGGAACTCGCCCTTCGAAGAACTATCCGCAATGGTATTCCGAAGAACGAAAATTTAGAGTGGTTTATTGTGATAATATTACAGTAGTATTTTACAGTGTTTATTGTGATAATGTTACAGTAGTATATTGTGGTAGTTCTACGATGACAGTTTCTATGGTTAGCATTGTTACAAGTCCATATGGTATGGCATCGATACACATGCAGTTAGCATCATTACACAGTTTGTATTCAATCAAAAGTCTGTCTTGAATATATGTGTGTGTGTGTGTGTGTGTGTGGCAGCGTTACTCTATGGTTTGTCCAGTTACATTCGCTCAATGGCCTCAACATGTATGATTCACACTATACATATTGAGATCTTGTCACTGAAGAGAAACCCTATCAAGGACTACAATCCAGATTCAAATATATATGCAGAGACCCAGGTGGCTGACATGATTTTGTTACAGGACAATGATCTTAACAGTATGACCTGGCAGTGACATAGCGATCCAGCACCATAAACTATTATTCAGTTATAGTGATATGGCAGTATGTTAGTGATGACAATATTGACATGACCTAACTTGGATGCCCTAGATATGATAGAGATTAGTATTGCAGTGATGTGAGCATGCATGACAGTGCTCCGGATGATGATCGTGCTTATGATGGCAGCCCTTTTGATGTGTCTCGTATTGTTCACAAACATAATTGTGAACCACTTTGGATTGGCCCTAGGTGGCCTGATATGATTTAGATGTACTTTGTATCTCAGCTGAACAATTGATGAAATCTAATAGAAGAGGAAGAATGGATTGCGGGTTTTCCCCCTTGTGGGGTTTTGCCCTGGTCTCTGACCAAATTCTGGTGTCCACTTTTGTGTATGCTTTTCTTCTGATGCTCCTTTTATTATTCCGCATCATTGTTGATGATATTGTTCTTTCTATATAATTGCTAATATTATGATGATGTTATGGGGTGAATGTATATGTGATGATGAAAAGTACAAATGCAATTATCAAAAGCAAAGAACAATTTAGCCGTAAGAAAAACTGACACTGACAAATGGAGTGCTTTACTAAAACCAACCTCCACCAACCAAAACAAGTGAGAAAGGAGATCTGTTCTCTTGTTTTGCTGAGTTTTCTCTTGTTGTTTGGTGACACAGGTTGCAGAGGTCATTGTAACTATTTCAGATACAAACCAACCTGAGCACTATCCAAGTCTTGCTACAGCTACCATCACCTAGAACTTAGAAGTACTGAAGGTGCACTCTGCTCCTGGTGTTGCATCATTCACTTCCTTGAGCACAGTGGGTGTATAACAGGACTTAACCCCTCCTTTTTGCTCTTCTTGTAGTCCATGTACAATGTGTTGTGTTAGTTTGTTCATCATTATCGATCCAACAGATTGGAAGTTCAGAAATATTAACATTTAGGTTGTCCTGTAACTTAATCTAAGGTATGATTATTTCCATCTCTGCTAAAGTCGGGGAGAGATTTTCATGTTCTATAGATAATATTTTCAATCTATAGAAGCATCATTGTCAAGGGGAAAAAGATGATGATTCATCCACCAACAAAATTTATCAATACCAAGCATGATCTCGCATAAAGGCAGTATCTCAAACAGTGACAACAGAGTATTAAGGTTTTTCCCATGATGGGTGTCAAGATAAGATAATTTTATTAATGTCCAACGAATGACCACAAAAGTACGTCAATGGGACTAAAGGATACATCCAGTTCAAGTACAATGCAGGAGTGCAAACACAACTCCTAGAAAATGCCAAAGCTAAATCTAGGATGAAGTGAAGTAAAGAAGGATACAACAATAGGACAGCCTCATAAATAGCTTAATCCTTTTGATTCTATCTTTATATGATCCAATGATAGAAAGAACCATTGGATTAAAAAAAAATATTTGTCTAAACAGGCTATAGTCATTACCAAAAAACTGAACCTGGCCCTGAACCATAGTCCAAAACTCTTGCTGGACAGAAATCTGGTAGTCGTCGCTTAACCTATAAGATAATATCACAGGGGAAATAAATAAATACACCAGCATATAAAAATACCACATTATGGCATTCTTAATTTTAAAATAATTTATATATCCCTACAACATCTGAGACAGAAGAAAAGAAAAGGTAGGATTAACATTTTTCTTTTAGATTGTATGCCTAAGCATAAACTAAACAATGAAAACTAACATAGAAGTTTATCAAGTCACCAAAATCCAACAACAGTGAACAAAAAAGAAAGAAATATCATTGTTGTCCACCAAAATGGCCAAAATAGGTCAAAGGGGCAGGATCTATAAACATATAAGAGAAAGCAATTAAGAGTGCATCAGGCATCTTCATCTTATATCTAAAAGCAATGCATTTAAAGATCAAAGAGAAGTACGTTGTAAACTGAAATATTAAAATCTACCTTGTCATAATATAATAACAGATGCATACCTAACAATGTCCAGACCTAGTGATTGAGACGGGTGTCACCATGCAAACTACCCTAGTTCAAACCCCAGCAGACATAAAGCCCTAGAATAATTGTGTTTTGGTTCAGTTTGACAGCTCCCCATTTTGAAGTGGGACCAAGATAAAGCAGAGATGGGGTTCATAGCTTCCCATGTATCAAAAAGCATGCCTACCCTGACCGAAAAAATATATGCATCCTAACATCAACATCGTAGATCTACAATTCCAACCCAACCTCTAGTGTCTAAACTACTGTAACTATTCAACTCAATATCCCCTTATGAGAGTTAACAAAATGCATATTGGAATCATAAGAACTCCCCTTAATTAGACTCAAAAAGCCATGTAGTGGAATAACAAGAACAGCATAACCAGTGCTGAGGAAAACCATAACAATCAATTCGCCACTGAAGACATATATGCGGTAACATATTTCAAGCCATACACAATGTAAGGATTAATTGTTAAATGGAATAACACACAACAATAGAAAATAAAGCAAGCGTGTAAAAATAAATCCCAACATTAAAATGATGTACAAATAACCTTGGAATTTTAGTCCAGTGTTCCACGGGGATGCGTCCCCCATGGTGGGGTGCACACACCCCATGCTTCCTGTGCACCTGGGACGGGGGGACATCTAGGGAAACCCTTCCCCACATCCCCCTTTTGGGGAGACATAGGTCGGAACGTTTACCTAGTGTGGGGAATGTGTCTCCCCAAAAGGGGAACCCCCAGAAGCACCCCTTTTGAGGGGGGACGCCCATAAACACCCCTTTTGAGGGGAGACGCCCATAAACACCCCTTTTGAGGGGGGGCGCCCAAAAGCACCCCTTGTGAGTTTCAAGAACTTTTGTGTGGGGAAGCTGTTGAAAAATGTGTAACTAGGTTCGGTCTTCATAAATATGAAATGTACTTTTGATTCTTGTAAATTGTAAAATGAAAGAAAGTTATTATTATTATTTTTGGAGCATGGGTTTCATGCTCAAGGTCTTTTATTTTATAGGTCAAGCACCCATTGAGTGCTTTTAGAGTTTGTCCTAGGTCAAGAAGTCAAAAGAGTCATTGCCATAAGTTGAAGACCCCATTGGGCACATTGTAACTTGTAAAGAAAATTATTTGTCTTTAAAAGAATCTAAATACCCTACAAGACCAAGTCGGACGAGCAGTTGGCAAGCCAGCCTAAAAGGAAGAGCCATGTCCACCTTAAAGAGCCTATATATAGGAAGAAACGCGTCCTCCTTGAGAGACATTCATTCATCACTCATTCTAGCGAAGAAGAAGGCAGCGAAGAAGGAAGAGAATGAAGAAGACTTTTGTTTGGGCTATTTCTCTCTCACACGTGCTAAGGAGGACTAGGGTTTCTGCATCAAACCTAGGGTTTCTATCTACAAGTTCAATCTTGAAGAAAAGAAGGCAAGAAGGTCAAGCGAAGGTCACCAAGGGTCATCCTCAAGGTCCAAAAGTCAGAGAAAGGCAAGTGAAGGTCAAAGGAAGGCTCAAAAAGCGAATCGAGGCTCACACGTGTGGCAGCAGCGACTACTCGGGGCCGAAAATTTCAGATCTACAGTGGAGGCTGAAATTCTGCAGCTAGAGGTCGAAGAAGTGCTACTGGAAGAGATTTGACTGGGTTTGACTGGATCAAGGTTAGCACATCATCCAGAGAGGTTGGTCTTGGTCTTGAAGGTTATCGGATTCAACCTTAAGGTCTTGGAATTCGTCAATTGAAGAATCTATAAGGAAGAGAAGATATTTGTGGTTTTCCTGTTCTTCTTGTTTTGGTAGTTGTTTGATGATACACACACATAATAATAAGTAACAAAGCTATTAAGTAAAAAGACATCACAAGCAAGTTATCAAGTAAAGAGAAATCACTCTAATCATTTCCCTATAGATTTCTCAACATGGTATCAGAGCTAAGGTTGGTGAAGGAAATTATGAAGATCTCCACTACATTAAAGAAGTTCCTCAAGAATGTTCAAAGGTAGCAAGTTATTTCAAGAAAGGCATCAAGGAAGCATGGAATCTTCTATTTACTTCAAAAAAAAAGGAAGTAATCAAGATAAAGGATGAAGGTCTCTTCTCAACACTCACCGGCACATTCCAAGACGAGAGCATTTGGGTAATTAATAGTGGTGCATCTAGACACATGACTAGTCATCACAAACAACTGAAGACATTATCAAAGGGAAAATCTTCTTACTCAGTGGAACTTGGAGATAATAAGAGTTATCCTATGAGAGGAATCGGAACAACCTCTATAAAGCAAGAAAATGGAAGCAACATTCATCTTAACAACATCCTGTTTGTTTCAGGTTTGCATGGGAACTTACTTTCCATTTCAAGTCTAGAAGATATGGGTGATAGAGTAGCTTTCATTGATGGAAAAGTTGTAGTATGGAGTAAGAACTCAAGCATAAACAATGCTAGAGTAATTGGTATTCGTGAAGGAAGACTTTACAGGTTGACATCTCCTCTTGCACAAGCTTTGGTTCACATTTAAATCAGCCCCATGTGAACTCTGGCATAGAATATTTGGCCATCTTCATTTAAAAATTCTTCCAACTCTAAGGTCTATAGTAGATGGAATCCCCGAATTGAAAGAGATCATGAAGGAGTATGTAAGTGATGTCCATTGGGTAAGAACACCAAGAGACCATTATGACGCAGTGCTTCACGGTCAAAAGAAATCTTGGATCTTATTCATTTCGATGTTTGTGGCCCTATGACTCCTAAATCACTTGGAGGTCATCTATATTATGTCACATTCATAGATGATCATTTAAAAAAAACTTGGGTTTACTTAATCAAATCCAAGGATGAAGTATTTACCAAATTTCAAGAATTCAAAGTTGAAGTAAAGAACCTTACAGAAAGGAGAATCAAGATACTGAGGTCTGTTAATGGAGGAGAATATACATTCAAGGAAATCATAGCCTTCTGTAAGGAGTCTAGGATTAAAAGGTAGCTAATAGTTCCATATGTTATCACTTTGATACTTCTTTTGAAGTTAATGAAGAAAGAAAAGTCAAAGGTAACCACAAACCACTTTTGGAGATCAAGACTTAGCCTTCCTAATGCTCAGAGAGGGCTCTCTCTTTATAATTTAACTTTGTTTTAGTTAAGATGATTTTAGGCTAGTTATTGTTTGCACTTGGGTTTTGGTTTGAAATTTTGGGTGGTTGGATCACTTTACTTAGATGAACAGAGGTTTAGCTCTTACCATTGGGCTATGGAGTCGAATGTCAGACAAACAAGACTGGATTCAGTTCTAAAAACAGTGTCTACAAGGCAAGATAGATGACTTACTGCAGATCTCAAAGGCTAAATGGTGGAAGGGTTTCAAATCGAATCTAGGGAGAAATTAAGGGTTCCCTAAGCCAGACTCTAGAAGGAATGAAAGAAGTCAACCGAGATGGGAGAGCAATTAAGGGTTCTCAAATCCGAGTATCAGACGAAAACATGTAAATGACTAACTGTACAAAACAGAGTGTACTTAAACAATTTCTGAGTGATATCTCTAGTTAATTCATTCAAATTTAGAGCACATTTAAGATTATGAAACACATAAGAAGGTAACAAAATCACACAAAGAAGATACTTCACTGCAAATGGCTCATCTCATGAATCCTGTAGCGAAATTCTTTTATTACTTGCTCCAATCTATTGACTTGAAAATGGTACAATCACCCTTAGGTTTAAGATCAAAATAACTCTACAAATGTAAAATAATCCACCATAATACTTTGAATTATGAAGTATTTATACAATAGGAATTACAAAATATCTCAAACTGTATTGAGAACTGATCTAGGAAAAGAAATATCTTCATGCAAGAAGATAGAGACAGCTATTGAACTGTTGTTTGTTGTCCCCATTATTTAGGTTTTGTTGGCTTTGCATCTTTGATCTTTTGCCCTTTATGCTGCTTGGCTGTTTGGTCTTCACGTTGGATGTTCCGTTTTACTTTAACCTTTCACTTGATACTCTTTGACTTGATACACTTTAACCTTGCTGACCTGTCAATATACTTTTACTGTGTTGTTTTACTTTTTACTGTACATTCATACTTTTACTGTGTATTTACTATTGAGGTTTTCCCATCTTTCCTTGTCTGGTAATTGGATATTGAGTATTTTTCTGTATATCTCATCTGCCTCTGTGTATTTGGCAAAAGTAGACTTATTAATAAACCTCATGCTGGAGGTAAAACAAGTTTTCAAAAGTTTGGTACAGCGCTTTGCCTATTGGCATGCCCTTCATGGATGAAGTGATTACCTGTTCTCTGGCCACTTCCCTGATCTTCTTGTTGTAATCTCTATGTGTCATTAGCTTATCATTTATAACTAAGGGATTAGGTAATCCCTTTTCCTTCAAAAAGTCAAACTTAGCCATGAACCTGTCAACGGCTAGTTGAATGTTTTAACACTTATCTTCTAAATTCAACATCAAGTTCCTCTTAGTGAGGACTTTTCTAACTTCCAAAATTGTACATGTCCTGTCAGGTATCTCCAGTTCTTGCAACTCATACTTATTCTTAGAGTTGAGGAAGTGGATGATTCTTGTTGCTTCCTCTGGCATATCTCCAAGTTCTATTTTAACCCTTTCAATGGATTTTGTAGTTTGCTTTATTAAATCAATCTGTACAAAATGACCTGGATGGACGGACAAATATCATTGACAAAGTCAATGATATTGGCCCACAGTTACTCGTTAGCTTTACCTATAGGTTTATTGAGTGTCAGTTCTTTCTCCAAGCTTTTTATTCTTTCATTCATCCTTGTAGCCTTTTGTTGTTCTTCTTTATGCATGGTCTGAGCAAGTCTATAATTTGTCTCCAAGCTGGTGACTTTCTCCTTAAGTTTGTTCATCTCATTGGTTTGAATGGACATTTCTTCCATTGCTTTGACCAGCCTGTTTGCTTCATCACTTGTGGAGGTTGTTGTTGTTGATCCTGTTGCTGATGTAGTCAGTGCAGTGGCCATTGGAGCAGTGCGAGCTAATGCTGTTGCTAAAGTAGAAGGTCAACTGTGGTCACTGTTGGAATGACAATTGCAGGAGAATTATCAATACTAGCCTGTTTGAGTTGGATCAAGTTATCCAACTCCTTCAACATTTCCTTTAACTGGTCATTCAATTGCAGCATTAAGTCCATTATTTCCTCGCGATTGGTCTGGTTTTCTAGAACTTCCTTTGTCTGTGGGTGCTACAAATGAGGCAACTTGAGTTGTTTCTTGAGGGCTGTTATTTCCTCATTCTTCTTTTTGATTAGTTTCTTTGCGGCCTTAACATCACTTGGGTCATGGCCCAATTCAATAACCAAGTCCTCCAAGGACTTTATCCTAGTGTCTTTAGCCTAGGAAGAGGCCTTCTCCAATTTGTATTGAGTTGTTACATTGTCCAATGAATCTTGCAGCTTGCAAGCAGCCATGGCCTTTGCTGTGAGGGTGGAGTAGATCATTTCTCCAGCTTGCTTGTGAAACTCTATCTGATCAATGGGATGAACATCCCTGGCCAACACCTCAAAATTTGTCTTTTTGTAGTCTACTGAGGTCTTTGGTTGTTGTATAGTAGGTTGCAAAAATGAGACCTGCATTTTTCCTTCTTTGATGTCAAACGCTGACATCAGTCTAGTCTGGTTTGGTGGTGTGAGCTTGAGATATTGGGCATATGTCTCTGCCTTCAATCTCTCATTCCTCATCTATATCTCTTTAAATCTGCCTTTGATGTCCTTTTCCTTGTCAGTTGGCCTGACATAGGAAGAAACCTCCATACTCTTTTGTCTCTCTATCATTTGTGTGTTGGAGGTTGATGGTTGTTGTGTTTCCTCTGATGCAGCTGCTTCTTTACTTCTCTGCCCCATTGCCTCAGTGTCAGTTATTTCCTCTGATGCAATGTTCTCCTCCTATTCAAACACAGGATTCAACTTGGCCCTTTTGCTTGGCTCAAACAGCTCATCAGCAATCTCCATGGCAGAGCTAGATGCCTCATCCCTGCTCCTCTTAGGATTCTTCTCTTCATTGGCTGGGGTCTGTATGACAGGAGGAATGTTCATTGGCCCTTCTTGTTCTGGAACCTGCAGGAGAGAGTTGTGATCAAATTGTCTTTCCAAATCAATAAGTTTGTTCTCTACATCTGCAATAGCGTTGTCCATGTCAATCAAAGTGTTCTCCACCCACTCATCCTAGTTAGCATAATGTTCAATGTCAGGCCTAGGGTGGTGGATGTATGCTCCCAACTTGACCTTGAGTCTGAGCTTGTTTCGGACCCCACGAGGGTCATAGTGCCAGATGAAACTATTTCTGAATTTCATTAGTTGAAGTAACTTGTCGGCCTTTGGTCCAGCCTCTCTGTTGTTGTAAATAAATGGGCCCATTTGGTTCTTCAATTTGAACTTGGCTTTCTTCCTATAAGCTAGGAAGTGGATCTCATCAGAGCTAATGATTTGTCTGAAGTACTCAAGAGAAAATATCCTCATAGGGAGGTATTTGGGCAACTTATAGAGGGCTAGCTCACAGCCATAAATCCTAATCTCAGTGTGGTTTTGGTACAAGTACCAATCTCCCACCTTGTTGTTCTTGGCCAATTGCAGTGCTCTCTTGATCTCTGGGTTGATTCTAGGCTGAGGCTGAGGCTTAGAAGTCGGCATGTTCATGACTGGGTATACAAAAGAGTCTATGAAGTCTTTGTACGTGAATGATGTGGAAAACTTGTGGACCAAGGGTGTCCAGTAGATGACTGATCTCTCCTCTCTCTTGGTGTCCAATTTTTGGATCCTCAAAGGGAACTTATCTGTCTGGTAATACAAGAACATATGAAACAACACTGAAGAGTATTTGAAAACTCTTTCAGTGGGTAATCTAGTAAATTGTTCATACATTTTGTCTGCAATGAACTGGGCATAATCATACATAATAGCAGGGGGCTTGCCTAGAGTGAAAATGGGGAGGGAAAGCCATGATGACCTCATCCACATGCTCACCTGATGTGTATCCTAGGATGCATGAGAGCATAGTGATTATTCTCCTGCTAGTCTATGAAAATAGTGCCAACATAGGGTGGAATGTCTGTAGGAGTATGTCGTTCCTCAATGATGAAATTCTAGAAAATTTGTTTGATTTTGACTAGGTCCAATGTGATGTACAGGTCCAACAGGTTTCCAATGGACAAAGGAGTCAGATTAAGACTAGGTTGGATTTGCAGCATCTGGTTGATGGATTCAGCCATAATGGTGAATAATAGCTCATGGTTTGGTGCCTCAATAGCCCTTTGGCTTGGAACATAATAGGCATGAAAAAATTGTACAATGTCTGGGAATGGGAGAACTTCTAGGAATGTATACTTGGCCAAATTGGATTCCCAAAGGTTGATTTCATCAGCATGGTTTATGAACCTATCCTTACTCCAGCAATGGATTCTCTGAAGGTGGCCTGGGGTAGCTGTGTCTTTAATTTGGAAATCCCTATCTGCCAAGGCCAAATGGTCAATGTCCAAGTGAGGGGTTGAGACCGGTCTGACATCCAAGGAGGTCTGGGCAGCCATTTTTGTGATAAAATGTGGAAATTGGTCTTATACAGCTCTAGAAGTGAAGTCTAAATATGTCTGGTATCAGAGATAGGGTATAGGCAGTTTGCAGGATAGAGGTTTTGGTATTTTAGGGGGAAATACTCTCAATTCAAAGGGAAATCAATTAAATTCAACTAGTTATTTCTTGAATTCATTGTACGTTTTAAACTGAGAGCATCGTTTTGGTTCTCTGTTGAAATACCTGGAATTTATGGTTCAAGTTGCAAACTGGTTTTGAATGGTGGCTGCAGAGGGTTTTGTGGCTTCAGTCACTCACTGGAGGGTTGAACTGGGCTTCTGGAGTGTGTTCGAGAGGCAATTGATGGTCGGAACCGGTTGCAGAAGCTCGGGGCGCAGGAAAGTTTAGGATGCTTTCGCAAAATAAACAAGTGAAAAAAGCTGAAAATGGGGGTCCACGGCCTTTTAACCGACAACGGTGTAAAATTGGCACGGAAACTCATTTAATGAACAGTGATGGTTTTTTTTTCGGCGGGGAGGCGGTTTAGGGAGCCACCGCACTGCTTTTGAGCGATGGGTGGTTTTTTCCTGAGAGCACGCGACTTAACGCAATGCTGCCACGTAAACCAAGAGGGCCCGAGCAATACCGCCCATATCGAGTGCTCTCGGGCCGGTAAAGGTCAGGAGATGAATGGGCGCGATATGGGCGAGGGTCGTAAGATCTGGGGGTGCACGATCCAACGGCCATCGCGTGGCGAAGATGCACGGTGGGAGATGGGAGAGACATTTAGCGGGGCCCAGGGGTTAATTACACTTAAGTATAATTAATCAATGTATAATTGCAGTATTAAACTATAATGCGGGTTTATGGAGTATAACGGGGAAAAGTGAATTTGCAAGGTAAGTAAACTAATGCGGGGGGAATAATAGTTAGGATAAGAGGTTTTAGTAGGTTTTTGGGGTTTTTTGGGAAATTAACAAAGGGAAAATGATTTTTGTATGGGAAAAGGGTTTCACACTAGGGAAAAGGGGTTTTTTGGGTAGGGGAATGAATTTGGATGTTAATTTGCTAGGGGATGTGTGAAACCAAGGGGGAAGAGAAAAAAATGAAGGAAAAAGGGGTTTACATAAGAAATGAAGTGGTGAAAGGGGAAACTAGTAAGTATGTAGTGAGAGGTGAAATGGAATGAGGGAAGTTAACCAAATGAACTTATGAGCATCCTTTTTTTTTCACAACTGCTCCTGCACATTGAAACACATGATTAAACATAATACATGTGCTTATGCCTCAAATAGCTTGTATTTCTGCAACCTTTCTTCTACTTACCCTAATATTTTTTCTTCACTTTATTGGGTGCACTTAAGCTAGCAAGCCCTTTTCTTTCCTTTTTCTTTTATGAAACAAACTATCTACTGCTAACCTTGTATCTTCTAAGGGCTCAGATTAAACAGATGAGCTCCTTTTATTTCTCTACCTATCTATTGATTTGCCAAGATTAAACTGTTTGGCTAGATATTTATTCTCTAACTATAAACATGAAATTCAAAGCATGAAGTAGTCAAGATTAAACAGTTTGACAATCATGGGTTGTGGCATGTATGACAAACTGCACATAACCATTATTTTAGACAGTAAAGTAAAGAGTAGTGGCACTTGGACTTGCACACTTTCATGATCTGTTTTTGTTTGGGGTTCATATTTTCTCATTTTTTTTATCTTTTCTTATTTCTTTTTGTCCTCTGATATTTCTTTTAAGACATACCCTCTTTACATTTTTTAATTTTAATATGGAAAACATTTGCAGAAAGCAAAGGTATGTACAATATTACAAGACTTAACCTCAGCCAATTCAAAATTATGAATCCTATCACTATAGGACTCTAACACCATATAATCCTGAACAAAATCGAGTTGCAGAACAAAAGAACTGATCCATTGAAGAAAGTGTAAAAGCAATGTTGCATAATCAAGATCTACCAAAATTTCTATGGGGAGAAGCCACCAAGACAACTGTATATATATTCAAAATAGAAGTCCCCGCAGGTCACTAGAAAACAGAACTCCCGAAAAAATATTCACTGGGAAGAAACCGACTGTGGATCATCTCTGAATCTTTGGTTGGCCTATATTGTTAAATTTGGCAACGAGGGCCAAACATCACTTTGGACAGCTCTTATGAGGCAACTGGTATTTTTCTTGGATTCCTCTTTTCAAGAGGAGTAGGATTAATCTAAAGATCATCCCATTCTGACATGTACAAATGAAGTTATGAATTTATTTTGATTATGGACAAATTGTCAAGGTTGGCCAGCCATCAAATTAGGCTCTTCTAGCCTTCAACATTGCATATAAATACAAGGTGCCTCCTCCTCATTTTGGCATCTCATCTCATTCATCTTTCTCTTTCTCATCTTGATTGGGTACGGATTTCTGGGCCTCTCTCTTTCCACACATGCAAAAGGAAGACTGTCTTTTTTAGCTATTGCATTGACCAGATTTGGCCGAAATTTCCAGAGGCCGAAATTTCAAGAGACCGAAATTTCAGGAGGCTGAATTTGACCAACGTTGACCCTGTTTCACTTTAGTTTTGTGAGGGAGACTTCTGTTTGGGCAGCGCATTGTTCTGGGCACAAAAACCAAAGCAATTTGACCCCAACATTGACCAGTGTTGACTGCCCTAATTCAGGTTGTTGCGTTGACTTTTGTTGACCAGATTTGATTGGTTATTTTTGGACAGTTTTACGCTACATTATCTTGTTGTTGGAGGCCGAGTTGACCAAGGTTGACCGAGTTGTTTTGGAGGTCAATTTCGGCCCTGTTGACTAGCGTTGACTTTTTTATTAGGGCTTTATGTTTATGTTGTTTTGACTGATCAGTTTGGGCAAGTGAATATTGTAAATTGTACTCTCTCTCTCTCTGTTGAACTTTTGAAGAATTATAAGAAGAATTGATCAAGGGTTTCCCCACATTTGGGTTTCTCCCTGGCTGGTGCCATATCTTGTGTCCTCTTGTCTTGGCTTGTCTTCTACTATTATTGTTTATGTACTATCTGCATTTTACTATCACGTTGATGTAATTCCTAAACTGATATGATATTGGGCTAATAAACAAAATTGAAGTAAAATTGCTCTAAGAATAGAACATATCATTGTTATCCTAAAATTAACATGGTATCAAAGTTGAGGTGAAAACAAAACCCAAGCAAGAGTGAAGAGCAATCACTAAGACGAGCTCACTCTCATTGTCCTTGGAGGTCTTCCTCCCAAATGGCATGTGTTCAACACTACTATTCTCAATAACAACAGAATTCCAGGTTTTGAAGAATTGTTGACTAGATGTTCTCAAGAAGAAACAAGGATGATGGAATTGGGGATGCCTTCAAATAGGAATAATCCTACCACATTATCCGTTGATGCCAAGAGGAAGAACAATGCAGGTTTAAAGAAGCAAAGTCAAGGAAGACCAGGACTCAAAAATGGAAGGAAGGGAAGATGCTTCGTTTGCAACAAGAATGGTGACTATGCCAGGGAATGTCCAAATAGAAGGGACACATCTCATGATGATAATCACAATAATTCCAGGGGCACAACAACAATCAAAGGAATGGCAGGTTCAACAACAAAGGGAAAAGGAATGCTTCCACTACTCAACTTGGAAATGATTGAGCTTCTAAAAAAAACAAGAAACTCCAAGTATGATAAGTCTAATATTGTAAATTCTAAGCAAAAGGAATTTTATCTTATATCTGCCCTCTCTACTGCCTCTCCTCCACATACTTTGGGAAATTGGTTGGTTGATAGTGGTGCCTCAAGGCACTTCACCGGCTACAAGGAAGCTCTTTCAACTCTGATAGAGAAGGATACAAATTTGGAAATTATCCTTGGAGACAATGCCACCTATCCCGTGAAGGGAGTTGGGAATGTTACCCTTCAATTGAATCAAGGTACACCATTCATCTTCAAGAAGCAGTATATGTACCTGATCTAAAGAAGAATTTAGTTTCTATCTCGACGATGGAAGACAAAGGATTCAAGGTGGCATTCATCAATGGAAAGGTACGTGTGTGGAAAAGAAATTTCAAAGAAGCATTTACTCTTGGATTCAGGGTTGACAGTTTATATCAAGTTGTAGGAAGTCCACTAGGAACCATGTCTTGCGACACATCTCTTCAATCCGAACTATGGCACCGGAGGTTTGCTCATCTTCACTATAAGGCTCTACCCGATGCAAGGAAGATGGTTACAGGTATGTCGAATTCAAAATAGAGCGTGAAGGTGTATGTCAAGGATGTGCCGACGGAAAACATACAAGGGGACCATTCCCCTCAAGTGATAGCAAGACCATAGACATTTTGCAATTGGTTCATTCTGATTTATCTGGTATGTTGCCTGTGACATCATTAGGAGGATATTTATATTATGTTGTCTTTGTGGATGACTTCTCTCACAAAACTTGGATATATTTCTTGAAGAAGAAGGACAAAATATTCTCATGGTTCTGTGCCTTCAAAGCCTTGGTGGAAAATCAAATAGGGAAGAATATCAAGATATTAAGGACCGATAATGGAACCGAGTATGAGTCAAATGAATTCAATGACTATTGCAGGGAAGTTGGCTTTAAGAGGGAGACTACTACTGCATATACTCCTAAGCATAGTTGCAGGAATTGGCCCCCCCCCCCGGATCCTAAGCCGGAATCGCGTCCCGTACGGAAGCGTTCCGGAACCTCCAGGCGAAGCGCGATTCCTAAATTTTAAAACGATTCCTGGAATATGGGTTGCGTTGCCCCGGATCCGCGCTTCGGAGGGCGCTTCGGGCCTCCGGAAGCGCCACGCTTCGGGCCCGGAAGCGCACGCTTCGAACTGGCAGGCTCTTTGTCAAGGATTCTAATTAATATGGGATGCAGGCCGCTATAACATTGCTCGAATTATGGCAATGCTCGACACAGGAAACAATGGTCAATGGTGTGGATAGGTAATGCAAATCATCTTGCAAATTTGACATTATTGTCATCAAAACGTATGTATGTATTGAAACCTGAAACTCGTCAATGGAAAACTCCGTGAAGCTGCTGCTATATGTGTCTTCTTCAACCTTCGTGAGAATGTGTGGTCGGTCGTCGAAATGGACTGGGCACTGGAATATCCTCTGACTTCTTCTACAAGTCCTGAATAGGTAGTTTGGATCATAGTAGTGAAGTTCCAATTCGAATTTTGGTACGAAAATTCTCTAAAAACCAGTAAGGAAAGTTCTGGAGTATACATCTTATAAATACTTAATTTGTTTGTAGGAAATGGAAAAGAAAACTTATGAATAGTGTTTAAAATGTTTTAGATATTTTTAATTTAAAATAATCTAAAATACTGAAAAAAATATATATTAGAAGGGACAAATATATATAATATAAAAATTATTATTTACAATAACAAAATCTCAAAAATTAAATGTAAATATAAAAAATATGTTTGAAATAATCTCCCAGGTTCAAAAATTTATCTAGTAAATATTAAATAAATTTATAAAAAACTAAAACTATTTATAAAATTTAATATCATTTATTTATATGATAACAAATAATTTTTTAAAATTGTGATCAATTAAAAATAGATTTCTATTTTCTATAATCTATTTCTATTAAAAATAGATTTCTATTAACTGAGAGGGCGCTTCGGGCCTCCGGAAGCGCCACGCTTCGGGCCCGGAAGAGACTTGTAGACTTGTGAATTTGAATTTTGAACCTTTTTGGCTTGGCAGTGACCAAGTGACATATTTTGTAAACATTATTATTTGAATTTTGGACGTGACAAACGTTGACAGTTGCTCACTTGCTAGATAAATCATAATATGCTCTATGTTTTATGTTTTATAATATGCTTAAATGTTTTATGTTTTATAATATGCTTAAAAATTTGATGTATGTTTGTAATAGCTAGAATATAGATGATTGTTGTACATACTAGTAACTACAATGGAATCATGGATGCCATATCTATCTTGATTTATGCAAAAATATGCATGTTTTCATGTCTTCTACAATTAATTTGGTATTTGGGATGTTTGTTTTGAGTATAAATGCAAAAAAATAAAAAAAAATATATATATATAGCAGACGCTTCCGCGGACGCTTCGCTTCCTAGATTTTTGGAAAATGACGCTTCCGCGCTCCCGCTTCCGCTTCCGCTTCGCTCCCGCTTCGTGCAACATTGCTCCTAAGCAAAATGATGTTGTTGAAAGGAAGAATCGTTCCATTATAGAAGCCACTCATGCCATGCTTCATGATCAAGGACTTCCAAAGTTCCTATGGGGAGAAGCTTCATGATCAAGCATTGGACTCCAAAACTCCCGAAGAAATTTTCAATGGTAAGAAACCTGATGTTTCTCATTTCATAATTTTTGGTGGTCTTGTATACTTTCATGTGTCGAACGAAAAGAGAAGTAAATTGGAGGCATCTAGGAAGAAAGGAACTTTTGTGGGCTACAGTGAAATTTCTAAGGCATATAGAATCTAAGTTGCACGAAATGGGGAAACGGGTACGAGTTTCCGAAAACGGCACGAGTACGAATCGCGACCTCCCCAAATTTTGGAAACAGGGAGACGCGAATATATATATATATATATATATATATTAGAATTTAGCAGTGTTGATAATATCGGTATCGGGAAAATATCGGCGAGGGTCCAGAAAATATCTTATCGGCAATATCGGCGAAAATATCGGCAAAATATCGGCAAATATCGGCAAGCATAAAAAATGCATAATATATTCATTTTTTTCAGATTTTAGACATATAAAGCAATAACAACATGAAATAAACACATTGGCACATAAATATAAAGAAAACACTAATATATATGATGTCAAATAGAAATGATACATCAAAGGCAATAACAAAGCCTACTGATCCCTAATAATTGTCCACTCAAGGACTCAAATGTGGAGAACCAATACAAAATAACATCACATATATAAAAGTATGTCATCATCATGAGTTATATGTAGCATAACAAATAAAAATAGCAACTATCTATCTGAAATCACTGCCCTCTCCCCCTTTCACGGGAAAACATGATGGGTTGTTTGCCAGGCTTGCCCCTAGTAGTAGGAGGCCCTGACCTTGCCTCTGCACCTAATGTCAAATAATGAGTGCTAGGTATGGGGCTATGCTCTCCTATATCTATAGCAGATGGTGTTGATGCCGATGCTCCCGTAGTGTCCTCCTCCTCCTCCTGCTCCTCTGAGTGCTGCTGCTCCTCTGACTCCGAGTCCTCCTCTTGCTGCCCCTGCTCTAATGGATCATCTGCCACTGGCTCTAACCATGATGTTGACTCCTCCAAGAGGGGCTCCTCAGACTCCACCCTCCACGGAGACAATACATCAATATTGTCTAAGCTAAGTCACATGACACGAGACACGGAGGACACGTAAATACGAGTATTCAATACGAAACACAACGACCTGGAAACAAGACACGGGGGACACATTTTATATATATATATATATATATATATATATATATATATATATATCGAAATATAGTTTTTTATCCATATTAAATTGTAGGTTGCAACCTATCTAATCAAATTAAAATATAATTACTTCTCAAAGTTCATAGTTCACTTTAAAAAATAAATAGAATCAAAATTTACTATTTAGAAATTAGAATGTGATATGCTTGGTCTTGATTCTTGAATATTCAATGTTCATTGTTCATGTACAACTTACAAGCACATAAGAAAATAACTAAAGTCTAATCCTATTGATTTCCTCTGCCCCTCTTGTGAGAAAATGCCACAGCTTTCCTTTCCCTCTAGATGTAGATGTTGGTGCTGGTGGAGTTGGCAGTGGAGTTTGTTATGCTCTAGAAGCTGAAGAACTAGAAGTAGGAGCTATAGGAGGTAGACCACGTCCTCTACTGGTGGCAGGGGTAGCCTGGGCAAGTGGTGTCACCTGGAAACATTACAATCTCCCAATCCTGAAATCCTAAAAAATTGACAAGTCTGCTGCATTTTGAATGAAATCTAAAATTCTACTTTCTCCATATGAAATCCAACGAGGCCGGAACCACTCTCAAACATCCTGAGTCATTTCATGGTAATGTTAAAAATTTAAGTAAAAGGATGAAAATGAAGATTAAGGAGAATGTCACTTTTACTTTAAGAATTTAACATTACCATGAATACCATATCAATACTAGGGCCTAGAACGCTCAAACCCTCCTTGGCAGAAACCACATAGCTCTCCCCTTCCTTCTCCAGCAACAAAAAATGAAAATGATATGAAAAAAAACCAAAATCGGATTTTTATAGGCCATGCGGAAAAAATTTACAGTCACTGGGCGATATTTTCGATCATCGCGCGATATTTTCGAAAATATCGGCGATATTTCGGAAATATCGCGATATGAAATATCGCCGAAAATATCGCGATATTTTGTCGGCGATATTTCGGCTCGCCGAAAATATCGCGATATTTCCGAATATCGCCGATATTTCGGCGATATTATCAACACTGGAATTTAGGACATTTAAGAAATGTTATGTGCAATCATAAAGCATACATGATACATTATAATTTATTACATTTAAACATTATGATTAAATTTAGAAGCCACTTTAGTCACCCAATAAAACAATAGAAAACAAAATAATAAAAAAATAACATAAGAAAAAGTCAATTTGCATGAGGAAACGTTGTCGTACGGCCCAGAAACTCGTTTCCGACTGTGCTGGCCACGTTTCCTCCTCGAGAAACGGGCCAATATGGCCGGAAACGAGTTTTCAAGCTGTACGGTAAGGGTTTCCCCGTTTCTGTTCCGTTTCCATACGGAAACAGACCCTAGACCCACGCTTCCTGCAACTTAATATAGAATCTATGTGCATGGTCAAAAAGAAGTAGAGTTGAGTCATGATGTCATCTTCAATGAGGACGATGCCCTAAGCAAGATTAGCAACCTTCCTATTCCAAGGAAGGACAAAGAAGCAAATGCAGGAAATCAAGGAGATTCGCAGGATGAGTCGATGCCTGATGTTGAAGAACCGATGGATCCCATTGATCCTCCTCCTCCTCATGAGCCCTCCTCCTCCAAAAGGAGACCCTCATGGCTGAGGGAAACTCTTGAAGATGTCGAGAGACATGTTGCACCGAGGGGGAAATTTCGTGAAAGCAAGAAGCCTAATAGGTACCAAGGGTACTTAACTACTATGAGCACCATTATTCAGTCTAAACCTTGCTCATTCGAAGAAGTTGTGAAGCAACAAGTATGGAAGGATGCTATGAACAAAGAGTATGAGTCAATTATGAAGAATGATCTCTGGGATGTGGTCCCTAGACCCCAAGACAAATCTGTTGTCACCTCTAAATGGCTCTACAAGATCAAGCATGGTGCTGATGGAAGTGCTGAGAAGTTCAAGGCCAGATTTGTTGCTCGAGGCTTCTCTCAAAAGGAAGGTGTAGATTATGATGAGATATTTGCACCCGTTGCTCGCTACACCACCATCCGTTCGATTATAGCCCTTGCTACCTCGCAAGGATGGAATCTACACCAAATGGATGTCAAGACTACCTTCTTGCATGGTTCAATTAAGGAGGAAATCTATATGGAACAACCTGAGTGGTTTGAAGTTCAAGATCGTCAGACACATGTATGCAGGTTGAAGAAAGCCCTCTATGGGTTGAAGTAAGCACCCCGAGCTTGGTATGGGAGGATCAATAGCTATCTGATGAAACTGGGATTTACAAGAAGTGAAGTAGATCTGAACCTTTACTTTAAGGTTGAAAATGATAGACCTCTCATCTTGGTACTTTATGTGGACGATCTCTTTCTGACAGGTGCAGACCCTCTTATTCATCAATGTAAGAGAGAATTGGCTTCCGAATTTGATATGAACAACCTAGGACTGATGAGGTCTGGCAAAAGCCAAGGAAGATTTTCCTTTCTCAAGGAAAATATATTGTGAAGCTACTTGAAAGATTTGGTATGGTGGACTGCAAGTCCGTGACTACTCCAATGGAACTTAACTTCAAGAAGTTTTGCGAAAGTGTTGTCGGACCCGATTTGGGAAATCCTTCTGAGTATCGTCAACTCATAGGGGCCCTGATGTTCTTGGTGAACTCCTGTCCGGACATATGTTTTGCAAAGAACACATTGAATCAGTTTATGGTCGAGCCTCATCATATACATGGGATTGCTACCAAGAATCTCTTGAGATATCTCTGGGGCACATTCACTTATGGACTGAGATACACTGTCGGGAATGTGAGGCTCCATGGTTACTCTAATGCAGACTGGGTTGGCAGTGTGGTGGATCGCAAAAGCACATCAAGATGTTGCTTCTCTCTAAGTTCTGCTTCAATATTATGGATGAGCGGGAAGCAGAAGTCGGTTGCTTTAAGCACCATTGAGGTTGAATACATTGTTGCTAGTTTAGCCTCCTATGAAGCTGTCTGGTTGAGGAAGCTCTTCAGTGTGCTGTTTGGACATGTGTTGGATACCACCATGATCTTCTATGATAACCAGAGTGGGATTCGTCTTTCTGAGAATCCCGTGTTTCAAGATCGCTGCAAGCATATTAATAACAGGTACCACTTTATCTGGGATATGGTACAGTGGGGAGCAATAAGGCTCCATCATATTGGGACCGATGAGCAAGTCGCCGATATTCTTATGAAGCCCCTCGGGAAGGTCAAATTCTTAACCTTCCATGAATGACTTGGAGTCGTGAAGAGACCCTCTTATGAGGGTCCTGTATGAGATGTATAGTGAGCTCTGGGAGCTCTGGGGGGCTTGGAGTACTTGGAGCGATGAGCGACCATAGGGTGACTCACCCTCCCCTAGTGGTGCGTGGTGTACAGCGTGAATGGTTCACCTTCCCCTGTGATACCCCATGGTGGCATATGCATAGGCTGAGTGGTTCACCCTCCCTTGTGGCATCTGAGCAAGATGAATGGTTCACCTTCTCCTGCCAGCACATCCTACCCATGCAGTTTGGGACTCACTGGAAGTACCTCTCATATGACCAATGAGTAGGGAAATGAGGATAGGGACCATAATACTACCGATGGACACATCGTGTACTATTGTACTCCCTATGCTAAGATGTTGATATTGATCTGGGATCAATGGAAACTGACTACGGATCAGTTAAAAGTGGTATGGCACACTCTCTGTTGTTGAAGACTGACTTCGGGTCAATGGAGAATGGTATGATACATTCTCAATCATTTCTTCTTTCTTCATGGTTTAGTAGAGTAGAGCAATGCAATGACAGGGATGGTACAGATTGTCAGACAATTTGGCAGGTGATGTTCTCCCTAGTTGAGAGGGAGTGTTAAGTTTGGCAACTAGGGCCAAACATCACTTTGGATAGCTCTTATGAGGCAGCTGATATTTTTTTGGATTCCTCTTTCCGAGAGGTGTAGGATTGATCTAAATATCATCCCATCCTGACATGTACAAATGAATTTATGAATTTATTTTGATTATGGACAAATTGTCAAGGTCGGCCAGCCATCAGATTAGCCTCCTCCAACCTTCAACGTTGCATATAAATACAAGGTGCCTCCTCCTCATTTTGGTATCTCATCTCATTCATCTTTCTCTCTCTCATCTTGATTGGGTACGGATTTCTAGGCCTCTCTCTCTCCACACGTGCGAAAGGAAGATTGTCTTTTCTAGTTGTTGCATTGACCAGATTTGGCCGAAATTTCAGGAGGCTGACTTTGACCAGCGTTGACCCTGTTTGACTTCGGTTTTGTGAGGGAGACTTCTGTTTGGCAGGCCGTTGTTCTGGGCACAAAACTGAGGCAGTTTGACCCCTACGTTGACCAATGTTGACTGCCCTAATTCAAGTTGTGTTGACTTTTGTTGACCAGATTTGACAGGTTATTTTCAGATAGTTTTGGGCTGCATTATCTTGTTGTTGGAGGCTGAGTTAACCAAGGTTGACCGAGCTGTTTTGGAGGTCAATTTCAGCCTTGTTGACCAGTGTTGACTTTCTGGTTAGGGCTTTCTGTTTCTGCTGTTTTGACTGATCAGTTTGGGCAAGTGAATATTGTAAATTGTACTCTCTCTCTCTGCTGAACTTTTGAAGAATTATAAGAAGAATTGGTCAAGGGTTTCCCCACATTGGGGTTTGTCTCTTGTTAGTGCCATATCTTGTGTCCTCTTGTGTTAGCTTGTCTTCCACTGTTATTTTTTATGTACTATCTGCATTTTACTATCATGTTGATATGATTGCTATACTGATATGATATTGGGCTAATAAAGAAAATTGAAGTAAAATTGCTCTATGTCTAAAGCCCGTTTGTTGATGTATTTTCAATTCAAGGATAGATTGCACTCAGTGTTATTTTGGTTATGTGCACCCTTACATGCTATATAAATTAGAGTTTTTGCTTATTTGTGTATAAATGGTCTGGATTCATATGGATGCACATGAATATATATGTTTTTCTTTAAAATTTGAATATTTTATGTATTTTTGGTTGACCAGTTATGTGGTCCTAGTTTTTTTATTGGTTCCAACTAATTCTCGGTTCAAAGGGTTTTCCAATTCAGTTCCAATAACATTGGTATCTACTATAGTCTGTTTTTCTTAGTACTGATTAGATTCTAGAATGATGAATTTAAATTTTAAATCAATTTGCATTCTAGAATGATGAATGACAACTTGAATTTGTTTAACTGATTTTCGACGGAGCGGAGCGAGGGTTCTGAACAGGAAGCGATGGGTGCAAACTGTTAACAATGGAGGGGCAAGGAGGGGGGAGCTCGACTCCCTCCTACAGTCATGTAGTAGCGAACAGAAGCAAGGAGGTGGGTTCGAATCGATTCAAGAAACCAATGGAGGTAGAAACGGAGAAGATAAGCACAAAAAAGCCGGAAAGCATCAAATCTCATGAACAGGAAGAGAATCACAAGGAAGTCAGAAGAGAGAAGAGAACAGGAGACAGCAGTCAGAGAACTGAGCACAAGACTGTGACAGGACTCTATAAACCCAGGTCAACCATTAAACCTCGGGTTGTCTTAAATGATCCAGCGCTATAGGTGCACAGGGATCACATGGTGACTTACGCGGTTATATGCAAATTTATGGGAATATAACAAAGAAGGCTTTGTACATTTGGATAAGAAACCACTGGAAACCAAAGGGAGCAATAAACCTTCATCTTGGGTCCAAGGGTTTCTTCACAGTGGTTTTCACAAACTGTTAATTTTAGGTGTGTTCTATGCTAGAGCAATTTATTTCAATTTCTTTTCCACATTAGCAATCACATCAGCATAAAGTAAATTGCAGATAGAACATAAATATAAATCGCAGAAGACAAGCCAAGACAAGAGGACACAAGATGTGGCACTAGCCAGGGACAAACCCCACAATGTGGGGAAACCCTTGATCAATTCTTCTTTTATGTTCTTCAAAGTTCAGCAGAGAAAGTGAGAGAGATAGTACATTTACAATAGAAGTCAATCACTTTGACTTTTGATATCAGCATGAGATCAGTTGAAGACATATTGCTTCAACTGATTCTCTAAGGTGACTCATTCACCTATCATAGTGTTGCATCTCGTCTATTTGCTGCACATTACCGTGTGACACCTTGCTGTACTGTCACATGTGTTGAACCTTGATGACTGAACTGCTCTCATCTTCATGTTGCTCATCATGTTGCATCTTCCATGGTCTTATTCATCATCAAGCTACCCATGCTCATGATCTCATTCATCATTACGCTGCCCATGCTCATATCATCCTGCATCATTATGCTGCCCATGCTCATATCATCATGCTGCTTATTATGCTGCCCATACTCATATCATCATGCATCATTATGCTGCCTATGCTGCCCATACTCATATCATCATGTAGCATTATGTTGCTCATGCTCATATCATCATGTTGCTTATTATGTTGCCCATGATCTCATACATCATGCTGCCTTCCTTCGGAGACAGATGCTCCAGCTGTTTCGGCAATTCTCGGTAGTTCTGGCTTTTCTGCCAGTTCCGACAGTTCCGACTTTTCCAGATTTTCCAGCTTTTCAGGGTTTTTAGGCTTTTCCGGCAGTTCCGGTTTTCCGACAGTTTCGGCTTTTCTGACAGTTCCGGCTTTTCCGGCTTTTCCGGCCTTTCCGGATTTTCCGGCTATTCCGGCTTTTCCTTAGGATCTCTCCTCCTACTAAAACCCAAAAACAAGTAGAGAGAGGAAGATATCCAAGTGTGTGTAGAAATGACTTGAAGTCCTCTTCTATTTATACTAAAAAGTAGAGGTCGAATAGACATGACTGTTGGGCTTCTGAGCCTACATAAGTTGCTGGCCGACTTAACAATTTGTCCATAACATAAATAAATTCATAACTTCATAAATACTTATCGCATTCGGATAATCTTTAGATCAATCCTACACCTATCAATGAGAGGGATGCAATAAAAATATCAGCTGCCATAAATAATATGACCCACATGGAGTTTGGCCTTAGTTGTCAATTTTAACACAACCTTAGAGGATAAAGACAGAATGTTCGAAGGAGGACCATATTTCTATGCTGCAGCCTGCTGCAGGGCGACCATGGGTGATGAATTTTGTCCCGGAGCGAGAAACATTCACATCGATACCAGTATGGATTACACCCTACTCCCTACCTTTAGATTATTGGTTGCCTGAATCCTTAAAAGCCATAGGCAATAAATTAGGTCATTTTTTTAAAATATCAGATGCGACTCTATGAGGTAAATATGCCTCCTTCGCCCGCATATGTGTAGAAATGGACCTATCAGGAGCACTTCCAAACGAAATTATTCTAGAAGTATATGATGAAGAATGGGTGAAGGCAGTGGACTATGAACATGTCCCATTCAGATGCCGTAAATGTCATGAACATGGGCACCTCTTCAAAGACTGTCCACTCAACAAACTGGAGGACAATATGAAAACCAACACAAGCAAAGATCCTGACGTCTTTACCAAGGTGGGAGGCAGAGGGAAAGGAGGGGGAAAAAATACCAAAAGAAAACTAGCGAGGATAAGCAACCAAGTCATAACAATTTCAAGATTTTAGAAGAAGAAGGTGGGAACAATGGAACAAACTAGGCACCGGAGGATAATCCTGCAGAGAAGGAAAAAGATGATAGCATGGAGGTCATACATGAGAACAACAAACTAAAGGAGGATCTGCCAAGCACTATGGAACTTGGCAGGGACCATGAGATGACCCCAAGTGAAGTTGGTACGGAGGACCACGAACTACAGGAGATTCTTGAGAGGGAGAATCTTGATCTAGAAAAGTTCCTGGAGCAGGGAACCACCAAAGGTGTTGATTCTCTACCACAAGAGGAGTTTGACAGAGTGCAACAACTCTTCCTTTGGAGATCTCAAGAAAAGGCTGTTGGAGTCAAAAGGAACCATGACAGCCAGGAAAATAGAGGGGTAAAACTGATGGAGGTAACATCAGGACACTCTACCAAGAACCCAGGCAGGAAAAGAGGAAGGAAGAGACAGAATGAGCTGCTGACAGAGTGTGGGAAACTCATGATTAACTCAGGCAAGATGAAAGATCTTACTAGTTACTCATTTACAAACCTTTCATAATGAAGCTCACAACCTGGAACATTAGGGGTCTAGGAAGTAAAAGAAAACAAAGAAATCTCAGCAATAGAATAAAAGAAGAAAAACCAGATATGGTATTTATACAGTAAACAAAATGTTCAATAGAAAAAATCCGAGATATACATCACAAATGGCTTATTAAGTACGAGTATCTAGAAGTTAAAGCAAACAACACAGCATGAGGGATTCTCACTCTTTGGAATCCCTAGAAACTTGGAATCCTGGATGCTGAAGCATCCAAGAACTACCTTTCAATGGTTATCCAACCTTTGGGTGACAAGGAACTCTATATGATCACAAATGTCTATGGTCCTCAAAAAATTGAAGACAAACTCAAGCTTGTCACCTCATTGGGAGCTGAGAGAGAAACATCTTGTTATGCCCTGGATTCTGGGAGGGGATTTTAACATGATCAGATCTCTTACAGAGAAAAAGGGCGGGACCAGAATACTAGGCAGAGACTCCATTGCCTTCCAGAACTTCCTAAACAACATGAGGCTGGTGGATACGGAGACAATAAATGGCACCTTCACCTGGAACAATAAGAGGGGAGGGGCTTCTCAAGTTGCCTCTAAACTAGATAGATTCATAATCTCGGAGGACCTCTTTCTCACTGGCCTTGACTTGACTGCTTTAATCCTTCCTTTCGGAGGCTCGGATCACTGGCCTATCCAGCTTGAAGCTTCTTTTATAGGCACTCCGAGGAACAGACCTTTCAGGTTTGAAAATGTCTGGCTCACTCACCCTGACTTCATCACTAATATTGGAAAATGGTGGGTGGAAGACATGCCCGTTCAAGGCACGAAGATGTTCCTACTGCAACAGAGACTGAAACACATCAAACTCGGGCTTAAAGAATGGAACAAAAATGAGTTTGGCAATATTTTCAAAGCCAAAAGAGAAGTTGAATAGAAACTACAGGGAATTAACCAAATCCTCATCATAGATGGCTTTACCGAGGAAAGGAAAATGCAAGCTGACTCTCTTCAACAGGAATGGGAAAACAGATGCCAACAAGAGGAAATCTTCTGGAGACAGAAACCGAGGGTGCAATGGCTTAAAGAAGGGGAAAGAAATACAAGGTTTTTTTCACAAGTCAACCATGGTTCACAGGACACATAACAGGATTGTAAAACTTAGAGATCCTCAAGGGAAAGAGCTAAAGTACCCACAAAGAAATGGAATCTGTTCTGGTACAACATTTTCAAAGCATAGTGGAGGAGCCTCTCTTAGACAGATCACGATTTATCAACAACTTCACACAGTACATTCCAAAACTAGTAACCAAGGAAGACAATTACAATCTCAACAGGCCAGTGACTAAAGAGGAGGTCAATGAAGTCATCAAAGAGATGCAAAATGGGAAAGCTCCAGGCCCGGATGGGTTCAATGTAGACTTCTTCAAAACATGCTGGGAAATAGTCAAACAAGATATCCTTGATGTTGTGGAGGACTCGAGAAAATCAAAAACAGTTTTAAGGGCACTCAATGCATCTTTCATAGCCTTAATTCCAAAGCAGGAAAAAGCTATGACACCAAATAGATTCAGACCCATAGCTTTATGCAATGTGGTGTACAAAATTATTTCTAAAGTAATTGCAAACAGACTCAAGCCCCTTCTTCCAACTCTTGTGTCTGAGGAGCAAACTAGATATGTGGAAGGAAGGCAAATTCTCAATAACATCATTCAAGCTCACGAGGTGGTTCATTCTCTCAAGAGCAATAAGCAAGTGGGTATGATCATACAGCTTGACCTAGCGAAAGCTTATGATAAGCTAAGCTGGTCATACATCAGGGAAGTACTAAAAGCGTATGGCTTCGACCACAACTGGATAAGATGGGTAATGGCCCTTGTTACCACAGCTAGTTTTTCAATCCTACTTAATGGCTCTCCATCCAGAACATTTAGGCCTTCGAGAGGCCTCAGAAAAGGAGATCCGCTCTCCCCCTTCCTCTTTATTCTCATGATGGAAGGATTAGGCAAAGCGATCAAATCAACCAATGCGGAAGGAAGAATCCAAGGTCTCAAACTAACCCTGAATGGGGACACCTTGACTCATCAACAATTTGTGGATGACACCATGCTGCAGGGTACACCCACGGTCAAGGAAGCTAAAGCTTTCAAACAAATCCTGAACGATTTTGCTATGGCTGCTGGTACAGAGGTAAGCCTCACAAAATCAAAAATTTCTTTTTTCAATACTGACATTGCTATTCAAAGAAATCTCTCCAGAATTCTCGGCTTTCAAAGAGATCAACTACCCTCCAAATATCTGGGAATACCTCTCACCGACAAACCTCTGAGTAAGGAAGTTTGGGAGCCAATGACTAATAAACTGCAGGACAAAATCAGGAAATGGACAAGCAGATCTTTGAACTTAGCAGGACGGCTAGTGCTTACAAAGGTTGTCCTGCAAACCATCCCCATCTTCATGTTTTCAGCTCTTCCTGCCCCAAAAGGAGTTTTACAACACATCAGGAACATCCAAAGAGATTTTCTTTGGGGCAAAGGGGAAGAGAAAAAGAAATGGGCTCAGGTAGCTTGGGAAAAGCTCTACAAACCCAAGACCCAAGGAGGTTTGGGACTTCATGACCCTAAAACGCTAAGCAAAGTTTTGGGGGCAAAACTTTGGTGGAGATGGCTAAAGGAAACGAGAACCCCTTGGGCTAAGCTCTGGAAACAAAAGTATGCAAATAACTGGCAAGAAAGGGACCATATTCGAATGACAGGGCTCATCAAGGGCTCCCACATTTGGAACAATGCTTGGGAGAATAGAGCTATTGTTCAGAAGCATAGTTTCTAGGAGATCAGAGATGGAAACCTAGCTTGGTTTTGGGAGGATAACTGGCAACAGGAGCCTAACCTATCTAGGAGGATAACTGGCAACAGGAGCCTAACCTATCTAGAGAAGGACTAGACATTCTCAAAAATGACAATGGCAATAAAGGGTTGCTTAGGGTAGGTGACCTTTGGGATCAGACAAGGGACAATGGCAAATGGAGAACATGGAAGGACCTAATATACAATGAAGCGACCCCTTTGAAGGCCCAAGCTGAAGCTCTTGCAGTGATCTTGGAATAGAGAAAGAATTTAACTTCAACTTCGTCTGACCAACTAAGATGGGGAAGAAACAACAAAGGCAACTTCAACCTCAAAGAAGCCAAAAGAATTTCCACTGGGCTTGACTTTCCAAACCCTGATAAGATATGGAAGGACCTATGGCAGAATCCGCACTGGATGAAAATCAAACTGTTCCTGTGGTTGGTACAACATAAAAAAGTTCTAACTTTGGAAAATCTAAGAAAAAGAGGTTTAGCTGGTCCATCTAGATGCTAGTAATGTGGTCTACAAGAAGAAACACTAGATCACCTACTCAACCTCTACACATTCACCTCTACCTTATGGAATTGGGTAGCCTCAATCTTCAGGCAAACTGACAGGGACGAAAACAGCATCACTGGCACTTTGACGAATTGGAGGAAAGACTTCTCAGAAATGAAACAGTCAACAAAGCCTGGACTCTGATTCCAGGTTTTTTGATCTGGGATGTATGGAAAGAACGCAACAATAGGATTTTCAAGAACAGAACTGGCTCAACCGAGAGCATCATAGCTCAAATTTTAAGACAGCTCAAAGAAACTGTGAGCACCCTTCTAAAGCAACCCCCCGAGAACCCTCCTCGAAACCAGGATGCTCATATTCTTTTGCATTTGGGTCTCTAGTCACCTGTCCCCCAGGGCATAAGCAAGATCGTAAGACATACAACAGCGGGGAAGGACTTCTCGCAACCGCCCCCCCATGGCTTTTTGAAATTTAATATAGATGGAGCCTCTAAGGGAAATCCTAGGGTTGCTAGTTATGGAGTCATAAGAGATGAACAGGGAAACATAAAAGTCATCTTTCATAGTCATTTGGGGAATGCCACTAATAATATGGCGAACTCATGGCCTTAGAGCAATGCCTAAAAATCTTGATTGAATACAATTTACACAATACCATCATAGAGGCAGACTCTGAATTGACAATTAATTCAGTCAAAAAGATAGGCAACGGCACAGCACCAGAAAAAGTTTCAAACCACTAGCGGTTATTGCAGGTCTATCAACGTATACAATCCCACCTGAGAGCCCTAAGAACACTCAGATTTGTTCATGTGCACAGAACTGCCAACAAATTAGCGGATCGTCTAGCAAATGAGGGTGTGCTCTGTACAAGAGATAACAGAAGCTATGCGTGGGAGTCGACACCCTCAGGGAATCTGCACGAGGACTGTCACAGACAGGCAATCGCAGACAGGGAGTATTTTCAATGTATGAAAGACAAGCAGTAAATAAACCAATGGAGACAGTACAAAGCAAACCAATGACAGGGAAGAAGCAAGAGGTAAGCAGTGAGCAAGTTGACAGGCGGCTCCATCGATGGCAACAAGCGCCAGCATCTGACAGATTTTGGGCGGATAGTTGCGCAAAAGATATCCCATAATACGGACCCAAAAAACTATAGAGCAGCGGTTTAGGCCACCCATCGGGTCCGATTGGAAATATAGAGGGTATGCATGTTGCTGGCCCGAAATCAACTCTGAACCGTCGGATCGGCGAGGGCCGGATCGCACGGGAGTCGGGTTATAAAACTAATCGAGGGTTATTACATAAAACGGACCCGAAATTTCATAGAAAGATGTTTTGATTTCTCATCAGGTTCGATTGACAATTAAGGAGTGGGCTTGTTGGTTCTTCCGGAATTAGTTAAGACCGTCGGATCTCCGAGGGTTGGATCGCTTGTTCCTCGGGCTACCAGGTCACTCACTGCTGCTTTGTGGGCTGTCGGATATGTGGGCCATTGGTTTATGTGGGTCGTAGGTTATCTGGGCCCTCGTCATTGAGAAAAGTCGGGTTCCCTGTTGTGCGAGACTTATAAAGTTTAGCGGAACCGAAAGTTCCTTAGCACTTTTAAATTTATCTTTCGGGTTAAGAAGGAAGGCAGGTTTTCAAGAGCGAAGATTTGAGTATGAGCAGTGCATTGGTGGTGTATGTATCATTCCTTTTGTTGTTTTGTATGAATCAAGTACAGAGCTAGTGTTGTTGTTCTTGGCTCCGTTTTACAAAGTGTACATTATGTATTTTTTTCTTGATTAATGGAAGGCCCCACTCTTACGGGATCAAAAAAAAGAATGATGAATGACACCTTTAATTTTTAAATCAATGTAGATTCTAGTATGATGAATGATGAATATGGATCGATGGATTTCATCATTGAATCTCGTGGTGTATGGATGAATGATGTATTTCATTATTTAATTCAATTATGTATGGATCAATAAATTTATGCTTTCATTATTGAATATATATATATATATATATATATACCCCGACGTCTCACCATCCCCCTTGTCCGTCTCCCTGAACCCGCATCTCCCCATCCCGGAGTCTTGGTGGAACATTAATTTTTACTAAAGAAGAAGCACTTCATGTCAAAAATAAGTATAGAAACCTCTCCTAGTTCCCATTAAAACCTACAGTATGTTGTCAAGGTTCACCAGTCTGGGTGTTGATGTGAATGTGCATTTTGGTATTGTAAGAGGTGTATTTATTGAAGTCTTATTGTAATAAAAAGGGCATTCATTTATCTGTGTGCTTGGTCTCTTTGTATAATGTACTACCTTTATGTATTGTCTGATTAAGTCTTAACAAATAAGGCAATTATGTCAATGGTTACAACAGCCCAACTTTCCAGCCCTCGGACAGACAGTACAAGGAGACATGTAAAGGACAGGAGGAATCAGATCATTGCCAATCACTCTTTGTAAGTCTTACAGCCCCCTACAAAGTTCATATGAAACAATCATCTACAGAGATATTTTATAATATAAAAAAGCATACTTCCTTCCCTGCCGCTATATAAGATTGCATCTCATGTATTTATGCTATTCCTCTATTTTCCATGACACCTTGAATCTTAAAACTCGGGAAGTATTGAACATTATTGTGTTTGTGTAAAATGGATGCATGTAAAGTAGAATTCAACATTTGGCAGTGTTGCCTCGGTAATTCACATGTAATATGTGCTATCATTGCTTTGGTAATTCATAATCACATGAATGATGAAACATCTAATACCAATGTTTTTAGTAAGTAATATGCAACATCTATTATTCTTCCAGATTCAAAATTAATGTGGAACTAATGGGAAAAATATTTCGTTGTGTTCATCTTTGAAAAAAGGGGAAGGAGAAAAGGAGGACAATGACAAAACATTCCTGAAGGTTATGTTCTCTATTTAATCTGGACTCCAATTTTAGTGTTCATCAATCAACAAGATGATCTAATGGAAAAAATTTGAAGATTTAACTTTAAAGGACAAGATAACTGAAGATTACACCCTCAAGGACACAGAAATAACCATCAAATAGTGCACAAGTTGGAAAAGCAGTTTATAAATAACAAGGAAATTTGTTGTATTTATCTCAAATAAATCAGATTTGGCTGAGTAGACCACAATATCCAATAAAAAGTACAAATCCCGCAAATATGAAGAATAATTCCAAATAAGGTGGAGTCAATACCAAGAGTATGCTCCTCTGAATCCAGATCAACCTGATCTGCAAACTGCACATCCATATCGGTAATAAAGCAGCAGTCCATCCGCTCCCAAGAAAACAAAATCTCCAGAAATGCCTCAAGAGAACCCGCTAAAGACACCAATGAGGGGTTTGAGACCTTATAATAACAATTATCAAAAAAATATCATTGCCCTAACAATAACTGCAGATTCTTGGCTGAAGAGAACAAAATGGTGATCACTGTTCTAGAAGAGGGCAACAAAAAATCTCCTTGAATCCACTAAAAGGACCCAAAAAATGCCAAAGAAGAAGGGTGCTGGTGAACCGTGAAATAGAAGTGACTGGTAGAAACCCTACATTCTAGAAAACATTTGTCTAAAAAATGCTGAAAACCCTATTTTTAGACCTAGAACAGACCTAAAAACAAGCTGAAACCCCTAGTTTCAGACCTAAAACCAAAATATTAGACAAAATTTACTGGCCAAACCCCCCAATCAGCTTGAAATATGTGGTTGATATATAACTGTGGGTGAAAAAATCAGCATGTATAGCCACAATGAACCCTAAAATGAGTGCACTATGAGAGGGAAAATATAGTCCTACCATCAAAAGGCACAAGAGAGAAAACACCAATCACAAGGAGAAAAATGTTGTAATGTCCCTTTCCAATCCATAGAAGCATGAGAGGTTCGAAGTCATAACCTATCTGGATCCCTGGGCTATTGACGAAAAAAAGGGATTCAACAGGGAATAAATTAATAAATAATTAAATAAAGGTGGTAAAAGTCACTTTAGAAAAATAAAGTGACCATTGGTTTTTGCCTACCACCCATGGTTTTCAAAGGAAGAAAATGCTATAAAAAATAGGAGATTCAAGGGGGGATATGTGAAGAGTTATTTGCGAATTGACAAGGAGCTCGAGTAGCTTACTGAATGACAAAGAACCCCTCAATATTTCCCAATTTCGGTGTTGGAACATACACCCTAGCTGGTGGTAGTTAGTTCCAGTGGTTTAGTTCCAGTGGTTGTAAAGCCACCCTAGCTAATCATTGTGATCTTTGCAGTAGACCGAATTGATCCATCAAGAGGTCGATTTGTCTATCAAGGAGAGGGCCGAAATTATTGTGCTGAAGAGATTGATTTCTAGTTGGGAGGAGGCTGAAATACTCAACTTAGGAAGGTTGAATTGCATATCTTGTTGAGGATGAATTTGTTATGCTCCAAGAGGCCCAATTAATTAAATTTATGGAGGCCATGACTCATTCTCCGAGGCCTAAATTAGGGCAATTGAGGGCCAATTTGCTCATCATAGGGAGACCGAATTGTTTATTTATATGATTTCTAGTTATATGTTGTTAATTTCATGTTTTTGGTAATTTAATAAAACTTCTAGAATGATTTGTTTAACATTACTAATAACTTACTTGGCCTTAGCTTTTTCTTAGGGTCTACTCCCCTTGGCTTCACTAGAAGTTAGCCTAGACAGAGGAATTGAGATTAAGTAACAGCAACTCAAATCGAGACTTGCCCCCAAGGCCACACCCAGTGGATTAAAGATTTCTTACACATAACCCAAGGTGTGGATTAGGCAACAACATACCCAATTGCAAAATGATCAAAGTACCTTTTGAATAGCAACCCACCTTCATCCAAGTGTGAAGATTCCAACTACTGAAGGAACCCCTACTGCTGCAAATCTAAATCTACTTCACCTACTTGATTTTTAAATTACATTCATCAAGTTATTCTTCTGAATACTGAAGTAAATTACTTATGCAACCTACACTAATTAAATATTTGATCTCATGAAACAGAAAACAGAGCAAAGAACAAGATACATAGGACACACTTATTTTTGGACACAAAAGTCCCTGGAAAAACCCAATGTGGGAAAACCGATGCAGCAGTTTTGAGGGTTTATTATTATGCAGGAGAAATATCTAAATACAAATCTAGGATGCTCATCTAGCAATCCTTTACATAGAAAATACTAGCGGAAAATCTGAGTGAGTTTTACCTCACCTCACTTGGCAAAATTCTAGCTGATCCGGCACAAGATTGGCTAACCCCGACTAATTTCTGCGTTGGCCCTGTGTAGGCTTCTCTGCCCTCTGTGTTAGCTCTCCCAGCTGTTCTGATAGTTCCCGGCAATTCTGGTTGTTCCAGCAGTTTTGGATTCTACGTGACAGGCAGCTTTCTAGCTCTGCGTCAGGACTGCATGGGCCCAGACTAGCCCGGCGTCAGCCTTTCCCGACTACTGCGCTGCCTCTCTGCAAGCTCTCTCTGCCTCTGTCAGTGTTCTCCGGAAAGTCCTTCTCCCAGATTCTCACTGCCCCTCTGCTGCTGAATGATCACTTAGTTCAAATTTCTCAACTTCCTAGCCCCAGAAATCGAACTCCAGATCAATTCTCTCTCTCTCTCTCTCTCTCTCTCTCTCTCTGTTTTCAAATGAACCCCAAGCCTCCATTTTATACTTTTCCAGTTGAGTCTTAAACGGCTGAGATTAAGTCTCTAATCAATGGATAAGATTAAAACATGACTTGATCTGCCTTCTAAATCATTCTCACCCATATTTTGATTAATACCCATTAATATTTTAATTTCCATAAGTTTAGACTTAGGAACTCCATTAAAAATATTAATTATTTTAATAAAATACAAACCGGGTAGAATTTCACCAAACGGTTTCAAGGTTCTTTAAAACTCATGTGCCTTAGCCTCTCTACCAATTTTCAAGGCTAGAGCACTTCCGATGCTACCAAAAACTAACACCAAGTGCAAACGTCGAATGGGGAGAAGCACATGGTTGATGCAAATGGCATATCATCATGAAATGGTGGACGGAAAGAGCTACTAACTGGTTTTCTATTTGGCTAATTATCAAATGTTGGAGAAAATTTTCCTCCTATGAGGTTACCCATTTTGTTGACCATAAGCAACGAAAGAGAGTTTGTTGCAACAAGCTCTCTACCCTTAATGTGTTTTCTCATAAGGTTCAAACCCCATGAGTGGTTGTACACATACCTAACAACGGATTTTGCTTCTTCCACACACTTCTTTGTTGAAAAATGTAACTAGGTTCGATCTTCATAAAATGTATTTGTCAAAAGAATTTTTATTATTGTTACAATGACTTATTAAAGCATGGGTTTCATGCTTGGACCATCATTTTATTAGTCAAAGTCCCCATTATGGACTCCTAGGATTAATAATGAGTCATTAGGGTCATTGTATATATTATGAGACCCTTCTTGGGCATTTGAATGATGTAAGAAGAATTATTTTTGAGTCAAAAATGAATTATGTAACCTCCACACCAAGTCGGCCTCAAGGAAGACAGTTCGACTTCATTTGGAGCATCTCACTCTCTCACACATAGTTCGATATCTGAAGCTGGAAGATGGAAGTTGGGAAAAGTGCGAAGGTGAAGGAAGCTAAAAGGAGTGCGAGTTTGGTCAAGGAGGAAGGGAAGAACAAAATTGAAGTTTTGGTCTCTCTCTCTCTCTCTCTCTCTCTCTCTCTCTCTCTCTCTCGTGTGGGCTAGTTTAGGGGATCGAAGTCTCCTTGTCAAAGTCGAAGTTTTTTTTGATGTCAGAAGCTGCCAAGTCGAAGTTGCAAGGATCAAAGTGTTGTTGCTGCTAGGTCGAAGGTTGGATCGAAGACAGAGAGGTTGGCTTGGTGTGGAGGAGGTCTTTGTCTAGGTTGAAGAGTCTCAAGGAAAACTATTGAAGGAATAGATGTTGACTAGCTTTTCCCCTAGATATGGGTTTTTCCCTAGCAGAGTGCCTACATCTTATGTCTTGTGTTTTTGTGATCTTCATGCACACATAATTTGGTAATTTCTTGATGAAAGATAATATAACAAATAAGTGAAAGAATTTCAACATAATGCACAAGTAATTATCAAGAAAGAGAAATCTAACCCTAATCCTACTAGTATTGATTTTTCAACATTCTCCACCCTTGCAATTTTGCCAATATCCTCAACCATGAGGTCCAAAAAATAGATTGCACATGGAATCCACCAAATGGTGGGGTGTTTTTCCTCCAATATCCTTCTAGTTGCAACATAGTTGGAGGCATTATCTATGATCACTTGTACAACATTATCTACCCGTTACTTCCACAACCACTTCATCCAAAAGACGAAAAAATAATTGTGTATCCTCCCCCTGATCAAATGCATCCACATATTTCAAAAACATGGTACCTTTTAGGCAAGCAATTAAGAAATTTAAAATGGTGCAAGATCTTCCATCAATCCATCCATCAGACATAATCATGCACCCCATTTGGTCCATGATTGCTTCAACTCTGTAAAAGTGACCCCCGGATATCATGAAAACTAGGGCCTTTGAAGCCCGAACCTGTTAATTTTAGGCAACATTGGTATGTTCTATGCTTTAGAGCAGTTTTACTTCAATTTCTTTATCAGCCCAATATCAATATTCAGATTAACAATCACATCAACAAGATAGTAAAAGAACATAAACATAAACAATAGAAGACAAGCCAAGACAAGAGGACACAAGATGTGGCACCAGCCAGGGACAAACCCCGATGTGGGGAAACCCATGATCAAATATTTGTTTAGTCTTCAATGGTTCAACAGAGAGATATAGTACAATTTACAAATCCGATAATTTATAACAGCGGCAAAAGAGCCCTAACCAGAAAAGGCAACGTTGGTCGATAGGGCAGATTTGACCCTTAGCAAATCGCTCAACTTCAATCAACTTCAGCCTCCAAACAGCAAGATAAAATAGCCCTCAAAATAGTCAAATTCCACCCAGTGGTCAAACAGCCCACCTGCCATTAGCCCTAGCTGCAGCCAACACTAGTCAACAGTCAACGTTTTGCCTCAATTTTTGTGCCCAAAAATGCGGCCTACCCAAACAGAGATAGCCCTCACAAAAAACGCACTAAAAGAGGTCAAGGCTTGGTCAAACTATCTTGAAATTCGGTCTCCTGAAATTTCGCTCTCCTGAAATTTTGACCTCCTGAAATTTCGCTCTCCTGAAATTTCGACCCGTTGAAATTTCACTCTCCTGAAATTTTGACGTCCTGAAATTTCGAACTAGTGGAGAGAAAGAGGGAAGTGTGAAGATGATTGTGTCCAAATGAGGCTAAGTCACCTTATATTTATATGCAACGTCGAGGATGAATAGACATGACTGTTGGGCTTCTGAGCCTACATAAGTTTGCTAGCCGACCTTGACAATTTGACCATAATCAAAATAAATTCATAGCTTCATTTGTACTTGTCAGAACCGGATGATCTTTAGATCAACCCTACACCTCTCAGAGAGAGGAATCCAAGAAAAATATCAGTTGTCATAAATAAGATGACCGATGTGGAGTTTGACCCTAGTTGCCAATTTTAACACTCCCTCTCAACCAAGGAGAACTCCATCTGCTAATCCATCTACCAATCTATACTATCTCTGCCATCAATGCATTGCTCTGCTCTGTTGAACTATGAAGCAGAAGAAGTGATCGAGAATGTATCATACTATTCTCTACTGACCCGAAGTCAGTGCCAATCAAAGGACAGTGTGTCATACCACTTTTACTGACAGGAAGTCAATTCCAATCAAAAGAGAGTGTCTCATACCACTCTTACTGACCTGAAGTCAGTTCCAAATTCCAATTGATCCCAGATCAATATCGGTCACCCTAGCATAGGGAGTACGGTACACGATGCGTCCATCGATAGTACTATGGTCCCTATCCTCATTTCCCTACTCATTGACCAGATGAGAGGTACTTCCCATGAGTCCCAAACTGCATAGGTAGGATGTCTCAGCAGGAGAAGGATGAACCACTCATCCTACCTACATGTCATTAAGGGGTATCGCAAGGGAAGGCTGAACCACTCACCCTAAACACAGCAAACCACTAGGGGAAGGTTGAACCACTCACCCTATGGTTGCTCATCGCTCCAAGAAGTACCCCAAGCACCCTGGAGCTCCCAAAGCTCAATGTCCATCTCATACAGGACCATCATTAGAGGGTCTCTCCACAACTCCAAGTCGTTCTCGAAAGGCCAAGAACATGACCTTCCCCAGGGGCTTTGTCAGAATATCGGCGACCTACTCATCAATCCCAATGTGATGGAGCCTTATTGCTCCTTGTTGTACCATATCTCGAATAAAGTGGTACCTGGTATCTATATGCTTGGAGCAATCATGAAACATGGCATTCTCTGATAATCGAATCCCACTCTAGTTGTCGCAGAGGATCACGGTGGTATCCAGCACATGTCCAAACAGCTCACTGAAGAGCTTCCTCAACCAGACAGCTTCACAGGAGGCCATACTAACAGCTATGTATTCGGCCTCAGCGGTGCTCAACGCAACTGATTTTTGCTTCCTGCTCATCCAGGACATCGAAGCAGAACCCAAAGAAAAACAACATCCATAAGTGCTCTTGTGATCCACCACACCGCCAGCCCAATCAGCATCAGAATAACCATGTAGCCTCACATCTCCGGCAGTGTATCTCAGTCCATGAGTGATTTTGCCCCAAAGATATCTCAGAAGATTCTTGGCACCAATCCAATGTATATGATGAGTCTCAACCATATATTGGCTCAATGTGTTAATTGCAAAACATATGTTCAGACAGGAGTTCACCAAGAACATTAGTTCTCCTATGAGTTGATGATACTCAGAAGCATTTCCCAATTCAGGTCCAGCAGCACTACCACATAGCTTCTTAAAGTTAAGTTCCATCGGAGTAGTCACGGGCTTGCAATCCACCATCCCAAATATTTCCAATATCTTCACAACATATTTTCCTTGAGAGAGGAAAATTTCACCTGGCTTTTGCCAGACCTCCAACCCTAGGAAATAGTGCATCGGTCCTAAGTCCTTCATCTCAAATTCAGAAGCCAACTCCCTCTTACATTTGTGAATGAGAGGGTTTGAACCTGTCAGAAAGAGGTCGTCCACATAAAATACCAGAATGAGAGGTTTACCATTTTCAACCTTAAAGTAAAGGTTTGAATCGGCTTCACTTCTAGTGAATCCTAGTTTCATCAGATAGCTATCGATCCTCTCATACCAAGCCCGAGGTGCTTTCTTCAATCCATAGAGAGCTTTCTTCAACCTGCATACATGAGATTCCTGATCATGAACCTCAAACCCCTCGGGTTGTTCCACATAGACTTCCTCTTTGATTGAACCATGCAAGAAAGCAGTCTTAACATCCATCTAATGTAGGTTCCATCCTTGCAAGGCAACAAGAGCTGTGATCGAGCGGATGGTGGTGTATCGGGCAACAGGTGCAAATATTTCATCGTAATCTACACCTTCCTTTTGAAAGAAGCCCCGAGCAACAAAGCGAGCCTTGAACTTTTCTACACTTCCATCAGCTCCATGCTTGATTTTGTAGAGCCACATAGAGGTGACAACCGATTTGCCCTGGGGTGTAGGGACCACATCCCAGACATCATTCTTCGTAATTGACTAGTATTATTCATTCATAACATCCTTCAATACTTGATGCTTCACGGCTTCTTCGAATGATGAAGGCTCATTTTGAATGATAGTGCTCATGGAGATCAAATATCATTGATACCTGTTTGGCTTCTTGCTTTCACGGAAAGTTCCCTTGGGTGCAATGTGTCTCTCGGCATCTTCGAGAGTCTCCCTAAGCCATGAGGGTCTCCTTTTGGAGGAGGAGGGCTCATGAGGAGGAGGATCAATAGGATCCATAGGTTCATCAACATCAGGCATCGTTTCGTCTTCTTTTGCACCTTGATTTCTGGTGTCATCTTCTTTGTCCTTCCTTAGGATAGGAAGGTTGTTGATCTTCCTAAGGGCCATATCTCCGTCGAAGGTGACATCATGACTTATCTCAAGTTCCTTTTAACCAGCCACATAATTTTATATCCCTTAGAATTTTCACTATAGCCCACAAAGATTTATTTCTTCCCAGATGCACCCAATTTGCTTCTTTTCTCTTTCGGCACATGAAAATATACGGGACTACCAAAAATTCAAAAATGAGAGACAACGAGTTTCTTACCAGTGAACATTTCTTCGAGAGTCTTGGAGTCCAATGCTTGACGAGGATATCGATTTTGAACATGCACGGCGGTATTGGCAGCTTCAGCGCATAGAAACTTCGGAAGGCCTTGATCACGAAGCATGGCACAAACAGCTTCTACAATAGAGCGATTCTTCCTTTCAGCCACACCAATCTGCTCAAGAGTTTATGGCGTTGTAGTCTCCCTCTTAATGCCAGCTTCTCTGCAATAATCTTGCAATTCATTGGATTCGTACTTGGTCCCATTATCAGTCCTCAATATCTTGATTTTCTTCTTGAATTGGTTTTCGATCAAGGCTTTGAAGTGTCAGAACCAGGTGAACACTTCATCCTTCTTCTTCAAGAAGTAGATCCAGGTCTTGCAATAATAATCATCTGTAAAGGTGAGATAATATAAGTATCCTCCGAAAGAGTTTACGGGCATCATACTAGATATGTCGAAGTGGATCAATTGCAATATATCTATGGTCTTACTATTACTTGAGGGGAATGGTCCCCTTGTAAGTTTTCCTTCGACACATCCTAGACATACACCCTCATGCTCTACTTTGAACTCGGGCATACCTGTCACCATCTATCTCGCATCGGGTAGAGCCTTATAATGAAGATGGGCAAACCTCTAGTGCCATAGTTCAGATTGTAGAGATGTGTCACAAGACATAGCTCCCAATGTACTTCCTCCAACTTGATACAAAGTGTCAACCCTAAACCCAAGAGTAAAAGCATCTTTAAAATTTCTTTTCCAAACACGTACCTTTCCATCGATGAATGCCACCCTGAATCTTTTGTCCTCCATGGCTAAAATGGACACCAGGTTCTTCTTGAGATCAGGTACATACAGTACTTCTTGCAAATGAATAGTGTTACCTTGATTCAATTGAAGGGTAACATTCCCTACTCCCTTCACGGGATAGGTGGCATCGTCTCCAAGTTTGTCTCCTTTTCTATCAGATTAGAGAGGGCTTCCTTGTATCCGTTGAAGTGCCTTGAGGCACCACTATCAATCAGCCAATCTCCAGGCAATGGAGAGGGCCGATATAAAATAGTACACTTTTTGCTTATTGCTAACAACATTTGATTCTTCATACCTGGAATTCCTTGATTTCTTGGAGGGTCAACCATTTCCTTGATGTCCCGCATTCCTTTTTCCTTTGCCATTAGACCTGCCATTCCTTTGATCGTTGTTATTGAAGTTGCCCCTGGAACGATTGTGATCATCATCATGTAATGTGTCCCTTCTATTTGGACACTCCCTTGCATAGTGGCCAAACTTATTGCAAACAAAGCACCTGCCCTTCCTCCCTCCCTTGGATCCAAGCTTTCCATGGAAATGACCTTTAAACCCTGCATTATTTCTCCTTTTGGCATGAGCGGAGAATGCAGTGGGGTTTCTTTTATTAGAAGGCATTTCTTGCTCCACCATTCTTGTTTCTTCTTAAATGCATCTCGACATCAATTCTTCAAACCCTGGAATTCGATCATTGTTGAGGACAGTGGTTCTAAATACATACTGTTGACCCCTACTGGTCAACTACCCATGTAGTGCACCCCGTTTTTCTTGACAGAAAGAAGCAGCACCTGATCAGCATGTCCGTGCCATCCTGCCATCAGCAGCAGCTTGATCTTTTTGATTGTAAACCCAGTCTACATGTATTAATTGTAAATAATCTTAGTAGACATGAGTCATGTATGTATTTTGCCTAGGTGGACCTAACTTTCTGATGATAATCTTCGTCCCGGAAGGTTTTTCGTCTCACCGATCCACGGATCGGCAGAGTTTTCCTTCAAACCTGACCCCAAAGCCGGGATTGATTTTGTCATTAGAACTTTAGGAGAATCCTAGTGTGTTGATCTGCTAGATTATCGTGGTGTCGCAGAGCTGGGTGATTTATGAGGGTCTGTATTAAGTGGGCTTGTCCCCTTGAGATGTAAATTGTAAAGTCATGATGAAATGTGTCGTGAGGGTCGAGAAATGTTTTAAATCCCCTCATGAGTCCTAAGTCCTAGGTCCTAGGTGATGTTTCCGAAGGCTTAGTTCGGTGATCCATTTTAAAATTAATTAAAAAAAAAAAAAAAAAAATGAATAAAAATAATAAAATAATAAAAAAAAATTTAAAATTTTAAAAAAATGAAATAAATAAAAAATAATAAAAAATTAAAAAAATAAAGTAAAAACCCTAACTAATAAAATAATAATATTTTAAGTGAATAAATCGACGGATGAGATCAAGAGATGTCTTGATCCTCATCAACGGTCGAGATCATTTCTACATGGATCACTCGAACTAGCCGTTGGGATCATTTCCTTTATATAGGGTCTTAGGTGGTCATTTCGATTCATCTGATCTGTGAGTCTGTACTGAAAAAGCTCTCTTGTAATCTGATTTTCTGGTTAATAAAAAGACTTTGGGGTTCAAAACTGGCTGGTGTTACTCTCCGGAATTGCTGTGAGATGATTGTTTTTTCTGCATATTTCAGTTTTCAGCAGTTAATAATAGCTGGTTTTCAGAGTATTGTGAGTACAGGTATCTTGCTCACGTGCTAGGGTTGGAATGTTGTAGGGTTTCTGGAATAATGGCAGGTATCTCCATTATTCCCTGAAATCTAGCAGCATTTCTTGCCCTCTTTACTGATGTTTGCTTGAGGTGTGCAGGAGATCTTTAGGTAAAAGGTACAGGTGGGCGTCTGGGGAAGTTCTAGGCTGAACCAGCCGACTCCCACAGGCTCTTCTGTGCAGAGCCCAGCTGATTGTGCCCTGAGTTAATCATTAAGAGTTTCTTATCTGTTTTACATTGAGAGATTTTCTTTCTGTTCACAGTGAAGTTCAAGTTTCTGATATTATGAAAATATCTCTGTTATTATGGCTAAATCTGGCATTTCAGGGGCCACAAATCTATAAATTATTAAGCTGTCTTAGGGTTTCAATTTTTTTTTTTAGGGTTTCCAAGCTTCTGCTTTTCACAATTTTTTTTCATTAGGGTTTTGTATTTCTATGTTTTCAGCTACAGGGTTTTCAAAAGGGCAATCTGTCAGAGTATAGCTGGTTTCATCGTGGGCATCAAACCAAAACACTCCAGATTCTCTGGTAAAGACGCAGGAGGTTTCACGTTTCATCAATCTGCAGGCATCAGCAAAAATTTGCCACTGTATTCATGCTAGGAAAAGGCTCCTTAAATATCCGCCAACAGAAGAAAAGCCTGAAACGAGAATACGTCGCTATCTCAGCAAATCATGAAGGCAACATCGGATTCCTCAGATCTCGATTTCTAGTTCGATGAAGCCAGGCGGCTTAGACAAACAGTGACTTCCGTCAATGTATGACTTTCATTCACACACGCGTTTTGCCTGAAGCTTTGTTGGCGTGAGTTATGCATGCGGACAAATAAATCAATATTCTGGTTAAGCGTGGATCGAACAGCAGGCCTCTCAAGCCACTGCCGTCACCTGTGCTCACGTCAAAATCTTCATGTTCTTCACGCGTTCAGTTTCTTTTTGGCTGTGCGTTGAACCGGGGTTAGTGTACACAAATCCGTCCACCGAGGAGTCTTGCCCAGTATTTCACGCAGTGGATAACAAGTATTATTCAGAACCGGATTTCTCAGCACCAGACGCAAGGTATCCGCCTCAGGTAACAAACGTAAATCACTTTCGATTTCTGCTGAAGAGGCATCGCATGCCAGGTAATGTGTCTGCGTTTTTTTTTTCGATCAACGTTTACCTGTGACTGTCTTGCTGCTGTGGCTAGGGTTTCCATACATGATTCGTGCCCTCGTTGCAGTCTCATTTCCACGCGTTTTTGGAGTTCTGTATATTAACACAAGGCTGCGGGTTTTCGTTTTGAGTATTTTGGGATAGGCGTAGTGTCATTACGGCTTCATGCTAGACTTAGCATAATTTTGTGTAAATAGAAATGAAAAGAGTTTTGTAATGTTACGTTTCCATTTTTTTTTATTTTAGATTTAATTTTAATTTTAATTGTAGGTTTAGAAATTAGCTTTTTATTTACGATTTATTTTTGTTTAATTTAGTTTAGTTTTAAAGTAGATTTTAATTAGATATTAAATTTATATTTAGTTTAGTTTTCTTTTATATTTAAAATAGATTTTTAGATTTGAATTAGATTTTTTTTATTTTTTGACTTAGATTTTAATTTAGGTTTTAGGTTTTATTTTTTAGCCTTTTAAATTTAAATTAGATTTTAATTTAGATTTTTGATTTAGTTTTTAAAAAAAAAATAAAAATAAAAAAAAAAAAAAAAAATATTGAAAAAAGATTTAAAAAATTTTTGAAAATATAAAATTTTCGTGGAAAATTATTTTTGCCAGTCTCAGTTGTTTTTTATGTATATCTTTCATGCTGGGATCTAAGTTTTCAAGCCGAGATGCGAAATTGATATCTGGTTAATGTTTTATAATTCTCGTGGTATTTTAAGGCATTTATCTGTTAAAATTTTCAGTTGCTGGATATCGTTTTGGTCATTCTAAGAGCATTGTGATTTTCGTTGATGATAGACGGTTGCTGTTCATGATTCATCTTTCTTATCATTTAACAAGTAATCATTGCAATAATAATCTCTTAAGGCACTGGTCTGCTCAATTAATCAAATCATTTTAGTGCTTATCTCAATCGTGTCTCGTGTCTCCCAACCAACTGGTCGACAGTTGGTCTCATCATCTCACAGGGTCTACCCCCCTTAGCCGCGGGAGACAGGCTTAAACGGAGGGATCGGGGATCAGAGTGACAGCCCCCGATCCGAGCGTTGTCGTGTCAATCCGCGCGACAACATTTTTTGGCGCCGTTGCCGGGGATACTTTTTCTCGGTGTTTCAAACGACAAATTATTTTTCTCATTTCTTATCTCTTCATCTGGCCCGGCAACGCCAACATTTTTTGGCGCCGTTGCCGGGGACAGAGTTTTTCTGTCCTTGGTGTTTCAACGACTTTTCATCATTCTTCTCATCTTTCTCATCTCTCAGTTGAGCTGGCAAAGTCAATATTTTTGGCATCTTTTCACCCCATATCAGCAACATCTCTTGTGTTTGTTTCTTGTTTGGGTGGCGACTCCATTTTTTCATTTTTCCAGACAAGAAGCCTCCCGCATATCTGTTTGTTGATTGCTTTCTGGATCTTAGAATCAGATTTATTGTTCAAGTGGCGACTCCACTTCTTTCATCTTTTGATTTTCTTGAGCATAGATCTAGTTCTATCATCCATCTCATCCTTTATTATTCATCATGGATTATTCATGTAAACCATGTCGTTTTACTCACCGTCTCCATGATTTTCCGGAGGAGGCCCTTCCTGAATTACCTATTTTTTCAGATGGTGATCCAATCGCTGCTAAAAGGCATATTGACTTGTTTATTCGCATCATGATCATATATTGTAGATCCCCTCAGTTTAATCATGACGATATCAAAATGCGTCTATTTGTCCTTTCTTTAGAAGATGATGCTTTGAATTGGTTTAACAATTTTCCTAAGGATTCTTTCACTTCTTTGGTTGATATTATCAATGCTTTTGAAGATAGATATTGTTATCCGAACAGCTTGCCTTCTACCTCTAAAATTGTTGAACAGAAAGAAGGTAATTCCGCTGTTGAAGAAAGATTTCAAAGTCAGAATGTGTCATCAACCGAAAATACTGCAGATCAAGTTCATGATAATGAAAAATCAGGGGCAAATGACAATGAAAGGGAAGAGCAAAAGAAAATTTTGTTAGATCTAATGATGCTGGTGAGAAATATGGAAAACAATCAAACTAATTATGTCAATGATGTGAAAACTTTATGCACTCATCTGGAAAAACGTATTAGGGAGATTGAGGTCACGCAAAGTCACCATGCTAAAGAAATTGAGGCCATAAAAACTAAATATGAAACAGAAATTGGAAACATGCATAGCAAGATGTCAGTCTTAGAGGAAAATATGGTGACCATGAAAGCTGATTATGATAGGGAAATTGACTCTATGCAAAATAAGTTATTCACTATGGATGAGGAAATGACTATCATGACATTCAATCATAACAATCAGTTGGCTGACATGCAAGCAAATCACAGAGAAGAAATTAATTCCATACAGCACTGCTTGATGAACATAAAGGAAGGAAATGTTAAAGTAATAAAAGACATGCAAGAATACCATGCCAGACAAATCAATGATATAAAGGTTAAACACTCTAGACAGATGGATGCCATTAGAATGCAGGTTCAAAGGTTTCAGCAATTGGAAAATGAGAGAAACCAGGGAACATCAACAGATCAGGAGCCTTCTCATTTGTTGCAACAAGATTCATCTTATTATTGGGAGGTTGTTGATTCGATTGAAAGATGGTTGATTGAAGGTGATCCAGACAGACTTAAGAATGATAAAGATCAGATGCAAGACAGACATGTCACGCATATCTTACATACTTCATCTGATAGTTTCGAAACAGAAAGTTCCAGATCATCAGTAATTCATCCTGCCAGAAAGAAGAAGCGCAAGAGGAAGAAGATTAGACGAAGATTTGATGCATCAGACGGCCGTGAGCAGCTTGATTTTCGGATAGGAAAGAGTCCTACCATATGCAAAATTGGACATGGCACATCCGACAAGCAGCCGACAGATTTGCCTGAAAGCAGGCAAATGCTCAGTATGCACTATATTGAACACATCTGATGCCGTAGGGCATCCTTTTGTATCGTATTTCTAACTCTACTCCTTGTTTTTCCGCATTTTTCGTTTCTGCTTTAGATAGTTAATAAATGAAGAGCTTTTATCTTTATTGTGCTTAACGTATATGCTGATTTTTGGATGGACGCTACTTATTTTTGGTGTTGTATGGATGCAGATTCTGGATTCTCACATTCCTGCAAGCAGCAACGTGTCCCCAAGTAGAGCCAGATGTTGACCCCTACTAGTCAACTACCCATGCAGTGCACCCCGTTTTTCTTGACAGAAAGAAGCAGCACCTGATCAGCATGTCCGTGCCATCCTGCCATCAGCAGCAGCTTGATCTTTTTTATTGTAAACCCAGTCTGCATGTATTAATTGTAAATAATCTTAGCAGACATGAGTCATGTATGTATTTTGCCTAGGTGGACCTAACTTTCTGATGATAATCTTCGTCCCGGAAGGTTTTTCGTCTCACCGATCCACGGATCGGCAGAGTTTTCCTTCAAACCTGACCCCAAAGCCGGGATTGATTTTGTCATTAGAACTTTAGGAGAATCCTAGTGTGTTGATCTGCTAGATTATCGTGGTGTCGCAGAGTTGGGTGATTTATGAGGGTCTGTATTAAGTGGGCTTGTCCCCTTGAGATGTAAATTGTAAAGTCATGATGAAATGTGTCGTGAGGGTCGAGAAATGTTTTAAATCCCCTCATGAGTCCTAAGTCCTAGGTCCTAGGTGATGTTTCCGAAGGCTTAGTTCGGTGATCCATTTTAAAATGAATTAAAAAAAAAAAAAAAAAAAAAAAATGAATAAAAATAATAAAATTTTAAAAAAATGAAATAAATAAAAAATAATAAAAAATTAAAAAAATAAAGTAAAAACCCTAACTAATAAAATAATAATATTTTAAGTGAATAAATCGACGGATGAGATCAAGAGATGTCTTGATCCTCATCAACGGTCGAGATCATTTCTACATGGATCACTCGAACTAGCCGTTGGGATCATTTCCTTTATATAGGGTCTTAGGTGGTCATTTCGATTCATCTGATCTGTGAGTCTGTACTGAAAAAGCTCTCTTGTAATCTGATTTTCTGGTTAATAAAAAGACTTTGGGGTTCAAAACTGGCTGGTGTTACTCTCCGGAATTGCTGTGAGATGATTGTTTTTTCTGCATATTTCAGTTTTCAGCAGTTAATAATAGCTGGTTTTCAGAGTATTGTGAGTACAGGTATCTTGCTCACGTGCTAGGGTTGGAATGTTGTAGGGTTTCTGGAATAATGGCAGGTATCTCCATTATTCCCTGAAATCTAGCAGCATTTCTTGCCCTCTTTACTGATGTTTGCTTGAGGTGTGCAGGAGATCTTTAGGTAAAAGGTACAGGTGGGCGTCTGGGGAAGTTCTAGGCTGAACCAGCCGACTCCCACAGGCTCTTCTGTGCAGAGCCCAGCTGATTGTGCCCTGAGTTAATCATTAAGAGTTTCTTATCTGTTTTACATTGAGAGATTTTCTTTCTGTTCACAGTGAAGTTCAAGTTTCTGATATTCTGAAAATATCTCTGTTATTATGGCTAAATCTGGCATTTCAGGGGCCACAAATCTGTAAATTATTACGCTGTCTTAGGGTTTCATTTTTATTTTTTTAGGGTTTCCAAGCTTCTGCTTTTCACAATTTTTTTTCATTAGGGTTTTGTATTTCTATGTTTTCAGCTACAGGGTTTTCAAAAGGGCAATCTGTCAGAGTATAGCTGGTTTCATCGTGGGCATCAAACCAAAACACTCCAGATTCTCTGGTAAAGACGCAGGAGGTTTCACGTTTCATCAATCTGCAGGCATCAGCAAAAATTTGCCACTGTATTCATGCTAGGAAAAGGCTCCTTAAATATCCGCCAACAGAAGAAAAGCCTGAAACGAGAATACGTCGCTATCTCAGCAAATCATGAAGGCAACATCGGATTCCTCAGATCTCGATTTCTAGTTCGATGAAGCCAGGCGGCTTAGACAAACAGTGACTTCCGTCAATGTATGACTTTCATTCACACACGCGTTTTGCCTGAAGCTTTGTTGGCGTGAGTTATGCATGCAGACAAATAAATCAATATTCTGGTTAAGCGTGGATCGAACAGCAGGCCTCTCAAGCCACTGCCGTCACCTGTGCTCACGTCAAAATCTTCATGTTCTTCACGCGTTCAGTTTCTTTTTGGCTGTGCGTTGAACCGGGGTCAGTGTACACAAATCCGTCCACCGAGGAGTCTTGCCCAGTATTTCACGCAGTGGATATCAAGTATTATTCAGAACCGGATTTCTCAGCACCAGACGCAAGGTATCCGCCTCAGGTAACAAACGTAAATCACTTTCGATTTCTGCTGAAGAGGCATCGCATGCCAGGTAATGTGTCTGCGTTTTTTTTTTCGATCAACGTTTACCTGTGACTGTCTTGCTGCTGTGGCTAGGGTTTCCATACATGATTCGTGCCCTCGTTGCAGTCTCATTTCCACGCGTTTTTGGAGTTCTGTATATTAACACAAGGCTGCGGGTTTTCGTTTTGAGTATTTTGGGATAGGCGTAGTGTCATTACGGCTTCATGTTAGACTTAGCATAATTTTGTGTAAATAGAAATGAAAAGAGTTTTGTAATGTTACGTTTCCATTTTTTTTTATTTTAGATTTAATTTTAATTTTAATTGTAGGTTTAGAAATTAGCTTTTTATTTACGATTTATTTTTGTTTAATTTAGTTTAGTTTTAAAGTAGATTTTAATTAGATATTAAATTTATATTTAGTTTAGTTTTCTTTTATATTTAAAATAGATTTTTAGATTTGAATTAGATTTTTTTTATTTTTTGACTTAGATTTTAATTTAGGTTTTAGGTTTTATTTTTTAGCCTTTTAAATTTAAATTAGATTTTAATTTAGGATTTTGATTTAGTTTTAAAAAAAAAAAGATAAAAAACAAAAAAAAAACAAAAAACAAAAAACAAAAAAACAAAAAAATTTAAAAAAAGATTTAAAAAATTTTTGAAAATATAAAATTTTCGTGGAAAATTATTTTTGCCAGTCTCAGTTGTTTTTTATGTATATCTTTCATGCTGGGATCTAAGTTTTCAAGCCGAGATGCGAAATTGATATCTGGTTAATGGTTTATAATTCTCGTGGTATTTTAAGGCATTTATCTGTTAAAATTTTCAGTTGCTGGATATCGTTTTGGTCATTCTAAGAGCATTGTGATTTTCGTTGATGATAGACGGTTGCTGTTCATGATTCATCTTTCTTATCATTTAACAAGTAATCATTGCAATAATAATCTCTTAAGGCACTGGTCTGCTCAATTAATCAAATCATTTTAGTGCTTATCTCAATCGTGTCTCGTGTCTCCCAACCAACTGGTCGACAGTTGGTCTCATCATCTCACAGGGTCTACCCCCCTTAGCCGCGGGAGACAGGCTTAAACGGAGGGATCGGGGATCAGAGTGACAGCCCCCGATCCGAGCGTTGTCGTGTCAATCCGCGCGACAACACATACCACTCAGGTGGGAGTCCTCCAAGGGTGGTGAGAGTAAGTTCCCTATCAGGAATGACTTCTCCAATCGAGAGTAGATCATTCTTGATCTTAGTAATCCTCAAGAAATAGGATTGAATATCCTTGTCCTTGCCCTTCTTAATATCCTTCAACTTATTCTTGAGAAATAGAATTTAATTAGCATTACTAACCTTGAACCAGTGTTGCAAGAAACGCCCCCCCCCGCGGATCAAAAGCTCGAAATGCGATCCGTATGGATCTGTGGGTGATCCGCCCTCTAAAATGCTTTTCGGAAAAACCGAAACAAGGATCGGGCTGAAAAATATGGTTCTTGCCATATTTCGGAACTGTACGGCCCAATCTGCGTTTCGGTTTTTCTTAAACGTGTTTCGTATGGCGGATCGATCGTACAATCCGTTGCGTTTCACGTCGTTGGGCAAGTAATCGTTTCCGTCGTCCATGACATTTCGGGTCGAATCTGTACGGATCGCAACCGCTTCGCTGGGCAAGCAGTCGTTTCCGTCGCACGGGCCACAACGTGATGATTTTTTTTTTTCCTTTTTCTGTTTTTCTTTGTTGGGGGTGGGTCCACCTTGGGTTAGGGTGAGGAGTGAAGGGATTAAAGACCCTTTCATCTCTCATTTGCTCACTTTTATTTTATAATAGCTTGGAGAAGAGAGGAGAAAGAGAGGAGAGCTTGGAGAAGTGAAGGAGGAGGAGCTAGAAGAAGGAGGAGCTTGGAGGACTTCCATCTACAAGAGCTAAAGAGGTAAGTGCAAACCCCAAACTCGCTCATTTCTTTGACAATGTTTTTTGTCTTTTTCTCCTCCCTCTCCTACTCTTTCCCATTCTTTCTACTTGTTCATTTAATTGCGGGTTGTCCACCACCTATATCCATATTCCAAGATGGTGCTCTTTTGGCTTCTATGTATCATTCCATTTTTGGTTTTAATAATGGAAAGGGGGAGTAGGAATAGAAGGGAAGAAGAACAAGAGGGTAGTGGTCCCATTATGAGTGACCCAATGTATCATGAGGAGGAAGGGTTTGAAGAGGAAGGGGATGAAGTTGAACCTGAAGGGAACACTGAAACGCTAGAGGGGAAAGTTGAATTAACACTTTTGTGAAACTATGTGACCAAACTTGAAGGGAGAAAGGGTGGTGGAAGCTATAAATTTTTGTGCCCTCATGGTTGTCATGGAGGAAAACCATTTATTGGTTCATATACCCGTGTGATGAGGCATCTTTGTGGGGTGATGGAGAGTGATGATAAAAAGGGTGTTGTGCGGATACAAATTTTCCCAAACATTTTAGTTGAAAAAAGAAGAAAATACATCCAAATAGAGGAGGTTGCACAACAAAAAAGAAAGAAACAAAAAACTCATTTTGAATCAAATGCAACCTCTAGATTTGGTAGCTCATCTCCTCATGGTACTTCTACAAGCTCTGCAGGTAAAAGAACAATAGGGGATTTCCTAAATGTTGTTGGGAGGGATGATGTGGATGGAAAGATAGTCTGATTTCTTTGTGCTTGCGGTGTACCATTCAATGTGCTTCGCTCTCCCTATTGGCATGAAATGGTAAGGGCCATCAATGAAGCCCCAAAAGGATACAAGTCCCCCAACTATGATAAAGCTAGAACAATGTTATTAGAAAGAGAAAAGGCAAAAGTTCAAAGAGCTTTGACACGTTTTACAAATGAGTGGGTAGATTGTGGGGCATACATTGTATCAGATGGGTGGACAAATATTAGAAACCAACATTTGATAAATGTTCTTGGTGTTTCTGCTAGTGGTGCAGTATTTATTACATGTCATGACTCCTCTTCCATCAGTGCATCTTCCCAAAACATTGCAGAGCTCTTATTGCAATCAATCAGAGATGTTGGTCTGAATAATGTGGTTCAAGTGATCACAGATAATGCAACAAATTGTAAGACAGCAGGAAAATTTATCGAGCATACTCATCCACACATCTTTTGGTCTGGGTGCCTGGTTCACACATTAAACCTTTTAATACATGATATTGTGAAGCATAAAGAATGTGGGTTTATTAATAAGCTTTACAAGAGAGGGAAGCAACTCATTAAATTCATTACAGGGCATACAAGGGTAAACTACTTCTATGGCACTTACTCCAAGTTGCAGTTGCTTAAAGTTGCAAAAACAAGATTTGCCAGTTATTACCTCACCTTTAGGCGGTTAGTGAAGATGAGACAAGATTTAACTAATATGGTGTGCGCTAAATCATGGGAGGAAATTAACATTGATAGAGATAGTGCTAATGTAGCCAAGGACACTATTCTTGACATGTACTTTTGGTCACAGGTTAAATATGTTTTGCAATTCACCAAACCAATTTTGGAGATTCAGATCGACCAATATTTGGGGAGGTGTATGAGCAAATGGATAGCATGTTGGAGCAGATTAAAGACATTGTTGAGCCTAGAGATATCACCTTGTACAATTATATTCGTGCAAAGGTGGAAAACTGATGGGAAATGCTAAATGTTCCATTGCATGCATTAGCATATGTTTTGACACCTAAATACTATCATCCATCGTGGCTTTCAACACCAGCAATTAGGGGGGAGCAAGAGAAAAACACATCAAGATCAAGAGGTTCACAAAAAATATATGATTGCATTGAGTAAATTAGTCCCTGATGAGGAGGAGGTTGCCATGGTACGGAAACAGTTGAGCAACTATACGCTTAGCACTGGTCCATTTGGGAGCATGCATGCAATTAGAGATCGAGAGACTTTTTCTTCTCTTGAGTGGTGGAACATGCATGGAGGTGCTACTCCACTTCTACAGACTTTGGAATTGCAGGTGCTATCACAGGTGGTAAACACTTCTTCTATAGAGAGCTGTTGGAGCTCTTATTGTTTCATCCACAGTGTTACAAGGAATAGGGTGAGTTTAGACCAGGCAGAGAGCTTGGTTTATGTTCATTACAACTTACGATTGTTGTCCCATTACTGTGATGATGCAAAGACTAATAAAGACCTTAAGGTTTGGGACAAGAATCCAGAGGAGCCCAATTTGGAGGATGGAGTGTTGCAATTAGAGCAATTAGAGGATGCTCTTATCCAGGTATGTCCATTGTGGTATGAATTTTGCTTATAAAGCATTTCTCTAATTCTTGTTTTTAATTTTTTTGTTAACTAGTGGTTTTTTTTGTATGAATTTTTTGAGCAATTCCAGGATGATGATGATCGAGTTGAGATGCCACCCCCATCTAGTCCCTTGGTTCCCAAGTTCCATGGTTCAACACCAACAACAGAGGGTTGATCTTCATCAATTTTAGTGCCACAACTTCCACAGGGACCATCTTCTTCATTGCCACCACATGGAGGCCCACTGCCACGTTCTCTTCGTGGTGGAGGGAGGAGAGATTAGTAGATAGATTTACAATTTACTGTTTTTGTCATAAATCTATCATTAGACTTGTAGGCTTATTGTGAATTTGACCCTTTTTGTCTTAGTGGTGACCAAGCGACCTATTTTGTAAACATTATTATTTGAATTTTGGACATGACAATTGTTGACAATTGCTCACTTGCTAGATAAATCATAATATGCTTTATGTTTTATGTTTTATAATATGCTTAAAAAATTGATGTATGTTTGTAATTGCTAGAATATAGATGATTGATGCTCGAATAATTGATCATTGATGTTCAATGGAATCATGGATGCCATATCTATCTTGATTTATGTAAAAATATGCATGTTGTCATGTCTTCTACAACTAATTTGGTATTTGGGATGTTTGTTTTGAATATAAATGCAAAAAAATATAAATATATAAATATAAATATATATATATATATATATATATATATATACAGTAGACACTTCTAAGAGACTGAGATGCTTCGCTTCCTAGAATTTTGGAAAATGACACTTCCGCGTCCCCGCTTCCAAAAAAAGTCCCCGTTTTGTGTAACATTGCCTTGAACATGCCGACGAACCTGTCGTAGATCTCCTTGGAGGTCTTCAATTCGGAGATGTAGACCACCAAATGCTTGTCAATAGAATCCCTGATAATTTTCTTTGCTTTGACTTCAGCCCTATTGTACTTGGTCTTCGCATCAGCCGGTGCATTTGAAGGAGGTTCATGGATTTTACCCTACACATAGTCCATCACTTATTTTTCTTCCAAGGTCAAATCAAGAGACATCTTCCATCCATGATAGTCAAATTTACCATGGAGTTTGTCTTCAGCAAGAAGTAGAATAAGGAATCCGTTGAACCTTTTGTCCTTGTCCAACTGTCTTTGGCGATTGCTTTTTCACTCTTGCTTGGGCTTTGTCTTCACCTCAACTCTGATACCATGTTAATTTTAGGCAACAATGGTATGTTCTATGCTTTAGAGCAATTTTACTTCAATTTCTTTATTAGCCCAGTATCAATATCCAGATTAGCAATCACATCAACATGGTAGTAAAATGCAGTATGAACATAAACATAAACAATAGAAGACAAGCCAAGACAAGAGGAAACTAGATGTGGCACTAGCGTGGGACAAACCCTAATGTGGAGAAACCCTTGATCAAATCTTCTTTTAGTCTTCAATAGTTTAGCAGAGAGAGATAGTACAATTTACAAATCTGATAATTTATAACAGCAGCAAAAGAGCCCTAACCAGAAAAGTCAACGCTAGTCAACAGGGCAGATTTGACCCTCAGCAAATTGGTCAACTTCAGTCAACTTTAGCCTCCAAATAGCGAGATAAAACAACCCTCAAAACAGTGAAATTTGGATCAGTCAAAGTCTGGTCAAACAACCCACTTGCAGTCAGTCCTAGCTGCAATCAACAGTCAACGTTTAGCCTCGATTTTTGTGCCCAAAAATGAGGCTTACCCAAACAAAGACAGCCCTCACAGAAAACATAGTCATAGGAGGTCAACACATGCTGGTCAACACTTGATCAAACTATCCAAAAATTCAGTCTCCTGAAATTTCGGCCCCCTGAAATTTCGCTCTCCTGAAATTTCGAACGCGTGGAGAGAGAGGGAAGTGTGAAGATGATTGTGTCCAAATGAGGCTAAGTCACCTTCTATTTATATGCAACGTTGAGGATGAATAGACGTCACTGTCGGGCTTCTGAGCCTACATAAGTTTGTTGGCCGACCTTGACAATTTGACCATAATCAAAATAAATTCATAACCTCATTTGTACTTGTCAGAATTAGATGATCTTTAGATCAATCCTACACTTCTCAAAGAGAGGAATGCAAGAAAAATATCAGTTGTCATAAATAAGATGACCCATGTGGAGTTTGGTCCTAATTTCCAATTTTATCAGAACCACATGTAGCTATAGCATCAATCATAGGTTAATAATATGTAGAATTAGCAACACTGAAAGGTATATCTACATCATACCACAATCTAACAATGCATTGTCAAATAGCCTTTTTCTCTATCTTCTTCCATTTGGCATCAATGGTGGGTGGAGCACCAAGGGTGGTGCGAGGTACAAAGAGTCAATCCCTATACATGCCCTTTTCAAACTAGATGAACTAAGGCCAAAAGCAAACACACGATCATATCCAACTCTAACAACGAAATTAGAGGATTCTTCAAAACTAAGGATATGTGCTTTAAGATCAGGATCCATGAAAACAACATCATCCTTTTTATTTCTACCTATGTCCTTTTTAAATTTCTTGTTCTTGCTCTTCTCTAGTAGGAAGGCTTCAATCAAACCCATCATATGACATTTTAGGTCATCAGAGACTTTATCACAAGGTAGCCCCTCAAATGTGCTAAGTGTTCCTTAATCCTATGGCTCCCCCCACCTTTAATTTTCTCCCCACAATAGTTGAAACTTTTATCCCATTTTCATTCAAATGGCAATGTAACCATGTTGGATCATTCTCACTTTTAGGGGCCATGGCAACCTCTACAGCAACAAATAAAAATCTGCATACAAAGCCCTAGCAATTCATTATGGCAACTTGAATAGGAAGAAGTTTTCATTCAATATCATATCAAAAAAATGAGTGATAAGCAATGCTCTATAGAAAAACAAGTTTCTGATAATAACTAATATGGTTTAATGACAAAAAAATAATTTGCAAGAAATTAGTATCAAATCAAGTGTTCGAGATGCCAGAGATCATATCAATATAAATAAAGGAGCATAATACCTTAATAAAAAGCCAAATTAGCAGCATGATATGAAGACATGAAAGGTAAAACCAAGAGATGTGAAGACCAGAGCATCACATTAACCATGAGACATGCATTATACAAAATGAAGCTTCACCTTAAGAGCATGAAACCTTCCAAATGAGAATCTCAATTTCATGTAGAGGGATGTTAGAGCAGGATGCCTTTAGACAATATATAATATTTTTCCCAACAAACATAGCAAATATGAAGTGGTACAAGGCCATGACTAACATCATTCTTTTACTACACCTTTAGACAATACTTAAGATTTTTCCTAACTAACACAACAAATACAAGTGGTACAGGGCCATGACTAACATTAGGGACTATTAATCTTTTGATATTACACCTGGGAATCAGAACTAAGATACCTAATAGCTAGATCTAAAGACCCCATTACAAATATGTTATAATAGATATGAATATTACTTCACCTTATATTTAAAATGGCATTGACAAAAAGGACTAGGTATGGAAGGTAGGGACAAATCCAAATCATAGTATCAAAGCCGTATTGGCAGAAATAATTGGAAGGTCGGCCAATGGCCTCCAATGGCAGTATTTAAATTTAGAAATAAACACATTTCACACTTCTCCCATCAAACATAAGTTACACAGATTTTTTAATTTTATATTCACTGTAAAAGCCTTAAAGTGAGACTTACTTTATTAGTAATAAATAGTGCTACTAAAAAGTAAGAAAGAAAACCTCTCTCAGGACTCGATGGGCAGCACAATACACAGCGGGCATTCGAGTTGCTACATAGGCAAGTGTCTCATCATCCTTGTATCTAAGGCCTGCATCTTCATAAGAACTCTTTAATTTCCACCGCTTAGAACGTTCATTTGCATCAAATATATCTCGGAAATCTTCACATCCATCTGCAGATTTCAGTTGAGTACTAACATTCTTAAATTCATTCATGGCGTCAGACAATTTTGACACCTTCTTTTTCATATCTTCCTTTTCCTGTTCTGTAGAGGCAAAGAGACAGAGTCAGGCAATGGGTTAATATCAAAATAATATCCCAGACTACTATTTTAATAGCAATTTTCAAGAGTTCCATTGAATCAATTAACATATACAGGACAGTTTATATATGTCGTTACATACAAACTTCTTAGATATTTCCAGCCATTACTTGTGGATACCTATGTTGATTTTGATATTTCTACTTTATCACATCAGTTAAGGCTAAGACAATGCCATGTTAAAGTGATTCCTTGAACACTAGACCCTTAACCATGTGGCATGCTCTTATCAGTTACAAATCCATGCACTCAAGGAAGAATTTAAGGATAGGATTTATAATACCTACAACCACATTTATTAGACAGCAGTGTTCTGCTTGCCATACAATGAATTCATGATGCTCATAAGGAGATATCTTTCTGTCAGCAATCACAAACCGTTAAGTATTCTAGACAAGTGAGATAGTATAAGATTTTATAATTTTGTTTCTGTCCACAACTGACCAAAATAGGTCACTGGAACTAGAAAGTACAAGAAGCCACAGTAGTGATGTGGGAGTGCCAACACAACTCATAATTGCCAATAGAAATAAAAGTAAAATAAAAGCAGTGAGTAGAAAGACGTAAACCTCAGCAAGAACTAAATATGGGTCTCTCTTAGCTGTAATCCAATGGTTGCCATCTCTCTTGGCCAATAGCAAGTGCTTGACTAACATCTCTTTAAGCCTGTTTTTCTAACTTATTTCAAGTTGTTAGTACGCAAAGCAATGGCTCTATCATAAAAACAAAGGTTTTAATGCCCTATGAGTCAACCTGATAAACTAATGAGTCTGATAAGTAGGTTGACCTGACAATTTCAGTCGTAGTGTGGTGCAAAGTCAGCTAACCTGCAGAATTTCATGTGACTACCATGTCTGGTGCCAAGTTATTCCAGAGTTATTGGCCAGCTTATTCCAAAGTATAGTGCTAAATTTTCTGAGTTTCTGAGACACTCCGGCATGGCCGTCTTGCTAAGTTATTCCCAAGTCCAAGTTTGACGATCTTGATAAAAAATTATGTCCATTGTTCTCATTAATTACATTGTTTCCATAGATTAAATAACATGAATCATAGGGCAGTCATGTATTAGAGTGGTTTTGGAAGTTCTTTATTTAAAGGAAGTGTGGAACAGTGGAAGAAGCCAACGGCTTTAATTAAATATATTCAAAGAGCTTGACTTTCTTTCACATGTGACTTAATGAAAATATCATCTCGGGACACGCCTGGAAAAAAGTATGAAAGGTAAAAGAAGCAGATCTATTCCTTAAGGATGAAAAATATAATATAGTAAAAGATGAATGGATATACTCTCCTTCATTTTGTTAGCCTTATGTAAATATTTTTTGTAATTTTCATAAAACAAAAAAAAGATGAGAAATAGATGAATAATAAATTGGTTAGTCCTTTATTTATACAACATGTCACAAGTCACGTGACCTTTCATATAAAGAGCCGACTCTTCATAAGTAATTATCTAATGACTTATCTATTACTATGCCTTGACATTTTTTAGATTGTACTTTATTAAAAAGTAGCTTTATGTTCTATCGTTGACATGACATGACAAAGTATTTTATCATATAATGTTGGATTGACTAGCCTATAGACTGAAACCATTAATAAATGTTATCCATATACAACACATCCTCTTCTGAAATGCTTCAACCTTGAAGCACTGGCAAAGAAGGACCCCAATATTATATTCTTTGCTTTCCCAACGTGTTTCTTCTTTAGGGAGAGTTTGCTATGGAACAGGATATTCATAAATGATTTTGGCACACAAAATTTGGAACTGACTTCGAGAATTCCTTCCAGATCGAGCACAAGTCTCCCTTCTTTGTCCGCGAGTAGTAATTCTGAATCCTGACTGAATTGACATCATAGGAACTAACTTCTTCTTCAACAAGAGACATGGAAAACATCATTTAGGGCCTAACCACTATGAATAAGAACAAAACTACTGTACAAAAGACAAAGGAATACCATGAACACAATATTTTCCCTGGAGAAACCCAGTTTGTGTAAGAAGTTAAAACTCCAGCAAAATGAAGGACTGTGTCTTTCTTCTTAAAATCAGAGATTACAATGTAATATACAAAGATCACCAAGCCCACTATGGAGCTATGAGACTTTATGGTCTTCCACAATCACTGAAAGTCGCTATTACTAAACCTAGAGTCAGGCAGCTCCCTCCCATTCAAAACACTAATCTCCAAGTTCAGTTTAGCAGTCAATCTTCTGTATGAAGATTCTTCCTCGTGACCTTGGATATTAGAAGACTTGGGCTTCCTCACTCTTGTGTTCCCCCAGGATTGTGCAACCAGACCTCCTCAGCCCTAGTCACTCCCCTGCTGACATCATCCACTAGTACATCAACCCCTTCACAGTGATTGATGACTTTAATGAGGAGCCTATCTCTCTGTCCCCTCACTCAACCTCAAAAGCAAGCTTTGGCATGCCTTGACATTCTATCTTTTGCACTATGCCTAGTTTCAATTTTTAGCATTTCTCTTGCCTTCTCTTATAATTTCCTTTAGCTCGATATTTAGATCCTTATCTTTATCTTCTTATGACATTATAACTTATTGATATAGGAGTTAACTTTGCACTCCCCCTTTGCCCTTACACTAGATGTATTTTTTTAGTCCCATTGACCTACATTTTGAGGTCATTCATTGGACATCAATAAAATTATCTTAACTATTCTTCACCACTGCTTTGTGATGAAAATTATTAAATTGCTACAAAAGGAGTTAAACCATTTCCCTCTTTAGGCTAGGGTTTATCACCCTTTCTTAGTTGCTAGTATTAGGGTTCTTGGCTCTCCTGGTGCTTCTAGGGTCTTTTTGGAAAGCAATCTATTGCTAACTCCACAGGTGGTGCAAGACTAACATGGCTTTTAAATGGTGTTGAAGTCGATAGAGTAACCATCTACCTATTGAGAATGTAACTTTAGCATGCTAACTTCATGATCTGGATTTAAATAGGAACGCAACAAATGACAAATATAACCATAAATACAGAGATGCAAAAGAAATAATAATTCAGTTTATAAATATCAAATACTGAAAATATGCTTACAAGCAGAAATGGAAATAAACTAGCTAGGGCGATGGTAGCTTTCCTCTAAGAAGAGATGTGGCAGCTACATGCCTCTAAACTATGTTACAATGAGGCTCAAAAGCCTATTTATCGTTGAGAAACAATGGAAAACCCTAAATATCCAAAAACCTAACCCTAGGAGATGAAGCACCAAACTATGGACCCCGTTTGAGTAAATTGGTACATCAACTTCTCAGGGTCGTAACTTTGGCATACGATCTTTGTTTGATGCACACGACACCTCGTTAGAAAGATCTATTCGAACTTTCGAATGGCCAACATTGGTCAATGACCCATGTTGGCCCCTGTTTTCCCAAAAAACGTTGTTTAGGGCCTCAAAACGACTCCGGAAGTTCAGGACCCGAAAAACTACCAAAAATAGTAAATTGTGCAACAATTAAGGAAACTGAAAAACTGAAAGAGACAGTTGTAGGGGTCCAAGTGGGATAGGCGGGTGACCACCAAAATCCACCCGAATCATTCCTCCTCCCTTAGGAAGCAATGGTCCCCATTGCGTTGAGTGCCTCCATGAGATGGGGAAACTTCTGCTAAACTTGGTCCCTGGTGAGCTGTTCTGCAATCTCTGATGTGTCCAGTAATGGTGGGAAGCATGGTCGAGGGTGGTCCACATTGAACACTCGGTGCAAACCAAGGAATGGGGGAATGTTGTGCTCCAAAGCATTGTTTCCCACAGCCTTGGTAATGGTGTAAGGACCATATCGGAGTGGTCTGAGCTTTCGATGGGCTCTTGTAAGGCGTTCTTTCTGTAGATGCAACCAGACTTTGTCGCCCACTTGAAACTTGTGTGGCACCCGATGTTGATCATGTCGCTACTTGTACTTGGCATTTTCCAGAATGGAGCGGCAATATATCAGCCCATTGGGTAGAGGTGCTCCGGGAGTCAGATCGGACGAATGCTTAACCTGACAGTGCAACGATACCCCTGTAGGTGAGGAGAAGATGTCCCTGTGTTCTTTCATGACCGTATCCACCTGCTTCTGTTGCATGGAGGAACCCTTCTCGAGGGCCATGGATGTGGCTATGATCTTCCCCTTACTTTGAGAGCGAACCAGAAAGAAAATGAATTTCCTAGTCTAGGAGATGATCTTACTGCATTTCTTAGTAGAGATCAAAGAGGTGGCGGTAAGTGGGGCTACCTCCGTATCCTGTATAATGAATTACCAAAAGAAATAATAACAGCGCGAGGCCTTGACTCATACACAGCATGTCGCTTCCACAAGTATGGTTGGCCTAATAATACATCGCAAACATCAAGAGGTGCAACATCACACAATACTTCATCTGTGAAGGGCTTGATGTTGTAGGGAAGGCGACACTGTTGGCGGACTCAGAGATCTCGTCCTTGGTGAAGCCACCCGATGGTATGGTCAGTAGGCCCAGCCGCTTCACGACCTCTATTGAGCTGAGGTTCTTTTGGCTGCCACTGTCGACAATGAATTGCAGCGGCAAACCCTTCACCCACATTTGTGAGTGGAAAAGACGTTCCCCCTCCTCTAGATCTTCGAGCTCATTCTTCTGGATCTTGGCGGTGGCAACAGTGGCACAAGACTCCGCATCAATGATCTGATTCCCTTTGTCATTCCTCTTGTCGGGTTCTGACTCAGGGTCAGAACATGCATCTGATTCTGAAGCCTTCAACTCAGCCACCAACGACTGCTTGGCTCGACACTCACTTGTGTTATGAGTGGGGCTCTTATGGAACTCACACCACTTTCCTGTGTCCTTCTTTGACTTCGTGGTGTTGTTATTTTCTTGTGGCTTCGACAGGTTGTCTTGGGTCACACCGTCTTGGCTTTGTCCTTGGTTCTACGGTTTGGGGAAACCTTTCCCTTGCTTCAGATTCGCAGATCCAAAGTCTCGCTTCTTCTGTTTAAATTTCTGCTCGATCTTCATAGCATATCAGTACGCCATGTCGAGCGAGGAGATGTCCAAGAACTCCATTTCATCATGGATGTACCTTTGTAGACAGTCGCGGTATTTGAGTACCAAATGCCGTTGAGAATCCTTCATACCCAACTTTGTGCAAAGGTTATGAAAAATATTGGTAAACTCTGACACGTCTTGGTCCCTTCCCTGCCACAGCGTGGTCCACTTTATGTATTTATCCTCATAGCTTCCGACAAGGTAGTATTGCTCCTTGATGGCATCCCAGAATGAATTCCATGTGGGTGCGTCTGAAAACAGTGAGGTCGTACTTTCATCCTTCTACTCGCAGTAGGTTTCCCACTAGTCCTTGACGTGGGGGGTGGCTTTAAGAAGAGCGAAAGTAATCTTTTCCCGATTGGAAAAATCATGAACGGAAAAATATCCTTCTAGCAAATTTAACCATTTATCTACAGCTTTTACATCTATCTTACTCTCAAATATGGGAATGTTAAAGTTAACTTGTACCTTAAAGGGTGTGGCGCTTCCAGAGTAGCTATTGGAAGTAGATGCGTTGCCCCTAGGTAGTCGTTGAAGGATCTGGGCAAAGTCGTCCATCATCGCATTCCTTTGTCGCTCAAGGGCTTCTTCGAGCAAAATTTTGATATGATCTCCTACCCCCTCGTCTTTCTTTTTATCCGTCATGGGAGGTCGTCAAGATTTGCGAGGCTGGTCTTGCAAAGGTTTGACCAGTTCAAGCCCCAACTCCTTATATCTCGACCTCGTTGGGGACATACAAAGAAAAATAGAGAAAGAGCAGACCGCTTTGATACCACTGATCCAGATTTATACAGGAACGCAACAAATGACAGATATAACCGTAAATACAGAGATGCAACAGAAATAATACTTCAGTTTATTAATATCAAATACTGAAAATATGCTTACAAGCAGAAATGGAAATAAACTAGCTAGGGCGATGGTAGTTTATCTCTGAGAAGAGATGTGGCGGCTACATGCCTCTGAACTGTGTTACAATGAGGCTCGAAGGCCTATTTATTGTTGAGAAACAATGGAAAACCCTAAACATACAACAACCTAACCTTAGGAGATGAAGCGCCAAACTATGGGCCCTGTTTGGGTAAATTGGTACATCAATTTCCCGGGGTCATAACTTTGGCATACGATCTCCCTTTGATGTGCACAATACCTTGTTAGAAAGATCTATCCGAGGACTACAACTTTCGAATGGGCAACATTCATCTATGGCCCATATTGGCCCCCGTTTTCCCAAAAAATGTCGTTTAGTGCCTCAAAACGGCTCCGAGAGTTCAAGACCCAGAAAACTACCAAAAATAGTAAATTGTGCTACAATTAAGGAAACTAAAAAACTAAAAGATACAGTTGTGTGGGTCCAAGTGGGATAGGCGGGTGGCCACCAACATCTACCCGAATCAATTCGTTTCTTCAAAGTAATAAATCTCTATAAAGCTCTAAACTAGCTCTATGGCCAAGAAAATAATAGTCTATCTCCCATCAATTTTGACCCAAAAAATGCTTAGAAAGGCCCAAAACAAGTTGTGAAAGCTCCAAACCCAAAATTCATAAATTTATGGTCTATTCCAAAATGGCCCCTACAAGTTCACGAATCTAAATATCCCACTCCATAAAATAACTCTAGAAGGAAAAGAAATGCAATTGATCCATTTCAAATCATACCTTATCATTTTGGGAGGATATTGGTCTACAAGATTCAAAAGTCTTGATAATGAAGGAGATGAGGAAATAGTTCCTCGACTATCTCCTTGGAGTTACATTTTGCCTTTCAACCCCAACTACCAAAGTACTTGTTGTCCCCTTCTGGTCGTCTTGATCTTCCCTAGCAAAAACATTGATCCACAAACAAGGGACTTATAGCCCACTCACTTCACCAACACAAATATAGAGGAGATGTTTCTTCTCAGCCCTCTTTTCAATATTTTATAAAGACCATTGTCTTCTGAAGGCTACTAGGCCTGGTCTTGGGTGTAATTTGTAAGAAACACTAGATTTTGCCTTCCATAATGCTACTAGGCCTCTACTCTGAAAAAGAATAATCTAACTCCTTTATCTGTGTAACCTACACACACAAAAAACAAATGACAACACAACGATAATTCTCTATTCTCATTAGGTCAACCAATGACGGTACTCTGTCATTGAGAACTCTGTATAACATGTTCTCTAGCATGCCAATCAAGTCTTTGTGTTTAAGTTATCGGCTTCAAGGCTTAGGATCATGATGAAGTTCTAACTGACCACTTCTTCACCATTCTCCGGTAGACGTGAAAAGAGGATTTTGTTTACATTGCTTGGTTTCCAAACCAATTACCTCACATACAGCATGTATTCTGAAACGCAACCTCAACAAGTCCGGTGGAGATCAACACAAAGTTGACTCAAACTTCCAATTCATGGCATTGCTCATCTAAATAGATAATGTTTGTTGGCCTACTCTCTAAATGTGTAAAACTCAACCTAGGTAAAATGGAACTTCAATTCTATTTAAGGTCATCCTTCTCATAAGCAATTGGTAAGTGTATGCTCCCACAGAGTTTTTGGAGTTCTTAAAGTCACTCTGTAATGCTTCACACACTGTGCATTACATCCACTACAATGCTATCCTCAATGGCTTTCTTAAGGGAAGGTAAGGTAATGGAGATTTAATAATGTGCTTGGTTTGAAGTATCTAACTAATTGCCAATGTTGTCTACAGTAAGTTTATACAAGAATTTCTCCATAATATTCCAGTGACAAATGGTATATAGCTCCAATATTAGATAAGAATAAAACTTCCCTACTCACTGCCATCGTTACCAAGCATTACCACATACCTTCAAATGCAGTAAAATAATTTGACTAGCAACATTTACAAACCACTGATTTCATTGGAGATTCCTCATATATTACACATTGCACCTCTTGATGATTGCAAGCCCCATCAAATGCATATGTTAGATATTGTTTCATTTGTCAACGTACACTTCAACAATAAGCAAGACAAGAACGTTGAAACCATTGAACCATTGCAGCCACTCAATTGAGCAACTCAAATTGAGGTGCAAATTTCATTATTCATACCCCCTAAAACTTCTCTAGACATCACCTATTACACTACAAATACAATTTTATTAGCAATTTCCGCAGTGTGGAAAATCTAAAAATTTTAAAAATGACTACCTAGACCTAACCAAATTCCACAAAAATTTTTGTGTGATCTAGTATGGTAATATACATCGACTCTAGACACTAATATGTGTCAGGGGCTCAACCTTCAAACTATCACCCCGGCTTTGGGGTAAAAAATGAGTGAAAAAGCCCATAAAATTATCCGCCTCTAAAAAAGAAGGGATAATTAACCAGATAAAAAAACACTCCAAGGTGTACTCGTTTGTTGATCAAGTCCCAACATCATAGGCCTGTTACAGACTCAAAACTCATCATTACTAGTATCACTTATTACAATTCCCCACAGGGTGTGGAATCTGGGTACAAGAAAGATGATGAAAAATAGAAATAGAGTTTAAAAACTTTTGTTGGTTGATGATATCTGATGGTACAAGTGTCCTTTGGATCATCCTTGGGCATGGAGTCTTCATATAATCACCAGGGACCACTCCAATGGTCAACATTTGGCTCCATATGGAGATGCATGCTAGATATGAAATGATAGTGTGCAAGAACTTCGAATCTGCATCCACCGACAAAAGACATATATCAGCAGTATCTATTCAAAAATAACATAAAGTACAAAAATGGAGATTTATTCTAAAAGCATAAATGACAGTTTATTCATGAAATAAAATGACAAGGGATAGGGTTAGAAATATGATACAAAAAGATGCCCCATGGTATCATATGTCCTCAACGAAGTTCATGCTGAGAACCTGCTTACTTTCAAGCAAATCCATGGGCTATGTCGATGTGCCATGTCCAATTCTGAATATCTGAGGACTTTGATCAATCCCAATACTGTGTTGTACATGGCCATCAGATTTACCAAATCCTTTCCACATTTTTCTTTTCTTCTTAATAGATTGTGATGTTGATGTTGAAGTGATCAAAGTAAACCTTTCTGCATGATCTTGAACATGCTTTAATGGAAAATTTGAAGTATCCAAGACTTCTTTGACCTGCCTTTGTCCATTATGCTTCTACTCTAACATGGGAGATGGAACAATCTCATAAGTATAAACCTGATTCCCCTTAGTTTCCTTGCTATCCAAGTCTCCATCAATTAGCCATTTTTCAGTGGAGTAAATGACCTCCTCATAATGAGATGAAGATTGCTTCAGTGGATTGGGAGGTTTATGAATTGTTTCTTTGTTCTTTTCCCATCTGTCATATGTTCTAAGCTGGAATTTTTGTACCTCTAATATTTCCATTTCCTCCAACCTATTCTGAAAAGTGATTTGATTAGCCTTCGTAACACTTATTTCCTTGGCATGATTTGTTTCAATGGTGTTGATTAATAGCACTTGTTTTTCTTCCATGGTGGGCAACCTATTTTGAGAAGTGGCCATTTGATTAGAATGATTTACTTCCATGGCCTTTATTACTTGTGCATGATTTACCTCCATGGTCTTAATGAGTTGAACTTGGTTGAGTTGCATATCCTTAATTATTTGAGTCAACCCCTTGATGAGATCCTTATCATTCTCATTTGCTTTCGCTCTGATCTTTTTTTAATCTCCATATTTTTCTTCAAAGGCATCAATGATTGATTCTAGAGAATCAAAAAATTGTTAGCAGGTAGTTCTACGAACCAATCCATTGCATTTCCATCTAATGAAAAGATGAAAAGTCTCATTTTAACATCCTCAAGATTAATATCATGGCACCATTTGCTCACACAAAGGTGGAAATTCCTAAGGTGAGTTTCAGTACTAATGGCATTGTTACCTAGAAAACTAAGCAACCCTTCAATAGCCTCAATGGCTTCATCCAGAATGAAATTTGGATAGCTTGAAATGCTAGTAAAATCACAAGGGGCAAACAAATCATTCATGATTCATGCTCACTTGACCCTGAAAAATCAAATGGATACCAAAGAGAGGCTCCTATCCAAGATTAGCAAGAAATCTACAAGAAGCTTGCTTCAAGCAAAAAATCCTTGCAGAAAATTAAATAAGTGGAGTTGCCACTTGAACAAGAATCTAACTCTAAAATCCAACATGCAAAAACCAAAAATTAGTCGTATTTCCTAGGTACAAGAAGACTTGTCCCCGCAACGGCGCCAAAAATGTTGATCCTACCGCCTACACCTACCTACAAGCTAGTGAGAAAAGCCTTCAACCCCACAAGGCGTGGTTGGTGGCAGAGAACTCATAGAAGGGGTTGTCACACTATTTCTGACTCTCTCTGTTTGAGCTATCTCCTAGGTTAGCTAAGGGGGTTGGTCCCTAATGAAAAGTTAAGTTAAAAGATGTGAGTTTCTAGGAGAGTGTTATAGTGAAAATGGATTACATTTAAAGATTTATGAGCGAATATGAAGTAAGCAACTTGAAATAACAATGTGAATCTTTAATATGACAAAAACAATAAAACCAATGCCTTATAAGGAATTTCCTCAACAATTTAATATATATTTGCTCAAAGAAAAATGCAATGCTCTCAAAAGAGAAAGCAAAATAATCCTAAAATATAAACAAAAATTGTTAGCACAAGATATGTAAGATACAAAATGTTTTTGAGATAATACTCTTTATAAATCAAAACATGTGAAACATATCTTGCCAAAACCCAAAAATTAGTAATTAACTTGGAAATAAAAAAGAAAAGAAGTGCTAAACCAAGACATCAATATGCAATTAGACTTGAACTGTGTTGCATGGGTACCCGCACCCGGAGGTGGGGTTCTCGAACCCGTCCCGGGTTCCCGCACCCAAGTACCGGATTCGGGTACGGGTTCTTCCTAGACGAACCCAGAAGAACCGGGTTCTTCCATGAAGAACCGGGTTCTTCAAAAAAAAAAATTGGGTTCTTTTCCTTTAATGGGTTCTTGGGTTCTTGGGTTCTTTGGGTGCTTGGGTTCTTGGGTTCTTCAGGTTGGGTTCTTTGGGTTCTTTGGGTTCTTCATAAGAAAACTACATTAAAAATTTAATTTTCAAATAATTTTTTTTTATTGAAATTTAAAAAATAACTTATAACAAAGGTAAAACTTATAACAAAACCTAAAAAACCCTAAATCAATTCTTGTCAATCAATTTGGAATGAAACATTCTTCCACGGTCCTTACCATCAAAACCTGTGTTGCACGGGTACCCGCACCCGGTTTTGTAAGTTTTTTACAAGTCTTGTTTTTTAAGAATTTTTGTAAATCAATTTGGAATGAAACATTCATTCCCGAGCCAAATAACCATCAAATTATAAACTGTAAATGCACACATACAGGTTCAGACATTTTCGGTCAAATAGAAAGTAGGATTGAGACCAGCGATAAGTTGTAATCAGTTGATGCTATTAAATGGCGAAGGGCTATTTTGGACAATGGCTAAATTAAGTATCAAAATCTGCCAATTTCTCACAGCATTCTGATAACATCATGTTAAGATTAAAACTAGGAAAATATGCCTAAATCATATATGGTCTCTACAAACTTGTACACCAAGTAATCTCTAAAAACTGCGAAGATGTTTTATGTTTAGATAATTAATATTCAGGCAGAGCTTCGCACTCAAAGACAAACTATCCCTCAAGCCATCAGATGGCTGTTGTGCATTTTATTGGGAAACAAAGACTGATAAGCGTGTTTTGTGGAAGGGTAAGGCTGCCACTGTTTTTGGGATTGCTTTACCACAGAGCACACCATGCATGGGGCAGGTGGATGATTAGACATCAAGAAAATTCTAGACCACTATCAGGTTGAGAAGAATCTCCTATGAAAAAATTGTGTTTTTATATGGGAGAGACTAAACATTCAAAGCAAAGTTACAAGCTCAAGCTCCAGCCAGAATGAGCAATTTCAATAAGGAGAGAAGTTGTCTTGAAATTAGAGCAGGAGGCAGAAATGCTAACACTCCTTGGCTGTGTAGGAGGAAGGGTCTGTACGACCACAGCCTGATTCATTGATAGGTATCCTTGCAAATGAACCTAAGCTGCATAGTTATTTTAAAGCTTGTGTGTGACAAAATCTGTCCCAAGTTTCACCGAAATAGCTGAGTCTAGCATTTATCCTAGTATGTATTTTGAATTTTCAGTTTAAGTAGTAGCCTTGAGCTCTCTCACATAGTTGTCACAGTGTCATGGTTACACGGGAAAGATTCAAAAGAACAATTTTTTGGGGATAAATTTTGAAATTTCAATGTCAATGTTGAATGTTCAATGATGTGCATGTTTAAATGATTATCATTAAAGTTTTCTTGTTTAAAGTTGAAAAAATATACAAATTCAAATTTCATATATATTATTAATTATAAATTTATAATTTATAAAATATAATTATTAAAATTTAATATTATTATATTACCGGGACGAACCCACGCACCCTGTTTCCAAAAATGTCATCCCCGTCCCCGTCCCCGTCCCCGCACCCACGTTTCCTGGCAACATAGGACTTGAAGAATGAAAAGAAAGCACATGTTTGAAATGATTACAATACTTGCTTTTGGAATAGACTTTGCATATAAAAACTCAAACCATCAAGAGACAAGTAAAGTAAATGTAATGGAAAGTATTCTTGGTTATTTTTATTAATTATCTCTACAACATTATTACAATTTAACTCTTCAATCCTTGGACCTCACCTTTGCCCAAAGATATGGATCTCACGATGAGGAGTCAATAGAGGAGTAGAGGATCCCTAAAATGTCTACTTCAACCAACTTATGTTGGAGGTAAAATTTTAATGAGACTTAAGGTCTTCCAATACTGAAATGCCTAGATGAAAACATGTAAGGTTTTCCCCAAAATAAAATAATGCTACTTGCAAATACTTCAAAGAGATTGATTTGCAATGCTTGAAAATGAAATATTGTTCAACATAAGTTGCAATCATAACTTCAATTGGAGGAATAAAATTAGCTTACAAGTGTTGCATGTGTCTCATCAATGAATTAAAATGATACAAGTAATTTGCTTGAAAGTAAAATTTGTTTCAAATAGAAAATGATAATAAATTTCCTCCAATATTCAAGATAACAATGTAGCATAAAAATGAAGCATGTATTCAAGTGCTCACGAAACAATTTACCAAGGTAAATTGAAATGAATCAAAGTTTGTTAACAATATAAAATGCTTACATGTAAAGAATGAATTGCCCAAAGTAAAGTGTAAGCTTGTAGCTTCAAGCAACAATGAGATAGAGAATGCAAAGCTCAAATGAAATTGTAACAAATTTTAACTTAATGAAATGTGATAGTGAGGTTTTGTTAATTCCCAATTAAAGCATGCATGTAAGTGAATGAAGTATGGCCCACGGGGCTTCGGATTGACGGTGAATGGGTGCTTTGTTAAGGCACTCCTTGCGATAGGTCACCGGTTCAAATCCCCCGTGGGTACTTAGGTTAGTCTTATCTTAGAAAAAAAAAAAAAAAAGTGAATGAAGTATGAAATCTTAAACCATGCAAATGTCAATCCACCCAAGAGAAGCCTCCCTCTAAACGGGGAGATAGGATACCATGGGAGAAATTTCAAGCTCCCACAAGCAAATTAGATCTTTTATTAATATTACAATGAGAAGAGGGCCCTTCAAAGTCCTCAACTAAACTTCAAGGACAATCCTCACAATAATTGCCTGAAACTTGGACACTAGACCTCCTTTCTTGAGAAAGTAATGACAAGATCTCACAAAACTTATGCAAGGGAACCAAGGTGTAAGTTTCCTCCAAATGTCCACGACTTAGAGAGGAAAATGGGCAGCTCTCTAGCGAACTCAACTTGGCCAAACTAAGCCTCAAAAGGGGGCTCACGACATCCTTGGAAATTGAACCCCCAACATTTGCCAAAGGTCCTACAAACACTTGTTAGATGTTGCTGGAGGTTTCTCTTCAAAATATGCCACACAAGAGTTAGCAAACAATCGAAACAATGACTGCAAAATAAGTTAAATATTAGTGAAAAAATCAACAAGATAAAATGTATATATACAATTATAATTTACAAAAGGCTAAGTTGAAGAGTGAGAGTAAACTCTCCTCTTTGCTTAGCCATCTTCAAGCTCTTAGATAGTAAATGAAATAAATGAAGTACAATGTTTTTAAAAAGAGATTTAAATTTAGAAGCGTTCGGCTTGTATACAATCTATGTGCCACAACCACGGCAAAACCACTTCGTAAAGTAAGACTATCAAAGTTCAAAGAACAAATGAGAGCTCCTTTAAGAATGTATCAAGAGTGGGTTGGTCTCTCCAAAGACTTCCTCTCACACTTGATTCTGTGATTCCAACAAGATGTTCCCTCTACAAAACTTCAATCAAGAATTAGTTCATATAGATTTAGCAATAAACAATAATAAAAACTCTGGAGATTTATTTAAAACCAACTAGAGCATTCTATACCTAGAGCATACTTCTAAATCAAATATCAATGCAAGATAGCTCTACATTAACAAATCTACAAGAACATATGGAAACAAATTAAATCAAAGCATGAGTAAAAAGGAATTATACCAATGATCAACAATTCATCACTCTCAAAAGAAGAACACCTCATGAGTGAAACCCCAAAATCTTTATGGATATTTTTGAAAGTGTACAAGGCAACAGCACTTCCGCAAGCACAATAGCTAGTAACAATATCATACAAATGAGAGCTCAAGGCTCTATTATATAGAACTATGGGAGCCAATCCCAATGTAAAAGTGATTAAACAAGTGGCATCAGGTGACAATCCCAAAGAGAAATTCGAATTTATTGAATGGAGCTCCAATGTCAAGTGTAAAAATCAAATTCTGGCAAAGTGGACATCATTTTCTTCTTCCCCTATGTGTCAAATTCGAATTTTTATGATGCAATGACAAATGTATATGCGTGGTAACCCATGTGGGGACAATTTCCCACAAAAATCTCCACCAAATATTCTCCCAAATCCTCCCAAATGTGCATTAACTTCACAAATTCGAATTTCCAAGTAAGCAACGTTCTCATTTAAAGCTTTCTCATTTAATGTCAAAAATTCAATTTTATTTGAACATAGTCATTTCCTTGATTTTAGGAGTCCACCTCACCTTGGGACTTCACTTTAACTCCATAATTTTCCACCTCATTTCCACAACATTTAGCATGTGTGGATATTTATTTTTCTCCATTTATTTAATTTTTTGCTTAATTAATTGTCAGATTTCCCACTAAACTTAGGAAGAGTGGGTTTTAATTTTTAAAATTCAAAACACATTTTTAACCCCTCAAAGTGTCATAGTAGAAAGTTGACGGTGAAAGGTGCAAATTTCATTACTCATACCCCATACAACTTCTCTAGACATCACTTATTACATTACAAATACAATTTTATTAGCAATTTCCGCAGTGCGGAAAATCTAAAAATTTTAAAAATGACTACCTAGACCTAACCAAATTCCACGAAATTTTTTGTGTGATCTAGTATGGTAATATACATCAACTCTAGACACTAAGATGTGTTATGGGTTCAACCTTCAAACCGTCATCCTGGCTTTGGGGTAAAAAGTGAGCGAAAAAACCCAGAAAATTATCCGCCTTCAAAAAAAGAAGGGATAATTAACCAGATAAAAAAAACACTCCAAGGTGTACTCATTTGTTGATTGAGTCCCAACATCTTAAGCCTGTTACAGACTCAAAACTCATCATTACTAGTATCACTTATTACAATTCCCCGCAGGATGTGGAATCTGGGTACAATAAAGATGATAAAAAATAGAAGTAGAGTTTAAAAACTCTTGTTGGTTGATGATATCTGATGGTACAAGTGTCATTTGATCATCCTTGGGCATGGAGTCTTCATATAATCATCAAGGGCCACTCCAATGATCAACATTTGGCTCCAGATGGGGATGCATGCTAGATATGAAATGATAGTGTGCAAGAACCTAGAATCTGCATCCACCGACAAAAGACATATATCAGCAGTATCCATTCAAAAATATCATCAAGTACATAAATGGAGATTTATTCTAAAAGCATAAATGACAATTTATTCATGAAATAAAATGACAAGGGATAAGGTTAGAAATATGATACAAAAAGATGCCCCATGGCATCAGATATCCTCAATGAAGTTCATGCTAAGAACTTGCTTACTTTCAGGCAGATCCATGGGCTGCTTTTCTGATGTGCCCTATCCAATTCTGAATATCTGAGGACTTTGATCAATCCCAACACTGTGTTGTACATGGCCATCAGATTTACCAAATCCTTTACGCATTTTTCTTTTCTTCTTAATAGATTGTGATGTTGATGTTGAGGTGATCAAAGTAGACCTTTCTGCCCGATCTTGAAGATGCTCTGATGGAAAATTTGAAGTATCCAAGACTTCTTTGACCTGCCTTTGTCCATTCTGCTTCTGCTCTGACATGGGTGATGGATCAATCTCATAAGTATAAACCTGATTCCCCTTAGTTTCCTTGCTATCCAAGTCTCCATCAATTAGCCATTTTTCAATGGAGTAAATGACCTCCTCATAATGAGATGAAGATTGCTTCAGTGGATTGGGAGGTTTATGATTTGTTTCTTTGTTCTTTTCCCATCCATCATTTGTCCTAAGCTGGAATTTTTGTACCTATAATCTTTCCATTTCCTCCAGCCTATTCTGAAAGTGATCTGATTAGCCTTCATAACACTTATTTCCTTGGCATGATTTGTTTCCATGGTGTTGATTAATTGCACTTATTTTTCTTCCATGGTCAGCAACCTATTTTGAAGAGTGGCCATTTGATTAGAATGATTTACTTCCATAGCCTTTATTGCTTGTGCATGATTTACCTCCATGGTATTAATGAGTTGAACTTGGTTGACTTGAATTTTCTTAATCATTTGAGTCAACCCCTTGATGAGATCCTTATCATTCTCATTTGCTTTCACTCTGATCTTTCTTTCATCTCCATATTTTTCTTCAAAGGCATTAATGATTGATTCTAGAGAATCAAAATTGTTGGCAGTTAATTCTACGAACTAATCCATTGCATTTCCATCTAATGAAAAGATGAAAAGTCTCATTTTAACATCCTCATAATTAATATCATGGCACCATTTGTTCACACAAAAGTGGAAATTTCTAAGGTGAGTTTCAGTGCTAATGGCATTGCTACCTAAAAACTAGGCAACCCTTCAATAGCCTCAATGGCTTCATCCGTAATGAAATTTGGATAGCCTGAAATGTTAGTAAAATCACAAGGGGCAAACAAATCATTCATGATATCATGCCCACTTGACCCTGAAAAAGCAAATGGATACCAGAGAGAGGCTCCTATCCAAGATTAGCAAGAAATCTACAAGAAGCTTACTTCAAGCAGAAATCCTTGCAGAAAATGAAATAGGTGAAGTTGCCACTTGAACAAGAATCTAACTCTAAAATCCAACATGCAAAAACCAAAAATTAGTCATATTTCCCAGGTACAAGAAGACTTGTCCCCTACAACGGCGCCAAAAATGTTGACCCTGCCGCCTACACCTACCTACAAGTTAGTGAGAAAAGCCTTCAACCCCACAAGGCGTGGTTGGTGGTAGGGAACTCAGAGAAGGGGTTGTCACACTAATCCCGACTCTCTCCATTTGAGCTATCTCCTAGGTTAGCTAAGGGGGGTGGGTCCCTAATGAAAAGTTAAGTTAAAAGATGTGAGTTTCTAAGAGGGTGTTATAGTGAAAATGGATTGCATTTAAATATTTATGAGCAAATATGAAGTGAGCAACTTGAAATAACAATGTCAATCATTAATATGACAAAAACCATAAAATCAGTTCCTTATAAGGAATTTCCTCAATAATTTAAAGATATATTTGCTCAAAGTAAAATGCAATGCTCTCAAAAGACAAAGCAAAGTAACCCTAAAATGTAAACAAAAATTGTTAGCACAAGATATGTAAGATACAAAATGTTTTTAAGATAATACCCTTTATAAATCAAAACATGTGAAACATATCTTGCCAAAACCCAAAAATTAGTAATTAACTTGGAAATATAAAAGAAAAGAAGTGCTAAACCGAGACATCAATATGCAATTAGATTTGAAGAATGAAAAGAAAGGACGTGTTTGAAAGGATTATAATACTTGCTTTTGGAACAGACTTCGCATATGAAAACTCAAACCGTCAAGAGACAAATAAAGTAAATGTAATGGAAAGTGTTTTTGGTTAATTTTAATAATTATCTCTACAACATGATTAAAATTTAACTCTTCAATCCTCAGACCTCACCCTCGCCCAAAGATATGGATCTCATAGTGAGGAGTCAATAGAAGAGTAGAAAATCCCTAAGATGTCTGCTTCAACCAACTTATGTTGAAGGTAAAATTTCAATGAGACTTAAGGTCTTCCAATACTAAAATGCCTAGATGAAATGCATGTAAGTTTTTTCCCCAAAATAAAATAATGCTACATGCAAATGCTTCAAAAAGATTGATTTGCAATGCTTGAAAATGAAATAGTGTTCAACATAAGTTGCAATTATAACTTCAATTGGAGGAATAAAATTAGCTTACAAGTGTTGCATGTGTCTCATCAATGAATTAAAATGATACAAGTAATTTGCTTGAAAGTAAAATTTGTTTCAAATAGACAATGACAATAAATTTCCTCCAATATTCAAGATAACAATATAGCATAAAAATGAAGCATGTATTCAAGTGCTCATGAAACAATTTACCAACGCAAATGGAAACGAATCAAAATTTGTTAAGGATATAAAATGCTTGCATGTAAAGGATGAATTGCCCAAAGTAAAGTGTAAGCTCCACCAAGTTTCATGACTAGAACACACCCGATGCTACAAAAACTAACACTCCCTCTTAGCAAGGACTGTGTTCTAGTGCTGCACACCCTGTCACAACACTCTATCTTTGTGTCATCTCCTATCATGTTGCTGATGTCTGGCTACTGCTGCCCACCAACCACTACGCAACTTTGATGTTGCATTTGTGCTGCTATTGACACTACCATATTGTTGCGAACACTACAACTCCCTCTCATCCGTTGCTGCTAAGTTTTATATGCTCTGTCCTAGCGATTGTTCATATTAGTGTCATTAAATCCTTTAATCCTCTAAATAGGATAAAAACTAGGACTTGGGGTGGGGGGGGTTGGTTGATTAACTTTTCAATCCCTCCTACTTAGTTTTGGTGAGTCTCCCACTAGCCTAAGGGTCTCAATGTATCTCCCACCAAGTTTGTGCATGACCTTCTAGCTTTAATCTAGAAAAAGTTATTTTCTACATCGCTCGTAGATTATGCACACAGATATAGACCTTTCACTACTTCAACATATGATTTAACATAATTGTGTCTACTTCGCCTTCATAGGCCTTGATATTGACATTTACTTCCATGTTGGATAGCTACTCAAAACTTAAAGGATTCACCATTAGAGTTCCCTTTTTCAAGGTTTTGTTCATTTTAATATTTCCTCACCTCCTCCTAATCCTCTAATTTCTCAAGAGAGCCAGGACGCTCCAAAAAGGGACCAATCTTACTCTCAGGAGTGGCCATCATTAAGGCCATAATCCTGAAAATGTCAACTACTTGACCTTCCACCCTTGTAAATATCAACTCCCCTTCCTCAATGAATCTTTCCATATGCTCATCTGTCATATCTTAGGCTCATCACTTCTTTAGACTTTTTGTATTGATCTCTAGATCCATAAGGTGCAACTCTCCCTAAAATTTAAATTTCCTAGGCTGAATAAGCATATACTACATTGAAGCCACACAAATGCTCAAAAAAAACATGATATGATACTAATACGAACTATAAATTGCCTTGGATGTTCCAATGGTCGACTCAAAGGAAGAAATCTTAAATTCATTGTTAATACAAAGAACCTATGCTCTATTGTGCCACTATTTTTCTTATACTTAGTGATTTAACAAAAATAAATAAAGCACACCATATGGATTATTAAAACTACTACAACTATGATCTAAACTACAATAGAAAAGGCACACAATGAAATACCATGAACACAACATTTATCACAAAGAAGCTAGATTGCTAAATCTCATAACCCTAGATACGGCTATGACAAAGATACACACATAACACAATATTATATTTAGGAAAATACTTCACACAATTACAAGAAGATTCCCCTCTCTTATATAAAATTTGACAAGTCTTATATGTCCAAAACTCTAAATGCTAATAATAATAAAAAACCTTAACTTTTATAGCTTAAGTCACTAAGGTGACTTTACGGCGCATGTAAGATTATATTCTAACACCCTCTCTCATGGTTTAAAATACTAAAGGTAAAACACAATTGAAAGAAAACACATTTATTGAAAACTAAAAACACCAAAATTAGATATTCTTTGAATGCTTCTTCTTTAAAAGGAGTGCTTGATCTAATACGCCTCCTTCAAGCTACTACTTAGTATAGTCCCCCAACTGCATCCAAGTTCTTAGCATCATTAAACACCATTTTCACATGAAATGCTTCATAACCCTCATAAACATATGTTATTGAATTTTCGTAGCCTAAATCTCCCATGAATTATAAAAAGATAATCCCCACACGCATGTCTCATAACCCCAATGAGATACAATCTCTCTTATCCACAAGCATCTCAAACTACTGAACAACAATCTCTCCTTTGCCATGTCACTCCCTATCGTCAAAGTGTGGGCTTCTCAAAATGCAAAAAAATAAAAGCCAATTCTTCAACTAGGTCATCATTGTTGTCAATATCTAATAGACCTCCAACAATGACTACAATTATTGACCTTTTAAGTTTTCCTTTGAGAAGGCCATTAGCATGGGTTTCGCATTTAATTGATGTATGACCTATTAATAATAGTCTATCCCACTGTTGGTGGCAATGTTGCAGTACTAACATTGGAGGAAGTACAAAAAAGAGAGATGGCCTGGAGCTCCATTGCATCCAGCTCCCAGTAGCTAGGATTTCCCTAGCTATTGTTGAACACTTCGTTCGCAGGTTTCGTAGTAGAGGCCTTCATATGCAGTCATTGCCAAGGAATTGTGTCTACGTTTGTGGAAGTCGTTGTCGCCTGTTCGAAATCTCCTCTCGACTCTCTACTCGCGGATGTTTGACCTACTCATGGTCGCTTTGTGGGTTTAGGGAAAGCCAATTGTCTCTATTGCAGAATCTAAGAATAAGGTCATTGTCACTATGTCAAATCCAAGCTTATGTCATCGCCATCACCTCTATTTTCAAGTTTGCTTTTCTAGATCTTGAAGTGTTAAGAATATTTCTTGTTCAATGGATTGCCCTTGCAAACCAATGCTTGTGGACAACCCTTAAGGAATAAGTAGGTGTTGTTTTTGTCGCATGCACAATGAATGCTCCAAATAAATTTGTGAAGGGGGCAGAATTAACCCCCTATTTGGATCTAATGTTTCCTTCCTTTGTAAAACGGAATGTGGCAACTCTGAAGGAAAAAATATAATTGAGAAGGTTTACTGGGTGGTGGCCGAGTTATGAAACTATTGTAGATTGGGTTTTTGTCAATTGGAAAAATCATGAACACTCGAACATTTGTTACTATGGAAATGGGTATTATCTATTTCTTTTTTAAAACTAGATAGATCAAGACCTGATTTATAAGTTAGGTCGTTATTTCATAGGTAACAGAGGTCAATTTTCACTCAGTGGTCTATGAAATTTAACCCCTCAATGGAAATTTCATCTACACCTGTGTAGATCAGATTTCCTTCTCTCCCTCTCCTTTGTCGGTATAAAGGAATTTTTAAGAATATAAGAAATAAAGTGGGTTGATTTATTACCAATGACATAGCACGCATGATTTGATAGATTGTTTTGGCTCTGAGTTCGGAGGCGAAGATGGTTAGGATTTTTCCTTCCGCGTTCAGTCTCGCCACCGCTATCAATCATTAGACTTGCAATCCAAGAGATCGAAGTGTTCGCCACATGATCGAGATGGTATCTATAGTTTTAGAAGGTTTCTGGCATAAGTTAGGGTCGTCATCCTACTGCCCAGAAGGTAACTTTGCTATCAAGAATTTACATCAGAGGAAGGGCTCCTTTCAGGCCACGCCGGATCTGATATTTGTTACCGCACTATCAGATTTGGATACGCATAGAATCAAACAATTCTATTTACCCACTTCCGATGAAGATTTGTTCCATATCCTTTCATATCGGGGAGCTAGCCTAGAGAATCCTCGATTATATGGTGCTTACATGGATCCTTTGTCAGATTTGAGTCAAAGGATTGAAAAATTGTTATCCTCAGGAATCGTAGCCCTTTACATTTCCACCAAATTGCACGAGGTTTGGGATGCGTGGCCTATCTCAACCCCACGGCTCCGAGGCCCTTTTATTCTTGCAGATTGGGTCGTGGAATAGACTGGAAAACTAGATTCGCAAAGTTTCTTGTCAGGTCTAGAGCCAGATCAAACTCTAACCATGCCCTTCCAAATTTTTGCAAGGTGCCAAACTGGAAAATCGCTCCTCATTGATGTTTGGGCTACGACTGCAGTAAAGGATCTAAAAACGAAAGTGCAGAATTACTTGGGTTATCCAGCAACTCTTTGGAGCTTGATCCATGAAGGAAAGCTTTTACAAGACGACATTTGCTTGCAGGAATATGGTATCACCTGTAATTCAACCATTATTATAAATCTGAGATTGCGGGGTGGCAATCCAAGAGCAAGAGGGCCTTCTAGTAACACAAAAGGTCCAGTTTCTTTCAAGGATGCTTTAAAAGGAAGGGTTGATTCACATAACAAACCTGAGAAAACTTCAATGATCACCGGTCCCTATATTGTGAAACAAATAAATCAAGGCCCAATGTTGACAGTAAATCTGCCAGAGGTCAATGAACTCTACTATAATTTCCATTCAAGAGCAATCATATGCAGATTTAATGGTTTTTGGCCCAAGACAGAGGACCTATATCAATGGATTTTCTCCACTTGGACTGAAAACTACGATATTCATCTATGCTCTAGAGGTTTTTTTATTGTAAAATTTGATACAGCAAAATATCTAGATTTTGTTTTAAATGAGGGACCTTGGTTTTGGGGTAGTGTGGGCCTATTCATGATCCCATGGTTCCCAGGTTTTGACGCTAATTCCATGGTGGTATCCAAAATGTCGGCGTGGGTTAGATTACATAATCTCCCTTTGCATTTTTGGCATCACAAAGTGTTAGAGGGAATTGACAATTCTTTGGGGAATTTCTTAAAGGTGGACTCAGATAGAGTGACAAAAGGAATCTTCACTTTTGCCAGGATATGTGTAGAAATAGACCTCAGTAAAGGTTTACCAGATCATATTATCTTAATTCATAATAATATGCAGTGGTTCCACTCTCTAGACTTTGAAAATACAACATTTAGATGTTGTATTTTCCTTCAAAACAAACACTTACAAAATTTGTGTCCTCGGGCCAAAAAAAATCCCAAAAGAAAAAAGAGACAAGCCCAAAAGCCAAAAGGATGGCAATTCTTAGATTCCCATGATACCACAATAGAGGAGGAAGAAAACCGAGTGAATGCTACAAATATTGTTGATCAGAACTCTCAAGAAATCATAGAGAAGAAGGGGCAAAGCAAGTAGTTTCGATGGATCAAACATCCAAAGTAACATCAGAATCATATCTCCAGCAACAGATCGAAAGACTACATCTAAAAGAGAGGCAAGCAACACTAAAAGAATTCATGCATCAGAGAGTTCGAACTCTGATAAAGAAATCCCTGTAAATGTAACAGAAAATCAAATGGCTATTGTAACTTCCACTCCCAACTCCGGTGGTTGGCGAAAAGTGGAGAAAAAGAAGGGTAGGAAAGAGTAGTGCTCTTTCTTCTTTTTGTTTTTCTATGTTCATTTTGGGTAGTAGGTAAAGTTGGTCTGGTTGAATGTTTTTTAAGCATATGCAACATGTAATTTTGTTCTTTTGAATAAAATTACGATTTTTCCATGGGGGAAAAGACATGGCACACAGGGACAATTTTTCATGTGCCAAAATATGTGGTAATGGATTGGTCGAAAGGCATCCCTGAGGCAATTCAGCTAAATTTGGATGGTTGGTCCCACCTACAGGGATTCTATTACAAACAGATTCCTTTCAAGTGTAAATTGTGTCATGAGAATGAACATTTTGCGAAAAGTTGTCCAAATGCTTCAGACTCTCAAAGTTATCCAAACCCATCATCTCCTACTAAAGAGAATCAAGAAGAAAGTAAACAAGGATTCACTCTAGTGAAATGAAACACAAGAAGCAAGGAAATAGGCAGCAACAAACATGTAAGGTTGAATCTCCGCATCAGCCCCTTTCTAGCAACAATTTTGAAGTCCTGAATGTCCCTAAGGAAAAAGATGAGAATCTTGAGATCCAAATGGATCTGCCAATGCTAGATCAAGTCCCCTCAAAAAATGAAGAAGGCTTAAATCAGGGCTCTTCAAAGGTTCCTTCAACATCGAAAGAAGAAGAATCAGGAAAGGGGACTGAGAAGAAGTTCACTCCCTCCTCTTCCCTTTCCTACTCAGAAGTGACTAAAAATCAGTGTTCTTACCATTTGGTAACACAGGAAGCAAAAAAGATTGTTGAGAAATCTAGGGCAGACAGTTAGGGTATTTATTTAATTTAATTTCTCTTTAATCCTTGACATTTTCTTGTGATTTATATTAGGACATTATTGTAGTGTTCTAGCTAGGGTACTAGACTAGACTATATTTATTATCGACCAGGATGCGTAAGCTTAGAGGCATGCGTCTAAAGTATATAGACATAAAGGATTGTTGGCTAAGTGGTTATGATGAAGGTCACAGAACTTCTTTACGGAAGATTGGGGTATGTTACCTATCATCCAAACACTCAGGTCACTCTGTTAATATACCTGATTACAATACTATCATTAAATGCATTTACCAAATTAAACACTGAACCTAAACACTGTGTATCACTGCAAACCAAGTTTTCGATCTCCTTACAAAGACATCACACATAAAACCCTTGTTCAGCAAACACCCAGCATTCACTAATATTTACACAAGGTAAAAATATACAGAGATCATAAATGGATTTTGAAATGAAAATAAAGTTCATGACATTGCTTTTAAAGGACATACACAGGGATCGAATCCCTTACAGGACGCGCTTCAAGATCTCAGCGATGACTGTTCAAGCATTACCATAAACGCAAACCATATACATTCAATTGAAATCAAGAACTATTGAAATCGGAAACCAATCGTAACTACTGTGCAAACCATATAATACCCTAAGTGCGAATAAAATGAAAAGGACAGTATACCGGTTTAACACAGGGCCCGTCCGCGTTCCAGAGGTATACTGGACTATATTCAACCGGCTATCAAATCAATGCACAAGACACGAGTCGTAACTGTAACTGGATTCTTAGTATTAAGTTCAAAAACTCTGTTTCAGAATGATACAACGATTAACCATTGTTCATTACTCGGACTGTATTTACATATGTCTATTACAACCATGTCATTTCGAGAATGAATGTACATTTGAAATATGGTTGTTGCCGCTTTTACTACATCGAGCTTTTCAAAATGTTTCTATCCTAGCTGATTTCAAAAAGAACAAAAACTAAATCAAATTAGAATGCGTTGTTGTTGCTGCCTTTGTCGCCAGTGTGCCATGCTTTGACCTGTGTTGACCGCGCATGTAGGAGGGTCGATTCTGCTGTAGGATAGGTGTTTGTCCATGCTTGGACATTCTACTTTTCATCCATGCCTTTCGCTCTAGCCTAGCTGTTGTGCCACATGTCAAACAATGAGTTAATTACAGGATGTTGGAACTTCCTGTAACCATTTCACCAAAAACTTCTAATTCTTTAACATAAAATTCCTAAATCAATTTCAATGCATTTTAATAACTATAGGACTATTAACTAACCAATTTTCAAGGATTCTAAGAAATATATGATGAAAAGGAATGGGCAAATGATATGTTTTAGGAGGAAAAAGGGGGTCATGGGATGATACCAACATCTCTCCCCGACTTAAGGAATTAGCATGTCCTCATGCTATCCCCGAAGTGCTTCCCTTGAACTCTGTCCCTGCCTGGATCTCTGCTGCCTTAAGCAATGTGTCCACATTCTTTTTCACCTGGTTATCTTTCTGACCCTTGAGCTCCTGCTTTAACCTTTTGTATTTTTCTTTGAGGGTCTTCTTCTGATTGTACCACTTAGTGGCCCAGTTAGAAATCTCTGTTTGCTCAGCCTCCAATTCACTGATTCTCTCCCTTAACTTTTCATTCTTCTTTTGAGTTTCTTTACTCTGCGCTCGGAGCATTTCATTTTCTCTCTTGATAACTTTTTCTAGCATATTAGCCTCCATGAGCTCTTCCTTTAATTCTTCAATTTGTTTCTCCAATTTCTTCTGTCTCTTAATGGGAGGTGGTGAACATTTTTCCTGCTTGTTATTGCTTTCTACCTCTATATCAACTCCTGGCCCTGGTAGTGAGTGGTCACCACTCTCAACATCCATTTGTGCAGGTGCATTGGATTCAAGTTGGTCTTCTTGTAACTGGGCTTTTGGTGTCCTCCTTGTTCTTCACGAGTAAGTGGTGAAAATTTTATCTTGTTCGGCCCTCTTAGCATCTTCCTTTCTCATGTTCCTAGTTCTTATGCTGCCCACAGGTAGAGGTGCCTTGCTGGCTTTGGATACTGGGATTTCTTCATCAATATCCTTCATGAACCCTGAGTCCTCCTGCACTTCTTCTTTATCTTCCTCATCTCTAATTTGATTAGCAGCTAGGAATTCTTTCCATGGTTTCCCTCTTCTCTGCAATTCATGCTCAATAAGAATTTTAATTAAGCCAAAGTGATATAGGCTCTTGTCTTCATTCCCCTTATGCTTCTGGATGGTCTTGGACATCTTGGTTAAGCTTTGTAATAGAAAATATGGTAGACTGATAACATATTGTTTCTTCAAGTGGAGCAGTAGTTTAATATGGTATAGATAGACAATACTGTAACGGCCTTCACAGGTTATGAATTTTTGAAGGATGTAGACCATCTCATCCCAGGGATGCATCAACCAACTTCTTGGAACACCCTTCTTCCAGTTAACTGATGAGACTCTGGATCTAGACATAAACTGCGTCCACGATTTCTCTTTAAATTGTTTTGTTTTAAAATACTTCTCCCCTTCTGGACTAATCCCTATTGCCTGAGCTATAGTATCCTCTGAAACCCTGAATGAGAAGTTACCTATCAGGGCTTTCTCTCCATTGAATGTGAAAGCAAATTGCTTGGTAACCTCCTCATTACTTCCATGAAATTTCTCTAAAAATGGTAACCACTGTATCTCTCTGAGAATTTCAATGCAATCTTCATGATATTGTGAACTGTCGAACACACTTGGCTCGACCCTATTAGTCATAGTGGCAGAGGGTCGTGCTCTAACCCTTCTCTGTTTATGTTTCTACAATTTCAACAAAGAAATTTCAGATTTGTTACCTGATGTATCGCTTCCCTTAATCTTCAATATGATGCTCGGTCGGTCGATTGTCTTATGACTGTGGTGGGAGTCGAAACAGAGTGGTTATATTTTCCTCTTTCGGCGCTCACTGCTTCCAATCCTCACTGTGTAAGTCGAACCCAAATGATAATACTTCTTTTGGCGCTCACTGCTTCTGATTCTACTTTGAAAGTTACGGGAATCAAATGCGAAAATGATGGTGGGATAACCAGATGTACTCACTTCACAGCGTATTCATATTTTAGAACAGAGGAGTGCTGTACGCTTACATAGATGTCACCACAAGAGCGCTGGGAGCGTATATATATAATGCTGGGTATGATTTCGGGGAGTCCCTTGAATCATTGGGTACGTCGGGTGGTGGAGTCATGATTTGGCTGTGTGGAATAAAATGAATAGGCCGCTTTACATTTGTCTCTTTCCCTTGTATTTAAAAACACAATCCGCCACGTGTCCTGTTTCAGTTGGCATTCGGTCAGATGGAGGATGTTGGTATGGTTGTAGGATGCATTTAGCATGACAAGGTTGATGTGTTGGTAATGGGTTTAGAAGTATGAATAGGTTGAAGTATGAGAAATGATAAGAATCGGTGGAATAAGGGATGGTAGAAAATGTAGGTGTCCTTGAAATCGATCATAACAGCCACAGTCATCAAATTTACATTAAAAATCAATCTAAGAAATTAAATGTTTAAGAACAAGAAACATATTACTCTTTTGTTGGTTGTTGTTGTATTGACATGCTGAGTAGGACTAGTCCCTTTTTGACTGTTCTTTTGCTTGTTGTAACAGGTCCTCTAAGAAAGATTGAATGCACAGGTCCTTTGAGAAAAATTTGAAAATGTTCATGCAGCTCCTTATATTGATACAGGTTCACTGAGCTTGGGCATTTGATGGAGTCTTGGTGCCCAAATCCTTGTAGAAACTTGATGAAATTCTGTTGAAGTAGCCCTAGGTGTCAATCTCTTTAACAGGTCCCTTCTGAGTGTCTTAAACAGGTCCCATTACTGCTGGTGTTGGTAGCATAGTTGTCTGGACAGAACAGGTCCCCCTGCATAATGTTTATAACCAGGTCCCTCTGAGATAAAACAATGACAAAACAGCTTATTTATTGAAGTCTGGAATGCTGGAACAAGCTGCTTTGGAAATTTACAGTGAAGATATAGGATAAGAAATCTTTAAGAATTTACAATGGAGAGATAAAAGAACAAAATGTTGATGCCTCTCTCCCCGACTAAAATTTTGACTTGTCCTCAAGTCATGATTCAGCTGATAAATCAAACAGTGAACAAAAGAAAGAGAATTCTTACCCGCCAACGAATTGGTTTTCAAGTAGGAATTCGGGGTTAGAGTGTGCCAGAGACTGGTTTTCACATCTAACCCATTTTTTTTTATATTTTTTTTTCTATTTTTTTTCTATTATTTTTATTTTTATTTTTTATTTTTTTTTTAATGTTATTTCTTTTTTACTCTGAAATTGAAAGGAAATGAACTAAGGCAGTGATACTGCAGCTGGGGGCTGCAGTATCTCAACCTCTCTTTGCTGAGATAGTGTATGGAGAAAATCTTGCTTGCTGATGGGCTTGGTGTATAGTTTCAGGCGATGACCATTGACAGTAAAGGAGTGATCTTCTCCATCAATAGTTTTGAGCTTGACTGAACCATTGTCATAAGCCTGAACAATTTGGTATGGGCCCATCCAATGGGTGGTGAACTTGGCTTTATGATCTCTGAATTTAGAGTTAAAAAGTAAAGCCCAGTCACCTTCCTTGAACTGCTTCTTCTTAATATGTGCATCATGCCACTGCTTCCTTTGTTTTTGCATGAGGATTGTGGTTTCCTCTGCTTGCTGCCTCATCTCATCCAGCTGGTTCAACTGCTGAATTCTTTCTTTTTGTGCTTGGTCCAAATCAATTTGTAAATCTGCAGCCAGTTTAAAAGTATGTATTTGGAACTCAATAGGAAGCATTACCTTTTTGCCGTACACCAACTGATATGGTGTAAATCCTATAGTATCTTTCCAGGTAATCCTGTAAGCCCAGAGTGCATCTTTGAGCTTCTCTTCCCAATTTTTCCTGTTCATTGCAACAGTTTTAGTAATGATGCCTTCCAAGGTTTTGTTTGTTGATTCCACCTGCCCATTGGCCTGTGGATGGTAAGGGGTACTTTTCCTATGCTTGATTTGGTATTTGTCTGTGATGTCCTTCACTAGCTTTGAGGTGAATTGAGTACCTTGATCAGTCACAATTTCCCTTGGTACTCCATACCTCACAAAAATCTCTTCAAAAAGGAAATTTACTACTGTGTGTTCGGTTGCTCTAACCAGTGCTTTTGCTTCAGCCCACTTTGTGACGTAATCAGTACATACTAAGATGTACTTCTTACCATTGGAGGTTGGGTTAATGGGTCCTATAAAGTCTAGAGCCCATTTATCAAATGGCTCTAAGTGAACTTGGGGCTGAAGGGGCATCTCATCGGTAGCTGTTGGCCTGCCCATTCTTTGGCAGCTGTCACAACTCTTTACATACTTCTTGGCATCCTTGAAAATGGATGGCCAGTAGTATCCAAGAGTAAGAACTTTGAATGCTGTCCGCTTCGCTGCAAAATGCCCACCACACGGTTCATCATGGCAAGAATTTAAAATATCAATTACCTCATCATTTCTTACACATCTTCTAATAATCATATCATAACCAGTGTAAAATAAATCGCCATTAAGCCATGAATATCTAGCACTTTGTTTGACTAGTCTCTTCCTTTCCTTTGCAGTAAAGTGTGGAGGTGTCCTTCCTATAGACAAATAATTGGCCAAATCAACATACCAAGGAGTTACTATGGAAATTGCAAATAAGTTTTCATCTGGAAAAGAATCTTCAACTGGAACAACCTCACCTGGATTTTGCAGTCTAGAGAGAAAATCTGCCACCTGGTTCTCTTTGCCTGGTCTATCTAACACTGTGATGTTAAATTCCTGTAACAATAATAACCATCTGGTAACTCTGCCACTAGTTATTGGTTTATTCATTAAATGTCTAATGGCCGAATAATCAGTATGTACAAAGACCTCATAACCAGTTATGTAATGTCGGAATTTATTCACAGCATAAATGATGGCAAGTGTTTCCTTTTCTGTAACTGTGTAGTTTAACTCTGCAGGTGTTAGATTTTTACTAATGAAATAAATGGCATAAGTACAAGAGTCCTCTTTTTGGCCTAATGATGCACCCACTGCAGTGTCAGATGCATCTATAAAGATATGAAATGGTAGGCTCCAATTAGGTCCTCTCAAGACTGGTGCGGTTGATAACTTCTTTTTGAGTTGGTCGAATGCTTGTTGGCAGTTCTCATTCCAGTTGAAAAGTACATCTTTGGTTAGAAGTTTAAACAAAGGTAAAGCTATCTTACTAAAATGTTCAATAAATCTTCGGTAATTGCTTGCATACCCAAGGAAACTTCTTACCTCTCTTTGATTCTGTGGAATTGGCAACTCAGCAATGATCTGGATCTTCGCTGGGTCAACCTGGATGCCTTGAAAAGAAATATAGTGGCCTAACACTATCCCTTCGTTTAACATCATAAAGCACTTTTCATTGCTGAGGAACAGGTTAGCTTCAATACATCTTTTCAAAACTCTCTCAAGATTTTCTAATGCATGTTCAAATGAATTGCCATATACTGAAAAATCATCCATGTAAACTTCAACACAATCATGAATTAAATCAGCAAAAATAGCTAACACAGCTCTCTGAAATGTAGCTGGAGCGTTGCAAAGTCCAAATGGCAAAACATTGTAAGCATAGGTGCCCCAAGGACAGGTGAATGTGGTTTTGTCCTGGTCTTCTGAGGCGATCTTGATCTGGTTGTAGCCACTGAAACCATCAAGAAAAGAAAATGATGATTTGCCAGCTAGGGTGTCTAACACTTGGTCAATAAATGGCAATGGGAAATAATCTTTGAGCGTTGCTTTGTTCAGCTGTCTATAATCAACACAAATGCGCCACTTACCATTTTTCTTGGGCACTATAACCAATGGGGATACCCACTGACTGTCAGAAATAAGATATATAAAATTAACTCTCAAAAGTTTTTGCAATTCCTCTCTGACAATATCTTGGAGCATGGGGTTCATTCTTCTCTGTGGTTGCCTCACTGGTTTAATGGTGCTATCTGTATAGATATGGTGAGTGCATGTGTCGGGGTGAATCCCATGCATATCGGTGTAGTCCCAAGCAAAGGCTTTTTGGTATTTTCTCAAGAGTCGAATCAATTTCTCTTGCTGAGATGAGTCTAGGTGATTGCCTATGTTCAGAGTTTTCCCTGGACTAATCTCTATGATCTGACTCTGTGTATTGGTGATGGATTGAACTGGAAAAATGTCGTGAAATGTAGTTTGCAAAGATTGGATGGTGCATGTTTCCTGAAAGTTTTGGGCCAAAAGTACATCTGCAGCATGATATTGTTCACTTCTCAAATTTTCAGACATATCAGGTTGAGAAAGGAATAATTCTACCAAATCATTATTGTCTTGTTCCTGGAAATCATAGATTTGGTCAATGCTAAAAACAGATTGTACTTCTTCTTTATCATTAAATTTATCATCAAGCCACAAATTGTGTGTTACTGCTAGTGATTGTGCCGATGGATAAAGGGTGAGTTGTTTTCTTTCGGTCCCTCGTGAAATGATCATGTTGCCCGATCGACATCCTATGAATGCATCAGCAGTCGCTAACCATGGTCTACCAAGGATGATAGGGTGTCCTCCTAAATTGGATTTGGGTTGAAGGACTAAGAAATCCACTGGATAGTCCCAAGAGTCCAGTGAGACAATGATGTCTTCCAAAATCCCTTCAGGAATGACTTTGGACCTATCAGCTAGTTCTAGAACAATCGTGGTATGTTGCAAATTTATGAGCTGGAGTGTTCTCATGGTTTCAAGAGTCATGACATTGATTGCGGCTCCAAGATCTATCAAAGTGTTTGGAATTTGTATGTTGTTAATGATGGTGGTCACTTTGGGAATGCCAGGATCAACATACTTCTCCATGGAGATGGTATTGGTCATAAGGCCTGCTAAATGTCCTATGACATGAATGGTTTGAGGATCAATTCTTTTTCTAGCAGGCTTCTTGAGACATATGTCTTTGATGGCCTTAGTATAGATGGGAATGTCTTTTATAGCTTGCAGCAGTGGAATTTTTATGTAGACATTCTTAAGTTCAGCTAAGACATCAAATTGTGGTATAGACAGTGGTGGTTTTATTTGGACCAATCGGTCTGGAAAAGGTGGATGCAGTGGTTGCATCTGTTTATCTTTGGTATCATTGTTTGGTTTGGTTTGATTTGTCATTTCATTTTCCTTTTTTGAGTTTTCTTCTTGCTTATCTGTTATTGAAGAATCTTTGTGGAGTACTCTACCAGACCTCAAATTAATATTTTGCAAAGGCAGTGTGGAATATGAGGTTCCCTCTTCTACATTGTAGGCTGGCCTCTCTGCTCTATTATTCGGATTTGGGACAGTTTGAGCAGGAATTTGAGTGGGTCTGGGAGGTTGTGAGTTAGCTGGAAATTGCAGTTGTGGTGGATTTATTGGTGGAGGAGCAGGCAGAGCTTGTTGAGGAGGTTGGGGCTGATAGACAACTTGCTGAGGATACTGCTGATATGGTTGAGAATATGATGGATACGGCTGTTGGTATTGTTGATATGGTTGTGAGTATGGTGGGTATGATTGAGGATATGTATGATAAGATTGGGAGTACTGTTGAGACGGTCTCCATTGGTGTTGTGGTTGGTTTTGGTGCTGCCATGGCATGGGTACATTCCATGAGTTTTGTGCATACATTTGATCATTCATAGGAAATTGCAGATTTTGATTTGGAAACATACCTTGGGGTGCTGGCCTTGGCTGCCATGGTCGCTTTGTGCCCATGTAATACACGTTCTCCATCTCTGTATTGGCTGCCATATTACAGTTCTGCAAAACTTTAACTTTAGGACAATTAAACATATCATGATGTTCAGTACAGAAAGCACAAACTTGGATGTTCTCTAGAGGGCAATCTTTTAATGCATGTTTCTTCCGACATTTTGGGCAGAAGATAGCCATGATATGATCTTCATCTTCTTGTTTCTTCTTGGCTTTTAAAGTGTCAATTTGGTTCCCTAGAGTGCTTAACAGATCTGTTTTAAACTCTTCTAGAAGATTCCCTATTTCAGCCCTTGTGACACTTGCAGAGGCAGATTTTGTGACCCTTGATGACAGGCTTCTCTTTCCCATTTTAGCTTTACTCCTTGAATACTTTTCGCACAACTCAACGATTTCTTCAAAGGGTAAGGCAGAAATGTCACCTTTGCCCATCAAGTTGAGATCATCCATGTATTCCTCTCGGATACCTTTCAAGAATATTGTGTGGACCAGATCAAGAGGCATAGTTCGGTGTTTAGATTTTTGTAAGTTATAGACAAACCGTTCTAGATATTCCTCTAAGGTTTCATCCTCTTGTTGGCTCATTCTAAAGATATCATCTTTAGAGTCTTTGGATCTGCAATAAGGCTGATATTTCCTTAGAAATATTCTCCTCATGCCATCCCAATCAACTATAGCATGCTCACCTAGCCCCATGAACCATTTTAAGGCTGATGCCTTTAATGTGGCTGGGAACAATCTAAGCCTATGGGCATCATCTGTATAGCCATAAGTTCGACATACAATGTCAAACTCGAACAAGAATGAGTCTGGATCCTCCGAAGCCATACCATAGAAATTTGGTAGCACGGATGGGGGTATGTTTTTCATTTTGATCTCCTCATCCTCCTGTGGTTCATGTATAGGGAACTTAAAAGTTGACTCCTCTTCATCTCCTTGGCGTGGTACTGATCCAGATCCTTCCTCAGCCATTGTAATCGGTCTCTCTATGTCAGTGTTACTTGTTGGAAAAAGGAGGAAGGAATGTTGTTTGGTAACTGTACTACTTTCTCCTTGGGTAGAAGGTCTAGAAAAGTTCTTCTTCTGCGATTTATGTGTGAATAAAGTTTCCCTCTCAATAAGAGTAAGTTTCTGTCCTGAATAAAAATTTTCTTCCAATGTTTGGATAACTTCCTCAGCTGGTGTTGTATTCCCTAGAGAGTCTGCTCCTGATGATGATGGGTTAGTTTTTAGATGGTGGGGGGTTTTTACAAATCTACCTTGACTGTCTCTAAATCTAGGCATAAATGAACATGATTTCTAACTGTGTTTTTGTTTATTTTTGTGTATTGAAAATTTTTTTTCTTTTTGTTTGAATCCTTTAAGTACGCCTCCCTGGCAACGGCGCCAAAATGTAGTGTTCTAACTAGGGTACTAGACTAGACTATATTTATTATCGACCAGGATGCGTAAGCTTAGAGGCATGCGTCTAAAGTATATAGACATAAAGGATTGTTGGCTAAGTGGTTATGATAAAGGTCACAGAACTTCTTTACGGAAGATTGGGGTATGTTACCTATCATCCAAACACTCAGGTCACTCTGTTAATATACCTGATTACAATACTATCATTAAATGCATTTACCAAATTAAACACTGAACCTAAACACTGTGTATCACTGCAAACCAAGTTTTCGATCTCCTTACAGAGACATCACACATAAAACCCTTGTTCAGCAAACACCCAGCATTCACTAATATTTACACAAGGTAAAAATATACAGAGATCATAAATGGATTTTGAAATGAAAATAAAGTTCATGACATTGCTTTTAAAGGACATACACAGGGATCGAATCCCTTACAGGACGCGATTCAAGATCTCAGCGATGACTGTTCAAGCATTACCATAAACGCAAACCATATACATTCAATTGAAATCAAGAACTATTGAAATCAGAAACCAATCGTAACTACTGTGCAAACCATATAATACCCTAAGTGCGAATAAAATGAAAAGGATAGTATTCCGGTTTAACGCAGGGCCCGTCCGCGTTCCAGAGGTATACTGGACTATATTCAACCGGCTATCAAATCAATGCACAAGACACGAGTCGTAACTGTAACTGGATTCTTAGTATTAAGTTCAAAAACCCTGTTTCAGAATGATACAACGATTAACCATTGTTCATTACTCGGACTGTATTTACATATGTCTATTACAACCATGTCATTTCGAGAATGAATGTACATTCGGAATATGGCTGTTGCCGCTTTTACTACATCGAGCTTTTCAAAATGTTTCTATCCTAGCTGATTTCAAAAAGAACAAAAACTAAATCAAATTAGAATGCGCTGCTGTTGCTGCCTTTGTCGCCAGTGTGCCATGCTTTGACCTGTGTTGACCGCGCATGTAGGAGGGTCGATTCTGCTGTAGGATAGGTGTTTGTCCATGCTTGGACATTCTACTTTTCATCCATGCCTTTCGCTCTAGCCTAGCTGTTGTGCCACATGACAAACAATGAGCTAAATACAGGATGTTGAAACTTCCTGTAACCATTTCACCAAAAACTTCTAATTCTTTAACATAAAATTCCTAAATCAATTTCAATGCATTTTAATAACTATAGGACTATTAACTAACCAATTTTCAAGGATTCTAAGAGATATATGATGAGAAGGAATGGGCAAATGATATGTTTTAGGAGGAAAAAGGGGGTCATGGGATGATACCAACAATTATCATCATTATTTAGTTTTGTTCATCAAGGCAAATGCCAATAAGAAGATCACAATGCAAACACAAGAACTCCAGATGTACGTTGCTAGCCAGGGCCAAAACCTCTCCTAGAGAGGAAAAACCACAAAAATCTCTTCTTATAGAATTTCAGTGAAGACTTCCAAGACCTTGACCTTGACCCAAGACCAAACCCCAAGTGATGAGACAGCCCACTCCAAACCAATTCTCTGCAAAATGATGATTGAGGAAACCCTAGTTCCTTCAACAGATCCGCACGTGTGAGCAGCATAGACACAGATTTTCCTCGTTCGTTGTCTCTACAGAATTCGCTCCTTCTTCCACAAACTTCATTGGATCAAATGTTCTTTCTTCTTCACTGGGATCAATGATCTTGCTTGATGTGTGTTCTCTCACAAATGAGGTGAGGCTCCTATTTAAATAGACTTCTCATGAGAGCGAATTAGGCCGACATGAAGAGGGTTGGCTGAGCCATCATTTGGATTCTTCTAGATATGATGTTTTACATTAAACAGTTTTCTTTCTTGACACATGGGCCCTTCAAGGGCTAGTACATCATGACCTTGACCTTTTGACTATTGGAAGTAATGCTTCCATGTGTTGTTGTGAGTTGTCATTGTGAGTTCCCAAGCGTCAATATAGAAGTTGTTGTTTCCATGTATGAGTTGTAGTCGTGATCTAGATATGTCGAAGTCAGTGATTTATATCTTATATATTTGTAAGTGTTGTGATCAATAAAGATATCTATATGTGTTTGGTGTTGTGTGTAATCGTTATTTGATCTCTCTCAATTTTCTAACATGGTATCAGAGCGGGTTCAGCTCTAACTCACTCAAGAGAGGGGTTGTGATCATGCATTTTTAGAAAGGGTAATATTGTGTACATATAATAGTCTATTTTGTGAGAATTTGAGATTTTTTGTGATCTTGTCTGTGTAGATCTATAGGACTGAGTGTGAGGAGAATAGATCAGTATAAGGTGTGTTATTCTTCTGAATGTAAGAAGAAAGATGATCACTGAATGTGTGATCCTTTGGCCTAGAAATTCATATATTGTGGAATTCGTTGCTTAAGGAGCCGTGGTCGTAGCTTGCGAAGACTATCTGATCTCTATTTCTACATCTTTGTTGTGCATGATTTTCACTGTGTGGTTCTGACGGTAAAGAAATCAGATTATTTTTTAGTGCCTGATGGAAATAAAGGCGTGTTAAAGGCTTAGCAAAATAGAAAATGGAAATGAAGGAGGTCGATGTCCGTCAAGAAATGTGAACACAGCAATCGATGGCGAAGAAGAAGAACGAAGGTAGACACTACAACAACATGTGGCAACGACTGTGGAAAAAATTCGCAGGGAAGTTATGGGACTCTGCTTTAAGAAACAATAACATGTCTACCAGTGTGGAGAAGCCAAAGAGTAGTAACGAGAATTTTCTTCAAAACCTAACCACTAGGAAGAGGGAACGCAATCCCAGTGCTGAAGTCGCCTCTGAAAAAGAATGTTGGGTGAAATTGGAAGAATTTGAGTGGAAATCAGTCTTGTGATTTCTTATGCCATAATTTATGGAGCATTCGACAAATTGTATAACCTATGAAATAGTCATGGTTTCTGCAAACGGAGGAGGATGCGGCAGAGAAGGAGCATGTTCTCCTTTCCAATGGTTGTTGGAGCTGTAATGATTGGTTTTATATCAGGCAAAGCCATATTTGGACCACCCCTAGAGGAATACCAGTCTCGTAAATTACAAGACGGATATGCACCGTGACCCGACGTCTGTCATGAGCCACTTCCTATTGCAGACTCAATTAATTTAGAAGTTTATTTTTATGAAGGTCGCATGGAGAAATTCTTCATGTTTTAAAGTGAAGCCTTTGATTCGAATGGTTTGGCTTATTCATTTAATTGGACAAGAAATTTTATCACATGTTTCACTATTCACACCAGGACATAAAGAGGGTTCGATATGACTATTTTATCAACCACGTGGTAGATCTTTAATGGTTCCGACAGCTGAGTTTGTTGAGAAAATAGTGTGTGAAATTGTGTTGATGTTTGTGGTGGTTTTACTGGTGTTCTAATTTGATTATAGATTATGTGGTTTTGGTTGTAAAATTATTTTGTCGTGTGTAATTAAAAAAAAAACAAAGAGAGAAAAAGAAAAAATGATGCAAAACCATAAAGAACAAGCCATCTATTCAACAGATTAATGTGACCCGTCATGCTCCGGGAGCATTAGTACAGGTTATTTTATAGAAGGTCAAGTTGTAGAATTGTCTACTGAAGACATTCTATACCCAGAATTGTTAATTTTAGATAATGGTATGTTCTATGCTTAAGAGCAATTTACTTCAATTTCCCTTTTTAGCCCAATATCAATTTCCATATTAGCAATCACATTAACATGACAGTATATACAGATCGAACATAAATAAAAAGCAGAAGACAAGCCAAGACAAGAGGACACAATATTTCGCGAATGCCAGGGAAAAACCCCAATGTGGGGAAACCCTTTGATCAAGTCTTCTTATTATTCTTCAAAAGTTCAGCAGAGAGACTACAATATACCAAATTCACTTGCCCAAACACAATCAAATCTTCCAGTCAAACTGCAGTCAACAGGATGCCCTAGCCAAAAAGTCAACAATGGTCAACCTAACAGAAATCTTCCTCCAAATCAACTTGGTCAACGCAAAGTCAAAATTGCAGTGAACGCTGGTCAAACAACTCATAATGCCTCGATTTTGTGCCCAAAACTGCGACACGCCCAAACAAAAATAGTTCCATAAAAATCGCAGTCAAACAAGGTCAACATTGCCCGGTTAACGCTGGTCAAACACCCTGCAACTTCGTCAATGCTGGAAACAGAAAATTGCAGTCAAACTTTTGCACGTGTGGATGAGAAGAAGGCTGCCTGAAGTTTGTATGACCCAATCAAATGAGGAGAGAGAAATATGTGTGAGATGAATGATGTCCAAATGAGATAGATGCACCTTCTATTTATATGCAACGTTGAGGACAAAAAGACATGTCTTTTGGGCTTCTAAGCCTACATTAGTTTGCTAGCCGACCTTGACAATTTGTCCATAAACGAAATAAATTCATAATTCCATTTGTACATGTCAGAATGAGATGATCTTTAAATCAATCCTACACCTCATGGAAAGAGGAATCCAATAAAAGTATCAGCTTCATCATATGAGTTGTCCAAGGTGGAGTTTGGCCCTAGTTGCCAAATTTAACAAGAATGCTATCCTAGATAACTGGTGAATATAGCAAAAGGCCATATATTCAACAGATGGTGGCAGTTCCATAGGATGGTTCAGTATCGAAACTGACCCATTGCGTTCTGGGAGGTTGAGAAGTGTCAATTCTACAAAGCACATCAATGATGGTCTGAAGCGGTTGTCTTAAATGAATCAAGTGGGAAGCTCGAAAGTGTGGTGAAGAAAAGAGGGGAAACTGTGAGATTTCAAAGTGGATATGAGCGATAGTAATGACCATACCAGACAAATTTGTCAAGGATTCATCCATTGTTGTAATGTTTATTTTCTGTATTTGTCGTGTAAGCATTAAGGGAGGAGGGTATTAGAAGTAATGTTTCCATGTTTTGTTGTGAGTTGTCATTGTGTGTTCCCAAACGTCAATCTAGAAGTTGTTGTTTCCTATGTATGAGTTGTAGTCATGATCTAGATATGTCGAAGTCAATGATTTATGTGTTACATATTTGTATCTGTTGTGATCAATAAAGATATCTAAGTATGTTTGGTGATGTGTGTAATCGCTTTCTGATCTCTCTCAATTTTTCTAACATTGAGGACCACAACATGATGGGAAAGAAACCCATTTCACAAAAATAAATTTTTTCTTTCTTTTATTTAGACAAGTACATCAATAATTACATTTTCTTTTGACAAGTACATCATCAACTCATGACTTAAGTACAATTATGAAGACCGACACTAGCTACATTTCAACAAAGAACACAGTAAAAAGAACTTTGGTCATGAGGACTATATTGCACCCCGCGGGCCCACCAATGGCATGTCTACTAACAATTCATAGAAATGTTCTGTTTTTGCATTTTCTTGTGAAAGCAAATTGTTAGAATTTACTCCCGCTACCATGAAGCAATACGAATAAAAATCAGAAGAGTTAGGTTTGGAATTTTGCCATTCATGCTCTTATTGGGAGGAAGCTAGTTTTTCAGTTGTTTTTTTTTAGAAGTGTCATTAGATGAAACTAGTCAAAGGGGTTCACAAGCAGCAGAGAATATTGTAAATTTTCCCCTGTATTTGTTGTGAGTGTGCACAAATTTAATATAAACTATTCTCATTTCAACTAAAAAAAAAATTATCCCACTATTACTACGCATTCTCTTTCCAAACCTTTTTTGAGTATTGCCTCTAGCTATGAATCTCCTTCTGAGTCCCCTGTAATTGCAATTCGATTTCCAATCCAGTATAGAGGAGAAGTGTGAATTGTCTCATAGCAGTAGCAGCAGTTAGTGAGGTTGCGGAAAGGGTTTCTAGAGAGCAAATTAGAGATTCACAGAGAAAATCTAGCACAGAGATTTGCAGCATAAGGGTTTTGCAAAAGCAGATCAGCCTAAGTTGCCGGATACGCCAAGCCACCTCCCCAAAAACAGCGTTCTCCATTTCGGATCCGGATTCCGGTACAATAGAGAGAAAAACGGCTCGAATACGTTTTTGGGCAGATTTTTTTCCCAGAAGCGACACGTGTGGATCTGAAATGTTTTTTGGGAGTTTTTAATGAAAATCGATCATTTTCACTCACAGTGAATATGTATTGGGTGTTTATGAAACGGATATGCCTCTTCTAGAAAATGTATTACCATCTATGGCTGTTGGGAACAGAATTGAACATTTTGTTTTAATTTTTTAACTCGCCTGAAACCTAACCTATTTACAAATTCACGTTAAAGTTTATTTACCCAAGTTTTTTTACGTTTACGGTTTATCATTTTCGTTGAATCATTTTCGCTGAGTTTAACCGACTGCCAAGCCATCGACTGTGAGTGTCGACTGCCACAGTGCCAAGCCGCCGACTGTGAGTGTCGACTGCCACAGTGCCAAGCCGCCGACTATGAGTGTCGACTGCCACAATGCCAAGCCGCCGACTGTGAGTGTCGACTACCACAGTGCCAAGCTGCCGACTGTGAGACAGGAGTGGAGTGTCGTCACCGCTGACTAGAGTACCTAGTGTCACTGTCGTTCACTGGAGCCGCTGCCACTGTTCACTGAAGCATCGAGTGATAGAGGTATAGTATAACAACTTTCTCTTCAGTAAGTAAGAAGACAATATTGATTACTTATGCTTTGTCACCATTTTGCAATTATTGAAGAAGTCTGGAATAAAGCCTATTGGCTTGTTAAATAAAGCCTATGGGCTTATTTAATTATATTGCAATTTCTTTTTTAATCCTCCCCTCATCCATTTAAGTCTTTAGGCCTAGAAAGAGCTCAATACATTTTGGTCTTTAGGCCAGGCAGTGATATTTTGTCATTTTCACATCTTGCCTACACATCTATAAATTGTCCTAGCCTTTTGGGTTAGTTTTTTTTTATTGTGGCCTAAAATTAGGGAAAATGATAACCCATTTCAATATTTTGAAGTCCACACCTCTTTTTAACTTTTGGTTCAATGGGTATAAGAGAAAGGTTTTTGATTTTTTCCTATGTTGCAGGAAACATGGGGGGGCCCGTTTCCGGCTGGAAACTGGGACGAAACGCGGAAACACGTTTGGTACGGCCAGGAAACGCGTTTCCGACCATATTGCCACGTTTCCCGAAACGGAAACGTGGCAGTACGGCCGGAAACGCGTTTCCCGACCGTACAGCGCGCGTTTCCCAATTGAATTGTGTTTTTTTTTTTTTTTTTTTTTATTTTCTAGATGTGTTTCTAAAGTAATGAAAATGAATTTTTGTCTTAGTGTTGATATGCAGTTCATGGTAATGTTAAATTCTTAAAGTAAAAGTGATATTCTCCTTTATTTTTCATTTTCATCCTTTTACTTAAATTTTTAACATTACCATGAAATGACTCAGGATGTTTGAGAGTGGTTTCGCCCTCATTGGATTTCATATGGAGAAAGTAGAATTTTAGATCTCACTCAAAATCCAGCAGACTTATTTGTTTTTCAGGATTTCAGGATTAGGGGGATTGCAATGTTTCCATTGGATTTTATCATGTACTAGGGTATGGAACTTGTATTTAATCAAGAGAACCAAGCCCTCTATGCAGGGGAAACTCCCAATAATCAAGATCATGTAGGGTACTAGGGTATGAAACGTGTATTTAATCAAGAGCACTAAGGTCGTTCGACTATGTAGGAGGAGACTCCCAATACAACAGTGGTCCTTCTAAAGAATGGGATGTGGATGCAGAAAATCCTGATTTGGATCTCTCTCTTGTAGCCTTAGAGTCTTTATTGTACTTGCAGCCTCATATATTAATATAAATAAAGGCTGATTTTGAGATTTGGATATCTAATAAAGGTTGCTTTTGGATATTCCGATATTTTTATTTTCATTATGTGATCATTCATGAGTAAATGTGATGTAAATTAAATCTTAATGTTTAAGTGTAATAAATTATAATGTATCATTTATGCTTTATGATTGCACACACACACATATATATATATATATATTTAAATATTTTCTATATATATATATATATATAGATATATATATATATATATATATATATATATATATATATTCGCGTTTCCCCGTTTCCAAAATTTGGAGAGGTCGCGTTTCGTATCGCTTCCCGTTTCGGAAACTCGTACCCGTTTCCCCGTTTCGTGCAACTTAGATTTTTTCAAATTCTCTTAAGAGCGCCTTCATATTTTCATGACTTTAGCTGGTGTTTATTGCTTGGCATAAAAAGAATTAACTCTGCTTTGTCCTCCTTGTGCTTAGTTATTTGAAGCAAATTTGTATTTCATAGGCGTTTGGGTGCTCCACTGTTTCATTGAAATCCTTATGGTCCTTTTTATTAATATCCAAAAGCAAATCTTGATTAGCCCTCTCTTGTGTCCTCAATACATTGGGGGCCTTTTTGTCTAGCACTTTAATTCGCCCAAATTCATTAAAGAATACATTTTGTTGTCCAAATCACCATGGCCTCTCAACACCTGTCAATTATAAAGGTTGTGTTATCAGTTTGTAGCATCAGGGTCTCATCATCATATATGTTGCAGCAGTAAGGAACCTTGAAAAACGTTCATGTAATATGTTAAAGTAGCTTGAGGTGTAGATTGATGAATTTGAGAAATCTTGTTATGAACATAAATAAGATAAAATAATGTAAATAATAATTAGTATTAACGAAAGGGCATGTCTCATTTCATAATTCATTTTGTCAATTTCATTTTGCAGTTTCATTTACAAAATTAAATCATCATAATTCATGGCAACTTCAAGTTCAACCATTCGTGAGGCAGAGGAAGTAGAACATGAAATTGAATCTGCCCCTAAAGTTGATCCAAAGTCACCACTTTGGAAATATGTAACTATTGTTGGGAAGATCCAAGGAGGGGGATCATTGGCATGGGTTTGCAGTGAGTGTAAAAAGGAGTATAAGGGATCATACACACGGGTTAAAGCACATTTGCTTGGGTTAAAAGGCAATGGGGTTCGAATATGCAGTGGCCCACCTAAAGAGAATGGGATAGATGGAAATGGTTTAAGCAAGGCAAAACTTGCAAAATATGAAAAAGAACAACGCGAGGTAGATGCTAAAGCAAATGAGGCAAATCTTGCCTCCCATTTAAAACACACAACAAGGTTGGGAGCATCTTCATCAAAGCCTCCACTTCATTCTCACGAAATTGTTTGTTCAAAGCGGTCTAATTTGGGACCTCTTGAAAAGAGTTTTAATAATGACGCTCGAGGGATAGCAAATGCAGCTATAGGCCAATGCATTTATGCAAATGGTCTTCCCTTTAACCTTGTGCGATCTCCTTCCTGGGCAAAGATGATAAAAGCAGTGAATGAAGCCCCAAGAGGGTTCAAGAGCCCTGGATATAAAAAGGTACACACCACAATGTTGAGTGCTAACAAGTTAGATTTGGAGGCTAAATTAAGCCTCATTTGTAATTCATGGCACATTTCAGGGGTGTCCATCATTTCTAATGGATGGAAAGATCAAAGAAATAGGCCTTTGATCAATGTGATTGCTCAAAGCCCACAGGGGGCGATATTTTTTAAGGCAATGGATTGTGAGGGGCAAATGAAAGATTCTCAATTCATTGTTGACATCTTAATTGAAGCAATTGAATTAGTGGGGCCTGAAAATGTTGTCCAAATAATAACTCACAATGCAACGGTGTGTAGAGTAGCAAACCTAATTATTGAAGGCAAATATCAACACATCTTTTGGACCCCTTGTGTTGTACATTCATTGAACCTCATGTTGAGCAAGATGGGGAAGCAAATTGAGTGGATTCAAGTTATTTTTGAAGAGGAAAAAGAAATTCAAGCCTTATCACAAACCACCACATGTCCTAAGGCATCCACAGGGAATTTGCTAAGTTGGAGCTCCTTAAGATACCTATACTTTAAAGTTTATTTCATAAATTCTAATTTCTAACTCTAAATTCAAATATCTAAAATGGATTCTCAAATGTCATGATTCGTGAATCATAATAGTTATTCAATCAAATTATGATTTTTAATTTGTTGAAATTTGAAACATTGGCAATTTGCCACCTGCAGGTTGCTAAGACTCTATTTGCTTCTCACATCATAGACTTAACAAGGCTTATGCAGGTGAAAGATGCATTACAATCAATGGTGTGCAGTTCTTTTTGGAATCAAAGGAGGCAGTCCCAATCTGATAAAGGACAAGCACTGAAATGGTTGGTTGTTGATGATGAATGGTGGGACAGGGTGGAGTACTTCTTGGCATTTACTAAGCCAATTGTGGATTTGCTCTGTATATTTGACACAGATATGCCTAATTTGGGAGAGAAGTATGAGGGCATTGATTCCATGATAGAGAAGATAAGGTTGGTTAGAAATGCCAAGGAGAATGACCCAGATGAATTCTTTTACAGAGAAGTAAAAGATACATTGACGAAAAGGTAGAACAAGATGACCACCCCATTACACCTTTTGGCCTATGCAGTGAATCCAAAATATTATGCTACAGAGTTGCTAAGTCATCTAGAAAGAACCGCACCAAACAAAGACCCAGAAGTCGCAGAAGGATTTAAAAATGCTTTTAAAAAGCTTTTTGTAGATCCTGAAATTGGGCTTCAGATTCGTGCACAGTTTTCTCATCTTGTGGGATCAAAGGGATGGGGATGTAATATTGATTGTATGCGGAACAAGGCCAGATTAAGTCCAATTGAGTGGTGGAAATTCTATGATGGGGCACTTCCACATATCCAAAAATTGGCCATCATGATCTTGTCATAGGTTGCTAGCTCCTCTTCAGTAGAAAGGAACTGGAGTACATACAGCTTCATCCATTCAGTGAGGCGAAACAAATTGAGCTCTGAGAAGGCTAAGGAACTAGTGTATGTTCATTCAAACCTTCGCCTTCTGTCACACAAGAGAGATGAATACAAATTTGGGCCCACCAAATTATGGGACGTGGAACCAGAGTTGTCTGACTTGGATATGACATTGGATGCCATGTCTCATATGACTTTGTTTGATGTGGAGTCACCAATAGGTGGATCTTCAAGTGGACATGGCAGCAATGTTCCCAGTCCCACTTCTGGAGAGGATGTGAAACATTTTCGTGGCATGAATGAAGACATATTTGATGATATGTAAATGTAATGTGTTTTAACTTTTAAACTTTTGAAGAACCATATGAATTATGAATAATGATAGTAAGCTGCTAGTCATAGTTCATTTTGTACTTTGTACTATGTAGTATGCATTATCAATTTTGGTATTGATGTTGTAACTTGTCATGTTGATAACTTGATGAGTGAAATTTGAAACAAAAACTTGATGATATGTTGAATCATGAATTTTATAATAATCATTAATGATGATGACAATGTTTATGCTGAATTGATGATGATGAATCATGATAGATCATAGATGATAATTGATTAGTAAATTTTTCAGTCTTTATATCTAATCTAGATTCTAAAATATGAATGGTAATATGAAATTTTTATTTTTTAAATTTATATATGTGTGTGTGTGTGTGTGTGTCGTTTCCTACCATATCGTATCCAGGTTTTTTGAAAAGTTGTTGTATCCGTTTCAAACCCTGTATCTGTATCTGTTCACGTACCCATTTCAGTGCAACTTAGATATCAGCGCAAGGCATGGAAGAGAAAGCACACGAGGGTTTTGTTTCTCCAGTATTATCAAAGTCAGAGAAAGGCGATTTATCTGCAAAAAAGAAGGCTGAAGAAAGCAGATCGAATAGACAATTTACCTAGTTCATAGATCTGAAGCAATGATTTCATTTTCAGTTGTCGGATCTATTTATCGAAGGAAGTGTGAATAATTTCATAGGACAGAGGGAGACAGTATATTCATCAGAACAAATTTCAGAAGGATTTCTCAGTTGTTGGTGCGAGTTGCTAGATCTAGTGCAGAGTGCAGGATCCAGTGTGAGCTACAAGCAGAGGATTGCGAGTTTGCAAAAGAAGGCCGAGTCAGTTTTTTCAGAGGAAAGTTAGCGTTTATAGAGTGATTTGCTAGTTGGGGAAGTGAAGTAAAGTTCTCTAATTTATTGAAATTCGTAGTTTTCAAAGAAGATGGCTGCAGCGAGACTAAGAGATCAAGCGAGGCTAGATGGAGCCTCCAACTTTGGCATCTGGAAGGCCAGAATGCTATTCCTTTTAGATGAGCATGGTCTAAAGGAGTTTGTGACAATAGTTGTTGTTGAGCCAGCAGATCCTAACTTGTTACATGATTACTAGAAGGACATGGCCAAGGCTAAGAGGTTTATCCTAGATGAAGTGAGAGATCATATTGTCCTACATGTTGCAAAGAAGGGAATTCAAAAGAGATGTGGGATGCCATCATCAAGTTGCACTAAGATCCTTCAAAGAGTTGAAATATTATTCTCAAGGAGCAGTTGAGGATGGTTAAGATGCAAAAGGGCGAGAACATAACATCCTATCTCACCAGGATTTAGGGTGTTAGAGATGAACTTGCAGTAGTTGGAGAGAAGCCAGTAGAGGATGAACTAGTGCGTACAACTCTAAATGGGTTTACCAAGGAATGGTGAACCTTTGTTTAGGCGATTACTAGACGGGACAAGCTACCAGATTGGGAACGCCCCTAGAGTGACTTCACTCAGGAGGAGTTGAGGCTCAGTCTTGTCGAAGGTACTACTAACAGCATTGGCAAGGGACCAAAGGTAGAGAAGGAAGAGGAAAATGTTGCTATTACGGGAAGGGAAAAGCGAAGAAGGAACCTAGCCAGGGACAAGACTCTAAGGGAGAAAAGACGAAGGACCTGTCAAAGGTCAAGTGCTTCGGATGTGGTGAGCTTGGTCACTACATTAGCCAATGTACTAAGAGGAAGAAAGACGAGAAGGGGAAGCAAGCAGCAGCTTCAGCAAAGATTGATGAATTGCCCGCCAGGTTGGAGGATGATTTCGCTATGTTTACATCATTATCCTCGAGTATGATACTCCAGTATGCCAAATTCGGGCAAGTTCCAAGGGATGAGCAGCGAAGAGATCTAGATTGTAGCCAGGAGGGCTTGATCAATTAGATCACATCCAGTTGTTGCATTCCTTAGTTGGATCGGTACCTTTTGTTACAGGAACCCAAAGTAGTAAAGTATCAGGAGGATCAAAGTGTCAACAAGGCACAAACAGGTTCTTAAGAGACAATGCAAAGCCAGTTAGGCATAGTCAGATACTCAGGAGACAGTTGCAGAGCTAGTTGCAGTGACTTAGCAGATCAATTAGAGATCAGGGTTTAGTACATACAGGTGCAATGATAGCAGCAACATAGTGGCAGCGCAGGGGAATCAGCAGTATGAGATCAGAGTATGGGCAGTAGCATGGTGGACAGTGACTACCAAAGTATTTTCTTCACAAGATATTTCTAGTGACAGGAAGTTAGATCAGCTAGAAGATGTGAAAGAATGAGTTCACTAGAAGTATCACAGAGGTCAGACACCAACAATGTGAATCAGTTCGGCTACAACATGTTTCCACAAACCAGTAGGTAGCTAATATACTCACCAAGGCCTTGGGGAGGGCGAAGTTTGTTTACTTCAGAGGGCAAATGGGTATAGTGGAGAACACCTTCCTCGCTAAGAGGTAGTGTTAATTTTTGGATATGGTAGCAACAGTGAAGTGTTCTAGTCTCAAATGGTGTCTAGAGGCTAAGGAACACGAGATCTCCAAAACCCAGAAAAGGTTTCACAAGAAAATACTTGGAGACGCCTTAATCAAATTAATTAACCAATAACTAAAAGGTTCATAACTCTAACTTAGAAAAATTGGTAACCACGTTTCCTAGAGCAAGTTGTCGAAGGAACCATGTTTTAGTTGCCAATTGTCGAATAAGTTTCCTGATGGCAGAGCGAATGTGTTTCAAAGACAGAGGGAGGCAGGACGACTTGCTAGGAGGTGATTCTGGGGTTGCTCAAATTTTCTGGAGGCGACTGTACACATTTCCCGCCAGGCAGTGAGAATAGCCAAGAAGTGCAAGTTGTCAGGAGAGAGGATCAGATTGATTGCAGAGGGCCAGATTGATTGCAGAGGGAGATAGGGTGTCTTCTAGTTTATTTTTCCAGTAGAGTTGTCAGGGCTTTGCCAGAAAGGCAAGCAGTTCATTGTACTCACAAATTGCTGAAGACAATAATAAAACCTTCATCTTCTGCACCGGTTTTCGCTTCGGGGATTTTCCAGGGACAATTGTCCAAAAATAACTGTGTCAAATTTTTATTTGTGTGTGCATATTTTCTCAATTCCAATTTTTATATTTCACAACATATTTTAATTTGTGAAGAATGCAATAGTGATTTAATCATTATTGTCGAATAATAATTTAGAAGACAAATAATTTGTAGCAGATATAAGATTAAACTCGAGTTTATTGCATTCACAGGAATTTCACACTCCACTACCAAATGTGCAACTTTGCAACCCAATGAAGATATTATCTCACAATCAACCTGCCATCCACACTGAGCTACCTTGTCCATGCCAAAGCATTCCCTACCAAGGTATCTAAGTTGTCTCAACTTACTTTGACAAGTCCATGGAACACCATCAATGGTATTAACAACCTGCCACACAACATACTGTTGTGCACCAAATTCTCCACCAATCCACCAGAACTCCCACCCTATCTCGTCACCAAACCAATCAAGACCACATCTCCATGTTCTTTGTTGAACCTTTTGCTCCATGTCTAGCCAACTCACTTGGCAACACTGTTGCTTCCTGCAACAGTCTCACAGCTCCCTCCTAGAGCTGACACCTGTGCACACTCTAATCTAGCTACCCTTCAAAGTAGCTCTGATACCATGTTGAAATTTCCACACACCCTAGGTCAGGTCTATGCCCTAGATAAGAACACAAACACAATAGAGATGACCAACTTTAGACAACTTTGCATAGTGAAATGTAACAGCAATGAGATCATTAATAGTACACAATATTTATGGCCCAAAACACATTCCTTATTAGTCCTCCAATAAGAAAACCATAGGCATCCCGTACCAGGGAGCATGACCCTTTACACACCGCAATACAAAGCTATAATAGAAAGTCAGTCCTTTAACCAAATACAACTAAGGTTGAGGCCAATTCCTTTAGGCTCTCACCTTCCCAACATACAAATCAACTTACCTGGCAGTGGTTTTCTTCCTTGTTGTAGACAAACTTTCTTCACTATGCACAATAGCCTGTTATCAGCCTTCTTGTAGCCCTTAGCTACACCCTTCAACAGTTGCAAGCCTTCCTTTGTCCACGAGGTTTGCTCCTTTAGACCTTTGTAGCCCTTATCCTGGCCTCGGCCTAACTTCCTAACAGAGTATGACCAAGTACAAGCCCTAGGCCCTGACTATCACACTTCGGCCTTGTATACCAACCTCTATTTAGACCTTCTTCTGCCCTCGACCTTGACTTACAATCGTTCAACCCTCATTTTCTAGGCATGTTCAGGCCACGGCCACTTTGTCCCAACCCTAACACATTTCAGCCCTTCTTAACAGACCTTCGGCCTACTCTTATCAGCATTGCGGCCTCACTTCCTTGGTTGTTCCTTGTGACAAGATCCCCTTCTTGCCTTTAGTTTCCCTTCTTGACTACGATCTAGTCATTTAGACCTCCTTAAGCCTTGTGGACAATGCTAACCAGGTTACATTGTTACAACAACCCTACAACCAGCCCCCTTGTTGTTGTTCTAGGTCTCCCTGTCCTCCTAGACCTATGGGCCTTTCACAATAGTGATCCAGATCTTGGGGGGAGGCCCCCAAGATCTAAAAGATTGAAATGGATTTTGGGGGAGAGACCCCCAAGATCTGAAAAATTGAAATGCCAGAAGAAAAAGAGGAGAATGCCCAATAAACAAAACCACAAAGAAAATATTTATTAGAACGGAAAATAATTGTAAAAGCAACATTGTGGCAGACAAACTATCCTTTTACAAAATGCGATTTATTACTTATAATATTTTTCAGTTACAGTACCACGGGTCAATCCCATGGGTGAATGAATACCATGGGTGGATGTCACACTACCACGGGTCAATTCCAAGGGTGAATGAATACCATGGGTGGATGTCACAATACCATGGGTGAATGAATACCATGGGTGGATGTCACTTACAATACCATGGGTGGATGCCACTTACAATTCCATGGGTGGATGAATACCATGGGTTGATGCCATTTTCCATTTGAATCATTCCTCCCTCCTTAAGAAGCAATGGTCTCCCCCCGGATGCGGGTGTTAACCTTGGCAATTAATGATATGGCCTTCCGTCCAGCCATCTGGCTTGACAGCAGGCAGGAGGGCGATCATCCGGCACGCATGATCGACACCATTTTAAGGTTCAAGGTAAGTGAGTTAATGTTAGCTCAGTCTCGGACTGCGTTGCAATTCAATGCGCGCATGGCCCTTTCGTCCTGGTTCGAGCTCTTCAGCATGACGCGCCTTCATTTTCCCGCTGCGGGTTTTGCCTTCGCTCTTTATATTATTATGTGGCCTCAGTTAGTTCATCCTGTCCCTCCTGTGGCCTCAGTTGCTTGGCTCTGCAATAACTCGGGCTTCCATAGCTTCCCTGTCCCGCCGGGTCTACTCTGTCTCAAACGTTTTCTCAGTTTCCCTGGCGCTCCTTCAATGCCTCGCAGTCGAGGTATTCCGCGAAGGGGGGGTCGTTCTGGTATCAGAGTAAGCCCCTCGCCTTCAGAGCCCCAGCATTTAACCCCAATTGCTTTGGTTCAGCCCTCTTCTCCGCAGTCTGACCAGGAGAGAGCCAATCCAAACAGCTCATACCAGTCTTCCAGATTTGTTTTCCAGAGTCGGCTCAATAGACCGACGGTTACAGTGAATTTTTCTGTGTTTATCTCTGAGGAGGAAACCCACCATCCCAGCTCGACCCCTCCGGCTTCCTCCAGTTCTCAGGATGAAGGCGTTCTGCTCGGAGATATGACGGGGCTGGTTTATCACCCGGACTGCATCAACGAGGGAGCCCCTGCTTCGAATGTTCCTCAGCAACCCGCTCCGGCCATGGAAGAAGACAAAGACAGAGAACCAGCTCATTTCCCTTCTGGAAACTTACACTTGGTAACGGATTCAGCTGGAGAACCGTTGATGGACGAAGAAGGTTATGTCACTTGGGTAGCCTCTCCAAGTCCGGTGAAGGAGGAAAGGCAAGCCTCTCCAAGTCAAGCAGACTGATTCTCCTCCGGGTGCACGATATGTTTTTTGACTCTGTGTCTATGGTTTTACAGTTTAAGTCTCGTGTCTGTTTTAGTCTTAGGCTTCAGATGGTTACAGCAGTCTTAGACAATTCAGACTCCTTTTTCTGTTATAAAGTCAGTCTTGATAGATATCAATGTATTTTTGAAACTACTGAAGGGTGGGCGTATCATAGTCTGGATATTTTTTGTCAGAATGTCAGGGATAGTAATCAATTTCTCAAGGTCTGCATTGTAAATCCAATGAACAGGACCCACTGTAAAATCCCTGAGTCTTTGCTACAGGAATGGCCTCAGCCTCCTTTGAGGCTCTGAACTTTGTACATATCTTTTTCACTTTTTTAATAGAATAGTATTTACCGAGAAAAAAAAAAAAAAAAAGAAGCAATGGTCCCCATTTCGTGAAGTTCCCTCCTGCAAAGCCTTTGTTGAATATGAAGAGCCACTAAAGAGAAGGGTTTTATGTGGTTAACCCATAACCATGATGAACGAAGATCCAAGGATAGAGATACCCTCTAATTCTTGTGACCAACTGTGATACTGACAGTGTGCGGCCTAGCAAATGGACTCCGCTGAAGTGTTGGTTTGTGTATGACCCATAACCATGATGAACGAAGATCCGAAGATAGAGATACCCTGTAATACTTGTGACCAACTGTGATACTAATAGTGTGCGGCCTAGCAAATGGACTTCGATGAAATGTGGGTTTGTGGATGGCCCATAACCATGACAAACGAAGATCCGAGGATAGAGATACCCTGTAATGCTTGTGACCAGCTGTCATACTAACAGTGTGTGGCCTAGCAAATGGACTTTGATGACAAGGATTTTGTGCGGTTGACCCATAACTGTGATGTTGGTTGTTGATGAAGTAGCAGGTGCCTACATAGCGTGGTGTGGAGGGCACGTCTCCAAAGAACCAAGGCCAAATGTTGTTATGCTGAAACTGATTAATGTGAAGCAGATGCCTACTAAAGCGAGGTGGGAAGGCACGTCTCCAAAGGGAACCCGCTTCGAATGTTGCTCTAGAATTAAAATGGACATAACTCAGTCAATATAACTCGGAATATTTATTATAACTTGTTTTTGGAAACAGAATGACCAATTTGCATCTTCCCATGTGTTGGAAATCCTTATATGGACACTCTAGAATCTCAGATTCGCGCTACAACTTTTCCACCATCACAAAAGTTCTAGAAAAATAGTTGATTTTAAATCAGCGATATCTCTCACATCCAAACTCCAATTTGACGAATTTTTTTTGAAATTGAGCAATTTTTTAAGAGGAGCTCGGATCTATGATCACTTTTCTTAAATTCTGCACCAAAATTGCAAAAAAAATAGGATAGCCACCATCCACGAATTGTCGTCAGAAACATTTCTGCAACATAGCTGATTTTAAATCAGCGATATCTCCCTCATCCGGACTCCAATTCAGCAGATCTTTTTTTGAATTTGGATTTTTTCGCAAGGAATCTAGATCTATTATTATTTTTCGTAAATTTTGTACCAAAAATTTCAAATCTTATCTGCAAACTCGCCGCCCAAAAACATTCCTGCAAAAAAATGAAAAAAGAAAAATTCTTCTCACTTGGCCCAAGAAAATGCTTTGTGGAGGATGTAGCACATGCCTGAAATTTGTTGAATATTGCTGCAAAATTTGAAACTCAAACATGCATCAAACCCTCATTCCCATGGAATCATAACCTGCTCTAATACCACTGATCCAGAGCCCCCAAGATTTAAAAGATTGAAATGGATTTTGGGGGAGAGACACCAAGATCTGAAAAATTGAAATGCCAGAAGAAAAAGAGGAGAATGCCCAATAAACAAAGCCACAAAAAAAATTATTAAAACGGAGAATAATTGTAAAAGCTACATTGTGGCGAACAAACTGTCATTCTACAAAATGCGATTCATTACTTATAATATTTTCCAGTTACAATACCACAGGTCAATTCCATAGGTGAATGAATACCATGGGTGGATGTCACAATACCACGGGTCAATTCCATGGGTGAATGAATACCATGGGCGGATGTCACAATACCATGAGGAAATACCATGGGTGAATGAATACCATGGGCGGATGTCACAATACCATGAGGAAATACCATGGGTGGATGTCACTTACAATACCATGGGTGGATAAATACCATGGGTGGATGCCACTTACAATACCATGGGTAAATTCCATGGGTGGATGAATACCATGGGTTGATGTCATTTTCCATTCAGATCAAATAGACCTCGGCATCCTCTTGCAAAAGTCCTCGAGGCCCTCAGTTCTCAATCTTATAGGTCTCTAATCTGTTTAACCCCGTAGCCCTTTCTTTGCTAACTCCTTTTGGGTCGTGGCTAGCCCTAAACCATTTTTGTCAACCTCCAAATAGCCCCCAACTCCCTTCTTAAATTACTTTTCTTGGGTTCCAAGTCCACTCCTTTGGGTCAAAACCCCAAACCTTGGGTACTTTTCCCACAAAGACCCCAAAGGCTTTTCCACTTAGAACTACCTTTTGAACTACCCAGTTTCAACAAATATCAACCAGATTTCTCTCTATCTCACATCATCTTCACCTCACAATCAATTACTTAAACTTGGCCATGAGGATCTCCCTACTTTGATACCATATTACGAAGAAGTTGGATTGCTAAATCTTGAAACCCTAGACAAGGTTGTGATAAAGATACACATAATAACACAGTATCATATTAAGGAAAATACCTCACACAATTACAATGAGATTCACCTCTCTTATATAGAGTTCAAGAGGTCTTATTTGTTCAAAAACCTAAACGCTAATAATAATCAAAAACCCTAACTTTTATAGCCTAAGTCATTGAAGTAACTTTATTACACATTAATGCTTTATATTCTAACAATACTTACCATGTAGAAACCCGATGTGGGTAAAAAATCTAGTAAAATCAAAAATTATGCCTTTATTCTTGAATAAGAGAGAGTTCAATGCAAAATATAGAGATCACCAAGCCCACGATGGAGCTCCGAGACACCATGTGCTAAAGTTCCCGACAAACTGTTCTTACTCCTCTAGTTTGCTATCTCTATACTCCTAGTAGTTGCTCTCCTATGGAACATCAAATCACTACATCAAGAGTTGACTCCTTTTCACCCTTTCAGCAAAGGTTTGATTGCCCTTTCTTGGCCATTAAAGTTAGGGCTCTTAACTGTCTCGATTCTTTTAAAATCTTCTTGGAAAGCCATTCATTACTAGCTCCACATTTACAATATTGGTGTGCCTTCCACATGACACTAAAACAGATAGAGTCACCTGGGAATGTAACGTTCAAGTGCTAACTTTGTTTATTTGATGTGATATATTGTTAGAAGCCTCTCAAGGAGCTCTACAACCCACATATATATTTCCAGTTATTTCAACCAATTTAGACCCCAAAAAATTCTTGGAAAAGCCTAAAATGAGCTCTAGAAGCTCAATACCTAAAAACAGAAAAATTAGGTTCAATTCCTAAATGGCCCCTACAAGTTCATGACTTTAATTTTCTGTTAAATTATGGTATGTTCTATGCTTAAGAGCAATTTACTTCAAATCTTCTTATTAGCCCAATATCAATTTCCAGTATTGCAATCACATCAACATGATAGTAAAACGCAGATAGAACATAAATGTAAACAACAGAAGACAAGCCAAGATAAGAGACACAAGATGTGGCACCAGCGACGGACAAACCCCAATACTGGGAAACCCTTTGATGAATTCTTCTATATTCTTCAATAATTCAGCAGAGAGAGTACAATTTCATAAATCTATGATTTTACAATAGCAGCAATAAAACCCTAACCAGCAAATTCAAAGCTAGTCAAACATCTCCCAAATGACCTCAAGTCAACTTTGGAGAACTCGGCCTCTAACAACAATGATAAGCAGCCCAAAACAGTCAACGAAAGGTGGTCAAACAACAGTCAACGGATCTGCAACTCTACAGTCAACGCTAGTCAAATCTGTGGTCAAACAGGTCAATGCTTGGCTACCCAGCAATGCGGCTAGCCTAGGAGAGGCTGCCCAACCCAAAACCGCAGTTAAACCTCCTCTTCGCTGGTCAATGCAAGCAAAATACAGCCCTACTGCTCCACGGTCAACCCTAGGTCAATGCTGCCCTAAAAAAAGGCCTGCGTCCTTCCTTCTTCCCACGTGTGAGTGTCTTCCTCCTCCTACGCATACCCAAATAGACTAGGAGAGAGAGGAATGAGATGGTGAGATGAGTTCCATAATGCCTCAAGGTCTCCTCCTTTTATATGCCACGTTGAGGATAAACTGGGGGTGAGAAACATTGTTTTACTTGTTGGTCGACCTTGACAAATTGTTAAGAAATACAAATAAATTCATATCTCCATGAATACATGTCGAAATCGGATGATCATTAGATCAATCCTACACCTCTCGATGAGAAGAATCCACGAAAAATATCAGCTGCCATAAATGAGATGACCCACATGGAGTTTGGCCCTAGTTGCCAATTTTAACACTCCCTCTCAACTTGGGAGAACTCCATTTGCTAATCCATTTGTCTGTCAGTACTATCTCTGCCATCAAATGCACTGCTCTACTCTTCTATGCTCTACTATGCTCTGCTAAACTATGAAGAAGAAGAAATGATCGAGAATGTATCATACCATCCTCTACTGACCCGAAGTCAGTTCGAGATAAAAGAGAGTGTCTAATAGTACTCTTACTAACCCGAAGTCAGTCCCAATGAAGAGATTATATCATACCACTCTTATTGATCCGAAATCAGTTCCAAAAGAGAGTGAGTTATATCACTCTTACTGACCTGAAGTCAGTTCCAATTGATCCCAGATCAATGTCATCTTAGCATAGGGAGTAGGGTAGATACACGATGCGTCCATCGGTACTACAATGGTCCTTATCCTCATTTCCCTACTCATTGGCCAGACGAGAGGTACTTCCCATGAGTCCCAGACTGCATGGGTAGGATGTCTCATCAGGAGAAGGATGAACCACTCATCCTGCCTACATGTCGTGACGGGGTATCACAGGGGAAGGCTGAATCATTCACCATGTACATAGCGCACCTACCCCAAGCCCCCCGGAGCTCAATGTATGCATCATACAGGACCCTCATAAGAGGGTCTCTCCACGACTCCTAGTCGTTCTCGGAAAGTCAAGAATTTGACCTTTCCTAGGGGCTTCGTCAGAATGTTGACAACCTACTCATCAGTCCCAATATGATGGAGCCTTATTGCTCCTCATTGTACCATATCCCAGATAAAGTGGTACTTGATAACGATGTGCTTGGAGAAATCATGAAATACGGGATTCTCAGATAAACGAATCCCACTCTGGTTGTCGCAGAGGATCACGATAGTATCCAACGTATGACCAAACAACTCACTAAAGAGCTTTCGCAACCAAACAGATTCGCAGGAAACCATACTCGCAGCAATGTACTTGGCCTCAACGGTGCTCAAAGCCACCGACTTCTGCTTCCTGCTCATCCAGGAAATCGGAGCAGAACACGAAAAGAAACAGCACCCGGAAGTGTTCTTTCGGTCCACCACACTGCCTACCCAATCAGCATCGGAATAACCATGCAGCCTCACATCTCTGGCAATGTATCTCAGTCCATGAGTGATTGTGCCCCGAGGATATCTCAGTAGATTCTTGGCACCAATCCAATGTGAGTGATGAGGCTCAACCATATATTGGCTGAAAGTGTTGACTGCAAAACATATATCTGGACGGGAGTTCACCAAGAACATCAATGCTCCTATGAGTTGACGATACTCAGAAGCATTTCCCAAAACAGGTTCGGCAGCACTACCGCATAACTTCTTAAAGTTATGCTCCATTAGGGTAGTCACAGGCTTGCAGTCTACCACCCCAAATCTCTTCAATATCTTCACCACGTATTTTCTTTGAGATAGGAAAATTTCTCCTAGCTTTTGCCAGACCTCCAGCCCTAGGAAATAGTGCATCAGCCCTAGGAAATAGTGCATCAGCCCTAGGTCCTTCACCTCAAATTCGGAAGCCAACTCCCTCTTACATTTGTGAATGAGAGGGTCTGCACCTGTCAGAAAGAGGTCGTCAACATACAGCACCAGTATGAGAGGCTTATCATCTTCAACCTTAAAGTAAAGGTTCGGATCAGCTTCACTCCTAGTGAATCCTAGCTTCATCAAATAGCTATCAATCCTCTCATACCAAGCTCGGGGTGCTTGCTTCAACCCATAGAGAGCTTTCTTCAACCTGCATACGTGAGATTCCCGATTATGAATCTCAAACCCCTCGAGTTGTTCCACATAGACTTCCTCTTTAATCAAACCATGTAAGAACGCGATCTTGACATCCATCTGATGTAGGTTCCATCCTTGCGAAGCATCAAGGGCTATGATTGAGCAGATAGTGGTGTATCGGGCAACAGGTGCAAATATCTCATCATAATCTACACCTTCCTTTTGAGAGAAGCCTCGAGCAACAAAGCGAGCCTTATACTTTTCAGCACTCCCATCAGCTCCATGCTTGATTTTGTAAAGCCACTTTGAGGTGACAACTGTTTTGTCCTAGGGTCTGGGTACCACATCCCAGACATCATTCTTCATGACAGACTCGTATTCTTCGATCATAGCATCCTTCCATACTTGATGCTTCATGGCTTTTTCGAACGATGAAGGCTCATTTTGAATGATGGTGCTCATAATGGTCAAGTATCCCTGATACCTGGTCGGCTTCTTACTTTCACGGAAAGTCCCTCTCGGTGCAATATGTCTCTCAGCATCTTCAAGAGTCCCCCTAAACCATGAGGGCCTCTTCCTAGAAGAGGAAGGATCTTGCGGAGGGGGATCAATAAGATCCATAGGTTCTTCCACATGGGGCATCGTCTCATCTTCCTTCTCATCCGGCTTCCTGGTGACAGCTTCTTTATCTTTCCTAAGAATAGGAAGATTGTCAACCTTGCTAAGAGCCATATATTCGTCAAAGGGGACATCATGACTTATTTCGACTTCCTTTTGACCAGCCACAGATTCTATAGCCTTTCGAAGTTTCACTATCGCCCACAAAGATTCGCTTCTTTCCAGATGCACCCAATTTTCTCCTCTTCTCTTTCGACACATGAAAATATATGGGACTTCCAAAAATTCTAAAATGAGAGACATTGGGTTTCTTACTAGTGAACATTTCTTCGAGAATCTTGGAATCCAATGCTTGATGAGGGCATCAGTTTTAAACATAACACCATTCTGCTCAGGAGTGTACGATGTTGTGGTCTCCCTCTTAATGCCAGCTTCTTGCAAAAGTCATGGAACTCATTGGATTCATACTCGGTCCCATTATCAGTGCTTAAAATATTGATTCTCTTCTCGGTTTGATTCTCTATCAAGGCTTTGAAGTGACGGAACCAGGAGAACACTTCATTCTTCTTTTTCAAGAAGTATATCCAAGTCTTGTGAGAATAATCATCTGTAAAAGTGAGATAATATAGATATCCTCCCAAAGAGTTCACAGGCATTATACATGATATGTCGGAGTGAACCAACTGCAAAATGTCGGAGATCTTGCTATGGCTTGAGGGGAATGGTCCCCTTTCGAGCTTTCTTTCGACACATCCCAGACATACACCTTCATGCTCTACTTTGAACTCAGGCATCCCTGTCACCATCTGTCTCACATCGGGTAGAGCCTTATAATGAAGGTGGGCAAACCTCTGGTGCCATAGTTCAGACTGTAGAGATGTGTCGCAAGACATGACTCCCAACGACTTCCTCCAACTTGATATAAAGAGTCAACCCGGAACCCAAGAGTGAAAGCATCTTTAAAATTCTTTTTCCACACACGTACCTTGCCATCGATGAAGGCCACCTTGTAGCCTTTGTCTTCCATTGCCGAAATGGACACCAGGTTCTTCTTGAGATCAGGTACATATAGGACTTCTTGCAAATGAATTGTGTTACCCTGATTTAATTGAAGAGTAACATTCCCTACACCCTTTACGGGATAGGTGGAATTATCTCCAAGTTTGTCTCCTTCTCTATTAGATTAGAGAGAACTTCCTTGTAGCCAGTGAAGTGCCTTGAGGCACCACTATCAATAAGCCAATTTCCCAACGAGTCCGGAGGAGAGGTAGTGGAGAGGGCCGATATCAGATAATACTCATCTTGCTTATTTTTAACAACATTTGATTCATACCTGGAGTTCCTTGCTTTCTTGGAGGGTTGACCGCTTCCTTGATTTCCCGGATTCATCTTTCCTTTGCCATTAAACCTGTCATTCCTTTGGCTGTGGTTGTGGTTGGAGTTGCCCTTGGAGTGATTTTGATCATCATCATGTGATGTGTCCTTTCTATTTGGACACTCCCTCGCATAGTGGCCAAATTTATTGCAAACAAATCATCTTCCCTTCCTTCCACCCTTCGATTTGGGCTTTCCTTTGAAATGACCTTTAGACCCATAATTATTTCTCCTTTTGGCATGAGAGGAGAAAGCTGTGGGGTTGCCTTTGCTTGAAGGCATTTCTTGCTCCACCATCCTTGGCTCTTCTTGAATGCATCTCGCCATCAATTGTTCAAATCCAGGAATTCGATCGTTGTCGAGAAGAGTGGTTCTAAATATATACCATTCAGATGGGAGCCCTCCAAGGGTAGTGATAGTTAGTTCCCTATTAGGAATGACTTCTCCAATTGATAGGAGATCATTCTTGATCTCAGTGATCTTTAAGATGTAGGATTGAATATCTTTGTCCTTGCCTTTCTTAATATCATTCAACTTATTTTTGAGGAACAAAACTCGATTTGCATCACTAACTTTAAACAAGCTTACCAGTCTATTGTAGATCTCCTTGGAGGTGTTCAATTCGGAAATGTAGGACACCAAACACTTGTCAACTGAGTCTCGGATGATCTTCTTCGCTTTGACTTCACCCTTAGTGCATTTGATCGAGGCTCTGAGATTCTGGCCTTCACATGTCCAACACTTCTTGCTCTTCCAATGTCAGATCAAGGGACATTTCCATCCGTGATAGTCAGACTTCTCACGGAGCTTGTCTTCGGCTGGGAAGTGCGATGAGGAACCCATGAAGCCTTTTTGATTTTTCCAACTGTCTTCAGTGATTGCTCTTGCTCTCGTTTGGGCTTTGTCTTCACCTTAGCTCTAATACCATGTTAAATTATGGTACATTCTATGCTTAAAAGCAATTTACTTCAAATCTTCTTATTAGCCCAATATCAATTTCCAATATTGCAATCACATCAACATGATAGTAAAATGCAAATAGAACATAAATGTAAACAACAGAAGACAAGCCAAGACAAGAGACACAAGATGTGGCACCAACCAAGGACAAACCCCAATGCGGGGAAACCCTTTGATCAATTCTTCTATATTCTTCAATAATTCAGCAAAGAGAGAGAGATAGTACAATTTCATAAATCTGTGATTTTACAACAGCAGCAATAAAACCCTAACCAGCAAAGTCAAAGCTGGTCAAACAACTCCCAAATGACCTCAAGTCAACCTTGGAGAACTCAGCCTCCAACAGCAATGATAAGCAGCCCAAAACAGTCAACGAAAGGTGGTCAAACAGCAGTCAATGGATCTGCAACTCTGCGGTCAGCCCTAACCAGTCAACGCTGGTCAAATCTGTGGTCAAACAGGTCAATGCTTGGCTGCCCAGCAATGCAGCTAGCCTAGGAGAGGTTGCCCAACCCAAAACCGCAGTCAAACCTCCTCTTCGCTGGTCAATGCAAGCAAACTACAGCCCTGCTACTCCACGGTCAACCCTAGGTCAACGCTGCCCTAAAAACAGGCCTGTGTCCTTCCTTCTTCCCACGTGTGAGTGTCTTCCTCCTCCTATGCATACCCAAATACACTAGGAGAGAGAGGAATGAGATGGTGAAATGAGTTCCATAACGCCTCAAGGTCTCCTTGTTTTATATGCCACGTTAAGGATAAACTGGGGGTGAGAAACATTGTTCTACTTGTTGGCCAACCTTGACAAATTGTCAAGAAATACAAATAAATTCATATTTCCATGAATACATGTTGGAATCGGTTGATTGTTAGATCAATCCTACACCTCTCCATGAGAGGAATCCAAGAAAAATATCCACTGCCATAAATGAGAAGACCCACATGGAGTTTGGCCCTAGTTGCCAATTTTAACATTTTCCCACTCCTTAAAAGAATTTTTAAAGGACAACAAATGTAATGAGCCATTTTGTATCATTCATAATGAGAAGCATTGATCTGCAATCTCCTCTTTATAACCTTCAACCTTCTGCTAAGCTACCACCAATATAACTTCTATCTCCATTTAGCCGTCTTCCTATTCTTCTATTCTTTAATAAGCACATCTCAACCTCTTTAATCAACCCATCTTATCATTATCTTGGATTACCCCATTGCATATCTTAATCCATAATTGTCATTATCCATAAAATGATTTGACATTGTCTTCGTGCCAAAAAGCGTATCTGTTGATAATAGCCATTCCTCGTGCTTTTATCTTCTAGTACTTGCATTGTAATCTAGGCAAAGGATTGAGATGTCAAGCAAGAGCTATACTTAAAATAGCTTGCATCATGATCTAAGCATAGCATTGGGACCTCAAAAAGTTATTCTTTAATTCTTTGTCATTATTCCTTTCTTCTGTTTATCAATAACACTTGCCCAATGACCGCTTATGTTCTCAGTTGTCTTATTTTCCTTATGCAAGTGCCAAATTAATAAATATCTACAATTCAAAAGTCAAAACCAAGTATGAGGTGTAGTGACGCACTCTTAAGTGGATAGCATCGTTAGTAGCAAACAGCCTCAATCACACAGTGCCGATTCCCAGAGAAAACGTATTTGAACCTTTATTCAGAATTGCGTTTGATAAGATACATGACTTCCATGGATCCATACTGATGATTGATACAAGAGCTGCAATGAGTTTAGACATGAGAGTCCTCTTAGACTTTACGTCAAGAACAAGCTCCATAATACCATGCCCAATACCAAGTTACACAGTTTAATTTATGAAGATGCTTAAACAAGCATACCCTGAGTAACTACACTGCAAAGAACAAACCTCCTTCAACTTTGGTGCAGGATCTGGGGAATCTCTATATCTATTCCATCAAAATTGCTTTGGACTTGTGGGGGTTGCCACAGGAAGAATGGAATCTTGTTAAGCGGTTTAAACGAGTGAACCATCGACAAGTTACCCAATATTTGCAATCAAACTTGCTGAAAAACTTGATGTAAGTAAGACAACGATAAGACTTCAATTAGTACTATGAATTATCGTGAACAAAAGTGTTGCCAATGAAGACCTCTCCACAGAAACTAACGTGATTCCTTCTCTGATGCGCCCATAGTAAGCATATTGTTTTAAAATGAATGGATGAAAAATCAGCATATATAATAGTTGCATGATAAGAACTCAGTATACAGCATTTGCTTTAGTCAAACACTTTGGTTTTTAGAAGCCAACATACATAACAGATGTAATTATTGCATAATAATAACTCAATATACGACATTCTCATTCCAAATTCGGCTTTCTATAAATTTTATAGATTTTCAGATTACTTCTTCCGGATAGAAGTAATGTGACAATTGGCAAAAAATTTAAAATAACCGAAAAAAAAAAATCCTCCATGCTTCCATTCAGAACATATACTAATATATGCTACAGTATAAATACTTCACGATCTACCATTAAGAAAATTTTCAATTGCTTTCTTAAGCCGACGAGGTATTGGAATCATGCGCTGAGATTGTTTGGCTGCCTCCTTCAGCCCTTCTGCCGTAAACAGCTTCTTAGCGGTTTCTGGTATCAGCGACCCCATCTTTCTTCTTTGAATGTACCTTTGCTACAACTCTGTTTGGACAAAACCACTCCTGTCCATTCAAAGCAGGGTTCCAGTCACACGGTCAGACCGCAGGAAAATATTTGAATTATCGCTTGCTTTATGTATTAGTTCTGCCTCTGTAACCACCAGGAATATTAGCAGTTTGAGGAAAGAAGAAAAAATGCATTAAGAACTGCGAAATGCAGGGAAATAAATTGCCCACCTTCGACCACCCTCAACTGGTATCGCATATCAGCCTTTTGAACGAGGAATTGTAGGGAAATGCGGCAGGCTTATGAGGTTCTAAGGTTTCGGCTTTCGGTCTGCTACAAATGTCGGTTTCTAAGGTTTAAGGATTTGGGTTTAACAAATTATTATTTGGAAATTTTATATAAAAACACATTCTAGTGTAAAACATGGAAGCATTGTAAGTGGGATTTGCCTTTATAGTTGAAAGCGCTTGCGCTCATGGTATCGTTTAATTAACAATATGTTCATCACTAAGTAATTTTTTCATCCTTTAACAAAAAAAAATTCCCAAACATCACTAAGTGGGTAATTTTTTTCCCTTAACCAAAAGAAATTCCCAAATGTGGTAATTTTTTTCCCTTAACCAAAAAATTCCCAAAAATGGCTCCAAAAAAAAATTATTACCAAATTGTTTTAGAAATTTTGGATATTTTAAAATAATTTATATATTTAGAACTTTAATAAAAATGATAAAATAAAGCATAATATTAAAAAATAATAATATAAATATAAAACATAGTTAAGTTAAAAGAAAGTTGGGTTTTTCCACTTAATAATTGACCACTATGATGAGTTATTTGTACTTGTGATAGTGTTCATGATTAAATGTGGTTAGTAAATTTTGAAGGGAGAGGGTTGACTTCATTTTAATATATATTTGAAAGGAAGGAACATGATTGTTGCACTCACACAATGGAAAAAATTAAGGTATTAAAATATGTATAATAAAAGTTTATCATATTTACCTAAGTTTAATTTTTAATGGATTTTTATGTTTATATTGAGTTTATTTGAAAAATTTTGAACTCACTTGATTGAATATTCTTAATTTCACTCTAACAAAAAAAATGGAGTTTTGGGTCTCTTTTTTTAATGATGGTGTACAATGTATTACACCAGTCAAAAAGTTTCTTAGTTTAAAAGTCAACTTTGGGGTGAAAGTCTTGAGGTTTGACCTGATAACATCTTCCCTCCCTCTATTGTCGATAATACTTCGTAAAGCATGTGTACTTTGTAGGTTCATCTTATGTACGTTGAAAGTCTCTAGTCAAATGTGATGGTGTCCTCCATCATATCAATGGAAGTCTTCATGTTGATGAAATGTCATATTTCCACACTATGGTGTTAATTTTTCTTAAAAGTGCATATGTGTTTTATGGATCTCCCTTTCTTAGGTTGAAATTCCATAGATTGGTGTGATGGCATCGTCTCTTACTATAATAAAAGTCATTAGGTTTGCAATAACATCATCCATTGCTCTAGCATTAATGTTATTAAGAGGGCATGAGTGCCTTGTGGACCCCCTTTACTTGGAGTAAAAGTAATTATGATAGAATGATCTCCACTTTGATAAAATTATTTTCATTGACGTAATAGCATCCTTCCTTACTCCCATAAAGATTCTCATGTGAGTGTGATAACCTCCTATCTCATTTTGGTACCAATATCATTAGTAAAACCGGTGTTCTTTGTGGGTCCCTCTTGCTTTGGGTGAAAGTTCCTTGGTTGATGTGATAGCATCACCTCTAGATTTGATAAAAGATGTTGGGTTGATGTGATTACAATCTCTCTCTTGTTACTAATATTGATTAGCATGGATTGATTTATTTTTAAGTCCCTTTTTTATATTAATTAAATCCTTAGATTGATTTAACATTAATCTTGCTTCTTATTAAGTCTTTGGTTGGATGTGATATCATGTGATATCACCTTATTTTCTCTACTCTAGTACTCATATCACTTGATAATAGTTGTGTTATAAAAGTTACTCGTACTATTGTACTTATCATTTGTATACTAATTTTTCCACTCAAAATCATTATGACGCTTTTAAGGCTCCTCATCTTATTATTCATTGGATTTAAGGCAACTTGTTTTTTAAACAATTAGTAGTACTATACTTAAGCATATGGTACAAGTGATAACATTGTTGCTTTGTTTTATATATGTGTACTTGTCCCATGTTTTCTTATCATTATTGTGTGCAGCAAAGAATGTTTTATGGCTATCGCATGATTTTGGTTGCATAAGCATAAAATTATCTCCTTTTCCATCCTATGTGGTGTATTAAGTATGAAAAAAATGATGATTCGGCAAGGGAAGTTCCAATTGAGGCATTTATTTCTTGTTTTTGTTGTGTTTCTTGATTTATCTTTTGTATGGCTTTTGTTTTTGTTAGATGCGGAATTTGGGAAAGTTTTTTCATTCCTCTCTTCAAATAGTCATAGAAACAATTATATGATATATATATATATATATTGTTAGACATTTCTTTACTTGTGATGTGTAAACTTTATGGATATTCTAATGGATAGCTCCTAGCAACAAAATTTTCATTATTATTTGTAAAAAAAATATAAAATATCGATTGCAATGAGAAGTTTACTTTATTATGTAAAAGAATTAATTTGTACTTATTCAAAACTCATGAAAAAATCATCACAGACACTAAATTAAATAAGAACATTCGGAAGAAATAAGCTACAACAATGCATAAATCACATGAGGGAAAAACTCCAATATGGGATAAGGAATGTACCTTGTTTCTTCATTCCATTTGTCAAATGAAATGCAAAATATATAGAAATTACTTACTAATGGAGCATCTATACCACTTTGACTTACATAACAAGACTCCTAAATCAATTTTCTATATCCTTGCTTTATTTTATTGCTAAAACTCTCCTCCCATTGATTTAAAATAAGATTAAAAGGATATGTATTTGCGTTTTTAAGGTTAAGTGACCTCAATACCTGCCTTAGCTAATATAAAGCTTTGTATGCTTCGTTTCCATGCAACCAAAACAATGTTAATCCCCTAGATGCTCCATCATCCAACCATTTCATTATGGAAACTAATTGCTTTTCTTCTCAAGAACAATTGTTGGCATGGTCTACATGGCTATTATGTGTCTTTCAACATGGATTTCGGCATGCTAATGATGAGGGATCGCTACATAGGCTTCCACTCAGCCTTATTATCTTTCCTAAATCATGCCTTCTTAACAATCTTGTGCCTCTCAACCACTTTTTGTTTATTTTTCAAGGGGTTAGCTTTCTCCCTCCAAGCTCAAGTTTCCAATGTTAATTGTAACACCCCACCACACATTTACCTGTTTTTACAAGCTCTCCAAGGTAAACATGAGCTAAAATTTACTATGACATGATCCAAGTTCCAAGTTCAACTTATGGAGGTGGGGTCTACTATTCGAAAACTTACTGATACATCTCAGGGACACTTGATCACCAATCCCATATGTCAGACAACATTGATTGTTGATTTAACCCGGGTTAGAACTTCTTTTTACTTTACCTCATAGCCCACCCGCACACATGCCAAGTTGTGCATGCGACTAGAATACCCCAACCAAATGCACAGGCATTCCTCTATGTGGTTGCAGCAGAAATTTCCCAATTCAAAGGGTGCGGCTAGAAACCCTAATCTGGATTTTTAGGACCAGATCCAGGCCAACTGCCCAGAATTCTCCAGAATCAAATTAATCACATACAAGAGTCAAGGTACTTGTCAGACAAAATGCATAGTTTCATCAAAGAATCACCAAGAAGGCTTGTTGCCCTCTCTTACTAGCTGCAACAACATACATTAGCCTATGCATTCATATCAAGTAGCCAAAAACTTGTTAAACCATGGAATGAATCCATAACAAGAGCACATCATAAAATAGGAAGCATAGCATGAATGTAACTAACATTTAACCAGAATAGAACCACAACAAACCAGTTATAAAATCATATATAAAATCAGAACTTGTGTTCATTATTCTCAATAAGAATTAACACGTGTGTACATATTAAAATTCCAACCAAGTCAAGGACTTCCACATACCACTCTACCATAGATTGGGTTGAACCAAATCTCTCTTTCTTCCAATTACCCCCTTACCATATTCCAATCATGAATGTGGGATATCATGGGATAAACCAAAACAAAACCAACTAGTGCATCCAGAGGCTAAACCACCTCAACCACAGTGATATCACCTAAACCGATCCAAAAATCACCAAACCAACATAAGCTTAGATGCCTCGGAATTTTTTCACCATACCCAGAGGAATTTTCCTGTCTCCACCCACCTATCAAGGGCTTCCTAGATAAAACCATCTCCACCCCCAACCCTTGGGATTTTCCTGAGACCACCTCACCTAGATCCAAAATATTTCAGTAATCCAAAGCTCAACCAAGAATGAATCCCATCACACCATGGTTATCCAAGAAATGGAAAGGCGAGGCTGAAAACCACTATCAATCTAGGCAAATCCCTTGCCAATGACAACAAAGAAACCAAATAACCAAATGCATGTACCATGCATCCAAATCTCAGCAATGAAATCACACATGCAACCTGTTATCTACAATGTCCTCCTGTTGTAGTTGCTTCTCCAACCTTTTCCTTGTGTTCCCTTGCTTGTCCTTGCTTGTTCTCTCTTCCCTTAGAGCTCTATTTCTGAAAGTGATCAAAGTCTAACACTGACAAAAGCTGACAATTGTTTCTCAAATGCCTTTTATCATTGATGTCTAATGTCTCTTCCTTTCCTTTTCCTTTTTCTTTCATTTTCTCTCTAATTTCCCTTGCATGCATATTCTTGTCTCTTCATCTTTCTTTTCTCCTATTTTCCATTATTCCTTATATTAAATTTCCATTTATTTCCTTTTTGTAACAACTATAGTTAAAAATCCATGCAATAAAGTTAATAAAGGCAAATAATAACCAAGGTCATGGGTCATGTATTCCAAGTTGAATGTTTGGAAAAAACATAGTGATGGGGATCACTTGTGATTAATTAATGGCTATGGAAATTGGAAAAGGCAAAGGCTTTGGAAAGGAAAGTGGCATTGGTTGGAATATTATTTATGAAAATAATGGAAATTAGGAGAAAAGGAAGGTGAAAGGTCAAAGATTGCATGTGAAGAGGAAAATGAAGGAAAATAATGGAAAATTGAAGAAAATAGAGGCCTCATTAATAAAAAGGATTTTGAGGATCAGTTCATAGATTTTTTTAGTTCAATTTTGGAGCTCTCATTTAATACTCTCCCTCTCTCGTACACTTGGACACTTAGAGTTTTCTTGCAACACTCTTGGAGGAGTGAGGCATTTTAAATATGAAACTACGGTCAAATTCCACCTTGGATAGCTCATATGATGGAGATGATGATAGCATTAAGTTCCTATTTTTGTGAGGACCAAAATTGACCTACAGATCACCTCATTTGGATAAGTAGAAGTTGGATTTTGAATTTTTGTACCCACACATGCATATTTGGACAAGTCGACCTCAACATCAAATGGACATTATTGGACATCCATGAAAGCCTATAAATACAAGTGACCTAGAGCTCACTTGGACACCAACCAAGCATCTTCTTCTCTTCTTTATGAATTAGCTCGCATAGGTTCAATGGAGGAAACTCAAACAAGGTTTGAAGTTTCAAGTCTCCGGCTCGTACAGAGTAGGGTTTATGTTTTCTAGTCGCACGCATGTCACTTGGCTAAATTGACCATAATCGAATGCTTACAGAGGCCAAGAGAGTGACTGGGAGGCTATAGTTGCTCGCATGTCAACCTAAATGGAGTGACTAGGATTTTGAGTTAGGGTTTCGCATTTAACTAAAGTTAACCATATTTGACCAAAATCTGAAGGGTTTATCTCTGTACCACAGTGACTCTAGAAGTTTGTTTCATATTTGTATTTAGTTATTTTGTTAGATATTGTATTGGGCTCATTGTACTCTCTGCTGAACATTTTATGACAATCTAATAGGAGAAGAATTTCAAAGGGTTTTCCCCCTTGTGGGGTTTTTCCCTGGTCTTTGACCAAACCTGGTGTCTCTTGTTGATGTGCTGATTGTCCCTTTTGTCATTGCATTTATTGTTCTATATTCAATTATTATTGATGAATGGAAAGACAATTGTAATTGGAAATAATCATAATTGAAGCGTGGAATTGGGATAAAGTAATTGATACAACATAGAACAATATGAAAAATTAATATGGTTTTAGAGCTAAGGTGAAGGACAAGTCCAAAAGGAGACAAGCTTTGAAGCAATCATCTTTAGAAAGTTGAAAGAGTCGATCTAGTCAAAATCAAGATGAATTCCTTCTTCAAGGAAAATGAGAAGTTGGGTGATGCATACAATTTTGTTGCATGGAAAGCTAGGTTGGAGATCATAGTTGATAACAATGATGTTTTGGACTACATTCAAGGAAAAGTACCTAAACCTTTGGAGAATGATTCCACTACTGCCAAAAATAAGCACAAGAAAGGTGAGTTAAAAGCAAAGAAAATTATAGCCGATGGTTTACAAGATAATTTACTCGCATATGTTGGAATCTTGAGAAGGTCTAAAGACATGTATGATAAGATAGCTAGCCTATATGAAGTCAACAATTTGAATGAAATCATCTCCTCGAAAGATCAGCTCAAAGACATCAAGACTAAGAAAGGAGAGTTTGCGCAATCCTACATAATGAGGATATCTCGTCTTAGAGATTAATTACAAAGAGTTGGAGAATCTCTGCTTGACAGGGAATTGGTGATTGTGACTCTACGAGGTCTCCCTCCTATTTGGGTAACCTTCATTACTATTATAAGCAACAACAATGTCCTCCTGTCATTTGATGAAATTGTTGGAAAGCTCACTTAAGAAAAGTCAAGGATGATATTAGGAGGAGGGATTCAAAAGCATGAAGAAGGAGATATTGTTGCATTCATCACTCATCCTAAAGATAAGAAGAAAGGGAAAGGAGGTCCATCAAATTCAAGAAAGCTTCATCCTCGAAATCCAAGTATAGAAAGGAATACATGAACATCGAATGCTACAATTGTCATAAGAAAGGCCAGTATGATCGAGAGTGCCCTAAAAAGAACAATGTACCATGATACAATAATAGAAGCAACAAAAACAGGTTCAATGATCAAAGAATAAGAGATAATCATAGACATGACCGCAATGGAAGAGAAGAAAGAATAAGAAGAGATGCTCCAAGTGACCATGAAGAAAATTGGAATCTTCAAAAGAATTCAAAATTCTTTAGGTATGAAAGTATTGTTGCAAATCAATCTGAATATATTCTCATTTATGCCTTTACTAATTCATCTCCTCTGGATTCACGGGATAGTTGGTTGATTGATAGTGGGGCCACTCATCACTTCTCTGGTTATAAGGAAGTTCTCTCTAATTTGGTAGAGGGGGAGTCAAATTTGAATATCATTCTTGCAGATAAATCCACTCATCCCATTAAAGGTTTTGGGTCCATCAAATTTCATTTGAATTCTGGGGAATCTATTTTGCTACATGATGTGATGTATGTGCCTAGGTTGAAGAAGAATTTGGTATCAATATCTGCTTTGGAAGGCAAAGGGATGAGGGTTGCCTTCATCAAGGGAAAGGTTCTTACTTGTCCTATTGGATCACCTATGAAAGACACATTCACATTGGGATCGAGATATGAAGGACTCTACAGGGTTACTGGAAGACCTCAACTAGCATTGGTTCATAATACAATTCATCTAAGAAAATGATGTCACTGAAGGTTGGCTCATCTACATTATGATGCTCTTTCGAAATTGGATAAATTGATCTCAATTCTAAAGGTTCAAGCCCAACATGATGGAGTATGTCTAGGTTGTGCGAGTGGAAAGAAGACAAGGGTACCATTCTCCTCTAGTGAGAACAATACAAATGACATCATCCATCTCATTCATTCTAATATATGTGGTTCGACGCCCTTGCAGTATATTGGTGGCCATCTCTAATACATCACATTTATTGATGACTTCTCAAGGAAGACATGGATATATTATTTAAAGCATAAGGATGAAGCCTTCAAAACATTCAAGGAGTTGAAAACATTGGTTGAAAATCAAACAGGAAAGAAGATCAAAATATTCAAGTTCGATAATGGTGGAGAATACATGTCAAATGAGTTCATTTACTTTTGCAAGAAGGAAACAATTGTGCCATATACTCTCGAATAAAATTGTCTAGCTGAAAGGAAGAACAGGTCTAGTAGAAGCTACCCGAGCGATGCTCCATGATAAAAAATTGCCTAAGTTCCTTTGGGCTGAAGCTTCACATGTTGTTGTATATGTTCAAAACAGTGTGCCTCATCAAGTTTTGGAAAATAAAACCCTTGAAAAAGTGTTTACAGGTGTCAATCCCAACATTGGTCATCTCCGCATATTTGGATGTCCCGTGTATTTCCATCTGCCAAAGGACAAAAGGAATAAATTGGAAGCTACAGGAAGAAAAGGTACATTTGTTGGATTTCGTGAAAACTCTAAGGCATTTAGAATATATATTCCTGGTCAAAGGAAGGTTGAGATTAGTGGGGATGTTACATTGGATGAAGATGTTGCCCTTAGAAAAGCAAGGGACCTTCCTCTGCCTCCTCCTTGTGAGAAGAATGATGATATGGATATTCTAGATGGGCCTTATGTGCTCGAGTCCAATACTGATATTGTTGATGATATCATGGAGCCTATGGATCCCTTAGATCCTCCTCCAACTGATCTTGCTACTAGGAAGAGACCAGTTTGGCTTTGTGATACTCTACGGGATGTCGAGAAAAATTTTCTCGTTTGAAGATCATTTAGATATATGAAGCAGCCATGCAAGTACCAGGGACATGTTGCAGCCATGAGTACTATGATTCAATCCGAACCTTCCACATTCGAAGAATTCATAAAAGAACATGTTTAGAAAGATGTTATGGCCAAAGAATATCAATCATTTATGAAGAATTATGTATGGGATGTTGTACCGAGACCGAAGGGGAAATCTATGGTGAGTTCGAAGTGGCTATTCAAGATCAAGCATGGAGTTTATGGTAGCATTGAAAAATACAAGGCAAGGTTCATGGCTAGAGGTTTCTCCCAAAAATAGGGAGAATATCGTGATGATATATTTGCACATGTGGCTCAATATAGAACCATTCGTTTGATAGTTGCCCTTGCCGCAAGTCAAGGTTAGACCCTTCATCAGATGGACGTGAAGACTAAATTCCTCCATGGCATGTTACAAGAAGAAGTGTATGTTGAGCAACCATAGGGATTTGAAATAGAAGATCAAAAGACACATGTTTGTAGATTAAAGAAGGCATTGTATGGTTTGAAGCAAGCCCTGAGAGCATGGTATGCCCGCATAGGCAGTTATTTAATGAAGTTTGGATTCACAAGAAGCAATGTTGATCCCAACCTCTACTTCAAGGTATGCCACTGATTTTGGTTTTATATGTTGTCAATTTATTCTTGATAGGTAGTGAGCCTCTGATAATCGAGTGTAAGAGGGAGCTAGCCTCTGAATTTGAGATGAAGGACCTTGGACTCATGCACTACTTTTTAGGCCTTGAGGTGTGGCAAAGGCCCGAAGAGATTTTCCTTTCATAAGGAAAATATGTTGTGAAGTTATTAGAGAGATTTGGAATGACAAAATGCAAGTCCATGGCCACACTGATGGAAATGAACTTCAAGAAGTTATGTGGAGAAGTTGTAGGACCTAATTTGACGAATCCATCTGAGTATAGATAGTTGATTAGGGCTCTGATGTTACTCATGAACACCCATCCATACGTATGTTATGCATTGAACATGTTGATTCAATTCGTGACCAAGCCTCTCCATGCACATTGGACCGCTGCCAAACACATTTTGAGATATTTGCATGGGACGATCAAACTTGGTCTAAGATATTCTACAGGAGATGTTCGACTTCATGGATACACCGATGCTGACTAGGAAGGAAACATTATCGATAGAAAGAGTATGTCTGAATGTTGTTTTAGTATTGGATCTGTCGTGATATATTGGATGAGCAGGAAGCATAAATTTGTAGCAATGATTACCGCTAAGGCAGAATAGATTGTCGCTAACATGGCTAGTTGCGAATTAGTTTGGTTGAGGAAGCTCTTTGGAGAGCTATTTGAGTAGGTCCTAGACACTATAGTGATATATTGCGACAAAAAGAGTGGGACCCATTTGGAAGAGAATATCATATTCATGACAAGTCTAAGAACATAGAGACTCAGTATCACTTCACCCAAGACATGGTGCACAGAGGAGTCGTTCGTCTCCACCACATATCGAAAAAAGAGAAGATTACATATATTCTCACCAAGGCTTTGCTGAAAGGGAAGTTCTTGGTCTTCAGAGAGAAGTTAGGACTGATGGATGTGACCCCTCCTGATAAGGAGCATCGCTGATCGAGGACACTGAGCCAACTCTTCCCCCCCGTTTGAGCTCCTAGGGTGAGGAATTGAGATAGAGGGCTCCTGGGGTTGAGGGATCTCTTGACAATACTGTTTCACCCCTATTTGTTACCCATATGTTTGGAGTAGTAGCTCACCCTATCTTGGTCTTTGCAAAGTATACCCCAATTGGCATCATACTCGCAAGTTAGGCTCGTTGGGATTGTCCCACCCCCTCTGGCCAATGAGTTGAGGAGGCTTGGAGGTGTGTGATCCTTACCTCTTAGTAAGTCGAGTATCTCGTCCAAACTCGGATTATGATGCAGGTTTTCTACCACATGACTCTTGAGGGCCATTGTTGGGAAGATAGGTAGGCAATAGGATGGGTTGAGTAGTAGCTCCCCTATATCACCTATTGCTCGATATGGGGTCGTAGTAGTATCTCCCCCGTGAGATTTTGGGTTGAGTAGTAGCCCCCCGATGCGGTTTCAAGTTGAGATATTATCTCTGATGAGATAGAGGGTGGCAGATTTAGCTCCCTAATGATTATTATTATTTAGATTCGAGAATGTTTCAACAAATAGAGTTGAGCAGAGATGGGACATATGATGACAGGGTGACATATTGATCGATGGACATATTTTGATAGGTGGAATCCTCCCTATTTGAGAGGGAGTGTTAAAATATGCAACTACGATCAAATTCCACCTTGGACAATTCATATGATGGTAACATTGAGTTCCTATTTTCGTGAGGACCAAAATCGACCTAAATATCACCTCATTTGGACACATAGAAGTTCGATTTTTAAGTTTTGTACCCACACATGCACATTTGGATAGGTTGGCCTCAACATCAAATGGACATTATTGGACATCCATGAAAGAATATAAATATAAGTGACCTGGAGCTCATTTGGAAACCAACCAAGCATCTTCTTCTATTATTTTTTAATTAACTCACACAGGGTCCGAAGTTTCAAGCCTGCAACGCGTATGGATTAGGGTTTCTATTTTTTGGTCGCACACATGTCACTAGGATAAATCGACCATAGTCGCATGCTTATAGAGGCCAAGGGAGTGACTGGGAGGCTATAGTCACTCGCATGTCAACCTGAAGGGAACGACTGGGGTTTTCAGCTAGGGTTTCGCATTTTACTAAAGTTGACCACAGTTGATTAAAAGCCGAAGGATTTCTCTCCGTACCATAGTGACTTTGGAAGTCTACCTCAAATTTGTAATTGGTTATTTTTTTAATATTGTATTGGCCTTGTTGTACTCTTTGCTGGACATTTTATGACAATCTAATAGAAGAATAATTTCAAAGGGTTTCCCCCTTGTGGGGTTTTACCCTAGTCTTTGACCAAACCTAGTGTCTCTTGTTGATGTGTTGATTATCTCCTTTGTCGTTGCATTTATTGTTCTATCTTCATTTACTATTGATGAATGGAAAGACTATTTGGAATTGGAAATATTGCTAATTGAAGTGTGGAATTAGGCTAAAGTAGTTGATACAACATAGAACAATTTGAAAAATTATCATGGCATGCTTGGGATTTGGAGCAAGAAGGAAAAGGAAGAGTAGGAAAGCGAAAGGGGATATCGAGATTAGCAGCCACAATGGGTTTTTCTTACAGGTGTCGAGTTGCATGTATGATTTCCTTGCTATTTTTGGCATGCATGGCACACGCATGCAATTTCTTAGTTATGATTTATCATTGGCATGGAGGATTGACAATGGATTTGCATAACCTTGTCACTTCCTGGATAACCATGGTGTTGTGGTTTTTATCTTTGTTTTATGGTTGGTGCTCGTGTTCCTTTGGCTGTGGGTTGAGTTATTAGTTCCTAGAAGCCTTGGTTGGACAAATGCTCTGGAAGCCCCGTAATAGCTTGGGTTGAGTTACTATTCTTGAAAGCTTTGGTTGGAGAAACACTCTAGAAGCCCTTGGTGGGTTGAGTTACTAGTCATGGAAGCCTTGGTTGGAAAAACGCTATAGAATCCTGACAATAATTATGGGTTGATTTACTAGTCCAGGAAGCCTTGGTTGGAACAAACATTCTAGAGAGCTGGACAACTTGGGTAGAGACCAATTTGGTGATGGTTAGTGGTGTCTGACTGTGAGGTGGAATCACTGGTTGAGGGTTGATGTGGTTTGGCCTCTGGAAGCCCTGGTTTGGTTTTATTGGATTTGTTCCATGAGATCCCACATTCATTATTGGAATATGGCACGAGGGTGACTGGCTAAAAGAAAGATTTGGTTCATCCAATTGATGGTCAAGTGGTATGTGGAAGTCCCAAACCTGGTTTCATTTTCCATATGTTAATAAGAACTCCTTTCCTTTTGTATTTGATGGGTAAGTATACTTGTTCATATGTGATTTTGATGGTTGTTATATCCTTGTTAATTATGTTGGTTATATGCTAGTTATGAGTATGTTTTATGACAGGCTTGATGTATAGCTCTCATCATTTTTTATTAGTAATTAAAAGTACAATGAATACATGACCTAATACATGATAATGCAATTATTGTAATAGAGCAACAATGCTTCTTTACGAATCTCAGATAGGTATGAGACCCCTATGCTTAGATCTGTTATTATGACCTGTAGATTTCATATTTGTGACATGTTTGATGAAATTTTTGTCATGGTTAGTAGGGGTCCATTCAAGTAATTAATCAAATGTTTTCATTGGTAATATCATTTCGATGTTATTTATCATTTCCCGAAGTTTCATGAAATTGTGGGTAGTGGCCTGAGTCCTGACCTTGAAAAAGTGGCACATAATCTGGGGTCGCTGGCATAAAGCTGTCTGAAAATGTCCACAGTCGCATGGATGCCTTGCTATGGGAGCCATTGGAGGGTCCCAGCTGCATGTATGCCTTGTCATGGGAGCAACTGAGGCTCTAGGGCAATGAAAATGCAAGTTGTTTCAAGGGTTGGTCACCTGGAAGGGTTGGTTAGCTCCTGAAGGTTATGTAGCGTGTGTGCAAGATCAGATTGGCTATGTTTTGTTGGTTCCACTTCCTTAAATGTACATGGGTAGTTTAATCACATCATAGTAACTCTTCGTCACATGTTTACCCTAGTGGATTGGTTAGATTGGGTAAACGTGGGAGGAAGGTGTTATAGAGTGTTATCAGAGCATGGTTCACCCCTTGGACTGGATGGGTGGTGTGCAGTGGTCGTGCATACGTGTCGATTACATATGTGTTCCTTATGCTTGTGGTCTATGTGCTTGTTGCATATGCATGGTGCTGGTCATATTTGTAGTGATGTCGCCATGTGAAAAGTTGATGGTGTTGTTGTTGGATGTGGTCATCATGAGTGCATGTCGGTTGTGACTTATTCATGCATGCCAGTGTTTATATGTAGTTATGGATACATTGACATGGTGATGGTTTTCATGCATGAGGTCATGGTACATGGTTGGTATATGTATTTTTCTAATCTGGATGGTCTTGCAGGTGATATATCCTCTCCTGAACTAAACTGGGGTACATTGGTTTGTTTATGATTTGGTTTAAGATGACAATGATATACCTTGCAGGAAGAAAAGTTCAAAGATGACTAGCAATATGGTAGACTACAACTCATGAGATTATCCCTATAGATCAGATGAGCAGCATGGTGAGGGATATTCTCCTACCATATCAGACACTTTGAGAAGCTTGAAGGCGAAAATAAGGAGTTGCAAAGAAGACAATAAACAAATCTTTCAATCACAAGAGAGGCTTGCAAGAGCACGGGAGAAACAAGCAGAGGTCAATGCGGTGATTATTTAGAGATTGTCAGACTTATAGAGACAGGGACCACTTAAAATCGGTCATGGGCAAGAGGATAGGACTAACGAAGCATATGGTAGCAGGTCACATGGTGGGCACATGTTGGATAGAGATGACACAGTCAAAGATGGCAGATTCTTGGATACACCTGATAGATGAGGCAGTGGACATGGGCTTTACTCTAGTTATGGTTTAGATAGGTATCATGGGCATCATTATTATCATCCTTACAGGAGGAGTGACAGGGGATATTTTTTGGATGAGTTCAAGAAAGAAAAGCCACCTACATTTGATGGAGAAATGAAGAAGTCACGGGATGTCAAAGCATGGTTTCTTGGGATGAATAAGTTCTTCAAGTTGCATGATTACTCAGTGAACATGAAGTCCAAGATAGCGACATTTAGTCTTAAAGGTAAAGCAAATATCTGGTGGGAAGATGTAAAGAATGCAAAAGGTGTTCATGAAGAGGAGTTGATTTGGAGCGAGTTTGAGACACTATTTAGGAAGAAGTATCTATCATAGAGATACTATGATGACAAGGCAAAAGAATTTTGTGAGTAGAAGACAAGATCCATGACTGATGAGGAATACACTAGTAGATTATTGGTGTTGTTGAGGTATGTGCCTTACCTCAAGGAGGAGAAGTCCAAGATACAATGATTCGACAGTGGGTTGCAAGTAGCATTCAAAGACAGGATTGGGTTTGATGAACCTAGATCATTGGAGGTGGCCATCCAAAAGCTAAAGCATTATTTTGAGCAATCAAAGCACAGATCTGAGACTAAGTCAAACTGGAAAGGTAATGCAAAGAATAAAGGAAAATGGGATAAGAAGCGAACAAGACCTTAAGATACAAGTAACAAAGAGAATGTGGCACCACATAAGAAGTTCAATGCATCTGATAGAGAATAGGGATTTAAGTCTAAGGAGAAAAAGGAGGGTGCAGGTTGGAAGTCTTTGCAGTGTTGGATTTGTGGTGGAGAGCATCATAAGAGAGATTGTCCATAACACCAGGGTGGTAGACTGTAGATCTACAGTGCGTAGGAGGCACAAACAATGGGGGATGTTAGATAGAGTATTCCATGGATCTATGCAACATTGAAAAAAAGACAGGTAGATCATGAGGCGTCTATTATCGAAATGGATGGTATGCTTTGTGATTAAGTTGTTTCTATTTTGATTGACCCTGAATCTAATCATAGTTATGTTAATCCTGACCTGGTGGATAAGTGTGGTTTGAATAAAGAAGTTAATGAAAAATCTTGTTTAGTAAAAATGGCTACAGGTACAAAGAGGAGAGATCATCATTAGGTAAGAGCTTGTGAATTTGAGTTGAATGGTATGCCTACTTTAGCACATTTGAATGTACTTCCATTGGGATCATACAATATGTTGTTGGGTATGGACTGGTTGTACTTTCATATGACCAAGGTAGATTGTTATGACAAGGATATTGAGTGCCTAGATGATATTGGGGAACAAAGAGTCTTGCAGGGTAAGAAGAAGACAACATTGGTTAGAATGGTGACATCTATGCAGGAAAAACGCAGTCGCAGGAAAGGGTGTGTGTTATTCACAGTGCATACTTTTAGTGAAAAAGGTAAGGAAGTTGAGGATATAGATGTCTTGAATAGGTACCTAGTTCTACAACAGTTTCAGGATGTGTTTCCGACATAGATTTCACAGTTCCAGCCTCATAGGGAAGTGGACTTTTCTATTGAGTTAGTACCATGGGTAGCACCAACATCAAAGGCACCTCACAGGTTAAGCACACCAGAGTTGGTGGAGTTGAAGTTGTAGTTGAATGAGATGCTTGAAAAGGGATACATTAGGCCAAGTGTATCGCCTTTGGCTGCACCAGTGTTGTTTGTGAAGAATAGGGATGGTATTCTCAGGTTATGCATTGACTACAGGCAGTTAAACAAGGTGACCATCAAGAACAAGTGCCTTCCATTTCGTTGTAGTTCCATTTGGTTTGAATAATGCTCGAACTATTTTTATGTGTTTAATGAATAGTGTGTTGTGTCCTTATATGTAAAAGTATTTTATTGTATTTTTTGATACTATATTGGTTTATTCTAAAAATGAGGAAGAGCACAACGAACACTTAGCATCAGTATTGAGATTTATAAGAGAACATCAATTGTATAGCAAGCTTAGAAAATGCAGTTTCTTTCAGACAGAGGTACACTACTTGGGGCATGTGATTTCCAAGGAAGGTATAAAAGTGGATCCGGAAAAGATAAGGGCTATCATGGAGTGGGCAACTCCTAGAAATGTGGATGAGGTTAGATCATTAATGGGGTTAGTAGGTTATTATAGGAGGTTCATCATGAATTTCTCACATATTGCTTATCCTATTATGTCATTTCAAAGGAAGGGTAAGAAGTTTGAATGGACAACAAAATGTACAACAAGTTTTGAACAATTTAAGTGGTTGTTGATGAATGTTCCTGTGTTAAAGATTGTATATCGAGACAAAGAATCTGTGGTATGTATAGATGCTTGCAAGAGAGGACTTGGTGGAGTCTTGCTGTAGGAAGGACAATTGGTATGCTATGAATCAAGTAAACTTAATGAGCACAAGTAGAATTATCCAATACATGATCTTGAGTTGGAAACGATCATCCATACTTTAAATATGTGGAGACGCTATCTACTTGGTAGGCAATTTATCTTGATAAGTGATCACAATGGATTGAGGTATCTAATTGATCAACCCAACATGAATGCAAGACAAGCTAGATGGTTGTCCACCATCAGTGAGATCGATTTCGAGATCAAGTACATTAAAGGTAAAGAGAACAGGGTTGTGGATGCTCTTAGCAAGAGAGCACAGGTAAATCACATAGAAACTATGAGCTCCTACGTGACAGATCTACAGGATTGGATCTTGCAGGAAAGACTACAGGATGATATGTATATGGAGTTTATCCACAGGATACAGTAGGGCACAGGTCATCACGATGTGGACTATCGTCTCACAGCAAATGGCTTCATCAGAATTAGGGACAGGATATATGTACTAGATAGCAGTGAGATCAAGAATATTATCTTGAGTAAATTTCATGCTAAGACATATTCAGGTCACCCAGGATATCAAAAGACATTGACAGCGGTCAAGAAGTTCTACTATTGTCTGAACCTTAAGAAGGACATGGCAGACTTTTTGGCTAGATGTTTGGATTGTCAATAGGTAAAAGCAGAGTGTAAGCATTCAAGTTTTCTACTACAGTCGATTCTCATTCCGGAGTGGAAATGGGAGGTAATTTCAATGGACTTCATTACAGGTTTGTCGAGGACATCTAGACATCATGATTCCATCATGGTTGTGGTGGACAAGATGAGAAAGGTAGTGCACTTCATTCCAGTGAAGTTTACGTATTTAGCTAATGATGTAGCATAAGTCTTCATCAAAGATGTAGTGAGGTTGCATGGTGTATCTGTTATCACTCCTCCAGATCTCCAAGGCTGAGGAAGAGTCCAATTGAGGTAACCACTGACCAATTTTTGACTTGGTAGCTAGCTCTACCAAGCCGGAGAGGGCTCTCTACAAAGAATAACAGCCAAGAGGGCTGGATGGATTAGGCTTTTAGGCTAGTTATGATGTGCAGAGGGTTGTTTTTATTTGATTTGATTGGGTTATGGTGGATGATGGTATTAGGTCAAAGAGGCTAGGTCAGGGCAAATCAGATATGATTGCAAACAGTCAAAGGGGCAAGGTAGGTAAGAGGCTTACCACTTAAAAGGCCATTTGGTGAGATGGTTTAAGATTGATGAGTAGTTAGGAAGAGCATAGGCGTCTTCCTAAACTGAAGAAAAAATGGACAAATTATGATAACTTTCCCAAAACAGAGCATGAGCAAGCATGTATTCTGCCTATCAACTTGAAAATTACCATATAACATACATGATCTAGTTTATGAACTTACAAAACATTCATACAAATGATCACAAAGAAGAAACAATGCTGAACATCCATACCACATGTATCTCAAAGAAATAGCTGCAACTCATCTATTAACACTGGCCAAAATCTGATACAATGGTGTCTCTGATCACTAGTACAACATCCAACTGAGTCCAACCTCTAAAAAGAGCAAAGAAAGGGAAGATATAGACATCAAAACAACCTTCTCTCAACCTTAGGGGTCGAATCCCTGAGTTGAGGAAGAGATCCACAAAAAATTAAACTGATAGCTAGAGTGTAGGGTGGTCAAGGTGGCTCATCCCTAATTACATTGAAACTGATTCATTTGACTTGATGAAGTGTATTTACCCCTAGGTAATAGTAAAAGACCATAATTACATTTACAATATCAATTACAACAGTAAAAAGTTGATTCCCAAGGATGAAAATCAAAACTAGAGAAAAACAATGAAAAATCAAGCAAATTGTCAAGTGTGCCATCTTTCTGTCAAGTGCGCCCTCACAATGTCATGTGTGCCCTCCATCTTGCAGGCTACTTTTGACCGCCTTCCTGGTGTCTAGATTGAGCCCAGGATAGCTCATTAGAAAGATTGTCTTGTATAGTTTCCAAATGTGCCTCCAATTTCTAAAATGGGCCTTATTTGACTCTCCAAAACTTCATTCTCCCAAGACTGGTCAAGTGCACAACATCTAGGCCAAAAATGAGGAAAAAACATGATTTTTTTGCTTTTTTTTGCCATTTTCACCTACCAGTTTTGCAAACTAAGGCTGGAAACATGATTTTCTTAGATGTATTTGTCATTATGAATCCAGTGGTGATCTCCATTTTTCCAAAAAGTTCCCCGAAAAAGTGCACAACGCCTAGGGCGTTGCATGTTTGACCATGCTGCTAATTTATGGGCAAGTGCATAGCGCTAGAAGGAAGTGCACAACGCTGACTTCAAATTGACTTTTGAGTGCCTTCTCGAAGCCCAAATTGAGCCCATGATAGCTTGTTCAAAATATATCTCTCTTGTCTACACAATGGGCCTATCAAGCATTGAAAATGATTAATTATAGCCCCTCAGAAATCAATTCTCCCAAGACTGGTCAAAAAGTGAACAATGAGGGTGCAAAAATGAAGTGTGCTCTTGCAATAAACTTTTGGAGGTCTTCCTCAACCCCAAATTGAGCTCATGATATCTCATTGGAAACATATTTCTGTCTAGTTATCATTTGACTCATCAAGAAAGTCATTTGTACACTCCAGTTATGAGAAAAAAATGATTTTCCCAAGGTCACTCCAGAAGTGCAGCAACTCTCTTATAGCAACTGTATTTTTGACATTTCTCAAAACCATATCACCTGTGTAAAAACTGAAGGAAAATTTTCATTCTTTGACTATTATGGAAAAAAACCTCTCTCACTTTTGTAAATTTCATCTATGTTTGGTTGGAAACATACTTTAAAGCAAAATTGGCCTTATGTGTGGCAAATGAATTGTCCCTTGGAACGACTTCTTGAAAAATGATGGAGACATGATGTTTATTAGTTGGAATGGCCTCATACTTGCTTAAATGACCTCCCTTAGGCCTCCTCTGCTCAGATGTCTCTAATTCCATTGCAAACCCTAGCTTAGTGGGATAGGAAATTAGGGTTTAGTGCTTGTGGAAAATGATGATTTGGACACCCTCGGGAAAAGACAACCCCCTTTGGCATTCACTTAACTTTTTCAAACATTACCCTTTCACTTTAATATTTCCTTTGAAAAATTGATCTTTTGATGGTCTTTGAGAACTCTTTGAATTTGACTTTGCTTTAATGAAGCTGGCATATAGAGATTGAGTTGGCAACTTAATACTTATTACATATAGTGAACATAAAATTACATGATGAAATAAGCATTTCTCTTTACAAATAATGTTCACATGGTGAAGAGATGTTATTTGATCACCCTTCACTTGCTGGTCATATGCAATGGAATGGATTTTTATTGGAACCTTGGAAACCCTAATGGCCTAATGAAACCTTGAAAAACCCTAAAAGACCTAATGAGACCTTGAAGGACTGAATTTCAAGATGACATGACTGATGTGATGGCATGATGTCATTAACTATATGGCCAATGGATACTCAACAAGGTTGAAATGAGCCAACAAGGGGTAAATTATTAAAAGGAGTAAAGGAAACCCTAATTCAACCTTCGGTGACCAAATTTTTGCATGACGACCTAGTGGAATGAAATTTTTTTTAAAATGGGACCCTCATATGATATGAAAAGATAATTTTTTATCATTGATGGCAGTATGCAAATACTAACTCTAACAATAGAAAATTATGCCAAACAGGGATGCTAATTTCACTTTGAGATTCTGGAAAGAGTTATTTATAAGTTTGGATACAGAGTTGGCCTTAAACACAGCTTATCATCCGCAGACAGATGGACAGACAGAGAGGGTCAACAGGATTTTAGAGGATATGTTGAGGATGTACGTGATGCATGAACAACGGAAGTGGGTATAGTATCTTCCACTGTTTGAGTTCGCTTACAACAATGGGTACCAGGAATCTTTGAGGATGAGTTCGTTTGAGGCATTGTATGGGTGGAGTTGTAATACTCCCATAAGTTGGAGTGATCCAGTGAACAGGGTGTTGATTGAACCATACATGTTGGTAGAGATGGAATAGGAAATGCAGGTAATCAAGAAGAATATGAAGGCAACACAGGACAAACAGAAAGTTATGCATATCAGAACAGGATGTTTAAGGAGTTTCAGGTTGGGGAACATGTGTACTTGTGCAATAAGCGCAAGAAGAGCTCTTTGAGGATTGGATCATTTGCTAAGTTGGCACCTCGGTTTTGCGGACCCTTCAAGATTATTGAGAGGATTGGATTAGTAGCCTATCGACTTACACTACCTCTAATAGTGAAATTGCATGATTTTTTCATGTGTCATTGCTTAAGAAGTATGTTAAAGATGTTGATCATGTGATTGACTGGTCTGTATTGCAGGTGGAACTAGAAGGATAATTCTAGCCGGATCCTTAGTGCATTTTGCATAGAAAGATGCTCATGCTCTGGAACTGAGCAATCGAGCAAGTTAAAGTGAAATGGAAGCACTTTGGGCCTGATTGAGCTACATGAGAGATGGTGGATTAGATGTGGGCTTTGTATCCTTCTCTATTCTCTAGTTGAGCAAATGTTTTTGGCATATTTATTGGTGTGATGTTTTGGTATATGTATATATGTATATGGATGTAAATACCGCCATAAGTTATGTTATAAAGCTCTAATAAGTGGAATGATATCATGTTGGTTTGATTTCAGTAGGATTATCATTGTAAATACTGCAAAGAGCTAAGTTATAAAGCTCCATGAGCAATATGTTTTTCTTTCCAGCAGTGTTGTTGTTGTAGGTGTCATTGAACACCGAGGACGGTGTTCCCCCAAGGGGGAGGGTTTTGTAACAACCCTAGTTAAAAATCCATGTAATAAAGTTAATAAAGGCAAAATAATGACCAAGGTCATGGGACATGTATTCCAAGCTGAATGTTGGGAAAAAACATAGTGATGGGTTCACTTGTGATTAATTAATGGCTATGGAATTTGGCAAAGGCAATGGCAAAGGCTTTGGAAAGGCAAATGGCATTTTATTTATGAAAATAATGGAAATTAGGAGAAAAGGAAGGTGAAAGGCCACATGTTGCATGTGAGGAGGAAAATGAAGGAAAATAATGGAAAATCAAAGAAAATAGAGGTCTCATTAATAAAAAGGCTTATGAGGATCAATTTGTAGCTTTTTGTCAATTCAATTTTGGAGCTCTCGTTTTCTACTATCTCTTTCTCATACTCTTGGACACTTAGAGGTTTCTTGGAGCACTCTTGGAGGAGTGCAACATACTTGGGATTTGGAGAAAGAAGGAAAAGAAAGAGGAGGAAAGCACAAGAGGACATTGGCATCAGCAACTATAGCGGGTTTTGTTTGCAGGTGCCGAGGTCCATGTATGATTTCCTTGATAGTTTTTGCATGCATGGCACATGCATGTGGTTTCTTGGTTATGATATGTTATTGGCATGGAGGATTGCCTGGATTGACGGTGGATTTTCTTAGCCTTGCCACTTCCTTGATAGCCATGGTGTTGTGGCCTTTATCTTTGTTTTCTACTTGGTGCTCATGTTCCTTTGGATGTGGGTTGAGTTATTAGTTCCGAGGAGGAAAATGAAGGAAAATAATGGAAAATAATGGAAAATAAAAGAAAATAGAGGTCTCATTAATAAAAACGCTTATGAGGATCAATTTGTAGCTTTTTGTCAGTTCAGTTTTGGAGCTCTCATTTTCTACTATCTCTTTCTCATACTCTTGGACACTTAGAGTTTTCTTGGAGCACTTTTGGAGGAGTGCAACATACTTGGGATTTGGAGAAATAAGGAAAAGAAAGAGGAGGACAGCACAAGAGGACATTGGCATCAACAACTATAGCGGGTTTTGTTTGTAGGTGCCGAGGTCCATGTATGATTTCCTTGATAGTTTTTGCATGCATGGCACGTGCATGTGGTTTCTTGGTTATGACATGTTATTGGCATGGAGGATTGCCTGGATTGAAAGTGGATTTTCTTAGCCTTGCCACTTCCTTGATAGCCATGGTGTTGTGGCCTTTATCTTTGTTTTCTACTTGGTGCTCATGTTCCTTTGGATGTGGGTTGAGTTATTAGTTCCTGGAAGCCTTGGTTGGACAAACACTCTAGAAGCCTTGTAACAACTAGGGTTGAGTTACTAGTCCTGGAAACCTTGGTTAGAAAAAATATCTAGAAGCCCTTGGTGGGTTGAGTTACCAGTCCTAGAAGCCCTGAAACGCACTGGAAGCCCGACAACAATTGTGGGTTGAGTTATTAGTCCTGGAATCCCTGGTTGGAGAAAACGCTCTATAGCCCTCGACAACTTGAGTAGAGACCAATATGGTGATTTTTAGTGATGTTCGATCGTGAGGTGGAATACTGGTTGAGGGTTGAGGTGGTTTTTCCTTTGGAAGCCCCGATTCGGTTTTGTTGGATTCGTTCCATGATATCCCACATTCATGCTTGGAATATGGCACGAGGGAAATTGAATGAAAGAAAGATTTGATTCATCCAATCTATGGTTGGGTGGTACAAGGAAGTCCTAAACTTGGTTGCATTTTTCATATGTTAATAAAACCTCCTTTACTCTTGTATGTTATGGGTAAATATACTTGTTCATATGTGGTTTTTATGGTTGTTATATCCTTGTTAATTATGTTGGTTATGAGTATGTTTTATTACAGGCTTCATGTATGGCTCTCATCTATTTTGATTAGTAATTGAAAGTACAATGAATACGTGACCGAATAAATGATAATGAAGTTATTGTGATAGAGCAACAATGCTTCTTTACAAATCTCATATAAGTTTGAGACCCCTATGCTCAGATCTATTGTTATGACCTGTAGATTTCATATTTGAGACATGTTTGACGAAATGCATGTCATGGCTAGTAGGGGTTCAATCAATTCATTGATCAAATGTTTACATTAGTAACCTTTTTTCAATGTTATTTATCATGTCTAGAAGTTTCACGAAGTTCTGGGCAGTGGCTTGACTCCTGGCCCTGAAAAAGTGGCACAAAATCTAGGGTTGATGGTAGAGAACTAGCTCAAAAAGTCCACAGTTGCATGGATGTCTCGCTGTGGGAGTTACTCGATGGTCCCGGTCGCATGCATGACTTGTCATGGGAGTAACTGAGGCTCCAAAGCAGTGAAAAGGCAAGTTGTCTCAGGGGTTGGTCACCTGGAAGGGTTAGTTGGATCTTGAAGGTTCTGTAGCATGTGTGGAAGGTCAAATTGGTCGCGTTTTGTCGGTTCCACTTCCTTAATTGTACATGGGGAGTTGAATCACATCATAGTAACTCTTCCTCACATGTTTACCCTAGTAGAACGGTTAGCTTGGGTAAATGTGGGAGGAAGGTGTTACACTTTTGCCTTTGCCTTTGCCAATGCCAATTTCTATAATCATTAATTTACCACAAGTGATACCCACTTTAATTTTTTCCCCTCTATTAGCTTGGACTACGTGTCCCATGACCTTGGTCTTATTTTGTCCTTTAATGTTCTTTATTACATGAAATGTTAACTTACGGCTGATACAAACCCCTCGCCCTTGGGGGAACACCATCCTTGGTGTTCCATGACACCTATGACCAACAAACCACTGAAAGCATGACATATTGCTTATGCAGATTGATAACAAAACTTGATACAATGTTTAAAATGACCAATATACTGAAAACATAACCACCATACTACTTATTGGAGCTTTATAACATAACTCGATGCAATATTTACAATGACAACACACACACACATACCGAAAACTCATTTGCTTCAAACAACAAATAAATAAGGATATAATGCTTGCATCTGATTAACCATTTCACATGTAGCTTCTTTGAGCCCAAAGTGCTTCCACTGCACTTTAACTTGTTCTATTACTCCGTTCTTGAGCATGAGTTGCTTCCGTTGTAATATTCATTGTGGCTCTAGCTGGAACTATCCCTCTGGTTCCACCTACAATACAAACCAATGAATCACATGATCAACATCTTGCACATATCTCTAAAACAATGAAACATGGAAAACATAATGGACTTTCACTGTTGGCGGCAATGCAATTTGTAGGCCACTTGTCCAATTCTATCAAGGATCTCAAAAGGGCAGTAATACCAAGGTGCCAGCTTGGTACATTACCTAATCCTCAAGAAGCTCGTATGTTTTTCCTGTGTTGCCCTTAAATCCCTTTTAATAACCTGCTTCTCTTGCTCCATCTCTGTTAACAGATTCAATCCAATCAACACCCTATTCACTGGATCACTTCAGATAGTAGGAGTATTACAACTCCGCTCGTAAAGTTCCTCGAATTGACTCACCAAGGATTCCTTATACCCATTGTTATAAGAAAACTTCACCAATCGAATATACTCCTCCCACCTCCTCTGTTGATGCATGACGTACATCCTCAACATATCCTCCAAAATCCTGTCAACCCTCTCTGTCTGTTCATCTATTTGCAGATGATAAGGTGCGTTGAAGGCTAACTTTGTCGCTAAGCTTGCAAACAATTCCTTCCAAAACCTAGAAGTGAACTTGGCATCTATATTTGATGTAATCTTCTTGGGAAATTTGTGCAACCTCACTATCTCCATGATGAAGATATTAGCTACCTCACTAGCTGAATGAGTAGACTTCATCGCAATGAAGTGAGTAGCCTTGCTCAGCCTATCAACCACAACCATGATGGAATCATGTTGTCTTGATGTCTTAGGCAAATCTGTAATGAAGTTCATGGAAATGACCACCCATTTCCATTATGGAATCAGAATAAGTTTTAATAGACTAGCTAGATGCTTGCATTCGACTTTCATCTTTTGACAGTCCAGACATTTGGAAACAAACTCAGCCACCTCTTTCTTCATATTTGACCAATAGTATAACTTATTAAGAATTGTCAAAGTCTTATGGTATCTTGGGTTGCCTGAATATGGCTTGACATGAAACTCTCTCAAAATAAGCTTCTTCAACTCACTGTTGTCTGACACAAAGATCCTGCTCCTGAATCTGATCAAGCCATCTGTTGGAAGGTGATAGTCCTCATTCCTACCACCTCCACCCTGCTGTTACAGTCTCTGCTTCAACTATTGATACTTCTCATCGTGTTTCCCTGCATGCAATATTTCCTGCTGTAAATATGTCCCATAAGAGAACACAGTTGAAATATGATTCACCCGCACTCTCCTACTAAGAGCATCTACAACCGAATTCTCTTTGCCTTTGATATGCCTGATCTCAAAATCAAACTCACTAAGAGTAGCCAACCATATTTCTTGCCTTGCATTCAGATTGGGTTGGTCAAACAAGTACCTCAGTCCATTGTGATCACTCTTCAAGATGAACCATCTTCCAAGGATATCATGTTAATTTTGCTCAGGGCAACATTGTTCTTTGCTTTAATAATTGCAATTTATCATTAATACATTAAGTTCACCCCATATCATCATTACATTATTCATATATACACCATTATACATCATCATACACAATTACATAGAAAGAAACAACATCACCATCATCATCATCAATGCAACGAAATATAAAAGGAACAATAGAAGAAAGAATACACACATATAGAGACACCAGGATTGGTCCAAGACCATAGCAAAACACACTGTGGGGAAAACCCTTGCAAATCTTCTTCTTCTTAGATCATCATCAAATGATGCAAAAAAATATAGTACAATGATCCATAACTTTATCTATGTAGCAAAACAATAATGATATCCATGAAACATATCTAATCATGCTAGGAATCAGAAACCTCATATTGATGGCTATAATGTGCTATCACAAATTGATGTCAATTGTTGTATATTGTTGTCACTGTGTCAGACATTGTTGAGAACTGTTGTCGTTGTCATTGTCAATGAACCCATTACATATGTTTGCAGTAGAAACTAACAAATCATATCTACAAATATACATATATGTATAATAGGAGAGAGAAACCCAGATCTACCATATCACTGAAGTCAACTGACGACAAGATGTCAAACCCTAGATTTGAACTTGGGTTGCTCTCATCAAAATTGTGTGTGTGCAACCGAAACTCCCTGATCGTTCTCTCAAATACTATGTGAGGGTGACTATTACTACTTGGTCACTCTCAAGAAGACTCTGTGTGTGCGACCATGGTGCAACACACTAAAACCCTCGGTCACTCCCTTGAAGTTACTATGCATGCATCCGGGACAACCTAGTCGCTCTCATAACCACTATGTGCAAGCGACTGCGGACCGATATCTCCAAATATGCCTCTAAAGCCATAATCACTCTCATAAGCCTTTGTGCCAACGTCCAAGGGTCTCTAGTCGCTCTCATAGGCCTATGTGCCAATGTCTAGGGACCAGAATGCTTTGTTCTATGCATGCATCCAAGATCCAGAACATCCTAACCCAGAGCGAACCTTTCACTTGTGATTTCGACTCCTTAAGTGAACTCCTTTCGTCAAACCTGTGTGAACCACGACAAAAGAAAAGAGAAGATGTGTCCAAATGAACTTGAGGTACCTTCTATTTATAGGCTTTCATGAGGTTTCACGACAACAGTATAGGCACCCTAAGAAACCACTTACAGAGAGCTACAGCTGCATCGTATTGCTAACTACATCGTACCGGGGAAATAAAAGAAAATCAATATGTTGGGGGCTTATAGATCAAAACCCCCGCTCACCCTCCATGAAGAAATCACTTTCACTCAATCCCCCACCCACCGATGTGCGTGCTATTATCTGGGTTTTCCCTTCAAAACGACTAAGTTCCGGGCTCTTCGATTCACTTGAATAAGCAACAAACAACTACTAAACAACGCACGCCTCAAGATCATGAGTCACATAGTTCTGCTCATGCTCATTCAACTCCCTTGACTCATATAAAACCACCTGCCCTTCCTGTATCATGACTCCACCAATTCCTTCCTTACATGCATTTGTATAGACCATAAACTCCTTATCGACATCTGCAATCTTCAAAACCAGAGCATTGGTAAGCAAATGCTTCAACTGCTCAAAACTAGTTGCACACTCCTCAGACCATTCAAACTTCTTCCCTTTCCTCTGCAAGGATGTAATAAGATAGCCAACCTTAGATAACTTCTTGATGAACCGCCTGCAATAACCTATTATTCACGTGAATGATGTGACCTTATCTACATTCTTCGGAGTTAGCCACTCCATGATAGCCTTAATCTTTTATGGATCATTGTTAACCCTTCCTTGGAAACAACATTTCCAAAGTGATGAATCTAAGACTGAAAGAAATTGCACTTGTTGAGCTTGGAAGACAACTAATGCTCTCTCAACAATCTCAATACTGTTGTCAAGGGCTTTGCATGCTCCTCCCCGTTCTTGGAATATACTAATATATCATCAAAAAAGACTATCACAAACTTGTCTAGGTAAGGACGCAACGCACTATTCATCAAACACATGAAGGTGGCTAAAGCACTGGTAAGATCAAAAGGAACCACCACAAACTTATAGTGCCCATACCTTGTACATAATTCAATATTGTAGATGTACTCTTCTTTGATGTGCACCTCATGATATCTTGATCTCAGATCAATATTTGAAAATACTTTTGCTCCCTTCAGCCGATCAAAGAAATCCTTAATCTGCAGTAATGGATACTTGTTTTTTAATTTCACCTTGTTGAATTGCCTATAATCAATGCACAATATGAGAGTACCATCCTTAGTCTTTATGAATCCTTAATCTGCAGTAATGGATACTTGTTTTTTATTGTCACCTTGTTGAATTGCCTATAATCAATGCACAATATGAGAGTACCATCCTTATTCTTTATGAACAACACTCGAGCACCCCAAGGCGACACACTTGGCCTTATGTATCCCTTATCAAGCATCTCTTTAAGTTGTAACTTCAATCCCACCAACTCCAGAGTGCTCATATTGTACGCTGCCTTAGATGTTGGTGTAGCTCCGTGTACCAGCTCAATAGAGATCCACCTCTCTATGAGGAGGTATCTCTGGTATCATCCTTATCTTCCTTACCTTTATCACTGGAAACATGTATTGCAAATAATAAATATCCTTTCCTGTTATTGCGCTTGACTTACATAGTTGTAACCATTCTCACTAATGTAGGCTTCTTCTTTCCCTACAAGACTCTCTTTTCTCCATCATCATCCGTGCACTCAATGGCCTTCTCATATCAATGTCATCCATGCACTCAATGGAATTCTCATAGCAATATACCCTAGTATTTTGAATGAATAGCTATTCCATGCCCAAAATCATGTTATATGAACCTAAAGGAAGCACATTTGGGTGTGCTCATGTAGGCATGCCATCAAGCTCAAATGCACAATATTTCACCCAATGATGAACTCTTCGCTTGGTCCCTATAGCCAACTGCACCAACCAAGATTCTACATGCACAACTATATTCAAACAACACTGATCCACCACGTTAGGACTAACATAGCTATAATCAGATCCAAGATAAATCAAAATGGAAATAACTTTATCACGAAGCTTACCTTCCATCTCGATAATATATGTTTGATGACCTGTCTGCCTGTTAGCAAGTGTTGCATAGATCCAAGGAATGATCTGACCAACATCCCCAAATGTGTGAGCCTCATGAGCACTACAGATTTGTGGCATGCCACCCTAGTATAATGGACAATCCTTCTTGCGATGGTCTTTGCTACAAATCCAACACTTCAACGGTTCCTTGCCACTGCCTTTATTATGTTTCTCTCTAGGTTGAGGCCCATGTCCTTTCTCAGTTACATTAAACTTATTATGAAGGGCCACATTTTCATTGTCACTTGCATCCTGAGATCTTCCTCACTTCTTAGGCCATTTTCTTTTAGTCTTCTCATTAACTTTCCAATCACTCTTGAACTCAAGCTTGCGCTTTGACTGCTCATAACAATTCTTTAACTTCATGATAACTTCCTCCAATGACATAGGCACATCAAACTAAATTTGGTCTTTAAATGAAAATGGCAATCCACTGATGAACCATTGGATATTTTATTTCTCATCCTTGAGGTAGGGTACACACCTCAACAACTATAGAAATTTGGTTGTGTACTCTTCATCTATCATGGAACCTATCCTGAGCTCATAGAATTCCTTGGCCTTTCCATCACAATATCTCTCAGACACATACTTCTTCCCGAAGAGTTTTTCAAACTCACCCCAAGTCAACTTCTCTTCTCTAATGCCTCTAACATTCTTAATATCTTCCCACCAGATATTTGTTTTTCCTTTGAGACTAAAGGTCATTATCTTGGATTTCATGTTCTCTGAATAATCATGCAATCTGAAGAATTTCCTCATCCCAAGCAGCCATGCTTATGCATCTCCTAATTTCTTCAACTGGCCATCAAAAGTAGGAGCCTTGGATTTCTTAAACTCCTCTGGAATATACTCACTCCCCATGTGCTATTGGAGGTGATGGTGATGAATTCTCCTGGAAGAAGAGTTAGAGTAAGACCCATGCATACCAGTCCTCTTATCAGGTGTATCGAAGAGTTTGCTACTCTTCATTCTATCATCCATTTCCAACCTGTGTCTTCTCTGAGACCTGCTTCCATCCGCCCCATTAGTCTTTTCTTCATGCCTATCTCCATGACTGATCACTAGTTGTCATTGTTGTTGTAATTATGAAAGGCTTTGAAGAATCATTGCATTGACTTCAACTTGCTTTTCTTGAGCCCTTACAAGTCTTTCATAGGCTTCGATCAACTTATTATTATATGCTTTACAAATTATAATATCTTCCATTAGACTCCTCAATGTAACTGCTAGATCAAGGGAATACTCTTCTACTTGTTGTTCAACTGACTTCTTCCATTCCATTGAATTCACATCGGGCCTAAATAGGGAGTCATGTGAATTGTAATCCACCATTATGCTCTTCATATATGATCTTCTATTTCCTATAAACATGCCTTGTTATATAAACCAATTAGAAGACATAATCAAAGTAATACATCAATGTATCTCAAGGGAGGCTATTGCATCTACCCAAGTCAGTCCAGATTATATATATATGATAACCATACAAAACTTTAACAATAAATTCATATATGATAGCTATAACCACCTGCATGTACCCAAAGGTCCAATATTGTAACCTCAGCTTGACACTGTCGTGCAGGCAATCCTTTCTGCGGATAGAAACAATCCCTCTCCTATGGGAGGATTTAGCAACAAACTAGACAAATAGTGCAAACTTTCCTAGTTTATATCAAAAAATACAAAGGAAGATAGATGACCTACCTCACTATGATGCTAACACCCGTTGATGTCGTCCTCGATCTTTTCACTTCCAAGTAAACCCTCTCTATGTCGTTGTGGATGAATACTTGCAAGGAAGATCACACTGAGACGACAAAGGCATACATAGTATAATTCATTCTAACACAAACTATGTGACAGATCAAGGAGTATCACACTAAATGAGTAATGATTTACACACTTATGGAAAGAAAACACATAATGTATTATTATTAGAATTTAAGGGAAGCATACAACCACTTAAGCTTTGATGTTGGAAGCCTCCTTTAGGTCAGTTTCCAAGCCCTAGCCTTAACCTTCAAGTACTCCTTTCTCCTTAGCAAAATGGGAAGCATTCGGGCATAGTTTCAGCATTGGAAGGCAACCAAGCAACAAAAAACCAACAACTAACCAAAAGTAGATGGTAGGGGTTTGATTTATAGGGAAGGAGAGGGAATTGAGGATCCATAAAAGGAGGGAGAGGTTCCACATTTCAAGGGGAAGATCCATGAAAGTAGGATCAAGAACCAGGAATGGGAGGTCTCGCTCTAATCCTCATTCAACTACAACCAGCTTGTCGTTCTTGAGACTTATAGTAGGAGAATATTCTCCTCCATTTTAGGAAAAGCTGCCTAAAGAGGGCCAACACAGATTTTCCTATCAAAATTCGTGTTGCCAGCGCTAGTCACTAGTTAGACAAAAGGTTACCATTACAGGTTTGTCTGATAAAAGTAACGTTGGACTTGCAAAACAAGGTTTCAAACAAGTTCTTCAGAATTTCTTCAAGGGAAGTCTTCTTCTTCCTTCAAGGATTCTTTTGAACATGTTTCGTGGTGAATACATTGTTTTTTACAGCTTTCGTCACTTTGTGACACTTGCGACATTGACGACACAAAGTGTGAAACTTAGGATATGAGACTGGGAGTGTGACAAAATATTATATAACATATACCACTCTATAACAGCATTATTAGAGAAAGGTTTACAGGGAACATACTGCTATGATACCACCATGTAACAACTAACACATTTACCTACTTTTAGAAGCTCTCCAAGGTAAACATGAGCTGAGAGTTACTATGAGATGACACAACTTCCAAGTTCTTGTTATGGAGTTGGGGTCTACTAACCGGAAACTTATTGATACCTCTTAGGGACACATGATCACCCATATGTCAAACAACATCCATTATTGATCTAACCCTGTTCCGGAACTTCTTTTTACCTGACTTCATAGCCCAACCACACACATGCCAAGTTGTGCATGTGGCGAAAAGCCTCCAATTGCATGCACAAGCCTTCCTCGTGTGGTTACAACCAAAATTTCTTAGTTCAAAGCGGCGCTAGAAACCCTACTCTAGATTTTTTGGTCCAGTTCCAAGCGAACTGCCCAAAATTCTCCAGAATCACTTTAATCACCTACATGAGTCCTTATTCAATATTCTTGACTCAATTCATGCTCAAACTTATCAAATACATCAAAATCATTTAGACAAACACTTTGTGGTCAAGGTACTTGTAGGCCATAAATGTAAAACCTCATAAGAGAAACACTAAGAAGACTTTCTACCCTCTATTACTAGTTGCAATAACATCCATTAGCCTTTGCATTCATATCAAGTAGACAATGACTCATTAAACCATGGAATAATTCCATAATAAGAGCACATCATAAAATAGCGAACATATCATGCATGTAACCAACATTTAACTAGAATAAAATCGTGACAAACTAGTCATAAAATTGTATATAAAATCCTAAGTTGTGCTCATTATTCTCAATAAGAATTAACACATGTGTATGTATGCAAATGCCAACCAAGACAAGGACTTCCATGTACCACTCGACCATTGATTGGGCTTAACCAAATCTCTCTTTCATCCAATAACCCTAGTGTCATATTCCAAACATGAATGTGGGATCTCATGGGATAAACCAAAACAAAACAAACCTTGCTATCCAAAGGCTAAATGACCTCAACCCTCAACCATAGTGATTTTACCTAAACTGGTCCAAAAATCACCAAACCAACACAAGCTTGGATACCTCAAAATTTCTTCACCATACCAGAGGAATTTCCCTATCTCCACCCACCTGTCATGGGCTTCATGGAGAAAACCATCTCCAACCCCAACCCTTGGGATTTTCCTAAGACCACCTCGCTTAGATCCAAAATCTTTCAGCAATCCAATTCTCAACAAAGAATGAACCTCATCACACCATGGCTATCCAAGAAATGGCAAGGCAAGGTTGAAACCACCCTCAATACAAGAAAATACCATACAAGTGACAACAAAACAACCAAATAACCAAATGCATGTACCATGCATCCAAATCTCAGTACTAAAATCAGACATGCAACATGTTATCTGCAATGTCCTCCTGTTGTAGTTTCTTCTCCAACCTTTTCCTTATGCTCCATTGCTTTCCTTTACTTGTCCTTGCTTGCTTGCTTGTGTCCAAGTGCTAGTTCTCTCCTCCCTTAGGGATCTATTTCTAAAAGTGCTTGTGTCTCAAATTCCTTTTTATCATTGATGTCTGATGTATCTTCCTTTCATTTTCCTTCATTTTCTCTCTAATTTCCCTTGCATGCATATTCTTGTCTCTTCATCTTCCTTTTCTCCTATTTTCATTTATTCCTTATATTAAATTGTCATTTATTGCCTTTTGCCAATGCTAATGCCAATTTCCATAGCCATTAATTAACCACAAGTGATACCCACTTTAATGTTTTTCCCCTCCATTCATCTTGGAATACATGCCATGACCTTGGTCTTATTTTTGCCTTTAATGTCCATTTATTACATGAAACTTTAACCCGGGGTTATTACATTAATAATTGTAGCAATGCCAAAGCCTTCAGAGAAGAAATGCAGTGGTGTTAATACAAAAACAATCATATAGTGATTTGAAAGAGCATCATTTACAGACCATGCCTCCCTATTTTGGGAGGATTCTATTATGTAAAGCACACTTCAAAAAATATGAGGGAAGAGTTGCCCCATCTTCTTCCTTAGGTACCATTTTACTTTTCTTGGCAATTGACCTCTTAACCCAACCTACAAATTCACTCGCTACACACTACTGATTTTGATCTTATTTTAGAGAATGACATATTCTTATGATTCCTCTTATGCATTTAATCCCAAGTCTAACGTGGAAGGTAATTTTGTTCATCTTCTTCACTAAGCATAGACAATTCATAAATTTTGAGGTTGCAGCTTTACAATCAAATAAATATCATATAAGGAAGAAGATTCAATTTTGTAGTTATCGTTGCATACTCTTCTTAATACTTCAAAATAGGTTGTATATCAAGGAATTTATCTTCCTAGACAATCCTTACAACCTTTCTTGGCTTGAATACAACCATACATTTTCTCCCACACGAAATATTTTATCCTTTCTAAGTTGGCCATGCCTTGCCTGATATGAAGTTTGAGATTCCTTCAACCTTTCTGGGACTTCCAAATGGATTTTCCTTGCCTCGTTACTAAATATTTTTGCCTTTTTTCGCTTCACTGAAGCCCTCTTCCTTGTCTTGTTCTTATTTTCCATAGATAAAATCCGAAGCTAAAGTTTTCATTACCCAAAACAAGTTTGAAATGGAAATTTTATAATGGATGTGAAAATTATCCTATTGCAAGAATGTTGGATATAACTTAGATTTACAAAGGAGTATCCCGAGGGAAAACCAGAATAATAGTCACATAATCTAACTTATATCTCTAGAATTTGTTATGTTGGATATAACTTACACACTCATCTCTAGGAAGTCAAGAGGATATTTAAATACTTGCAAGGGACATTATTTTGGTTTATGGTATCCCAAAGATGCATATGTTACAATCAAACTTATATTGATGTTGATTGGGCAGGTAGTATTAATAATTGAAAAAGCACGAGTGGTTGAACCTTCTTATTAGGGAGTTGTCTTGTTTCATGGCTACACAAGAATCATAAATCTATCTCTTTATCTAACGTTGAAGCATAATACATTGCAACTACATCGTGTTGGACACAAATTCTATGGACGATGCATAATCTCAATGATATTCAAGTAGGTTGCATGCAGCCAATATCTATTTTATGTGATAAACTAGTGCAATCAATATATCCAAAAATCCAGTTCACTCCAAAACAAAGCACATTCCTCCCAAGTACCATTTTCTCAGAGAACGGGTAATGGATCATATTGTGAAGTTAGAATATGTGCCCACCAAGAAGTAGGTTGTATATATCTTTACCAAGCCCCTTCCTAAAGAGCCATGTGAATATCTTAGATAGGTGTTGGGTGTGATCTCTCTCCCATGTCATTAGACCTACACAAATGTGAACTAGCAACTCCTTGGTCTATGACAATATTTCAGTAGTAAGTTGTATCAATAACATGATGACAATAATGATCTCCAAAATTAACTTTTGTCACTAAGTGCATAGTAGGTCATTATAGGAGCACATTAATAATTACAGGAGCCTCGGTTTAAGGGGATCCAAGGTGGGCTTAAAGGCAAATTTGTCGATAATTTAATAGGGGAAGTCCTAAATAGGGGGGGTAATGTCAACGTTCAAAAATAACATAGTCCAAGGCAACATACAGCAAGCAAGGCAATCAAGCAAACATAGTTTCCAAAGGGGGAAACGTAAACAAAACATACTAATTCAAACCCTTTGCTAATAGATTAAGAGCTCTCCAAACAAATAAATGGATGGATTATCTAGTGGTCTTGTTATCAATGACAAAAGGGGAGATTATTGAAAAACGTGTGTTTCCATTGGTGTCAAAGTTTCAAAGAATTGTTGCACACATATTGTCATTAATGTTTACTATAGTAGTGTCAATAATATCCCAAGCAAAACAACATAACGAGCATCAAGAAGCCAGGGTTGTGTGGAGGTAATGATGTGCGAAAAAAAGGTTTTTTTTCAAAGTAATGGTGTGCAAAAGCTAGGTTTGTGTGTAGGTAATGGTGCATGGAAGAAAAGCTTTTTGTGGAGGTAATGGTGTATGGAAGTTAAAGCTTGTTTGAAGGAAAATTCTATGCATATATAAGGGTATGTTCCATTGCCACGCACAAGGTGCGGCCAAAAAAAGATAGGTGATATGGGAAGACATGTGGTATAAGGATAGGTGGCAATGACGTGGTAGAATCAAACGATGACATGTGATAGGCAAGTTTGGAATCTTTGGTTAGCCAAATGGACAAATGGTTGGTGACACGTGGCAGGAATAGGTCAACACTTGGACACATGGCAGGTCTCGATTCGATGTAATGAATGATGTGAAAAACTATTGACGGTGTTGGAAATCCATGAACCAAAGGGGGTCTCTCTAATATGAAGTCCCAATTAGACCTCACACTGTTTCGAATAGGAGCCCCATCTGGTAGAATGCCTCGACTGCCATGTATCTCAAGAGTATGCCTTGGCTCTAACTATCAGTAAGAGAGAGTGATATGAATGTGCCTTCGAGCAACAAGGGGGTGTGCCTGGTGAGTGTCCATTGGCATGCGTGTTAAAGTTATTTCACTGCGGAGTGAAGGAGAAGTGAGCCTTTAAGAGAGAGGTAGTAGTACCACCCTAGTAGAGACACACATAAACAAGAAGTACACGTACAACATCAAGCGTAATAGTCCACATAGATGAGACGGTCATGAAACGAATGTGTAAAGGAAAGGTCTATCGAATATCCAGCGGAGTAATCCACAAGGATGAGACAACGTTCATAACATTCACAACAGATTCTCACAAGATGAGTGCCAAAATAGCCGAAATTGTTTATCTATTTTAACACAAATCAAACATGAATTACAAACATCCAAATAATAGTCTTACAAATATCCATAATCCATGCATGAAGAATGTGTTGGACCATAGGGCTTTTGAGATTAAGCAAAAGTTCCAAGACATGTGTATATAATGAACATCACTAGCTCTAGTAGTGGAGCGTTGGAGCCACTCCTTACTCCTCAAAAGAACTAGCTTATCTCTCTAATACGTTGTGAGAGGAGCCAAGGTGAAAATCTGTTTTTCATAGAATGAGGGGGTATATATAACCAAGGGGTGATGCTTCCCCTTTGTGACTCTTTGACTACCCTCATGAGTGTTCAACTTCCTATGACTTTTCAATTACATGACTCTCCATATTCATTTGTGTCCTTTGGACTTCCACTTTGCAATACATTTGAATATAATATACATGGTCCACAATGATGAAGTGCCATATGACAACTCATGATAAGACATTACATGGCACTGCTGATGTAAACTGCTTGGATGTTGTGGCAGTGTCAAGTGACTGTTGCTATTGTCAGTGATGTCTTCTTGAGCATACTATTGTCTTCCACCTCCTCATGGCTTGGTCACAGGAATCTTCAACGATCTCACGTCTTGGGTTGTGGTCGCAAGTTGGTGTCCCTTTGCTTTACCTTGATGGATTAGCTTGCATGCTCAACTACAACAATGTCCTTTGCATGTCTTCCACTTTCATCTCATTCTTCATCATCCCACCAAGTTCTTGTTTCTACAATTTAGTCATGACGAAACGACATCAGCCCCAAAAACCGCCTAGCCTAAGATGGTGCATTCAACTTAAAACACTGAGACAAAATTATGTTGTAGGTCGAAGAGGGAGGCTCAGTGACTATGCATTACGCAGTGCTAGTAGCCAAGGCTGAGTCTTGAGGCCTGGAACTGCACAATGCGCAGTCCAAGCTGAGTTGAGGAATAGTCTCTATGCAGTTTTGAGAGGCAGTGAGTCTTGGCTAAAGGAGGGGTCATTATGGAAGATTTCTACATAGTTATAGAGAGGAAGGTTAACCGACTTCTACACAGTTCTTGGAGATAGTGGGTTACGATGAGGGGAGGACTACTGAATGCAGCCTCTGCGTAGTTCTAAAAGTGAAGGCTGACTAAAAATATTGTGTAATTCTGGAAGGGAAGGCCGGGTCTTGGGCTCAAAAAATGCGCAATGCAGTAGTAATAGGGGACATGGACTGCACATTGTGCAGATCCAAGGGTCAAGGTCACAACTTGCTGACTGCAACTGCACAGTACAGGCAGGCTGGGTCAAGCCAACTTGAAGGGTTAGGGAGGTTCTTCAGAAAAGGCCAAGTGATGGACCAGTGAAACCGACAGGTGAAGTGACGAATCTTCAAATGTGTCCTAACACTTAGAATACTTGACGACTCAACAACATTGATCACCCATGACACATGAACAACACTTTAGCTTGTGTGTGATCACTTCATGGCCAACTACGACAAGTGTGGCACCTAAGGTAGACTTTATGACAACCGTGACGACACTTGTGCGAGAATGCTCAAAACTTTGTGAATGAGTGCAACAAGTGTTTACATGGTTAGGAAAACTCATAAACATAAAGATGAGTGCTTGGAACCACCAGAATGAGCTTGTGTATAAAGTACAACAACAAACATGCAAAAAGAGGACATCTTTCCTATCTTGTCAAAGGGAGGGAAACACTTAGCGGAAACACATGGAATGACATTCAGTGTTTGCAACCATACATGTCATTGAAGACATAATGATATGACAATGTTAAGTTGTCCTTCATACTACACTAAGAGGTTAATTTTAACTTCATGAAATATGTGTTTTGTTTTTTGTACCTACCTTCCAAAAGGTTGTGAATCAGATGGATTCTTCATGTGGTCCTAATCTCTGATCTTCTATCATACCTTAGGGTTCCTTGGTCTTCTAATCTGATGATTATCTTTTCTCCTCAACCCCTTCAGCGTCATCTAGCATGTCCTCCTTCTTCATCATCTTTCAATAGCATGGTAGAATTCCTGTATCTACAATCCACTCATGATAGGATGACATCTGTCTGATAAACCCCTAGCCTAAGGTAGAGCACTTGGATTCATGAACTGGGCTAGGAATGAGTGACAAGTCACAGGAGAAGGCCCAGTGACTACGCAATTGCGTAGCTGAAGCAGCCAAGGGTCAAGCTTGATCACTGAGAATGCGTATGCACAACTCAGGTCAGACTAAGGGGAATCGTTGCACAGTCCTCACTAAGGGAAAAATTTGCGTAGTGCCCATTGACAGAAAGAATTGTGCAGTTCAAGCAGGCAATGGTTGTTATGGGATGGGGCCCTAGGAGGACAAACTACATAGTTTCAGGAGGCAAGGGGGACTAGGCAGCTGAGAGGCTTGAGAGACAAAACTTTGTAGTTTATGAAGACAATGAGCTTCGGCTGAGGGAAGGATAGTTAAGGAAGCATCTGCGCAATTTTGGAGGCCAAGGGAGAATGGGCTTTCTTCACATTGCACAGTTCCCACAAGAAAAGAAAAAGCTTGAGGGTTGTAGATCCGAAGTGCACAGTTTAGGAAGACTAGATGAGGCTAGGTTTCCAAGAATCCTCGTGAATTTGGATAAGTGTGGGATCAATGGAACTGATGTGAACAGTGATAGAAATTGACTATGTCCACACACTTGGATCCTTTGTGATACAACTTACATCATCCAAAACATATGAAAACATACTTTTCTTGATGAAACAACCTTTGCGGCAACTTACGACAAATGCGGCCTTGTCGATGGACTTTGTGAGGATAATGACAACATTTGTGTGATTGTGTGTGAAACCTTGGAATGAGTGTGAAATATGTTTATGTGATGAGAACAACTCATTTTCACAAATATTACCCCTGGATGCAAACCAAAACTCCCCTTTGCATGACAAGCGATAACTCCCATGCCTGAAGACAACACTTGTTATATAAAGATAAAACGTGAATGACACTTGATATTCAAGAAGGGGGCTTGAAATCATCAACTGGCTAGTAAGTGATTAAGGAATGATTGGTCACAAGATCCACAGTAGGCTCCAAAATTCAAGTGTAGGCCAAAATTTGGGAGGGTGTTGCAGCTGCTACAACACGAACATAGTGGTAGGTGATGTCGTAGACGATGTGGATTCCATATTGGTCTGTAGATCATTGCAACATTGTAGTAATGAAATGGAAATGATAGTAGATCAACCCAAGGGGAGAATTACCAAAGTAACAAGAAATTTACCATCAACTATAACCTTTCTACTCGACCATTATATAAAGGTAATGATTCCACCTGTTAGGGTTTCGACATAGGATGTAGACGCTTAATAAGGACTTCTACCTGGGCATATTGCCATATTGGTCTATAATAAATACAGAGGGAACCTGATCTACTTGATATCTGATAAATTGTTTAAAAGTGTGTCCAAACACATGATCATAGTTGAGCCCCCAGAGCTTGATTCAATGGAACCATATTGCAAATTTGTTAAAAATAAATAAACATGGTCACGAGTGCTCAATGGTTTAGTGATGGGGGCCAAAGAACAATGAACGTAGAAAAGTAATCTAGGTCATTTTAATTGGATCCCCATGGTATTTCAGATTTTACCAGGTCTATGGTATAAATCTCTTAAGCTGAAAAGGTTTTAGAGTGGGTGAAGAAGGAGATATTGAGTGTGATCAAACACAAAGAAGTAGAACCAAGAAATTTGAGTTATGTGGAGCCAAATGTGAAAGAAGTTTGATGATGAAATGTAAATAAGACGTGTGACTCAGACAGGGAAGCTATTAAATTTGAGTGTGGAAAAATGTTGTAAAATTTGTAAGTGTGATGCAGTTTGAAATATTCAAGAATGTTGTTTGCATTTTGAGTTACGGAGAACAAGAACAAAGTGTATTGTCCAGGAGATTAAATTGTGGAGTGCAAAACACATAATTTTGCTAGGCCTTGTAACATTTGCAGGATTAGTGTCTCCTTCTGGTTGGTGTTGGTAAATCATTTTAGGGGATTGGTGTCTCCTTCTAGTTGGTGCTAGTAAATCATTTCAAGATATTGGTGTCTCCTTATGGCTGTTTCTAGTAAATCATTTTAGGGGATTGGTGCCTCATTTTGGTTGGCACCATTAAATAAATGTAACAATCGGTTGGTGCATGTAAGAACATTCATATAAATAAGTTTTGTCGATTTATCCCATGAGGGATTCTACTTATATCTAGTGTATTCTCATGTTCTTGATGGGATTGACATTTTATATGCTTTGAAATGTTTTTTTATTGTTGAGATTGGCCATTATAGTATAATCATAATTTGAACATCTAATAGTGAAATAGATTCACCCAATGTCATACTAGCACAAGATACACCCATTGATATAGGTTTTCCATAAATAACATGTGAATTTTAACTCTAAAAGCAAAGATACAAACTATGGTGTCAATGAAAACACATGAAAAGTTGTCAAGTCAACATGGAAAAGTAGAAATAAGATTTGTGAAATTGTTCCTCTTATGATTATGACTACAATAAATATATTCACATCGAGATATTTTAGAATTTGAAATTAACAAGAAAGCATTGATTCAGGTACATGGAAAGAAAATTAACTTGCTAATTTTTTGAGTATAAACAAAATTGAAGGGCTAACACTAAAATTATTCTCACATCATCATCGACATTTGAGGCAACAAAATGTGTGTATATTTCTTCTAGAGTTTACTCTTGATATCTAACAAAAAAGATGCCACAAACAACACTACATATACACACATCCTAACAAAGATAAAGAATGAATCTATAAGAAACCATATTAAAAGAACCAGTACTCCAAAACATCATGGCATGGTAAATGCAACACCTACTATAAATAATGCAACATCCTCATACATAGTTTAAAACAATTACAATAAAACAACACTATAATATATCCCATTAAGAAAGTATGTGAACAATGATCATATTATTTGTAAGATGTTTATTGAAAATGAAGACCTGTTAAGAATCTATGTGCGTGTGTGTGTAATCATTTTCACCCTCAATTTTAATCTCGCATGGAGTGCAACAAATGATCCTTCCATGATATTAGGCAATTATTTGTATAACTTAACAATGTTAGAGGGAAAATACCATATATCTATATATATATATATACCAACTCAAAAGACAAATAAAACCACAATATACATTCCCCATCATACCATCTAACAATTTTCTCAATTCCTTCTATATGAGGGGCTCAAGCGTTGGATGAACTTTCCTTAATTTCTGCTGAAAAGGCTTGGTCCCTTCCTTGATTGGTATCACATGCTGGATTATTTATGTGTCATATGTCTTGAGATCATTGTACATCCATGCGAAGACATCACAGTACTGCTTGAATAGGAAAATAAAAGCTTGTCACCCTTGTGGTGTACAACAAATACCGAGATTAACACACTCATGATATTTTTTTTGTTCCCAAATTGATCTGCTCATGCAACAATGTAGAACTATGGGTCTTGGCATTCATAGGTCCTCGAAAACGGTTCCGCGGATCATACAACTTTTTCCAATGATACTACACCCTTAGGGATGAGGTTACCTTTGCTTATACTGGTTGTGTCCTACAGACTCTGCTCGTGCTCGTCCTCATCAATTGATGTGTCTTTGAATACTCCAGCGTTGGCCATAAAGTACAGTATCTATTGGTCATCATAAAAAGCGCGTAAGTTAGTTATGTTGTCTGGGATGGAAGGCTTATACAAAATTTCAATAGTAAAGTCGTCCCTTAACGGTAACATCCTAGCAGTTGCGTTTGTCAAGGCATCCGCAAATACGTTACGCATTCCTGGTACTGAAGTAATATTGAAAGCTTGGAAATGAGAGATGAGACGCCATAGCTCTTGTTGATAACTCTTAAGACGAGGTGACACACAATGTATAGTGTTACGTCCCATGATTTCAGAGTCACATACCACTTTCAGGACAACAACATTGAGGTCAATGGATTTTTGTAAGCCCAAGACGAGTGCTTCATATTCAACGGTGTTTTTCGTGCACTCGAATTCCAAGCGACTAGAGATTAAGTGTTTTCTCTGCAGTAGGTCTATTAAAACACAACCAACTCAAGCCCTCCTGTGTCTTGGATTTGTCAAAGCACATGGTCCACATATCATCTGTACAAGGATTGCTTACCGAACTAGTGGTACTACTACTAATATTACTATTGCTTACTATATAAATTTCATTATCGCCAGTTGGACATGGAAGGAGGTCCAACTGTGTGTCTGGTGGAACTAGGGATGGCTTTGCAAGATAACACCCCAACTGTGTTTCTAGAAAACAATTGCCAAAAACAAGTTCCGCGAAAGCCAAGGGCTCGTTATGCCCATCCAAGGGAGTCACGGTTTGCTTCATGTATCCCTTTATCTAACTGTACCTGGATGTGATTGTTCCTGTCTCTGTACGAAAGCCATAAGTGTGACCAGTCAGTGGAAAAGCATTCTTGCAACTTGCTTGACTAGTCTCTACTCAAAAATACCCCATATGCTTCCAGAATGTCCACAATTACAAGTTGATGCATTGACGAACTTGTCCGTCTGTTGATAACCGAATGATAACATCCATGAGTTCACCAATTGCTGGAACACAAGTTCTATCCAGTTGGATGATCTGTGCATCTGTCTTATTCCATTGAGCATTGTTCTTCTTGGCCACAAAGAGTGGCATGACATTAACCGATGTACCAGAATCAACCAAGCAATTATGTACATTAAAGTTAAAGATTTCAAATGTTAACAAGAATGGTGGGCAAAGTGTGTTTGCCTCAGGGGGAGCGCATTAAGCAAAATTGCGAGAGCATGAGGAGACTTGCTAGATCCCTTGTCTGAAGAGGTAGCATTATTGGTAGAATTTTGTGTGAGTGCTAGCCGAAGAATGTCCCGCTAGCTTGTGATTTTTGTGAGTTCAAATAGGGAGATGTTCGCACAAACCTTCTTCATGTCTTTTACAATGTTGTACTCTATTATGGGAAGAGTCACCGAGGTATCCAAGGGTGAAATTGGGTTTATGGTTTTCGTTGGAATGGTTTTGTCTTTACTGTTGGCGGAAACACTTTTCATTAGAACAGTCTTCTTGGACTTGCTTTGGGTGTTTTGCATTGACTTAGCCAGGGGACTTAGTTTTCTTAACAAATTTTCTTTGAATTTCAGTTTCGTCACCTCAATCACTGGAGGCTCCTTATCGACAATGCTTTTTTGGGCTGCAAGAACACACTAATACATGTTTACTACATGCTCAGTGCTTGGAGCTTCATCAATTGTAGCAACTTCTTCTTCTTCATCATTAGGCTTTGCCTGTTCCTCAACCATGGTTGAGTCAAACAACTACGCAACCAAACTGCTCATGCCTTGGTTCCATTGTGGGAACATCTTCTCCGAATGATGCTCACTGTGGAACCTGTGGTACAAATCCGTGCCAATTTTCTCAATTTTTAGAACCATATTGGAACTTTGCGTGGATTTTGCCAACTGATTGTTGTTGCTGCTAGAAGTTGCATTATTTTTAGACATGAACCTGGGGGGCCTACTTCTCATGGTAGTCTCACTTGTCCTTTGTTTAAGTTTATCCATTTCAGTGGTCAGGGACTTGACAAGACGAGTAAGGCTTTCAAGATGGTTAAGTTCCTTTTCCTTAGACTTGCTCACAGAGGCCCGAGACCTATTTCCTATGCCTTTGCAGTCTTTGGTGATTTCATCATCTGTGATGACTCCAATAGCACGTAGGTCCTCTACGATAATAGCCTCTTCATAGTTTCCTATTAGCATTGGTATTGTAGTTCGCTTGACAAACTGCGCAATACTAGTTGGCAAGGAAAAAGTGTAGTAGTCGATGGTGGTGATGTCATGAGGTTTTGTGTCGTCTAAAAAATTGCTTGAGATGTGGTTGAAACTCTGATTGAAATCTTTAACCTTTTTCTTCTGCTCTGTGTTGAGACTACCAAACTCCTTCAGTAACATGGCAGGGGTCTTATCTTAGCCAATTTCTCAAGAAAGATCCTGTTGAATTCCATCCAATTCTGGATGGAGTTTGGAGGAAGGTTGTGGTACCATACAACTGCTCTACCATCCAAGGTACATGGAAACAATCTACATGCAACATCATAATAATGTACCTCAAGTGTTTGCAATTATATGTAAAAATTGTCTAAGTGATCTTCAACCTTCACTCTCTTGTCAGGGTCATATTTCGTTAAGAGCTTCTCCTTGTTCTTGGCATCTTGTGCAGGACATTCGGAAGTTCCAATGGGCCCTTAGTCATCAAATCTAGATTTTGGTCTTCCATGTTGTCTTCTTCGTTATCCTCCTCTTCCTCTTTCTAATCTATTGGTTCCTCTTCCTCTTCTTCTCCTTCGTTTCCTTCCCTTTTGCCTCCTCCGTTAGAATTTGAATCCGAGAGTAAGGGATTACCTCCTTCTCCTTCATGAAAGAGTGGAGGCTCCTCTTCCTTTTCAATAGCCTCTGCTAGTTCTTCAGGAGTGGCAAGGATTGCTTCTTCAACAAAGGAGACCACTACTCCTGTGGGGTTGGTCTTGTTCTTCGTTTTAGAATATGGAAGAGCGATTACTCTCGGAACCAGTCCAATTTTTTTTCCAAATTGATGGGTGATGAGGTGGAGAGATCGAATTTGATGGTACAAGATTTCACGTTCAGGCTTGGGAGGTGAAGAGTTACCAACTTCAAAGTTTCAAGTAGGGGAGGGGGAGTGAACGTTACTGCCTTGACCAAAATATGGATGACAGTTAGCCATATAATATTGGTTTCCCTCCTTCTAGCGCCAGAAATGTTGATGGTGTTGGACCCGCCAACATTCAGGGGATCTCCTCGATATGTAGTCCCAATCAGACCTCACACCTTTTTGTGTATGAGTCCCATATGGTACAATTGTCTGGTTGCCAAATAATTAAAGATTTGCCTTAGCTCTAACTGTGAGCACAAAATAGTAATGCAATGGTATCTTTGAAAAGCAAGGTGAGTGTGCCTGGTGAGTGTGCAATGCAACTGTGTCTAGGTTCTCTTACTGCAAAAGGGGGGAGGAAGTGAGCCTTTAAGTGAGAGGTAATAGTACTACCCAAGAAGAGACACACATAAACCAGGAAGGTCTGTCCAACATCCAACAGAATAGTCCATAGTGGATGCGACAGTCATTACAACCAATGAGCAAGGAAATATTTGTCTACCATCTAGCGGAGTAGTCCATAGCGGATGGGATAGTTGTTATAACCAAGGAGTAAGGAAAGGTCTCTCTAGTGTCCCGCAGAACAGTACACAAGGATAAGACAACCATTACAACACATTCCCAACAAGATAATCCCTAAAACAACCGAAATAGTTCAACTATCTTAGTACGTGTGAAAGTAAACATGGAATAGAAATGGTCATAGAATAGTCTTATAAACATCCATAAGTCATGCATGGAGACGTGTTGGCTTGAAAAGGTTTCTGTAATTAAGCAAAATTTCCAAGACACATATTTACATTGTACATCACTAGCCCCAGTAGTGGGACATTAGATCCACTCCTTTCTCCTCAAATGATTGAGTGAACTCTCTGTGCTTTGTGGGAGGAGCCAAGGTGAAAAGTCCTCCACTCATACAATGAGGGGGTGTATATAACCAAGGGGTGATTCTTGCCTCTTGTGACTATTTGAATACCCTCATGAATGTTCAACTTCCTATGACTTTTCAACTGACATGACTCTTCATATTCATGTTTTTCCATTGGACTTCCACTTTATAATACATTTTATTTACAATATACATGGCCCATAATAGTGATGTGGCCTTTGGCAACTCATGACATGACTTGACATGACACTATTGACATGGACTAGGTTGATGATGTGGAAATGTTAAGCCGTTGTTGCCGCTAAATGATATACGTGTTCTTGGATATGCTTTCTCTTCTCCTTTGCATAGCTTGACGATGCGAGGTATTCAATGATCTTTGGTCTTGAGAGATGGTTTCATACATATGTTACTTTTGCTTGCTCTTAATAGGTTCCTTTGTCCATCGAGCTGCAAATGAGTCTTCGGGCATGTTTCCTCCTTCTTCTCTTTCTTCATCATCTCATCATGATTTTGCAGTGTACATGTTCCTGCAATTCACTCATGATGGGACGACATCAATCTAAAAACTCCCTAGTCTAAGATGATGCATTGTTATCCAGAAACTAAGCCTGCGACAAGTGACATACTTGGAAAGAGGGCCTAGTGACTGCACTTTACGTATTTCTAGGTGACAAGGAGAGAGGTTGATCATTGAGACTACGCAGAGCGCCACTTAGACTTGACCGCAGAACTTCTGAGCACAATCCTCATTGGGGGAAAAAATTGTGTAGTGGCCAATCGGAGTTAGGATTACACAATTGAGACAGTTAGTGATTGATGCGGGATGGGACCCTAGGTGACAATTCTGCACAGTTTTCAGAGCAGTCGAAAGACCTGGAGGATAGATCTGTGTAGTTCATGAGATCAATGAGCTCTAGCTGAATGGGGACACTAGGGAAACTTATACATAGTTCTAAAGGCCAAAAAAGGCTAGGTTGTCTGCAATTGCGGGGTTCCAGTAGGCAAGGGGAGGAGCTTGAGGACTAGGATTATGAAGTGCGCAGTTTAAGTCAGACTGTGCAATTTTGGGGATGAAGCGAGGTTGTTGAGCTCTATAATTGCGTAGTGCAACTAACCTAGGGGACAGTGACTGGTTCTAGGTAGCAAGGTTGCATCACTGAGGGCTGAAACTCTATAGTGCGCAGTTCAGTCGAGGTCTGATGAAGCTAAGTTGCCCAGTCGGGAATATTTTCAGGAAATTGGCTAAGTGTGGGAGGAAAATGAACCCATGAAGAACTTGAACTTGTGATCACACACTTAGCATACTTAGACGATATGACAACATAGACCACCAGAACAACAAGACAAAGCATTACCCTCTATGTGACTGTCTCATAACAAGAAGTGACAAGTGCAACACTTGAGATAGACTTTAGGACGACCGTAACGACACTTGTGCGACAATTCTCAAACTTTGTGTATGAGTGCGATAGGTGTTTACATAATTAGGACAACTCTAATACATAAATACCAACCTTCGAAACCACTAGAAATGGTCTGCAAGCATGGAAAAATAGTCAAACATGCCAAAAGACGACAGTTGATCAAACAAGAAAAATGGGTGAAAGGACTCTAAGAAATCTCATGAAATGAGCTAAAGTGTTTGCAAGAATCAAGGGAAAGACCAAGGAAAGCTCCGAAATTTGAGTGCAAGCCAAAATTTTGGAGGCTGTTGAAGCCGCTACAAAATCATGCTAAGCTAAACAAAGAGAAAACATGTTTATTTGAAGTTGAATTCAAGTATTATATCCATTAAATGTTATAGTGTGTCCTATGGAAGCCACTGTTTCAACAAAATTTCAAACTCTACTCACTATTTGTATGTGGGTGTTTGTGCAGGTGTGTGAGAGAAGAAATCATGATGGACTTGTATATAGAATGGCAGTCCAACTAGGAAACATCCTAAACTCATTCCCCTAGCAAAGACATGAACATATATCATGTTCACTCTATTGCATTAGATGTCATCTATTTATTGAAATTGTTTAAAGTAGTTGATTTTAGTTAAAACATTATTACATGCCATTAAAAGAGGTTGTTTTTTGGTTTTTTCTATTAATAGACCTACAACTGTCATTAGCACCTAGTAAAACAACAAGGCCAATTTATCGAGATACTAGATAAGAATGCATATATGCATAAATGACATGACTTCATGTGTCATATTGATGTAATCCTTTGTCTTCTTCACTAAATCAGTGTTCAATATATATATATATTGTACATTCAATATGGAAGATGTGATATATAATTATTTCACTTGAAAGTAATTTAGTAAGACTAGCTCAACATATGCATTTTGATAGCATAATTGAAACAACAAAAACTAAAAAATGCATACAAGAAAAGGGAGTAGGCACAGATTTTCAAATGTAGACATTGTACACAAATTGTTAACAAATATGCATATAATATAAAAATATATTTACATTAGACAATAATGTTTCACATGATAAAATAGTCCTTGAAGATGAAAGATAATCTCATAGATACAAAATTGATATTTGTTTCCTAATATTACAATATGCGCATAGCTATCCAAAATATAGTTTGATTAAAAATCAATTGTTCATGTGTTGAAATTAAGCTTGTTGACTCCAATGGAGGTTTTCACGTGGAAATAATAAAACATAATGACAAAGTATGAAGGAAAATATAGTCACTTGTAGGACAACCACAAAAATAGATACAACAAGATAAACAAAACTTACATGAAAATCCAAAACAATTTGGGACCTAAAATAGAAAAAGATTTCAAAAAAAAAAAAAAACATTATAGGAGGTTAGTTCCTCACAATGGTTGGAATACCATGAAGCCAACTCCAACTTAAAGATGTATTTGTAATGATTAATACAAACCCAAGTAATGCTCACTCCCAAGTTCTATGCACCATATTGTTAACAAGGAATCTAATTACAACCAAAAAAATGCATATACTTCGGTAGAAACAAGTCCAATATTCTATCTCAAGAAAGTTGTCTAACTCCTCCATATACCCCTAAATAACACATGCTATTGTCTCAATATCATTCCAAGTTAATGAATTAAATATAACAATTATTCCTTGGATTATTGACATTTGTCAATTGCTGCAACAATTTAAGGTTCATCTATCTTTTGATAAATTTCTTTATTGAGTTAAAACAATGAATTCATAAATAAAACCATTGAAGTAGTATTAAGCAACCTAGTTTCAATTGCTTAAACATAAACATCACAATCCATTTCATGAAGGGCTTGGAATGCTTCTTCAAACTCTTTGTCCATAATAGGTTTTGTTTGAAAAAACAAATACCATGAATCAATAGAAAATGATAAACGACACCTTGAATTCTACATAATAAGGCACATCTCAAGTTTTCTCAACTTTCTTAGATTCTCCCTTGTAATTTGTATGTGTTACTCAATCTTCGATCATGCCCTTATGTATTATTTTGAGTTGTATAGACTTTTATTATTTTCCAACATTGTACTATGTGCATTTAACAACATCAAGTGAAGTTGGTCAATCATTTGATATGAGACATGAATTTAGGAAGAACATACATGATGACCAATCTAAGAAACTATACTTCAATATACTTTTAAGTCATTCACAATACGCTTATGGAAATGTAGCCATAAGACATGATATTAGCAAGGAAAAATGATTCATCAACCACCTAATGGAGTATGGAATAAAGAAGAGACATAATATTAAAAGAAAATAGGGAATGATTTCCACAAATACACGTTCACTATAAGTTTGGCTTTTTTTATCATTCAAATTGCAATAAACACACAATCAATCTCCTTGATATAATTTGTAGGGTTGAGTATTGTAGAGCTTGTATTGGACTCCAACCTAGATGGAAATAATGTATATTTCCAATGTTATTGCCTTTGATAAGAAAAACATAGTCAAGATTTTTTAATGATGGTCCTTGCCTATGATAGAAATAAGGCACCATCGAAAGAACATCCCAAGCAAATATGTTATTAAAGTACTAATGGTTATGGATCACTGCCATGGGATGTAAAAAATAATGATGTTAAAGTTTACAAACTGAATACTTCTTCCTTTTGTGCATAATGAGCTACAATGTTGCCGTTCCAAATTCGAGCTCAAACAAATATTCACCCAATTTAATTAATCATTGATTCTCCATAAGGAACATATCACGTGGATGAAATGATCAAACCTAATTTTTTGTTGAAGTTTTCCCTTCAAGTTCTTGGGATTTTTTTAGTGATGTAGATAAGAACATATCAAATATCACAACATAAAGACTAGAATTGGAAGGAATTATGAAATAATAGGAACTTAAATTATCTTTTCATTGCTCAATCATGATTACTTTAGATTGTGTACTATATAAATCATTTTGTAGATGCATCTCTACTTTTCAGAGCAAATTTTATTATTTTTCTACCCAGAAGAACATACCATATATGAAGGTCAATTCCATATCCCACAAATTAATTCCCAATGTCTAGGATCCATTCATCCTACAAAATATTATATACAATCATATTGTTATATATCTTACTACAAGTGGAAATTACATTTAAAGGGAAAAATGATTAAATTTATCTTTCTTAGGTATCCCATTTTTTTAAGATACGATTGATTGAGAATTTATTTGTTGCCATTGAAAATTATAATCTAGCGTATTCGCTGAAACACCCACAAGGTTAAATAAGTAACCCAAAATTTCTTTAACATATGATAAGAAGATACTTACTTCAACATTTGCTTTCATAAAGGAACTACATGTTCCTCCATGGTTTCATGTATAAGTCCCAATGCATACAAGGCTCCACCCTTTTCACCTCTAGTAGTGTAATATCATAGATTCTCCCTTGTAATTTGTATGTGTTATTCAATCTTCGATCATGCCCTTATGTATTATTTTGATGTGTATAGACTTTTATTATTTTCCAATGTTGTACTATGTGCATTTAACAAACATCAAGTGAAGTCGATCAATCATTTGATATGGGACATGAATTTAGGAAGAACATACTTTATGACCAATCTAAGAAACTATACTCCAATATACTTTTAATTCATTCACAATACACATATGGAAATGTAGCCATAAGACATGATATTAGCAAGGAAAAATTATTCATCAACCACCTAATGGAGTATGGAATAAAGAAAATACCTAATATTAAAAGAAAATAGGGAATGATTTCCACAAATACATGTTCACTATAATTTTGCCTTTTTTTATCATTCAAATTGCAATAAACACACAATCAATCTTCTTGATATAATTTGTAGGGTTGAGTATTGTAGAGCTTGTATTGGACTCCAACATAAATGGAAATAATGTATATTTCCTATGTTATTGCCTTTGATAAGAAAAACATAGTCAAGATTTTTTAATGATGGTCCTTACCTATGATAGAAATAAGGCACCACCGAAAGAACATCCCAACAAAATATGTTATTAAAGTACTAATGGTTATGGATAGCTGCCATGGGATGTAAAAAATGATGATGTTAAAGTTTACAAAATGAATACGTCTTCCTTTTGTGCATAATGAGCTACAATGTTGTCATTCCAAATTCTAGCTCAAACAAACATTCACCCAATTTAATTAATCATTGATTCTCCATAAGGAACATATCACGTGGATGAAATGATCAAACCTAATTTTTTGTTGAACCCTTCAAGTTCTTGGGATTCTTTTTAGTGATGTAGACAAGAACACATCAAATATCACAACATAAAAACTAGAATTGGAAGGAATTATGAAACAATAGGAACTTAAATTATCTTTTCATTGCTCAATCATGATTACTTTAGATTGTGTACTATATAAATCATTTTGTAGATGCATCCCTACTTTTGAGAACATATTTTATTATTTTTCTACCGGGAAGAACATACTGTATATGAAGGTCAATTCCATATCCCACAAATTAATTCCCATTGTCTAGGATCCATTCATCCTACAAAATATTATAATACAATCATATTGTTATCTATGTTACTACAACTGGAAATTATATTTAAAGGGAAAAATGGTTAAATTTATCTTTCTTAGGTATCCCATTTTTTTGAAGATACCGTTGATTGATAACTTATTTGTTGCCACTGAAAATTATAGTCTAGCGTATTCATTGAAACACCCACAAGGTTAAATAAGTAACCCAAAATTTCTTTAACATATGCTAAGAATATACTTCAACATTTGCTTTCATAAAGGAACTACACTTTCCTCCATGGTTTACATGTATAAGTCCCATTGCATATAAGGTTCCACCCTTTTCACCTGTAGTAGTGTAATATCCCTATTTTGGTTTCCTGTTTAAAACTTGTAATATGTCTAGTGTGTTTATTGATAGCATAAGCATTATATTGCTCAAACTAAGAAAACAATATAAATGCATTTTATTTTGATTAATGAAAATATCCAACAACCCAGGCATGAATGCTTATAAAGAAATCCTAATAGCCCCCATTGATAAATGGTAAAGGGGGCCATAGGGAGAGTCTTATATCTAGATACCTATACCTCCTACCCACATTCCCATGTTATTTAGTCTATACTCATTTGAGTTATAACTATGAACCTAAGCGATGGTTTTAAAAGAATAATGAAACCTTTCTTAAACTTCATTCTATATTCTTGGAGTTTTGTCTCCCAACTTATTTAAACTAATGTGTTAGGATTACTATGGTTAACTAATATTTTAACTCACGAATAAAAAGGGAATTTGACTGGAAAGGGAGGTCGTTATTTGAAGTAGAAAAAGAAGAGAGCATAGGGAGAAAAACCATGTTTTTTGTGTGTAGCCATGAGTTTGCAATATTTCGAAGTGGTGGCCCTATTTTGAGTGGGAATACTTCAAAGTTTGGAGAGTTTAAGGTTGCAACGAGAGGCATGAGGGAGGGAAGTAGCCGAGGGACTATGCAGTAGAGAACATGCTCACTCTTGTGTTAAGTAAACCTGAAAGGATGCACTCGAGATTGTGGAAGCTCTACAATTAGCAAAATTAAATCCCCACTAGAACTTATACCAGTGACATTGTAATCATTTTGATTCCTAGAAAACTAACTATTGTTAGCTTTTCACATCGTGGCTAATACAGAAAACTTGGTGCAACTATGCCTATGGTTAGATGGAAAAGAGTTTAGACTTGGTTTGTTGGACCATATTTACAATCTCAAACAAGTATTATTTCTATGCTTAATGATTAATTTACAAACTTTCTTTCATTAATTATGACACATATCAGTTATGGCTATAAGTGAAATAATGAATGCAATGGCTTGATTTTTCTTTTTTTCTTTTTTTGAAAGCATGATTACTTTGACCTCTGTGAATATTACTCAGGAATTTTCTAGAGTATTAATTATGAATGTTGTGGAATGATTATTATAGGCCTTTTCTGTGTTTCCCTTGTATCTCTTGGGTGTTTCCAAGGTGTAAGCTTTGACAAAAGAATCATATTGACATCCTTTTAAACTTCTTGTGTGAATTAAGGGTTACACATTGTCGAAGAATCACATTTAAAGTAGTTCTATATTTTCTGGGTGTATTGAGGAATACCCTTTGTCGTTCACTGTTCATGCACTAGAAAAAATGTCTACAAAGTGTTTGTAAAAAGATACCAGTCACTAAAATCAAAAGAGTGACTCTAAAGTGCTTGCAAAATGACATTACTTATTAACATAAAAGGAATGTCTGCAAAGTGCACGAAGAAAGATATAAATGGTTGAAATAAATTTGAATGTTTGCAAAGTGTTCGAAGAAAGATATCAATGGATGAAATAAAATTGAATGTTTGCAAAGTGTTTGAAAAAACATATCAATGGCTGAAATAAATTTGAAAGTGTTCGAAAAAAAATATCGATGGCTTAAATAAATTTGGATGTCTACAAAGTGTTTGTAAAAAATGTGTAACGCCCTCCTCCCACATCTACCCAGGTAACTGGCCAACCGGGGTAAACATGTGACAAGAAGTTACTATGATATGATTCAACTTCCTAAGTCACCTTAAGATCCGAAGTGGAATTGACATAAACACACCATACAAACCTTCTACACCTCCTACGGGACTCCCATAATGCATCATAGTCATTCCTGTGACCAACCCCTGGGTCCCACTAAACTTTTAGACCACTAAACCCTTGGACACTCCCTTTATATGGGAAAGGGTGCGTCTGAGGACCTCTGGACGCATGCACAACATGGATATGCCAATATCCAAGGACTGCTCGACTTGTGCCTGCGTTCTGGGATTTGAGCCACTTTTCAAGACCAAAATCAAGGACACTGACCAGAAACCCCTATAGATTTTAGAATCCATAAATTACATTATCACAAGACTTACCAATCAAAAACTAACTCTAGGACTAGGCTTGACCATCCCCAACCGGGACTGACATTTCGTCAAACACTTGGCATCAATGCAATCTACTGGAAATGAATACAAGACAGAGCATAAACGACTGATAACTCATATGGAACTTGACAAGAAGGATCACCACCCTCTTCCCTTAACTATTTTGACATCAATTAGGACTTGCATCCATTATCCTTTCAGTTACAAGTAAATACATGAAATAATCAAGACAATAACTAATCACGTATCAATGCTTATAACCAACATTAAATCATGAAAATAACAATAAGATTACAACCATTAAGGCCACGTAATAATGGTTGAAATAGCATGTATGCTTACAAAATGTTTGTAAAAAGGATGTCAATGGTTGTAATAAAATATATGCATGCAAAATATTTGTAGAAATGTGTCAACAATTGACATGAAAAATATTCTTGAATATAGTTCTTATCTTGAAGCATTTTGTGGATAAAACAAAGGATTGTTAAGAATAATAAACACAATGAATTGTGGTAGCCATAGGTATTTATGAATATTTGTCTTTGGATTTTGAAATCAAAGTTTGATTTTGTATTTAAAATTTTATTTTTAGCCGTAAGTGTTCAAGAGTACGTGTTTATGGATTTTGAATCAAAGTCATATTTTATTAAACAAATATTTTTAGCCATAACTAAATATAGATGAGATTTGAACTAAGAATATCATGCTTTAAATCATAAATTCATATTTTACAATTATGAGATCTAAATTGGTATTAGGATTTGCATTGCTTATGAGCCCTCTCGTATATTGAGAATTTTATTTTAAGATTTAGTTCAACATTATAAATTGAATAATTGTCGTGGAACATAGAACGAAAATAAATTTCCTAGTAAACAATTGAATAAATATATTTGATCTCTTGTTGCATTATAGTCTAGAATTACTTTAAGGGCATCATGAATTATTAAAGCTTATTTATGTGAAGGAAATAGAAAATTAGTGAATTTGAGCGAATGTTCCATGGTATATGAAGAAATAAATAAAATAATTTTCAGTTTTATTCTTATTTTTAGTTGAGAGCACGACAAAGTGGTATTACAACTAAACAATGAGTTATCAAAGACAAATTTTTAGTACCCCATATTCTCAATCAGGAACAAAGGGGACTGTATATATTACAAGTAGCAGTATTTTGAGGAATATAAGGAGCGATCAAAGAATGGCCTTGTTGAAGATGCCCCTATAAATGACTCCCAAACTAGTTGTAGCATCAAACTTTTCCCATTATGTGGCTTTGCTCAGCCTTTCCTTGTAAGACAACAAATCAAAACCATAAAACACCCTTATCAAAAAACAAAATGATGGAGGAAGCACAATTAATGTGAATACATATTTTTCTAGACCAGAAAGAGTCTTTGTATTTTATAATTGTGTGCCTCGTTCGCAACAAATACATGAGGCGTTACAAAGTTAATTCATCAAAATCTTCCAAATGTTTTCTCCTATCTAATAGGAATACATGATTTTCTAGAGGAGAATGTATTTGAGCAACAAAAAGAGGGGCTTTTTAGGTGAATACCTTATAATATTACCCCAACAAAACACAAAATTGACAACACATAACCTTACTAGGGAATTTTTTAATAGATTTCATGCATCAATAGGGAATCATAGCATGTTTGATTTGGAAATTAAACTTTAATTAACATATCTTCAATTTACACCCCTCGTTAGCATACTTGCCTACTTCTCTGTTAAATTCTCTTAGGGTATAAAAGTATGCTTTGGATGGGACATCTATCGCAATTTTCCTAATTCTTCTCATGGTGTTTTCCATAGATTTCTCCTTTGGGATGGAGCCTTTGACCAAATGATGTAGGATTAGGAGAGAATCTTCCATAATCGTTAGTGTGTCTACCTAATGTTATCTGGCTAACAAAAGTCCCTTGTAGGGACCATATGCCTTTCCTTGATTATTTGTCTTATGACCAAGACTCCATCAGTGCTTGAGCACTTTGTTCTCCTAAGGGCCATAGAGTACCTGTCCCCCTCCTGCCACCCCAATATGGATACATACTTAATGTAAATCTAAAAGCACAATTTTATAATCATATTTTTCCTTAGGATAATGTTTGTAGTTATTCCAGGATACAAGAAAGCATTAGCACAAATAGTGGCAATAGTGAATGCACTATCATATATTTCAATAAAATGTTTTACGGTCTTACTATGATAAGGTCTCACCTATTAGGATTAATATTTATTGTGTCAATATAAAATCTCATGCATTCAAAAGTAGCAACATTGAAATATCTAGACTATTTGTTGTTTTTATTTATTTTTTCTCTTTTTAATAAAAATGGGAAATAATTACCCGGATGCAGGTGAATTAAATGCTTATTAATGGAGGTTTTCAACAGTGTTGGCGTTCGGCCTTGCCCACGGCAGGATTGCACATTCCTCCACGCTCATTCAAGGCTCATGCAAGTTCACACAAGGAGACAACAGGTTCGCCTGCATTTTGACTTAATTGTTCACTCTGGTCGAGACAAGACTCCTGCGGTTTTATTTATGGCGCATTTGATTCTCCTCTCCATTATATGCTCCTCGCCCTCTTGCCATTGCTCGCTTCAGACCAAGAATTTCTGCAGCAGAACGGATGCAACCATCTGCGTTGGGCTCTGGGGGGCCTCTGCTGATGGAATTAAGCTTTCCTTTTCTCAGGCCCAGCTCTGCTCTCTGAATTTTGCTCGGTTTCCCTTCAATCTGTCTCGTATCCCATCCTTAGTTACCTGCTCTGCTTCGTTCTCCCTTCGTAGCCTGACCATGGTTCGCCATCGCATGCGAAGCCGTTATGGTGGAAGTCGTGGTGGTCGTGGGCGTTCTCAGACTGTTCATTCGGTTGATAGGCCTCTGACTCCTGCCTCCCCACCCTCATCTCAAGCAAATCTGCCTCATCCCAGCACTGCCTGCAAACCTTTCCCGCATAATTCTTTCCAGACCACCCATTTTAAGTTTCAAAGCAGCCTCAACAAGCCTATTATCTCGGCCAGCATTACCATCATCTTCTCGGAGGAAGAGGCTCAACCTAATGTTACAGAGCACACCTCGGCAATGCATTCTCAGGACGGCCACGACAGCGAGCAGAATATGGAAGACGAAGGCAACGTAATCAAACATGGTGATCTACATGTCGAGGGTAATGCTCCTGATGACGCCCAGCCACCAGGTGGCAACTCCCATGGGGCCTCTGTTGACATTGCAGGTAGTTCTAGTGGCAACCGTTGTTCGTCGGATCATCTAGGTGGTGGTGGTGTTGATGACGAGGCAAAGGCTGGTGAGTTTTGGTTTGGCAAGGCATGCCCTATTGTGGAGGAATTTCCGGACCAAGACGTGGTCAAGTGAAGCCTCCTGCCCCCTGCATGCTCCAACAACATTTTATTTTGGTTCACCTTGTCACTTTGTTTGGGTTCTATGGTTCTGGTAGTGTCTATCTGTTTTGGTTCTATGGTGCGGCAGATTTGGATAGTTTCTCTGTCTTTTGTTGTAAGGATCGACAGCTTCATAGGGGGTTACCCCATATCTTCTTTCTGGTTTTATCGCTATATTCAGGTCCCCATGTATGGTTTTTGGCATCCTGTAACTGGTTCTCCCAATCTTGGGACAGTTTTGATGAGCTGAAGGCAAGAAGTTGCTCTCATCTGAGGTTTCGACCTCCTTGTAATATTATTTTTATTTCCCTTTAATAGAATTAGTCTTTACTGAGAAAAAAATAAAAATAAAATAAAAAAATAAAAAATTTGGAAATAATTATATACGAGTTGTAGCTTAGTATCACTTTAAGAGTACATCAGAAAAGGATTTCTACCTAGATGGGAAATAATAGTGAATTTCAGTGTAATTGCCTAATAGTGCTAGTAAGGGGAGTTTCCAATAAATCAAGATTTTATTTTTTATTTATAAATCAATTTGTATTGCCTCAAAGAAACCAGATTACATCATTCCTTCCATAAACACAATATAAAATGGTACATTTACTACCTTTTGGGTTTTATATCCCATGATTGATCATGGGTTTTTCAACCTTTCCTTTTCTCTCATGGACATCTATAAATTCTAAGGGATTATTAAGAGAAATTATAGATGAGATAGTGATGCATTTCCTTGTGATGCTTCCATTGCTGAATATTGTAGTATATTCATTGTTTCCTTGTCACGATCCAAGTGATCTAATTCATGGGTACGTTTGTGCCCACTCATTGACATAACCAAAATTATGGCTGAGTTGTTTCCAATTTCGGTCAAAGGGTGAACTTCCTCTGTTGAGGGATGCATTGGGTCTATATAGGGATGTGTTGAGTTTGAAGGTGTTGCTTTGGTTGTAGGTGTATTCTGTTGTTGTGTTTTATCCTGTTTATGATTCGCAGTAGCCTTGGGTCCTTTTGATCCCTTTGAATCTTGCTAACCATGGTTCTTTTTCTTAGGATTCGGGTGGGTAAAGGGCCCTTGTGAAAAGGGGCGTGCATTCTAGAGATGACCAAGTTGTTGATAAGTCCTGTCGTGAAAAGCCATGTTTTCATAATCCACTGGTTGTGAATAAACCATACCCCACAATTTGAGAAGGACTTTATCAGGCAATCCTTTACTGAAGTCCACTTCAACACATATGTGAACAAATGTGATAATTCCTTCAGCGATCCTATCATTTTCGGTTTTTTATGTAGCTACCTATTAAGTTTCCCACATCTTCTAAAACTTTGGGATTAGACAAATGGATGAGCAAATTAGGGAGCCTTACCGAGACTGGAGTTGCCAAATATGTCATGGAAAGATGATTAAAATCAGGGAAGCACAGTTGGAAAGAGAGGCCATAGTGGCCCCAAAATCAAGGTCCTTGATAAAAAACCTTATATCGATCCTCTAAATTTTGGAAGAACACAACAAATAATCCTTTGGAAAAAAAATGTAGCACGATATTATGAGACCAATTCTAGTTCACCTAGTCCTGAAGGGCAAATGTTGAGTGCCAAAAGTTGTTAAGATGACAAATAAGTGTTTTTCGTTCATCATCGATAACCAAGAAATTACATATCACATTGTCCACTTCAAGAGATGGGGTTTCTGCTACCTGATCTACAACAAATGTAAGTACTAAGAGATCTTTATGAATTGGAGGTGGAGGCCCTGGTTTTAGAACGTCCTTAAAAATATTGGGTTGGGATGAGGAGGATGCACCCCAGCCTTTGGCTCCACCTCTTACTCTTGAGACCATATAGATCATGTCATATTTAGCTATGGCAAACTTATTAAGGGATTTATGTTCGTTAAGTTGGTGACCTTTGTTTAGGAACTAAAAACTACCATATGAGGTTCTCATTGAATCCTGAATTTTGGCTGCAAGTATGGAGACGAGATCCATGGCATTAACCTGCAGACAAAGGGAACATATTGATATTTGTTTCACAACGAAAGTGAAATTTGCTAGATCTGAGGTAATAACCTCCCCTTGGAAGCAAAAAAAACCCTACAGAATGGGGGGCCTTGAGAGTTGAGGTTGTCTCTAGCCTAATGAAAGGTTTCCAATGCTTCTAGTGAAATCATCTAAACCGAGCTTCATATGAGTTAGAACTTGTAACCACTCTCCTCCCACATTTACCCAAGTTAATTGGTACCCTGGGTTAAACATGTGACGAGAGGTTACTACGATGTGATTCCCCGTGTATAGTTAAGGAAGTGGAACCGATAAAACAAAACCATTCTAACCTTCCACGCATGCTACAAAACCTTCATGAGCCAATAAACCCTTTTAGTGACCAACCCCTGAGGCAGCTTGACATTTCACTGACATGGACCCCCAACCGCTCTCATGAAAAACCATGCATGCGACTAAGGCCTTCTAGACTCTCCCATAACATGGGGATGCCACGACTATGGAATTTTTCAGCTAGTTTTGATCCAATGACCCTAGATTTTGTGCCACTTTTTTAGGGCCAGGACTCCGACGACTGCACAAAACTTCATGAAACCTTTAGAAATGATAAATGACATTGAAACAAAGGTACTAATGCAAACACTTGATCAATGAATTGATTAGACCTTTACTACCCATGATAGGTGTTTCGTCAAACATGTCACAAATATGTAATCTACAGGTCTTAACAACATATCTGAGCACAGGGGTCTCATACTTATCTAATATTCATAAAGAAGCATTGTTTCCTTATCACAATAGTTGCATTATCATATATTAGGTCATTTATTCATTATACATTCATTTGGAAATCATACATGATGGAAACCATACATCAAGTTTGCCATAAAACATACTCATAACCAACATATAACCAACACAAATAACAAGGATATAATAGCCATAATAGTCTCATCTAAACCAATATATTTACACATGATATACCAAGGAGAAAGAGCTATTATTAATCAGTGCATAAGCCAACCAAGTATGGTACTTCCACGAACCACCCAACCATAGATTGGATGAACCAAATCTTTCTTTTAGCTAATCACCCCCATGCCATATTCCAAGCATGAATGTGGGACTCAAAACCAAAACAAATCAGGTTTCCATAAGCTTTACCGCAATCCCCACTAGATCACTAGGCCCTAAACAAGCATGGATGCCACTGAATTTCTCCACCTACACCGTGAGGAATTTTCCTGTCTCCTAGTCTTGAGGTTTTACCATATATCCTGCCATACAATGGTCGAGTATTCCTAGGCCTAATCAAGACTCCACTCTCGAGACTACCATATATCTCGTCATTCACCAGTCAAGGATTCCTAGGCCTAATCAATGGCACACACCTCTAGGATTTATTGTATATCCCACCATACAATGGTCAAGAATTCCTAGGCCCACCGAGGCACACAAAATTTGGGTTTACCATAATCCTAGCCCGATTCAGGGATTCCTAGGCCATGTATTCTTTAATTCAGAGACCACCTCACTCAGTTTCATAACCATCTGAAAATATAACTCAACCAAATACAAAAGAACCCATCACAACATGGATATCTGGAAATGGCAAGGCAAGGCTGAAGAAAATTGTCATACCTGAAAAACCCAAGTCGATGAAAATAAGAGAACCAAATACACACATGCATGTACCATGCATGCCAAATCTAGCAAGGAAATCACACATGCAAATCAATACCTGCAAATAATCCTGTTGTAGCTATTTGATGCTGCTCTTCCTTGATTGATCCTTGCTTCCTCTTTGCCTTCTTTGCTTTCCTTTATCCAAAGATGAAGTGCTTCGAGAAAAACTCTAAGTGTTTAAGATTGAGAGAGAGAGAGAAAGAGAATAGAGAGAGAGCTCCAAAACTGATTTGACAAAAGGTACCAATTGATCCTCATAAGCATTTTTATTAATGAGGCCTTTATTTTCTTCAATTTACATTATTTTCCTTCATTTTCCTCCTCACATGCAACTTGTGACCTTTCACCTTCCTTTTCTCATAATTTCTATTATTTTTGTAAATATAATGCCAATGAATGCCTCATGCCTTTCTAAAGCCTTTTCCATTGCCTTTGCTAATTTCCTTAGCCATAATAACCAAATGAACACCCACACTAGGATCTTTTGCCCAACATTTACCTTGGAATACATGTCCCATGACCCTAGTTATTATTTTTCCGTTATTAACTTTATTACATGGAATTTTGACCAAGGTTGTTACATAACCCTCCCCATTGTGGGAACACCATCTCGGTGTTTAATGACACATACAACCATCAAGGTTGTTGTAAGAAAAACATATTGCCCATGGAGCTTTATAACTTAGCTTGATGCATTATTTACAATGATCATCCTACTGAGAAGCAAACCAACATGACACATAATAACATAACGATCATATTAGCATAACACCCATACCGCTTATTGGAGCTTTATAACACAACTCATGGTGGCATTTACATCCATATACATATGTACATATACCAAAACATCACTCCAAAACATATACTAAAAATATTCGCTCAACCTGTGAATAGAGAAGGATACATAACCCACATCTGATTTTCCATCTCCCATGTAGCTTCATCGGGCCCAAAGTGCTTCCACTGCACTTTAGCCTACTCGATTGCTTGGTTCCAGAGTATGAGCATATTTCTTTGCAATATACACTGAGTGCTCGGCTAGAATTCTCCATCTGGCTCCACTGCAATACAAACCAGTCAATCACATTATCAACATCTTTAACATACTTATTAAGCAATGAGACATGGAAAACATCATGGACTTTCATTGTCGGAGGAAGTGAAAGTTGATAGGATACTTGTCCAATCCTCTCAAGAATCTTAAAAGGTCCACAAAATCGAGGTGCTAGCTTGGCGCAAGATCCAATCCTCAAGGAGCTCTTCTTCGGCTTGATGCGCAAATACACTTGTTCCCCAACCTGAAACTCCTTAAACAACTTGTTCCGATCTGCATGAATTTTTTGCCTATCGTGTGCTGCCTTTAGATTCTTCTTGATAACCTACATTTCCTATTCCATCTCTGCTAACTTGTCTAGTCCTATCAATACATTGTTCCTAGGTCACTCCGACTGATGGGAGTATTACAACTCTACCAATACAATGCCTCGAATGGAATCATCTTTAGCGACTCCTGATACAAATTGTTATAAGAAAACTCAACCAACAGACAATACTCCTCCAATCTCCTCTGTTGATGCATCACATACATTCTCAACATGTCCTCCAATATCTTGTTGATCCTTTCTGTTTGTCCATCTGTCTGCGAATGATAAGTTGTGTGTTGAAAATGTAGAAATTTTGAATAATAAACACATATTCAACAAAGATTATCCCGATTATACAATATTGCGGAATACATGCATAATACATAACCTCCTCTACGTTGATCAACAATTTAGCAGCATCAAAAACAATGAAACATCAATTGCATGCACACATTAACACATTATGTATCCCGGGGAAAGCTTACAGCTGAAAACCCCACACTACCTGTATATTAATGATTGAGAACATGTAACATTACATAGTACAATACTCCTCACAAGTATCCAGCACTATCTCCACCTGTTACACACAAAACTAGCTCATATCCGAACAAGTCACAGGTTCAAATCTCCTCCGCTACTTTGCCTGCCTCTATTGCACAATACCTGCTAAGAATCACTCACACTGGAAATCACGTGAGCACAGGCTATTCTGCTGGGCATATACTGGGCAATTATCATGGGCATACTCAATACATTGCTTGTGCAAGACCTCATGCACAACTATAGTCACAACTGATAGCAATCTCAACCTCTAACACCTGTCTCCACTGAACTGTACATGCACTGAGTTAACTGATGTATTCTTCAGTTGCATTATGAGTTAATAATTAGTGCATTAATTTAATCAATTAATTCACATCACTCATCACTAGTCTATTTGTAGTTAGACTAATTACAACTAGTTTAACAAAGTCAAACTGAACACAACTCCATCAACTCCACATCCAACTCCACAGAACTCACATGCATGAGTTCTAAGTGATGTCATGCATGCAATAGCTCAACTGACTCATAAGAAAAGTGTATTTCCTTCTGACAGCTGCATGTGCCACATCTGTAGCTCAAACTGAAGTGCTCCAAGAGGATAAGATAAAGTTTATAGTCTAAATATTATTATGAGACAATAATATTTGACTTTTCTATTTTTAGCCTGGCAGTCTAAAAATAGACTTTGATCACACCGTTGTGAACTAGAAATAGAAGTCCATCTATTTTTCTTAACATGACCAATCATCCATAAACAACATCCTGCAACTCATAGACCATGATCCATATGTTTAAAAATAGACATAGTCTAAAAATAGACTTTGCGCCATAATCTCCCTGCGGGCCCACTTAGTGAAGGCAACTCCTTTCCACTAAGCTCCATCATCTTGTTGCATTCTCAACAGAAAATAACAACAAGAAATGATAAAAATAGAATCTAGAAATTCCAATTTTAATTTGTTCTTGAATTAAAATTGTGAATTAAAATCGAATTTAGTCTCACCAGCTGCTTGGAAATAATTAATTAATTCATTATGGATTAATTAGTTGGAGAAATTCAAGTTAGAAGTCTTTTTGAAGTCATGCAAGAGTATCCCTTAAATTAAGGAGACAAGCCTTAAATTGGAGAGATAAGATTGAGTTATATTTGAGTTGTAATTAGTTAACTTATTTTACTGAGTTAAATCCTGTTAAATTAGTTCCAAACTGTTTGAGGAACTAATTGTGAGTTATCAATTAGTTGATGCATGCATGCACTCAACTAGTGTACTCCAGATAACTGAAGATTCCCTCATCAAAAACTCATGCATATCTATTCTGAGAAAGACCCAGTTGATATTAAAATCAAGGACAATGTACTATCAGTTGCATGTGCTTTCCTATAAAGAAAACTCATGCATGCAGAAGGAATCAAAACCTTGGAGGATTGCGCAGTTCTGACAGTGTGTTAGAGCAGTGTTCCACTTGGTGAGGTTAGAATCATCCACTAGGAACAACGCAAGGAAATAGGAGCTTGGAGGGCAGAGAGGAAGGCTTGTGAGAAGCCTAGATTGCTTGTGAGCATCTGCGAGGATTGTACTGAGAGCTGGCTAGCTGTGAGAGCTAAGGCTTTGTATAATTCCTATGTATTTCCACCTTGTATGATAATACAAATAGTGGGGTTTTTAGCTGAGGCTTTCCCCAAAGTATTTTCATGTGTATTGTGCATTGATTCTTCTTCTTCTGGTTATATTTTTCAACTCGATTCACCTTGATCTTTAAGCTTCCGCAAATTGATAGTAGAAGTAGGCTATAGTATTTTGCTTTGGTTATATTGCATTATCGGGTTAATCTACAGTAAGATTTTATACATGGTCATAGAGCGAGATTTGTAGAGAATTTGCAGAATTTCTACATGGTATCAGAGCCAAGTTTATCAGAGCTGTGAATAGTATACAAAGAAGATAATTCGAAGTTTGAAGTTCAGGGTTGCAGGTGCAAATCAAATTCTTATCATACTTTAAGGCTGGCAAATGGCGTTCTATGGCTAAAGACTCAAATATGCCTTGGAAGGTAGCTCAAATTACATAGCATGGAAAGATAGAATGGAGGCTATATTAGAAGACAATGGCTTGAAGGAATTCATTGATCAATAAATCCAAAAGCCAACTTCAACTAATGCACAAAAGTTGGCTGAGTGGAAGAAGTGTGTGGTGAAGGCAAGACAGATCATCCTTGAGGGAGTTTGAGACCATATTGTCTCGAGTCTCCATGGGAAGGATACTCCATTTTCAATGTGGCAGACATTGAAGGACCTCTACTAGAACAGTAGCGTCCAGAGGAAATTGGCGCTCAAGGATAAGCTTTGAAGAATCAAGATGGAGAAGGGCAATACTATTCCACATATTTGAACAAGCTCACCACCTGCAGAGATGAGCTTAAGAGTGTGGGAATAACTACCGCCGATGATGATATGGTGAGCCTCACTCTCCTTGGCCTTCCAAAGAGTTGGAATAGCTACCAGGACTTTGTGAATGGAAGGGAGAAATTGTCAGATTGGGAACGACTGTTGTCAAATCTGATGCAGGAGGAGATCAGGAGGATCTCACGAGATGGTTCTTCATCCAATAATGATGATGAAGAAAATCTGGCCTTAGCGAGTAAGGCAAGGAAATGTAAGGGGAAGGCTTCCCATTCCAAATCGAATTCTTCTTATGGAGGGAAGAAGGGTGACATGTCTAAAGTGAGATACTTTAATTGTCACGAGATGGGACATTATGAGACTAATTGCCCATCGAAGAAGTCCAAGAAGGGATCCTCGGAAGGATCAGAAGGTTAGGCATTAGCCTCTCAGTTCAAAATGGATTTTACCCTCATCACATGCATGGTGTCATCGAAGATGGGTTGTGTTTGGTATCTTGACAGTGGAGCCTCATTCCACATGACCGACGATAAAAGTTTATTCAGTGCCTTGGAGGAGAAAGACCTCAAGATGTGCATAGAGATGGGTGACGATGGAAGGTATAGTGTTTCAGGAGTGGGCATGGTTGCTTTTCAGAGGGAGCATGGAGCTCCTATCACCTTGACAGATGTGAAGTATGTGCCTGGACTGAAGAAGAACTTGGTATCGGTCGCGGTATTGGAAGACCGTGGCTATGATGTGTTTTTTAGTAAGGGAAAGGTTTTCCTTAGACACATCACCATGAGACAGGTGAAACAGATCGGTTCACAAGTTAAGAACTTATATGCTCTTGAGGTTCAAGATGCATGCAAAGCCTTGAGGAGTAAGGCAAATGTTAGAGACTTGGTGGTTGAGAGGGAGAGTAAATTACCTCTCAACATGCAGTCCCAGAAGAAGTCTCAGACAATTGTGGAGGAGCCACAATTGGAGAAGCAGAGAGGAGACCGAGTGAAGAGATCCACTCATGCAGATACCTCCATTAGGGGGGAATTTCGATCCAAGTGGGCAGAGGGATCACATGCAGCCATACCTCCAGGTGTGAGGTGGGGCGATGTGAAGTGATAGTCCCAAGAAGGCTGAAATTGGCTAGGGTCCATCGAGAGGTTTTATCTCATGGATCATTCCTTGCTTCGGGATCCCAAAGTACATAGTAGCGAGAGGAATCAATGGGATTGATGTAGTCAGAGATCAAAGTGACAAAGGCTAGAGTAGTTAGATACTGAAGAGCACAAAGAAGGATTGACAACAATGCAGAAAGGCAGAGTCAGCAGAAGTGCAAAGTTTTCAGTTGACAGAGGCAATAGCAGTCAGAGACATTGATGACAGATGCATCATACTGAATGAAGTTGGATGTTTTTTTTGTTTTGTTTTGTTGGAGCAACAACACTAGAGAGAAATGTTGCATGCCTAAGATTCCAAAGGTTCACGATCGAGATCGAGGTGAAATCCTTTCTTGTTGCGAGGGAGTGTTGAAAATAACAACAAGAAATGACAAAAATAGAATCCAGAAACTACAATTTTGATTTGTCCTTGAATTAAAATTGAATTTAGTCTCACCAGCTGCTTGGAAATAATTAATTAATTCATTATGGATTAATTAGTTGGAGAAATTCAAGTTAGAAGTCTTTCTGAAGTCATGCAAGAGTTATCCCTTAAATTAAGGAGATAAGCCTTAATTAAGGAGATAAGATTGAGTTATATTTAAGTTGTAATTAGTTAACTTAGTTTACTGAGTTAAGTCTACTTAAATTAGTTCCAAACTATTTGAGGAACTAATTGTGAGTTATCAGTCAGTTGATGCATGCACACACTCAATTAGTGTACTCCAAATAATTGAGGATTCCCTCATCAGAAACTCATGCATGTCTACTCTGAGAAAGACTGAGTTGAGATTATAGTCAAGGACGGTGTACTATCAATTTCATGTGTTTTCCTATAAAGAAAACTCATGCATGCAGAAGGAATCAATATCTTGGAGGATTGTGCAGTTCTGACAGTGTGTTAGAGTAATGTTCCACTTGGTGAGGTGAGAATCATCCACTAGGAACAACACAAGGAAATAGGAGCTTGGAGGGCAGAGAGGAAGGCTTGTGAGAAGCCTGGATTGCCTGTGAGCATTTGTGAGGATTGTACTGAGAGCTGGCTAGCTGTGAGAGTAAAGGATTTGTATAATTCCTATGTATTTCCACCTTGTATGATAATACAAATAGTGGGGTTTTTATCTGAGGCTTTCCCCAAAGTACTTTCATGTGTATTGTGCATTGATTCTTCTTCTCCTGAATATATTGCTCAGCTTGATTCAACTCGATCTTTAAGCTTCCGCAAAGTGATAGTAGAAGTAGGTTATAATATTTTGCTTTGGTTATATTGCATTATCGGGTTAATCTACAGTCAGATTTTCTACATGGTCTTAGAGTGAGATTTGTAGAGAATTTGCATAATTTCTACATTATGTTGAAGGCCAACTCTGTCCCAAAACCTGTAAACAACTCCTTCCAAAACTTGGAAGTGACCTAGAATGCATGTTTGACATAATCTTCCTTGGAACACCACACAACCTCACTACATCTCTTATGAATACCTATGCCACATCACTAGTTGAATATGTAGACTTCACTGGAATGAAGTGTGCTACCTTTGTCAACCTGTTCACCACAACCATGATGGAATCATGTTGTCTATATGTCCTTGACAAACTTGTGATGAAATCCATGGAAATGACCTCACACTTACACTCTGGAATCAAAATCGGTTATAGTAGTCCACCTGGATGCTTACATTCTACTTTTACGTGTTGACAATCCAAACATCTAGAGGCCACTTCCTTCTTCAAATTCAACCCATAATAAAATTTCTTTATTGTTGTCAATGTATTTTGGTCTCTTGGGTGACCTAAATGTGGTTTTGCATGTAACTCTCACAAGGTAGTATTCTTGAGATCGCTATTATTTGGAACATATATCATATCCCTAAATTTGATCAAACCATCGGATGTACGACGATTGTCTACATCCTGACCACCTGCACCCTGCTATAACCTATACATAAGCTCCATGTAGCTGTCATCCCGTTGTCATGCTTGTAAGATCTGATCCTGTAAGTCTGTCCAATACGAGCTCATAGTTGCTATGTGATTCACTTGTACTCTCCTACTAAGAGCATCTGCAACCCTGTTCTCTTTATGTTTAATGTACCTGATCTCAAAGTCAAACTTACTAATCATGACCAACCATCTAGCTTGCCTATCATGCAGATTTGGTTGGTCAAATAGATACCTCAATCCACTATGATTGCTCATCAATATGAACCTCCTACCAAGAAGATAGTGCCTCCACATCTTCAATGCATGGATGATTGTTACTAACTCAAGATCACGTGTCAGATAATTCTGCTCGTGCTCATTCAGTTTCTGTGACTCTTAACATACTACTTGTCCTTCTTGCATAAGGACTCGACCAAGTCCTCTCTTGCAACCATCTATACATACCACAAACTCTTTGTTTGGATCTGCAATCTTTAACACTGGAGCATTTGTCAACAACTACTTCAATTGTTCAAAACTTGCTGCACATTCCTCTATCCATTCAAATTTCTTACCTTGCCTTTGCAATGATGTAATTGGATATGCGATGCAAAAGAAGTGCCTGATGAACCTCCTATAATAACCTGCTAATGCCATGAATGATCTTACCTCATCCATATTTATAGGAGTTTCCCACTCCATGATAGTCCTTATCTTCTCTGGATCCATTTTTATGCCTTCCTTGGAAACAACATGTCCCAAGTACGCAAAAGAAGTTGCATTTACTAATCTTAGCATACAATTGATGTTATCTCAACAATCTCAACACTACTGCTAAGTGCTCAACATGCTCTTCCTCATTTTTAGAATATTTCAAGATGTCATCAATGAATACAACAATAAACTTGTCCAGATAAGGACGCAATATGTCATTCATCAAGCACATAAAAGTAGTTGGAGCATTAGTCAAACCAAATGGAACTACAACAAACTCATAATGCCCGTAGCTGGTCTAGAAAGCAGTATTATATATGTCTTCTTCCTTGATGTGTACCTGATGATATACTGATCCCAAATCAATCTTTGAGAACACTGTTTCTCCCTTCACCTGCTTGAACAAGTCATCAATCCTTGGCAACATATACCTATTCTTGATGGTCACCTTGTTCAACTGCCTGTAATCAATGCATAGCCTGAGAGTACCATCCTTCTTCTTCACAAACAACACTGGTGCTCCCCAAGGTGGATACTCTTGGCCTAATGTATCCCTTGTCAAGGATTTACTTCATCTGTAACTTTAGCTCTACTGACTTTGGTGTGCTCATCCTGTATGGTGCCTTTGATGCTGGTGTTGCCCCTAGTACCAACTTAATGGAAAAGTCCATTTCTTTGTGAGGCGGGAACTTTGAAATCTCTACTGGAAACACATACTGAAACTGTTGCAATATCGAGTACCTACTTAATACCTCTGCATCCTTAACATCCTTACCCTTATCACTAGAAATATGCACTGCAAATAACACACACCCATTTTCTGTGACTGCACTTTACCTGCATAGCTATCATCATTCTAACTGATGTTGCCTTCTTCTTAATCTGTAAGATTCTCTATTCTCCATTGTCATCCAAACACTTAATAGCCTTTTCATAACAATCTACCTTAGTCCTGTGAAGGTACAACCAGTCCATACCCAAAAGCATATTATATGATCCCATTGGAAATACATTCAAATTTGTTTAGGTAGGCATGCCATTCAACTCGAATGCACAAGCTCTTACCCAGTGATACACTCTCTTCTTTGTACCTATAGCCAACTGCACTAACAAGGATTATGCATGCACTTCTTTATTCAAACCACACTTATCCACCAGGTTAAGACTAACATAACTATAATTAGATCCAGGGTCAATAAAAATGGAAACAACTTGATCACAAATCTTACTGTCCATCTCGATAGCAGTTGCCTGGTGCTTTGCTTGCTTGTTATTCAACACGACATAAATCCGTGGAATGCTCTACCCAACATCCCCAACTAGCTGTGCTTCCTACGCACGGTAAATCTAAGGCCTACAACCCTCATTTTGTGGACAATCCCTCTTAACTTGCTCCTTACCACATGTCCAACACTGCAACCGTCTTGTACCATCACCTTTATTCTACTGCCCTCCATGTTGTGACCCATTAAACTTCTTGTAAGGTGCAACATTTTCTTTCTCACCTACATCTTGAGGCCTTGTTCTTTTCGACTGCCATTTACCTTTATCTTTGTCTTTCTCTTTCCAACCTTGTTGAGATTCTATCTTGTGCTTTGATTGTTCATAACAATGCTTCACTTTCCCAAACACTTCCTCAAGCAACCGAGGCTCATCATGCTCAATTTGATCTCTAAATGATAATGGAAATCCATTGACAAATATATGAACTTTGGCGTTCTCATCTTTAAGATACGATACACACCTCAATAACTCCAAGAACTTAGTCGTGTGCTCCTCATATGTCGTCAATCCCATCTTTACCTCATAGAACTCCTTGGTTTTGTTGTCGCAGTACCTCTCTGATAAGTACTTCTTCTTGAAACGTCTCTTGAATTCATGCCAACTCAACTCTTTTGTCTTGATGTATCTAACCCGCTTCACATTTTCCCACCAGATTTCTACTGTCCCTTTGAGGATGTAGATAGCTATTCTGGCCTTCATATTCTTTGTGCATTCATGCAACTCAAAGAATTTCTTCATCCCAAGCAGCCATGTTTATGCATCCTCCAATTTCTTCAAATATCCATCAAAGGTATGTGGCTTTCCTTTCTTGAACTCATCCAGAAAATATCCCCTGTCACTCCTCCTGTAAGGATGATAACAATGATGATCATAGTGCCTATCATAACCAGAACTATAATAGAACTTGTGTCTATCACCTCTCTTATCTGTAGTATCCATGAGCCCACCATCTTGGATTGTGTCATCCCTATCTAACTTGTGCCCACCATGAGATCTAATGCCATATGCCCCATTAATTTTATCATCCTGTCCATGGCTGATCCAAAGTGGTTCCTGTCTTTGTAATTCTCGCAAACTCTGAAGGATTAGTGCATTAACTTTTGCTTGTTTTTCATGTGCCTGAATGACATGTCATTATCTGCCTTGCAACTCCTTATTTCTTCCTTCAGGCTTCTTAATGTGTCTACTAAGTCAGAAGAGTGCCCAACACCACGTTTCTCATCTGATCCATAGCGATAGTCTTGTGAAATGTAGTCTACCATTTCGCTAGTCATCTTGGATCTCTTTCCTGCAAGTACACTATGGCAGCTAAAACCAAAAACATAATCAACATTCCTTGGTATAGTTCAAGGGAGGATATCTCATCTCTAAGATCAATGAGATTAGCTCAATACATGTAGAATCATAATCACATTAGTATATAACATCAGTGTAACCACTATCCATTTATCACCAATGCATGACCAATGAATGACCAATGCAAAACTAATGCATAACCAATGCATGACCAATGCATAACCGACATACACTCATGATGACCACATCCAACAACACACCATCCACTTTCACATGGAAACACAATGCAACCATGACCAACACCATGCATACACAACAAATACATAGACCACAAACATAAAGAACACATATATGCAACCGACATGAATGCATGACCAACACACCGCTCATCCAGTCCAAGGGGTAAGCCATGCTCTGATACCACTCTGTAACCACTCTCCTTTGACATTTACCCAAGTTAATCAGTCTGATGGGGTAAACATGTGACAAGAGGCTACTATGATGTGATTCAACTCCCCATGTACAATTAAGGAAGTGGAACCGATGAAACAAAAACATAATGACCTTCCACAAATGCTACAGAACCTTTAGGAGCCAACTAACCCTTCCAAGTGACCAACTCTTGAGGCAACTTGACATTTCACTAATCTGGACCCCTAGTCGCTCCCATGGCAAGCCATGCATGCGACTGAGGCCTCACAATTGTTCCCACAACATGGGCATACCAACGACTGTGGACATTTTCAGCTAGTTCTGAGATAGGGACCCGAGTTATGTGCCACTTTTTAAGGGCCAACTCTCTGACCACTACCGAGAACTTCACGAAACCTTCAAAAATGATAAATGAAATTGAAACAAAGGTACTAATGCAACCGCTTGATCAATGACTTTCTTTGATCCCTACTAGCCATGACAAGTGTTTCGTCAAACATGTCACAAATATATAATCTACAGGTCTTAACAACATATTTGAGCATAGGGGTCTCATACTTATTTGATATCTGTAAAGAAGCATTGTTTCCTTATCACAATAGTTGCATTGTCATATATTAGGTAATTTATTCATTATACATTATTTGGAAATCAAACATGATGGAAACCATACATCAAGTTTGTCATAAAACATACTCATAACCATCATATAACCAACATAAATAACATGTATATAACAACCATAATAGTATGATATAAACCAATATATTTACACATGATATACCAAGGAGAAAGAATTATTATTAATGAATGCATAAGATAATTGGGTATGGGACTTCCACGAACCACCTGACCATATATTAGTTGAACCAAATCTTTCTTTCATCCAACCACTCTCGTGCCATATTCCAAACATAAATGTGGGACTCAAAACCAAACCAAACCAGGTTTCCACAGGGTTTATCGCAATCCCCACTAGATCACTAGGCCCTAAACAAGCATGGATGCCACTAGATTTCTCCACCTACACCGTGAGGAATTTGCTTGCCTCCTAGTATCTAGGCTTTACCGTATATCCCACCATACAATGGTCAAGGATTCTGTTTACGGTGTTGGACCCGCCAACATTTAGGGGGTCTCCCTTATAAGAAGTCTCAACTAGACCTCAAACTGTTTGGAGTAGGAGTCCCAACAGTGGGTGGTAGTGTAATGCCTTGATCGTGGTAGCGCGCAGAGGTAAGTAAGATAACTTTGGGTGAGAGTAATTGTATGACCTTGCGGAGAGTCAAGTGCAATGCATGGGGGTTCTAACACACAGAGGGGAAAAGGAAGTGCACCCCTTAGAACCCTGTAATAGTATGCAACTTGAAAGGAATACATGAGTAAAAGGACATCACAAGTTAAAATGATGAATAGTCCATAAATTAAAGTGATGGGTTAATCCAACAACACACATCCAACAAGATTCATACAATTGCATACAAAGTAGTTCATAGGAAAATGTGTAAGTTAAACAACATACATTGCTAAAGCAACCATAATAGTCCAACTACAATAACAACATATGCATGAAAGCATGTTTTCTCTATTATTATTATTATAAGTGGAAGTTCCATCCATACATACACCATTGACAACCACTAGCCCCAATAGTGGAACATTACAGTCAAGAACACCTGCTCCTCCAAAGAAGTATACTCACTCTACATTGTGGAGAAGCAAAGGCTCGTCATAATACTCCCAAGCCTTTTCTAAGCCTAATCCTACCTAAACGCTTGGCTCCCAAAACCATGTTCTATGAGTTATGAGGTTCTATTTATAACAAAGGGTGGGGCGACCCTTGACATTCCCCTTCATGACTCTTTGACTTCCTCACGACTCTTCAACTTTTTTAGAATTAACTCATTACATAACATGATGACTTTTCACATTCCACTAATGACACTTGGAATTTCACTTAAAACATATTTACAAATAATATTACATTTTCCATATGTACCCATGTAAGACAAAATAAGCTAGAGACAACCTAACAAGACAAAACACTGTGACTTCGAAGTTTGGGGAAAGACCAACTCGGCAACCTCCACTTGGTGCTTCTTGGTCACATATTGATGTCAAGCTTGGTACGACATGATGGTGTCCCCAAACTGCTCGATGGTGTTTTTCTGAAAGTAGACTCTTGCCTCCATGGCATCTGGGTAGATGGTCTTGGAACCAATACCCAACTCATTCTGAAGCATGTGTAGCATGGTGTTAACCTTAACAGGATCACTGATGTACTTCTGCATGTTGTGTGCATTCATGTGTATAATACATTTTTTTTTTCTTTTGAAATAGTTGGATTTAACAGCAGGACGATGCAACAACTACTCCCAACTTTTGTCTAAGATATTCAAATGTCTCTCTGGGCAGTCTTCCCTGGTGGCCTCTCGTCTTAGCTACTCCATGTACTTATCGATCTCAAGCCAAACTTGGTTCCTGGGTTTAGCCTCAGTGAGGGAACTAATTGATGGGATCCTATGCTTTCGCCCCATGACATCCAAACTGTTATACAACCGCACATATGAGGCCTGTATGTTGTTGATGAAAGGGGCAAGCTACTCATAGTTCTAGATCAACATCCAAACCTTTGCTTTCTCCAGCTCTGCCTATGGCTTCATCTTCTTAACTAAGTCAAGCAGGGCCCCTTTGTACCGCATTGTCCACTCTTGTAAATGGGCGATGGCAGCATGTATGTCCTTGAGAGTTTGAATAAACTCTTTGCTCCACTGATGTAGGAAATGTAGACAGACAACTGCTTTATGCACGGTGACAAATTCGTCATAGAGCTTCTGCATGGTATCCTCAAGTGTTGATACTTCAACGAATATCACTTTCCTCATTTTCCCCATTGCAAAAACTTCATTCTATGTTGATGCTCAGAGTTGTTCTACCTCTTGCCTGGAAGCCTACAAGTTCTTTTCCAGTTGTTCATTCTCGGCCGTCAAGTACTTAACATTTGAGCTCATCGCTCCTGCATAAGCCAAGTTGGCTTTGGCAAGTAGAGTTGGATGCTTCCTAGTGTCTGACATTATCACCCTTTCCTTGATGAATACAGGTGATGCATGATCATCTGCAAAGTGCTTCGTCCACGCCTGTACAATCCTCTTATGCAACTCATCAAATGATAGATTGTACACATCCATGACTGGATCATCATCAAGAAGAACAATATTTCCTTGCTTTCTCGAGATAAGTTCTGACACTAGAGGTGGTGGAGACTGAGAGATGACCTTTGGTGCTCTTAGCATAAGGTCAGTGTCTTCATTCTGTGGTTCCTGTTCCAACTCCATGTCTATCACTTTGATCAGTTGCTCAATCTACTGAGCAAGCTCTCGATCTTACATATGTTCACTCTCTTCCTATACTGTTGGCTATTCCAACTCTTCGACCTATATGGGTGTTATTTCCTTTGTCATTGCACATTTCTTTCGTTCTTCTTCTTGTTCTTTCCTCCTCAGGTCTCGTTCTTCCTTCATTTATTGTTCTTCTAGTTGAGATCTCGGTTCTGCTACCTGCAAGCTCTAATTTTCTCTCTTTCTCCACTCTATTGTCTGTATCCTCTGGTTCCTTTTGCTTCTATTGCCAAAGTTGCCTGCATGAATATTGAATATGATTTCACTCTACAACTTTGTTCTCCCTGTATTATGTCAACAACTTCCTCTTTCCCTGATCTTGTACTAGATTGTTGCCTTCTACTACTACTGTGGGCTTGCTGCCATGTTAGTGTTAACTCATTTTCTATGAATAGTTGAGTGTCTGCATATATTGGAAAGTTAACTGGAGATTGCTCAACTGCTTCCCCAGTACTTCTTCAGTGGTCTCTCTTGAAGCAACTCTCTTTGGTGCCATGGTACAATGACTGCTGAAGAGAAGTGCTTCATGAGTGTCGTACTTGTGGGACAAAAAGGACACTCATGGCAAGCAAATATTAGCTCTTGTAAATCTAACTTCATAGCATGATCAGGCAACAACCAAGGCATCCAATGAGAGGGATTGCACAATTTTTACTGACTGTGTGAACTGTGCAGTCCCAATAGCCAGTGTAGAAGCTTGATGACTGGAACTGCGCAATGCATAGTTCAGTTTGGGCCAGGCCTTGGGAGAGACTGCACATTGCGCAGTCTCAATGGCCATGCTGGGAGACTGGCTCCTGAAACTGCGAAGTGCGTAGTTGGAGCCAGGCTAGGACATGCTTTACGCAATTCCAGAAACCAAGGTAGAGGCCTTGAGCTCCCAGATTGCGTAATGCATGCAGTGAAGTGTGAGCTTCGGGCAAAGGGATCCAATATTTGTTTGTGGGGAGTGTGAAAATCAAGAAGACATAAAGGATGATGTGGTGCTGGGTGAAAATATGACCAGATGTTGACGCATGCATGTGAAATAAGTGCAACAATTGATTAACTATAGGAAAATGAAGTGTGTGAAGGGATTCGCCACAACAGTGACCGTTGGTTCAAAAACGGGAAAAATCATGCGACACTTGGGAAAGGAAATCTATAACTTGAAACAACACTTCTACAAGCTAAAAAAAAATAAAATGCTAAGAATCGTGCAAAGAAACAAGTGAAACAAAACTCACACAAGATAAACAACAAAAAGTGACAGAAAAAATGACAAAAGATGATAAAAGCAAAACTCACTCAAGAAAGTAACGACAATACTTTTAAGGCTCCTTGATCTCCTTAGGAATACTAGAGCTTGATGATCAAATGTACAAATGAGCTCTAGAGGCGTCCATTACATATAATTGAGAAAATTGGAATTTATGGCACACATGCTTGAGGTTAAGGACAAAAGCGACACTTGGTGGAAACTTCTAAGGATATCAATGTGCCGCCTTCGGAAAACTCATAATAGATCCCTACTTCCGATGGATGCTTCTTGCCCTTTAGTTTTCTTTCTTTTCCTGGGGGGAACCTGCTATGCATTGCCCAAAAAGATTGCATAGTTATGAGAAGGACTGGGCAACTCTTTGACTCATGCACTGCACAGTATCTGAGCAGAAAGGGTTCTGCGCAATTTTTGGTTTGAGTGGCTCTGGGTTACCTCTCATGTTCTGTGCAATTGCCTATCTCAAGGCTGGCTGCCCTCTAGTGTTGTAGAATTCTTGAACCCAAGGCTCACTGATAGCTTGGACTGCGCAATTCCCTGGAGCAAAGCTAGTTTCCCTCAAGGATTGTGCAGTTCTCTAAGGCAAGAATAAAACTGGATCAAGACCAAGTCAAGAGATTGGATTGTGGGTTTGACAGTAGACCAAGTAATCAAACACAAGCTAAGATGCAAAGGATGAGGCTCAATCAATGCATAAGTACCTGGATCAGTGCGGGATGAGTTGCTGAGGTTTAGAAGGGGAGGATCCAAAATAAATCATAGGAAAAATTTTGGAGGGTGGTTGTAGCCGCTACAAGGCTCCACCTCCGGGATTTACCATATATCCCGTCATTCACCGGTCAAGGATTCTTAGGCCTGATCGAGGGAACGCGCCTCTAGGATTTACAGTATATCTCGCCATCCAATGATCGAGGATTCCTAGGCCCATCGAGGCACACAAAATTCGACTTTACTGCAATCCCAGTCCGATTCAGAGATTCCTAGGCCATGTGTTCTTTCTTTCAGAGACCACCTCACTCAATTTTGAAACCATATGGTAATCCATCTCAACCAAATATAAGAGAACCCATCAAACCATGGCTATCCAGAAATGGTAAGGCAAGGATGAAGAACATTTCCATACTTGGCAAAACCCAGGTCAATGACATCAAGAGAACCAAATACACACGTGGATGTACCATGCAAACCAAATCTAGCAAGGAAATCACACATGCAAATTAATACCTACAAATAATCTCGCTGTAGTTGTTTGATCCTACTCTTCCTTGCTTCCTCTTTGCTTTCTTTGCTTTCCTTTATCCAAAGCTGAAGTGCCCTAAGAAAAACTCTAAGTGTCCAAGAGTGTGAGAGAGAGATAATAGAGAGAGAGCTCCAAAATTGAATTGACAAAAGGTACCAACTGATCGTGAGAAGCCTTTTTATTAATGAGGTCTCTATTTTCTTCAATTTCCAATATTTTCCTTCATTTTCCTCCTCACATGCAACTTGTGACCTTTCACCTTCCTTTTCTCCTAATTTCCATTATTTTCATAAATAAAATGCCAATTAATGCCTCATGTCTTTCCAAAGCCTTTTCCATTTCCTTTGACAATTTCCTTGGCCATAATAACCAAATGAACACCCACACTAGGATGTTTTGCCCAACATTCAACTTGGAATACATGTCCCATGACCTTGGTTATTATTTTGCCTTTAGTAACTTTATTACAAGGAAATTTCACTAGGGATGTTACAAAAGTGTCACAAAATCGAATCCTATATGAGCAACAATGACTCTCTCTTTTAAAGGTTGGGGCAAGGTTTCATAACCAGGCCCATTCCAACTTCTAGGTTGCACAAAAATATGTTCCTTGTGAGGCCATTGGACAATAGATACAAGAGCCATAGTGTGGCTGTCTCTGCCACCTACAAATCTATTCCAATAAATGGTTTTCGTTGTGATGCATTCAACAATGTTAGCGGCTACCGTTAGGCGGCAACCCTTGCTTGGAAAACATAGCCAAATTACATTGTTCTCCATGACATTCGTCACCAAGGGTTTGTTCCTTACTTGCAGCGAGGGGCCCTATAGAACTATAATGGATGTGATGGCTAGATCAGAGCGGGCCATCATTTAGGATTTCCAAAAGTTAATATCAATGACTGTCATTTAAATTGTATGTTACTATTTGATTAAATAAATTGGAATATTTGTATACAATATATTTATTATTTATTTATTTTTAATGAAAAGTAAGATTCTAAAATTTTTGGAAAATCATGAATTTTGCGGTTTTTTTTTAGGAATAGATATATTTTATAATACATTTAAAGGTCAAAAGAGGAAAAAGCTCCATATGAAGGCTCTTTCTTAAATGTGTCAGTCGCAGGGTCTTCCATGGGTTGTTGAAGTGGCAATGCTCAATTTTTCCTTGTTGGGCATTTGCTTCCTTAAATTTTTTCTCTAGATGTGCATTCAAAAAGCTAAGCGGATGCACTCTTGACACATGAGAAATTTAGCACTAGGTCGATTTGTGGACCATGTGAACTTGGAGTTCTCAAATTTCCTTCTCTAGAGTAGAGATGTGATTAGTTCGTTAGACAATGATGCTCATGACAACTTCATTTGTCATGATTTCTTTTTGTTGAGATTGAGATTAGTTTTCCCTTGCATTAAATTTTGTATGGAGGTCCTTCAATTGGTTTTCCAAGGCACTAATCCCATCTTCAATGATTTCTAGTGCATGCCCTCTCTTTTAGAGCTCGAAATAATCCATGTTTTGGTGTTGTATTAGGTATCCTCAATCCTAGCTACTACTGTTAATTATCCAGTTGAAGTCTTATCCTAACTATGTATAAGGACACACAATTGAAGTTCAATTCTACACCACGTTGCATTCCTTTGAATCTGTGGAGATCATCTAGCGCTCTGTCAATGTGTACCACCCTAAACACCCATGAATCATAAAGAGTTTATGCTCAGGGGGCCTCAAGAACAAATAAGTTATTGTAATAAAAGCTAGAAGGGAGCTAAAGGAGTCTAGAAAAACATGTTATACATGAGGGCAAAAGAAACCCCACCCAAGATAGAGAGAGCATGAAACCTTTCTCACATTTGGAGTAGGTCCCTTGAAGAAGGAGAGACACTAGAGACCATGTAGGGTGACCTCGAGCTAGAAAAAAACCCGTGCATGAGGAAGCTAAACTAGGTGAGAATGCCTATTACCACTCAACTTTGCCTACCATGAAATATATCCCAGCCGCATCCCATTTATCTGAGATGAGAAATTCATGAGTGAGGGTGGTGAGGGTGATGATCATGTGAGGGGGATGGAAAGGTTTTAATGACAATTTTCTAGTAAGGGCATAATGAATGTCCATGCATTGATCCTTGTGGTGACTCGTTCATGTGTTTAGTTAAATTTGAGAGCAGGTTATGGTAGATATTGAACATATCCTTAAGGTTGATTAATGTAACCCCCATTTTCCTTTTTGTTGCAAGGTTACCCATCTTGTTTGCCTTCTAATTTTAGTGCCTTAGGACATGATAACAAGAGATTGAGGCCAAAGTGCCTTTCTCTTGTTGAATTGCTCCAAAATAGATTGCAGCCGATACCATTGTCATGCAAGATTAAAGATAGTATTGCTTATCATGACTCCTATCATAATCAATTTTGAAGCATTGATAACTTTTGCAAGCTTTATTTCTTGGAGTGGAGAATATGCTTCTCCCACACCATTGATTATTACTCCAAAATTCTAAATGTAGAAATAAACTTTTAGCCCCTTAAAATTATAAATGACCCCCAAAGACCTAAGCTTCTCCTGCATTATTGATTATTACTCCAAAACTCTAATGTAGAAATAAGCTTTTATCCCCTTAAAATTATAAATAACCCGCAAGGCTTTAATTAAATGTCATTCACCATTTTCCAACACTTCAATTAAATGTCATTTAACCAATTATAATGTGAAAACCATAGATCACTTATTTTATTTCCAACTTTTTTGTTGTCCTTGTTATTAATAATAAAAGTTACAATATGAACAAACGTTGTTGTGCCAGGCGCAACGTAGTAGGGTAGAGATGTTGTAATGCAATCTTTAACATTTTGACTAAGTCAAATTACATAAAAATAAAGATAAAATAAAAATATTAGAAACAAATTAAATATAATAATTAATATACAATGTAAACATTTTAACTAGGTCAAAATAAAATAATAAAATAAAAATAATGAAAAAAATGGCCCATGGTATACATGTGGAATGTAGTCTATTTAAAAGGGGAAATTAAACCAACCTATATCCATCTTAACTCAGGATCTACCAAATGCCGAGAAGAATCAAATCTCTTAAAATGCAAACCTTTTTTTATTGTGAAAAGGGATTTGATGATTCCCTGCCCTTGGTAGATTTGGAGTTAAGATGGATCTAGGCTAGTTGCCCCGAGAGACGCTCTACAGCCCAATATTGAGTAGATGTGTAGGTGTAATGTAAGAAAGTTTGTCAACATTTTTAAATGTGGGGCAAAAAAAAGAACTTATATGTGGGCTTCATATGTTTTAATTAATATTGAAATTAAAACATATATAAATATAAAATGTAAAATGTAAATAAACGTCAAATAATTTCACGTAACAATGATGGTCATCTTAATTTATAAAAGAAAATTTAACAAACAAAAATTAATAAATTGGATATATATAAAGTACAAAACTAGGGCTCTAAAACTAATATATTAAATAAATACAAAATATAAAACCATCAGTGATAAACAAATCATGGGCAATAACACTTTTGACTAAAAATGATTAGTTTAATAATTTATATACTTGGGTGATATTTATAGATACCATTTATTTTAATAGAAATTAAAAAAATTAATAACTTAATAATATTTTTAAAATCAATTAACATTAATAAAGAATAACTAATATTAGTATAGGGTAGTTAAATTTGACCATAAAAATGTAATATAGTAATAAATTTACTATACAAATTATGTGTTTGGTACATTAAAACAAAGTTGTCTTTAGTGCGACTTTTTGGACTTTCCAGTGCCAGAATCCGACAGAAAAATTTGAGGTTGAATAATGATTTGTGTTATTTAAATTGGTTTTTGACTGTATATATGGATCGAGCACCTTGAAAAACCCTTAGGGCACTTCGATTGTGTAGGGGTTAACCATCAAGCTTGTGATTTCAATAAATTTATGCCAGATTTTAGAGAAATTAGACCGGAAAAAACCTAGTGGAAAAACTTCCAAAAAGTCTCGCTAAAGACAACTCGCATTAAAACAATTAATAATAAATATAACTATATAAATCAAAGATTTAATTTTACTTTATTTATTATACTAATTATGCTCATGGTCCATTAAAATAATTAATATAAAATGATGATGATTAATGTCCACTAAGATATATATGGTCCATCGAACCTTAAGAAAGAAGCGATTAATTGATATTATTTAACATTTTATTTTTGTGATAAAAAAAGGAGGGAAAGAAGCGTTTTGAGGTCATTGTAGTCTTATTGACTAAATAAGTCAAGGAGGTTGGCTATGGGGCAAATGTTTTGGAAATGACAACGGATGTGAGTAAGGGCCGGACAATCCAAGAGAAAGTGCTTTTCATCTTCGACTCTCTTATTATCGCAGGGGAGGCATATTCTTTCGTGCCAAGGTATTTTGGGAATAGGCCAACGCCCAGTTCCACTCAAGAGCTTATTAAAATTAGTTCTAATCCTTGCAATAGTCATTCTCTTCTTAACACTGGTTAAGACGTAAAGCTAATTTTGGTGAGCAAGTGTGAGGTTAATTACCTCCTCCTTATAATAGCTTAAATTCCTTTTCCCCTCTATCTCCTTACCACTCCACAACTTATCCTTAAATTTAGAGGTAATGATGTTTTTAATATTATCCTTATTCCCCAAGATGATCTCCTCATTTATCTCCCAATGGACAATCCAAGACTTGGCATCCTTATGCCACCCTCGCTTGAGCTGAAGGTGGTTTTTACTAGAGTTAAAAGCAATTTTTGGGAGTCTCTTATACAGATTCTTCTTATACAACATATACCTAAACACAATCACACATTCGATGGGGGAAGGCTAACTTCAATCAAGAGAATAAGGTAGGGAGTATTACCTTTAATCTTGAGGTTGTAGGTTATGAATTGCTTTTGGATCATTTCAATCTTTCTCCATGAATCTCTAGATAGACTGTAGCCCCACACCTCACATCCATATAAAATAACAGGGTGATGAGGGTCTCAAAGAGGAACCTTTTTTTACTCCAAACCCAAATATCAGTCGTCTTACAATTGTTTTCAAGCTCATAGTAAGCTTTCCATCCTCCTATAATCCTTTTCTCAATGCTATAGTTCATGTTGAGCTGATGGTGAATGTCATCACCTAGATATTTGTAGGAAGAAACATTCTCTAAGTAATTGTTATCATAGATGAAATTATCATAGGTGATCTTTTTGGATTTAATAATCACAACTTTAGTCTTGTCAGTATTAATAGTCATACCCATCTTGGAACAGTAATCATGGAGGATTTTAAGTTGCTTGTCGAGATCGCCAGTAATCCTGACAAGAAGAACGATATCATTAGCATAAAGGAGAAGAGTAATGACTATACCAGTGAGCTTGGGTCCTTCACAACCAACAATTTCTAACCAATCCTCAAGCTTGTCAATGTAAATTCCAAAAAGGGTAGGGTAGAGGGGACACCCTTGCTTAGCACTGATGTTGCATTTAATTTCAATAGACCAACCCTCGGTGGTATTAAGATTGGCAATAACATTCTCGTATAATCTAATAACAACAATGTTTAACTAAGCAGGAACCATTATCTCATCGAGCCTTTGCCATAACTTCTCTCGAGGAACATTGTTGAAAGCTTTTCCAAAGTAAACAAAATAACGAAAGAAATCAATCTTACTGTTACGACAATCCTCGACAATGGTCCTAAAAGAAATAAGATTAATGATTTAATAAATGCAAATATCAGTATATGAGAGATAAATTAAACACTTTCAATACAAAATTCTTTTAAAGTGAAAAGAGATTTGATCCCTCTAGGCGCTTGGTAGATCCAAAGTTAAGATGGATTTATGCTGGTTAATTTCCAGACCAATAAGATAGAGATATTGTAATATATTGTTTAACATTTTGACTAAGTCAAATTACATAAAAATAAAATAAAATAAAATAAATTAAAAAGATTAATGTAATGTAAATATTTTAACTCCATAACAAAAAAAAACCTTTTTCAAGATAATTCTTCCAGTAAATCACATTTCAATGTTATCAATGGTTTTCAAACCACCAAGTGTAGTTTATCATTCTAGAAAAAAAATAAAAATTGATGAATTAGAACGTTGAAGAAAAAATAATAAAATATTTAAATTGAACATTCATTTTTAATTTATGAGAAGAATTATCTTTAAAAACCATTATGAATCACATAATTTGCATTATAAAAAATAACACTGTAAAAGTAAAATAATAATAAAATAAAAATAACGTCTTGATGATGAACCACACTTAGTAGTTAGAAAATGGTTATCAAAAAAATTAAAATATGATTTACGAAAAAAATTATCTTAAAAAATAATTATTAATCACACAAATTTACATTATAAAAAATAACCTTAAAAAAATAATAATAAAAACAAAAATGACTTATTATTTTAATCGATGATATTGAAAACCCAACCTATTAAAACATAATATTTATAAAAATATAATTTATAATGGGAAATTAAATCAGCCTATTTTAATTGAGAATTCACCAAAAGTGAGCTAAAAAGATCAAATGTGTTAATATGCAAATCTCGAGTTTAAAGTGAACTAAAAAGATCAAATGTGTTAATATGCAAATCTCCGGTTTAAAGTGAAAAGAGAAAAGATTTGATCCGCACTATAGTAAAATTTGCGATAACCTGTACAGAATTAAAGTTGCAAGATCTCGCATCAATTAAACACGCAAGCATGGTCTATGGCTGATTATGTTACAGGGAGTAAACGGGGCTGAAACTAGATGGACGTTGGTTAATGTGCTGCAAAAAATGGGCATGGAAGTGATGGTAACAATCGGATTGGTATGGGGAACAACCAATGCATTGATAAAGAGAGGTGCCCTCATCTCTGAAGAGAAAAACAAGAAGAGAAAACTATCTTTACCCACCAAATGGAGGTCCGGATTTGGATGGTTAATTGATTATATAGAACATTGGATCGGTCTCCTATGTGTATGGCAATACTCCATTCCCTTCATCGTTAATTTGTCGGCTTCAGTTGGGTTTTTTCTCATGTTGGGGGACACGCCAATCTCCCTTGCAGTGCCTGTCACCAATGCGGTTACTTTTGCAGCAACAGCAGTGGCGGGCTCAGTTCTGTTGGGCGAGGATATGCATGTTAAGTACTCTCTGGTGGGTCTTGTTTTAATTATAACCGGGATTTGGTTATGCATCACTTCTACTTAACTGTAGTCTGCAGTTTTGGAAAATATGCTGTTGTTCATTCATGACCAAATTCATCTTCTTCTCACAATCACGTTGAGATAAAATTATTGTTTTTCAGGTATCACTGTAACTTATATTATAGTTTCAATCACCTTAACAGGCTGGGATGGTAGGCATGGCTTTTCTTTCGATATGTTGTCTGTAATATAACAAATTGGCAGCAATCATTGCATTCAGACTTCTTTAAGAATCAAACTATTAGGGTTTAGGTTTTTCAGAAAATATACGATTGTCCCTTTCCTTTGATCAGTAAGTTTTTCATTTGAAGACAAAGTCTTTTTCCTTGATGGGTGCAGAATTTGTTAGATCAGTTCAATGATGGAAGGCATATTTATGTTTTCATATGATATTCCCAGAAACGAGAAACAGTTACTAGAAATACAAAATAAACGAGAAAAGGATTCAGAAAGGAAAACGGAAATTCTCAGGGTACAGTGTACACCGTTTATTTTAAAACAGAAAATTCATTTTTTTTTTTAATATGCAAGAATAATACTATTTCTAATCTATGAGCACTCATCATACCAGAACTTTTCGACATCGTTAAAAATTATGAAATTAAAAAAAAGGATCATATTTGTGCTCTAACAAAAACTACGTTATCCTTAATGATATGATTTATATTCACAATAGAAAGTTTACAACAATGCACATGTCAAAATGTTCACGGTTCAGTTCCTAAATGATAAATCAGTTCACAAATAAACTATTATTCAGATACCATCTAATCTGTTGTTTCTTTCAGAATGAAAGAGGCAGAGGCACCACTTTGACCAGGATTAGTGGTATTATGATTACAACCTTATAACCTCTCCTCTATAGTAGCCTTCAGCACCTCCAAAGGCACCATCGTCCTGAGAACTGCCATAATCTCACATCCTAGTGGGTGCAACAAGGCAGGCCACCTGTTATCCAATAAAAGGCAAATATTTGAGTGGACATACACCAAATTTCGAGCTTTTTGAAAGGTTAGGAAACTCCTCGTCATTAGAATGGATGAAAAAATACTCATTCCAATTTCTGACATGCTAACGTACTAGTCACATGAACAGTGAAATGGAGATAGAGTGATTTAAATTTTATTAATAGAAACATGAACCAGGACCTTTTCTGTTGGTTGTTTCTCACAGGCTGGAATGATATGGGAAATGACTAGAAAAATGCTGGCCATTTCTCGAGTAATGGGTTTTCTATTTGTAAATGGGAAACATATGCTAGATACAGGTTTTTGGTGTGGTTTGGGTTTTGGGATGGGTTGCTGCCAGAAAACAATCCCTTGTGTGCAATTTTGGATAACATAATTGTCATATCTGCTTGTATGGTGTTACTGACTTTTTATCTACTCAATTATAGATGATACAATCTACATTGTGAATCCTGTGGTCTATTTTAGAATATAAGAAATGTGTTTGGTTTGTGTGTTGGTTGTGCTCACAACTAGTCATGTCAATGCTCATATGGGTAGGGCTTACCATTTCTTTCGGTCTTATATATGTGGATTAATAGATTTTTATTTTTCAACCCTCTCCCTTCTCTTCTTTCAGGTGAAGTGTGATGGTGAGAATGAAACATTGTGTTACCACATAGCAGATTGTTAAAATTGGCAACTAGGGCCAAACTCCATGTGGGTCATCTTATTCATGGCTGATAATATTTTTATTAGATTCCTCTCGTCGAGAGGTGTAGGATTGACTAAAGATCATCCGATTCCGATAAGTATTTATGGAGATATGAATTTATTTTGATTATGGAATAATTATCAAGCCGACCAACAACTCATGTAGGCTCAGAGGCCCAACAGACGCATCTATTCATCGTCAACATTTGTTTATAAATACAAGAGGACTTTTCCTCATCCGCATACTCTCATGTCATCACATTTCTCTCTCTCTCCTGCAGAAAAGAGGCTCTTTTCCTATTGCGCAGAAAGGGACTCTTCTCTCACACGTGTGGAAGGAAGACGCAGAATTTAGGGCTGCAACTGCAGATCGGAAGTTTGACCAGCGTTGACCATCAAACTCTCTCTCAGAATTGCGCTGTAGGTGGAACTGACTCTCCTCAGAACGCCGTACATTTTGGTAAAGGAATCAAGCCGATTCGACGGTCGGTTTGCAAGATATTATTTGCCCTAGTTTGGCTGATCTAGGGTTTGCTGTTACTGATGTAAATCAGATTTATGTACTATTTTTCTCTGTTGAATTATTGAAGATAAAGGAAGATTTGATCAAAGGGTTTCCCCACATTGGGGTTTGTCCCTGGCTAGCTGCCACATCTTGTGTCTCTTGTCTTGGCTTGTTTTCTGTTGATTGTTTAATGTTCTATCTGCACTTTACTTTGTGTACATGTGATTGCTAATCTGTGGATAATAATAAGAAAGATAAGTAAACTGCTCTAAGCATAGAACATACCATAACTTAACATGGTATCAGAGCTGAGGTGAAGACAAAGCCCGAGCAAGAGCAAGAGCAATCACCAAAGAGAAGATTGGCAAAGCTATCCTAAAAGAACTATGGGGTCCTCAACGCTCTTCCCCGCTGAAGACAAGCTCCGTGAGAAGTCTAACTATCACGGATGGAAGATGTCTCTCGATCTAACCTTAGAAGATCAAGGAGTGTTAGACCATGTGGAGAGGCAATATCGTTGAGCCTCCATCAAATGCACCTGCTGCTGCCAGGAACAAATGGAAAACTGGTGAAGTCAAAACAAAGAAGATCATCCGGGACTTTATCGACAAGCGCTTGGTGGCCTACATCTCCGACTTGAACACCTCCAAGGAAATCTACGATAGACTGGTGAGTTTATTTAAAGTTAATGATGCAAATCAAGTTTTGTTTCTTAGAAATAAGCTGAAGGAAATTAAGAAGGGCAAAGATGAGAGTATGCAAGCATACTTTCTAAGAATCACCGAGATCAAGAACGATCTCCTATCTATTGGGGAGATCATTACTGATAGGGAAATGGCACTCACGACTCTTGGAGGATTACCATCCGAATGGTACGTGTTCAAGACTACTCTTCTCAACAATAACGTAATTCCTGGTTTTGAGGAATTAATGGCAAGATGCATTCAAGAAGAAACAAGGATAGAAGAGCAAGAAATGCCCATGCCTAAAGGTCCTCTTGCTGCCTTTTTTTTTCATGCTAAGAAAAGAAATAATTCCGGGGCTAAATAAAAAAGAAAGGCTGGACTTAATGGTGGAAGAAAAGGACAATGTTACATTTGCGATAAAGCAGGTCACTATGTAAGAGAATGCCCTGATAGAAAGGACTCACACCGGGACGATGATCAAAATCCCTCTCATGGCAATCAAAGGAATGGCAAATCTAATAGCAAAGGTAAAAGTAGTGCTGGAAATCAAGGAAGAGGACAACCATTCAAGAAGGCTAGAAATTCCAGGTATGAATCTAACGCTGTTGACAATAAGCAGGATGAATATTATTTACCAGCTGCTCTATCTACCTCTGCTCCTTCGGACTCAATGGGAATTTGGCTCATTGATAGTGGTGCCTCAAGGCACTTCACTGGTTACAAAGAAGTTCTCCATAATCTGATAGAAAAAGAAACTAACTTGGAAATTGTCCTTGGAGATAATATGAAATATCCCGTGAAAGGTATAGATAATGTCTCTCTTAAATTGAATCAAGGTAATATGATCCACTTACAAGATGTATTATATGTACCTGACCTCAAAAAGAACCTGGTGTCCATCTCGATAGTGGAAGACAAAGGCTACAAGGTGACCTTCAGTGATGGCAAGGTACATTTATGGAAAAACAATGTTAAAGATGTCTTTACTCTTGGGTTTTGAGTTGATTCATTATATCAGGTCGGTGGAAGTCCGCTAGGTGTCATGTCTTGTGACATATCTCTTCAATCCGAACTTTGGCATCGGAGGTTTGCCCACCTTCATTATAAAGCTCTACCCGATGTAAGAAAAATGGTGACAATGATGCCCGAATTTCGAGTAGAGAAAGAAGGTGTATGTCCAGGATGTGCCGAAGGAAAGCTCAAAAGGGGACCATTCCCCTCAAGCCAAAGCAAGACCTCCGATATATTACAGTTGGTTCACTCAAACATATTAGGTATGATGCCTTTGAACTCCTTGGGAGGATATTCATATTACCTTACTTTTACAGATGACTATTCTCGAAAGACTTGGATATACTTCTTGAAAAATAAGGATGAAGTGTTCTCTTGGTTTCGACACTTCAAAGCCTTGATTGATAATCAAACCGAAAAGAAGATCAAGATCTTAAGGACTGATAATGGGATTGAATATGAATCTAACGAGTTTCATGACTTTTGTAAAGAGGCTGGCATTAAGAGGGAGACTACTACACCATATACTCTTGAACAGAATGGTGTGGCAGAAAGGAAGAACCGTACAATTGTGGAAGCTGTCCGTGCCATGCTCCATGATCAAAGACTTCCAAAGTTTCTATGGGCCGAAGCTGTAAACATCGCCATATATGTACAAAACTGATGCCCTCATCAAGCATTGGGTTCCAAGACTCCTGAAGAAATGTTCACCAGTAAGAAACCTGACACATCTCATTTTAGAATTTTTGGAAGCCTTGTATTTTTTCATGTGCCAAAAGAGAAAAGGAATAAATTGGGTGCATCTAGAAAGAAAGGAATCTTCGTGGGCTATGGTGAAAATACTAAGGGCTATAGAATCTATGTAGCCAGTCAAAGGGAAGTCGTGATTAGTCATGATGTCACCTTTGACGAAGATATGGCTCTCAGCAAGGTGAACAATCTTCCTACTGTGAGGAGCTCTCAAGAAGCTGACACCAGGGAACCAAAAGAAAAAGATGATGTAACAATGCCCGATATGGAAGAACCCATGGATCCTATTGATCCTCCTACACCTGAGCCTTCCTCTTCTAGGAAGAGGCCTTCATGGCTTAGGGGGCTACTCAATGATGCTGAAGGACACACTGCACCTCGAGGAACCTTCCGTGAAAGTAAGAAACCTAATAGGTATCAGGGATACCTGACCATCATGAGCACGATCATTCAAAATGAGCCTTCATCATTCTCAGATGCCATCAAGCATCAAGTATGGAAGGATGCTATGACCAAAGAATATGAGTCTATTATGAAGAATGATGTCTGGGAAGTAGTTCCCAGACCCTAGGACAAGACAGTTGTCATTTCTAAATGGCTTTACGAGATAAAGCATGCAACAGATGGAAGTACAGAAAAGTATAAGGCTTGTTTTGTCGCTCGTGGCTTCTCCCAGAAGGAAGGTATAGACTATGACGAGATATTTGCACTTGTTGCTAGATATACCACCATCCTCGATCATAGCCCTTGCGGCTTCACAAGGATGGAACCTACATCAGATGGATGTCAAGACCGTGTTCTTGCATGGTTCGATCAAAGAAGAGGTCTACGTGGAGCAACCCGAAGGATTTGAAATTTATGATCGAAAATCTCATGTATGCAGGTTGAAGAAGGCTCTCTATGGGCTGAAGCAAGCACCCCAAGCATGGTATGAGAGGATCGATAACTACTTGATGAAGCTGGGATTCACTAGGAGTGAAGCCGATCCTAACCTTTACTTTAAGGTTGAAGATGACAAACCTCTCATACTGGTGCTGTATGTGGATGACCTCTTTCTAATAGGTGCAGACCCTCTCATTCACAAATGTAAGAGGGAGTTGGCTTCTGAATTTGAAATGAAGGACCTAGGACTAATGCACTATTTCCTAGGACTTGAAGTCTGGCAGAAACCAAGGGAAATTTTCCTATCTCAAGGAAAATATGTGGTGAAGATATTGGAAAGATTCGGTATGGTGGATTGCAAGCCTGTTACTACCCCGATGGAGCTTGACTTTAAGAAGTTAAGCGGTAGTGCTGCTGGACCTGTTTTACGAAATGCCACCGAGTATCGTCAACTCGTCGGAGCATTAATGTTCTTAGTGAACTCCCGTCTAGATATATGCCTCGTAGTCAACATATGGTTGACTGTCACCATATACGTTGGATTGGTGCCAAGAATCTGTTGAGATATCTTCGTGGCACAATTACTTATGGATTAAGATACATTGCCGGAGATGTGAGACTACTTGGATACACTGATGCTGATTGGGCAGGCAATGTGGTGGACCGTAAGAGCACTTTCGGGTGCTGTTTCTCCCTAGGATCTGCTTCGATATCTTGGATGAGCAGGAAGCAGAAGTCGGTGGCTTTGAGCACCGCCGAAGCAGAGTATATTGTTGCTAGCATGGCCTGCTGTGAGGCAGTTTGGTTGCAAAAGCTCTTTAATGAGCTGTTTGGATTTACATTGGATACCACCGTGATCCTATGTGACAACCAGAGTGGGATTCGTTTGTCAGAGAATCCCGTATTTCATGATCGCTCCAAGCATATTGATATCAGGTACCACTATATTCAAGATATGGTGCAACGAGGAGCAATAAGGCTCCAACATATCGGTACAGATGAACAGGTCGTCGACATTCTGACAAAGCCCCTAGGAAAGGTCAAATTTTTGACTTTCCGAGAACGACTTGGTGTCGTTCAGAAACCCTTTGATGAGGGTCCTGTATGATGTATGGAGCTCTTGTAGCTCAGGGGGGGCGCGGGGTACTTCTTGGAGCAACACATGACCACAGGGTAAAAGAATCAAAACTTTCCCTGTGACACCCCGTGGCGACTATGTAGCAGGATGATTAGTTCTCCTGTGAGGTCTGGATGATGTGTTCTCCATGACGACTATGTAGCATGATGATTAGTTCTCCTGTGAGGTCTGGATGATGTGTTCTCCATGACGATTATGTAGCAGGATGATGAGTTCTCCTGTGAGGTCTGGATGATTTGTTCTCCATGACGATTATGTAGCAGGATGATTAGTTCTCTTGTGAGGTCTGGATGATGTGTTCTCCATGACGATTGTGTAGCAGGATGATTAGTTCTCCTGTGAGGACATGATTGATTAGTTCTCCTGTCGAGGCATCCTACCCATGTAGTCTGGGACTGATGGGAAGTACCTCTCATTTGATCAATGAGCAGGGAAATGAGGATAGGGACCATAGTAGTACCGATGGATGCATCCTGTGTCTACCGTACTCCCTATGCTAGGATGACCTTCATTGATCTGGGATCAATGATACTGGTCTAGGACTAATGGTAGGAGTTGTACCTACTATGCCACTGACTTTGGGTAGGTTGAGGATTGGTCTGGGACCAGTGGTACACACTCTGAGATTGACTTTGAGTCAGTGGAGGATGGTATGATGCATCCTCGATCATTTCTTCTTCTTCATAATTTGGACAAAGCAGAGCAGAGCAAAGTAGAGCAGAGCAGATCAGAACAGGGCAAATCATAACAGAGCAGAGCAGGGGTCAAGCTGTACAGGGCAGTGCATTTGATGGATGAATAGTAGCGACCAACAGACGAATTGCAGATGGAGTTCTTCCTAGTGGAGAGGGAGTGTTAAAATTGGCAACTAGGGCCGAACTCCGTGTGGGTCATCTTATTCATGCCTGATAATATTTTTATTAGATTCCTCTCGTCGAGAGGTGTAGGATTGATCTAAAGATCATCTGATTCCGATAAGTATTTATGGAGATCTAAATTTATTTTGATTATGGAATAATTATCAAGCCGACCAGCAACTCATGTAGGCTCAGAAGCCCAACAGACGCATCTATTCATCATCAACATTTGTGTATAAATACAGGAGGACTTTTCCTCATTTGCACACTCTCATCTCATCACATCTCTCTCTCTCTCCTGCGCAGAAAAGAGGCTCTTCTCCTACTGCGCAGAAAGGGACTCTTCTCTCACACATGTGGAAGGAAGACGCAGAATTTAGGGCTGCAACTGCAGATCGGAAGTTTGACCAGCGTTGACCATTAGACTCTCTTAGAACTGCACTGTAGGTGGAACTGACTCTCCTCAGAAGGCCGTACATTTTGGTGAAGGAATCAAGCCGATCTGACGGTCAGTTTGCAAGATATTGTCTGCCCTAGTTTGGGTGATCTAGGGTTTGCTGCTGTTGATGTAAATCAGATTTATGTACTATTTCTCTCTGCTGAATTATTGAAGATAAATGAAGATTTGATCAAAGGGTTTCCCCACATTGGGGTTTGTCCCTGGCTAGCCGCCACATCTTTTGTCTCTTGTCTTGGCTTGTTTTCTGTCGATCGTTTAATGTTCTATTTGCACTTTACTTTATGTACATGTAATTGTTAATCTGTGGATAATAATAAGAAAGATAAGTAAACTGCTCTAAGCATAGAACATGCCATAATTTAACACAGATGCTTTACCATCCCCAAAAGAATGGGGTGGGCAAGGGAGTGAAATCACTACCTAGTTCTTGAAGGCAACTTAAAGCCCATGGAAGAATGTTTGAGAGAAGTAAAATGACTAGGTTAATTATTAAATTGTGAATTAATGTTCTCCCAAGGCTTTGATTGGTTTTCACATGGTACTTTGTTTAGCCTAGTGTCATTTCATTTACACATTGAAAGTTTTACTCATCAAGAAGCTTGAAACCCAAAATAAATAAAATACCACAAGGCAAAAGGAAAAAAAGAGTTAATACTCTTGAGTGAAGGGGAAGTTGGAAAACTTGATGGATCTAGAAAAGAGGTCGAATTGGTGCCAAGCTCCTTGTTGCAAACAGTCTCCTCACTTCATCCTCGAAAATACAATCTTCAATACGACTATATATATTCCAAGGAAAATCTTGTGGGGAACCCAAGGGATTTTTTTTCACATTTGTGGATGTCTTCCCTAGTAAATCCATTGGGATATACTAGTGTGCCTAATCAAAGGGGATTTAGATTGGACACTTGTTGGCACAAAACTAGCCAAATACCCAACAACAATGGTGACAACTAGTTGAGATAACCCCTTTGAGTACACATGTGTGCACACACACACATCTATATTTACCACATTAAACCTATCAATAATAAAATGGAACATTGTTAGTGATTGGTAGATAAAGTTTGTCCTTATCTATGAGGTTTTATCCTTGCAATGTGGTGTTGTGTTCTTGTTAAATTTAGGACATGTTCTTTTAGAAGTTTCAGTATTCCATATTAGCCCAATTATTAATTCAATCACATGAATATTGACAGTTACTGAAGAAAGAACATATGCAATAGATGACGAAGACAAGCCAAGACCAGAGAACACAATAATATGGCACAAGCCAGGGAAAAACCCCAATATGGGGAAAACCCTTGATATCAATTATTCAACAGAGAGAGAGAGAGAGAGAGAGAGAGAGTACAATAGAACACTGTCAAACTGATTTGTTATTTTGAACCTTGGACAAGAAAGTGGTTCAATGGCTGCAACTCCAACACAATGTCAATAACGGTTACTCTTGGACTAGTTAGGGCTGCATGCTATACACTGCTGTGAACATATCTATTAATGAGTGCTTCTTTAAGACTACTTCAGGTTGAACATAATGACCTCCATTTACAACATTTTAGGGCTTCATCTGAACCATATATAACAACAGATTAGTATCATTAATAGATGTGGATTAGGGCTTCCTTCTAGGTCTCAGTAGAGCCTCCAACATACAGCTTTAGGAAACCTCCTCTTGTATGTGGATAGGGCTTCCATGACAGCGGATAGAAGGTGATTTACAGACTTGCGTTTAGGGCCCCTTTGGAGCTTGACTTGACAGTGGATGAAGTGTCCCATAGACTGCGGATTAGGGGACCCTTTTAGGCTGTGCATTGTAACTCCCTTAGACAGCGTTTAGGGCAAGGGTTCTTCTCTAGGATAGTGGCCTGATCTTTGCGGCTAAGGCTCATCCTTACTGTGGCTAGGATCTCCCTTTAGGACTGCAGCTAGCTGTGGATAAAACCCTTCTTCCTCTGCGGCTAGGAACCTCCTTTAGGGCAGCGTAGGTGCTTTTCTTCGATGAGATAATTCTCCTCTAGGACAACGTCCATAGGGTTAGCTTCATTGACTGTAATAGGGCAACGTAGGTGCTTCTAGAAGACCTTTTTCTTCTCCACGTCTAGGGCTCTTTATGGCAGCGTTAGGGCATCATTAGGCCAACGTATCTCCTAGGGCACTCCCTCTAGATCTCTTTTTCATCAAACCCAAAACAGAATGAAGAGAGATCACAAGTGTGTGTGATCGAAATGATTCTCAAGTCATCTCCTTTTACACATTTGGGGTTGATTTGGTTGCTGGCTGACCTTGATGAACTGTCCCATAACACAAATGAATTCATATCTCCATGAATACTTATCGGAATTGGATGATCTTTAGATCAATCGTAAACCTCTCGATGAGAGGGATCCAAGAAAAATATCATCTGCCATAAATAAGATGACCCACATGGAGTTTGGCCCTAGTTTCCAATTTTAATACTCCCTCTCAACTAGGGAGAACTCCATCCGCTGATCCATCTGCCAGACTGTACTATCTTTGCCATCAATGTCCTGCACTGCTCTGCTCTGCTGAACCATGAAGAAGAAGAATAGATCAAGAATGTCTCATACCATTCTCTACTGACTCGAAGTTAGTTTTATTGATCCCAGATTGATATCACAAGAGAGTGTCTCAAACCACTCATATTGATCCTAGATCAATGGAGGTCATCCTTGCATAGGGAGTACAGTAGATACAACGATGCGTCCATCGATAGTACTACTATGGTCCCTAACCCCATTTCCTTGCTCATTGAACAGATGAGAGGTACTTCCCATGAGTCTTAGATTGCATGGGTAGGATGCCTCGACATGAGAACTAATCACCCTGTCCCTAAGTCGCCTCGGGGTATCACAGGGGAAGGCTGAGCCATTCACCCTGTACATAGCGCACCATTGGGGAGGGTGAGTCGCCCTATGGTCGCGTGTTGCTCCAATAGTACCCTAAGCCCCTTGGAGCTCCCAGAGCTCAATGCATGCAACATGCAGGACCCTCATAAGAGGGTCTCTCAACGACTCCAACTCGTTCGGGAAAGTCACAAATTTGATTTCCCTGGGGCTTTGACAGAATGTCCGCGACCTGTACATCAATCTCAATGCGATGGAGCCTCCTCACTCATCGACGTACCATATCCCTGATAAGGTAGTGTCTGATGTCTATCTGCTGGAGCAATCATAGAATACAGGATTCCTCAACAATCGAATTCCCCCTTGGTTAACAGAATCACGGTGGTATCCATCATGTGTACAAACAGCTCACTGAAGAGCTTCCACAACTAGGCAGCTTCATACGAGATCATACTTGTAGCTATGTATTCGGTCTTGGCGGTGCTTATAGCAACCGACTTCTGCTTCCTGCTCATCCATGATATCAAAGCAAAATCCAAAGAGAACCAGTACTCAAAAGTGCTCTTGCGATCCTCCACACTGCCTGCCTAGTCAGCATTCAAATAATCATGCAGCTTCACATTTCCAGCAGTGTATCTCAATTCATGAGAAATTGTTCTCCGAAGATATCTCAAAAGCTTCTTGGCACCAATCCAGTGAAGGTCAACCATATATGAGCTCATCATGCTAACTGCAAAACATATGTCCGGACGAAAGTTCACCAAGAACATCAATGCAAATGAGTTTATGAAACTCAGAGGCATTTCCCAAATCTGGTACGACATCACTACCATATAACTTTTTGAAAGTTAAGATCCTTGAGGTAGTCACGGGCTTGCAGTTTACCGTTTCACATCCGGAATCCAACTCCTTCTTACTTATGTAAATGAGAGGGTTTGCACCTGTTAGAAATAGGTCGTACTCGTAAGGTGCCAGTATGAGAGGTCTATGATCCACAACCTTCAAGCAAAGGTTTGGGTTGATTTCACTCCTAGTGAATCTCAGCTTCATCAGAGAGCTATCAATCCTCTCATACTATGCCCGGGGTGTTTTGCTTCAAGCCATAGAGGGTTTTTCTTCCACCTATATACATAATATTCCCGATCATGAATCTCAAACTCCTGGGTTCTTCCAAACGTGTGGACCTGCTACATAAGGGGAATGGTCACCTTGTAAGATTTTCATTCGGTACATCTCAGACATGTACCTTCATGCTCTTCTTGAATTTAGGCATCCCTGTCACCATCTGACTCACATCGGCTAGGGCCCCATAAGTAGACCTCCGGTGTTATAGATGAGATATGTCAATTGACATGATCCCCAATGGACCATCCTACAACTTGATACAAATTGCCAACCCTAAACCCATGAGAAAAAGCATCTTTGAAAATTCTATTTTCAAACACATACCTTTCCATCGACGAATGCCACACTGAAACCTTTGACTTCCATTGCCGAAATGGACACCAGGTTCTTCTTGTGATCAGGTACATAAAAGAGATTTTGTAAATGAATCAAGTTACCCTCATTCAATTGAGGGGTAACATTTCCTACACCCTTTCTGGGATAGGTGGCATCAGCTCCAAGTATAATCCCACGATTGTTTCCATCTCTTACCAAGATCGAGAGAGCTCCCTTCTATCCGATGAAGTGCCTTGAAACACTACAATCAATAAGCCAGATTCCCAAAGAGTCTGGAGGAGAGGGCCAATATAAGATAATGCTGCCTTATCTTGTCAGAAATAACATTTGATTCTTCATACCTGGAGTTCCTTTCTTTCTTTGAAGAGTCGTCTGTTTCCTTGATGACCTGCATTACCTGTCATTCCTCTGATCATTGAAGATGTCCCGGGAATGATTGTTATCATCATCAAGTGATGTGTTCCTGCCATTCAGACACTCCTTCACATAATGGCCAAACTTATTGCAAACAAGGCATCTGTCTTTCTTTCCACCCTTAGATCCATACTTCCCATTGAAGTGATCTTTAGGCCATTAGAAACTTCTGCTGCGCCATTCTGATAATATTCTCTGCTTCGACTTCACCCTTGGTGAATTTGAAGAGGGATGAGAAATCCATTGATCCTCTTGTCCTTTCCCAACTGTCTTCGTTGATTGCTCTTTCACTCTTGCTTGGGCTTTGTCTTCACCTTAGCTCCGATACCATGTTAAGTTTAGGTAAGTTCTATGCTTAGAGCAATTTATTTCAATTTTCATAGTTATCTCAATATCTTTTCCAGATTAGCAATCACATCAGTGTTAAAGTAAACTGCAGATAGAACATAAACATAAATCGCATAAGACAAGCTGAGACAAGAGGACACAAGATGTGGAGCTAGCCAGGGACAAACCCCAATGTGGGGAAACCCTTGATCAATTCTTCTTTTATGTTCTTCAATAGTTCAGTAGAGAGAGAGAGAGAGAGAGAGAATACATTTACAACAGAAGTCAACACTTTGGCTTATCTAGATAAGAGCATAGATCATCTCTAAGAAGATGACACATGAGATCAATTGAAGACATGTTGCTTTGACTGATTCTCCAAGGTGACTCCTTCACCTATCATTGTGCTGCATCTCGTCATCATGCTGCACCTCACCGCGCTACACCATGCTGTACCCATCATCACAACGCTGGACTTCATGACCTGTTGTACACATCATACTGTTGTCCCAGTGTTTAGCACAACTGTACCTTGTGCCAGTGCTGCACCATGCTGTCACCTATGTGCTTGCTGTACCATTGCTGCTTTGTGTACTTGCTGCACCAAGTACCATACTGCTGTCCCTTACAGTCATGCTATCACTATGCTACACCATTCATGCTGCACTTCATTATCACTATGAAGTTGATCTGATGAGGGCACTAATCTCAATGGATCAGTTCTTAATAAACCCTTGCTATGATGCTATGGCTTATGGCCTAGCACATAGCAATTGTGAAGTAAAATCATCAACTCCAAGGAGCAGACTTCAACCCTTTCCTTTACATTAAGGCTTTGGTTTATCAAAAAGTGCATAGGACATGATTATACTAGCTCCCTTCATCCCATAGTCACCTACAACAAACATGTATTGATGTTGTGATAGGATATTTCCTTACAGCCACCTTTGCTGTGAACATATATATAATGAGTGCTTCTTTTGGACTACTTCAGGCTGAACATAATGACCTCCATTTACAGCATTTTAGGGCTTCATCTGAACCATATATAACAACATATTAGTATCATTAATAGATGCGGATTAGGGCTTCCTTCTAGGTCTCAGTAGAGCCTCCAACATACAGCTTTAGGAAACCTCCTCTTGTCTGTGGATAGGGCTTCCATGATAGCAGATAGAAGGTGATTTACAGACCTGCGTTTAGGGCTCCTTTAGAGCTTGACTTGACAGCGGATGAAGTGTCCCATAGACTGCCGATTAGGGGACCCTTTTAGGCTGTGCATTGTAGCTCCCTTAGACAGCGTTTAGGGCAAGGGTTCTTCTCTAGGATAGCGACTTGATCTCTAAGGCTAAGGCTCATCCTTACTGCGGCTAGGATCTCCCTTTAGGATTGCGGCTAGCTGTGGATAAAACCCTTCTTCCTCTGCAGTGAGGAACCTCCTTTAGGGTAGCGTAGGTGATTTTCTTCGATGAGATAATTCTCCTCTAGGACAATGTCCATAGGGCTGGCTTCATTGACTGTAATATGGCAGCGTAGGTGCTTCTAGAAGACCTTTTTTTTCTCCACGTCTAGGGCTCTTTATGGCAGCGTTAGGGCATCATTAGGCCAGCGTATCTTCGAGGGCACTCCCTCTAGATCTCTTCTTCATCAAACCCAAAACAGAATAAAGAGAGATCACTAGAGTGTGTGATGGAAATGACTTTCAAGTCATCTCCCTTTATACTAGAACGTTGAGCACATGTGGGGTTGATTTGGTTGCTGGCTGACCTTGACGAATTGTCCCATAACACAAATAAATTCATATCTCCATGAATACTTATTAGGATCGGATGATCTTTAGATCAATCCTACACCTCTCGATGAGAGGGATCCAAAAAAATATCAACTACCATAAATAAGATGACCCACATGGAGTTTGGCCCTAGTTGCCAATTTGAACACAATCACACATCACAATCACATGTAGGGAAAGGACGAACCACATCCTACAATCACACATCACAATCACACGTAGAGAAAGGACGAACCACATCCTACAATCACACATCACAATCTGTAGGGAAAGGATGAACAACATCCTACAAACACAAGTCAAAACAATCAATCGTAGGAAGGATCCGACATGTGGGGAAATGATGAACCACATCCCACCGACATGTCAATCACAAATCGTAGGGAATAAGCATCCTACATGTGGGGAAAGGATAAACCATGTCCCATCGACATGTCAACCATAGATCGTAGGGAATAAGCATCCTACATGTGGGAAAAGGATGAACCACGTCCCACTGACATGTCAACCACAGATCGTAGCGAATAAGCATCCTACATGTGGGGAAAGGATGAACCACGTCCCACCAACATGTCAACACGCAGATGCCTAAATGCATCTCTCACTAGGGTATCCGCAGGAGAAGGTGAACCACTCATCCTGCTCATATGCCATAGGAGAAGGTGAACCACTCATCCTATGCATACGTCATCAACAGTAGGGAAGGTGAACCACTCACCCTACACACATGTCAACCACCATGGGTATCACAGGGGAAGGTGAACCACTCACCTTCTACACAGCGCACCAAATAGGGAAGGTGAACCACTCACCCTATGGTCGCTTATAGCTCAATAAGTACCCCAAGTCTTCAGGAGCTCCCAAAGCTCAATGTTCAATCTTTAACCAAGGATCCCTTTATATAGGGAATAGTGCCATGCTGCTTTCAAGAATAGATCAATGGGAGCCTCATAGCTCTTTTCAACAACATATAGATGTGTATATAGCAAACATATTGATTTACAACAGAGATCTTGACAACACTTAACAATTCTCTAATTCTTGCATATTTTGATGAAGATAATATTTAACTGCTCCCTCTGAAGTCTTGATTTAGATGGTTATTTATCCTTCAATCAAGAGTTTCTCATATGAGAGAAATCAGCTTCTAGAAGGCTTCAGGTCCAAGAAAAATTCTGAAGCCTTTCTTCACCCAGGAAGAAGAGATCTTATTATGAGATTACAATTGCAGGATGACAACCATCAACGTATCAATTTACCCAATATATCTACACTTAAGGCAACCAAGATGCCAGAATCAAGGTCTTTTGATCATCGTGCTTAAGAAGTCATGCACTTTCTTCAAGGCACCTATGCTGATAGGGATCAATACAAAGAACTGTTTCAAAGTGCCATCCACTTCTTCTCCTAGCTGATCTTTAAGTATGAAAGCTTCAAGTGAGTTGTGCCCCTTTTCATAAAGGTGCTGACAGATTCTGGTAGCTTCTTCATAGTAGATGATCCTTTTTTTAATAAAAAAAGGAAGTCTATCCAAAGTTTACATCTGTCTTGTTCACAACTTCGTTTGTGAACAAGACTGTAACACTGTCATCAACATATTATCACGGCTACTGGACTTGTAATGATATCATACATGATGCTGGACTGAAAAGGGAACATAGATGATGCTGAGTTGCATTTGCTAAGATATCATGCATAGGGCAGTGCCATACATAGAACGACTGATGTTGCATAGGACTAAAAATCTTTACAGGGATCTATCCTTGATAGCTGAAGGTCTTTATTCTTTCAGGAAGACCATTCCTTCTTGAGAGTTATAGAATTGAAGCATTTCAACAGAAGGATTGATTCTGGAATCAGATGCTTTCACTTCTTGATGCCTGTAGCTGCTATAAGACAGAAAATCTCCATAAGATGGCTCATCTGATATTGGGCAGATTATGTCAATGGACAGAAACATATATCATCACCATTTGTCCCAGTAGAAGGTGCACTACTGTCTGACACTGAAGGACAAGGTGATGAGATCTAAATAATGATCCATTGTCCTAATTATGCTAGAAACAACAGGAGAACAACGATAAGGATTTTGAAGAGGAGCTGGAAGTTCAACAGAAGGATAGATAACTTAGATCATAATGACTTGCCAGAATATTATAACGGCCTCTGGACTGCAAGGATGTCATACACATACCAATACACTGATTGTATGTATGTATGATGCTGATACGATGCTAACTCAAAACTCAATGTTGCACTAATCATTATCGGGATAATTTCGACGCAGGGAAAAAATTGGAAAAAATCGTAATAATCAAGAAAAAATCGGTAATATTCGGGAAAAAATCGTTTGGTACAAAAATATTCATTTTTTTTCAATTTTTTAAATATCTAAACCATCTACAACATAAAGTAAATACATTGACACATAAATATGATAAAAGAACTAATATATAAGATGTTTAATATCATTTCTAATGCTAAAATGACACATAACAGTGAATCATGTCCTAAATAGTAAGTCCTGACTCCTGAGTCCCAACTCAGCCTCAAAATATCAACAAAAAATATAATAATGTATCTTATGAGTCATAATGTCATATACAATGAAATGAACAAAATAACTAAAGTCTAATACTATTGATTTCCTTTGCCCCTCTTGCGAGAAAATGCCATAGCTTTCCCTTTCCCTCTAGATGTAGATGCTGGTGCTGGTGGAGTTGGCAGTGGAGTCTGCTGTGCTCTAGAAGCTGAAGAACTAGAAGTAGGAGCTATAGGAGGTAGACCACGTCCCCTACTGCTGGCAGGGGTAGCCCGGGTAGGTGGTGTCACCTCCTCCTCCCCCCCCTCCTCCTCCTCCTCCTCCCCCTCCACCTCCGCTACATCCTGCACTAACCAATCATCAACAGACTCCATGAGAGCCCTCTCGGACTCAACCCTCCCATGCAGTAGTGGCGTCAATCCCATCCAATGAGATGGCCTCCATATTAGGTGTCCTCTCAAGTTGCCTCACCCACAATCGAAGATTGTAGTAGACGTAGACCATGTCATTAAGTTGCTGGGACTCCAACCTGTACAAAGATCATGAAATAATAATTATAAAAAAATATTGTTTAATGAATTCAAAAATTTATTTGGAAATTTGCAATATTTTAAATTTTTAAGTGTTAACCTGTTGCGCTTCTTGTTGTGTATTTTTTCAAATACACTCCAGTTGCGCTCACATCCTGAGGAGCTACATGTTTGGCTGAGGATCCAAATGGCAAGCTTTTGCAGAAGGGGTACCCTGGCACCATACATTCTCCACCATGCATCTACAACAAAATTACAAATAAAATTTTAAATAAACATAAGAAAAAAATGGAATTTGAAGAGACAATGAAATTTGAAACAAACTAAAAAATACTTGGCATTTTAATTGTCCTATTAGTCACAGGCATGTCAAAGCCAAATGTGCCACCTGCCATCCTATATGTCTCAATTTCTTTAGAGATTTCTGTACATTCTGTTGGAGATCGCACCATCCTCTGGACACAGGTTAAGAATCCATCCATGATCTCAGCATCAAATACGAACCCACATGCGTAAGAAAATGCGGGGCTTAGGAAAATCCCAGTAGCATGAATGGGACGATGGAGTGTGTTGTTCTATCGTTCATCAATCACTCCCCATAGGAGGAGTTGTCTTTGAAACCCCTCATCTCCCTTATCATCATAGTAGGCCCGAATGGATTCTCGCCCTATATGGCCTCATCAAATAAATTGTGGGCTTCTGGTTCATCAACTAAGAAGAACCTTTACCAAGGTTCAGTGACGGCGCACACCTCTTGCACTCCCGCCCAGAAGTCTTCCTGGTATGAAATTAGTCTGCATATGGACTCTCTCTCTGGTTTGCAGCTCATTGGCAAAGCACGCCACTTCTCTGAAAGAAACATTCTCTTCACATCCTACATAGAATTCAAGAGGGATTGATGAGATATGAAACTAGTGGCAAACCGTGTAATGGCGGGCGCACCAACTCTTTGTTGTTGGTGAATCTTCTCATCAAGCTAAGCACAGATGTATGATTTATATAAATTTTGTAATGCTTTTGGATGACTCAACAATATCTTTGACAAAGGGAATTTTCCCTATTCCCTCCAACATCAAATCAATACAGTGTGCAGCACAAGGTGTCCAAAATAAAGTAGGATGCCTGTCCATAAGCATCCTACCAGTAGCAACATAATTTGCATTGTCCGTTATGACTTGGAAAAATTTTCTGCACCCACCTCCAAAATAAACACATCCCAGCAAATCACATAAAGTTCTTGCATCTTTGATTTGTTGCAGATGCATCAACAGATTTGAATAAACATAGTCCCCTTGGGACAGCTAACAAGAAGTTTATAAGGGTTCTCCCCTTTTGGTC